>ML681984.1:36069797-36097516 GCA_007922195.1 Podocnemis expansa | reverse complement strand
GGTGTAGGAGGTGGTTTTGGGGTGCTCACTAATCTGGTATCACACTTACTAGGTGACGGCTGGGGGTGCTGGGAAATTGAGGGAGCACAGGGGGAGGTTTAGGGGGTATCGGGGTGCTCACTAATTAGCTGTAACGCTGTTACTAGCTGACAACGGGGAGGAGTGTTGGGAAATTTAGGGGGGTTAGGGAAATCCCCGGTGGCACCGCCGTGCAGCTCCACAAAGGGCCATTGTTGGGTCGGCTGGGCTCTCTGAAGGGGAATAAAACCTGGGAAGGATTGTGGCTGCGCCTGGCCCTGGGGAGTCAGACACTCAAAGGGGCTCTGATCTGACCGGCCCAGTCACTCCGGAGTGAGTGAATGCTTGTTTCCAAACAGCAAACCCTCCCGACGGAGAAACACTTGGGTCCTTTGGCTGTAACTTCCTCCACTTGCTCCCTAAGGTCGTTATGGTGCCACCTGGAGCGTCCATGCGGTGCAACGGCTTGTGCAAAAGCCTGCTCCTTGTAGTCAGCATTTGTAGAAACGGAATGGGGGTGGAGCGTTAGTTCTGCGAAGGAACAGAAGCGAAGGACTTTTAAGAGGAGATTAATTGAAAGTGAAGGCAATGGCTGGTTTTTGTGAAAGCTGTATTATATGCTTGGAACCAAAAGCATCAGGAAACTTTCATATGTTGGGTTTCCCTCACTATGGAACAAGTTATTCTGTCCTTGATGTAAACAGTATTTTCTCATAAATGGCTAGCTAAGCCAAAGTGTGTGTCTGTGTAGTATGTATTGAAAATAAGTGGCTTACTTGGAATTCATATTGGGAATATTTAATGGGCGTAGCTGTAATTTTCTCTTAGAATATTACTGGGGAGAGTTTCTTATATGAACAAGCAAGTTCTGACTTGTTTCTACATTGTCCATGTAAATCATGTTGCAGCACTGTGCTAATGTTTGAGAGCCAGGAAATTAATTGAATAATGGGAAAAAGTGACTAATTGTTCAGGTCTGGTAATTGTCCAAGGTGAAATGTGAAAGATCAACAAATAGTTGCAGTATGAGAAAAAGGAAGTCTAGTTTTAAAAATGGTTTGTTTTATTTTATCCATTTAGCGGTGTAGATTAGAAAACTTGCTTTTCTTCCTCTTACTTGACCATGCTGATATGAAATACCGTGGGTGCACACCCGCTGTTTTACTTGTATTTTCTGTGTCATTCCTAATGCTGTAGTGCTATAGTGAAAAAACAGAATTACTTATTTTCTTTTCTTACATGTAGGGTTAAATCCATGATAGTAATGAGTTTTTCTTTTAATATTTGAGCTGCCAGTGGAGTAAAGTATGCTTTTTGTAATATTAATAGAAAAACCTGGAAAATAAATAGATGAGATGGTCATTGAGGAACAATATACAGTAATGTGCTAGTTAAAGAACATGACTGCTGTCATAAGCAAAATTATTACTCTGTTTTGGAGAGTTAAGGAGAAGAAAAGAACCAGTGTAACAATCACAAAAAGGGGAGTGTGATGGGCCTTAGTGTTCATAACATCGATTGGCTTTATTAGGGAGTGCAGGTGTTCAGCACCACTAATAATCAGGGCACGTATTCAAAAGTAATATAAAAATGGGGAAGTAAACTGTGTTCACTTAATGTTAACACTTTCTGAAGTATTGCATGCTGCATGTGAGAATAATTGTGAATAGTTAGTTAGTTGATTTGATTACTAGATTAGCAGCAGAAGAAACAGATCTATCTACAAACCCAAATTTTATTTTCAAGTCCTAATAGCCAGCTAATATAGGAATCTATTGGAATGGGAGATTTATAAAATAATGGACATAGCAGTTCTATATTTAGTAATAAAAAGGTCATTCTGAATTTATACTTGAAAGAAGGGTAAAGAATTCAGACAGGTAGAACAAGAGAGGATTTTTTTTGTGTTCCAGTATGCAAATCAAGTTTCTGTTTCTCAAGCAAATAATAGTAATGTGAGTCCTTGCAAATACTGCATTATAAATGTAATTGTGATATCTTTAAGTTCCTTGTTCATGCTTATTTCATTTTTTAAAAAAGTTTGAGTTAAATAAAGCCACGTTAACTGTTGAAGAGTTTCCTTGAATCTGAAGCAAGTCTTATTAGTTTAGACAAGTTCCAAAGGGGCAGCTGTGTTAGTGTAGTTCAGTAAAACAAACAAGGAGTCCTGTGGCACTTTTAAAAACTAATAAATTTGTTTGCTGCATGAGCTTTCATGGGAGAAAATCCCACTTTGTTAGATGCTTTGAAAGTTCATGGAATAAAATAAATTTGTTAGTCTTTAAAGGTGCCACAGGCATCCTTGTTTGTTTTCACTTTGGGTGACTCATGACCTCAATTTTGTTTGCTGTATTCCTGCTGTAAATCAGTAAAAATAGCCTGTTTCATTAATACCTCTTAAAACATCTGTCAACAAGTACATTTCAGTTTTTAAAAAAGTATAGGTAATAAAAGTCTGTTTAGTTCTGCAAGTATATTTACATGCAGCTTAACAGTTCTGAAACAACTGTTCCTTTGTAAACTAATGTTGTCTTTGTTTCTTTCTAACTTATTGGATCCATCTATTGGCAGTTCTTAATTATTACCTGAAAATGGTCTGAGTTTCCTGACCAAAATATTGAGTTTGGGGGAAAAAAACCCCAAACCAACCAACTCCAAACCAAAACAAAACAGCCTGTTTGTAGAGTTTTTCTTTAATGTAGCTTTTCTGACTTTTCACCTACTAAAACAACACACCAGTCCAACTTAAGTGGTAATGGGTCTCATATAATGACTGCAGAATCTGGTTTTAGATTTAAAAAAAAATGAATTCATGTGTGTATCATGGAAATGCTATTGTCAATAAGAATTTATATTTCTGTTAGAATTTTAAAACAATATATATTTATCTTTTTATATAAAAAAATGCAGTGTGAGATGCATCAGTATTTTATGTGCTTTCTGTTGTCTGAACTATCCAAGTAGAGAAAGCAGTATATCAAAAATAAGATGCTTAATACAGTTACAATGTGCTCACTCAAATGACCAACCTGATTGCCTTCTGTGATGAGATGGCTGGCTTTGTGGATGCAGGAATAGCTGTTGACATGACATACCTTGACTTTAGTAAAGCTTTTGATACAGTTTCCCATAGCATTCTTGTCAGCAAGTTAAGAAAGTATGGTTTGGATGAATGGCTTGTAAGATGGATGGGAAGCTGGCTAGATCATCTGTCTCAGCGGGTAGGTATCAAAGGCTCAGTGTCTATTTGGCAACCAGTAACAAGCGGAGTGCCTCGGGGTCAGGCCTGGGGCTAGTTTACTCAGTAAGTTTTGCAGATGACACCAAGCTGGGGGAATGGTAGATATGATGGATGGCAAGGAGTAGGATTCAGGGAGACCAAGAGAAATTGGAGCATTGAGCCAAATGAAATCTCATGAGGTTTAACAAGGACATGTGAAAAGTCCTGCACTTAGGATGGAAAAATCACATGTACTGCTGTAGCTTGAGGACTAACCAGCTAAGTAGCAGCTCTGTAGGAAAGTACCTGGTGATTATGGTGAATGGGAAGCTGGATATGAGTCAACAATGTCCCCTTTTTGCTAGAAAGGCCAATGACATATTGGACTGCATCAGTTGGAGTGTTGCCAGTAGATCGAGGGATGTGATTATTCCCCTCTATTCAGCACTGGTGAGGCCGCATCTGGAATACTGTGTCCAGTTTTGGGCTCTCCACTACAGAAAGGCTGTGGACAGATTAGAAAGAGTTCAGTGGAGGGCAATGAAAGTGATTAGGAGGACAGGGCACATAACTTGCAAGGAGAGACTGAAGGAACTTGGCTTATTTAATCTGCAGAAGAGAAGACCGAGGGGGGGATTTGATAGCAACCTTCAACTACTTGAAGGGGTGCTCCAAAGAGGAGGGAGCTAGGCTGTTCTCAGTGGTGACAGAGGACGGAACAAGGAGCAATGGTTTTAAGCTGCAGCTAGGGAGTTCTATGTTGGATGTTAGGAAAAGCTTTCTCACTAGGAGGGTAGTGACGTATTGGAATGGGCTACCGAGGAAGATGGTGGAATTTTCATTTTGGAAACTTAAGACCTGGCTGGATAAAACCTTGGTGGGGATGATTTAGTGGGAGTAACTCTGTTTGTAGCAGGGGTTGGACTAGATGACCTCATGAGGTCGTTTCCAGCCCTAATATTCTGTGAAACCTGACCCAAACGTATTCCTGAGGCTCAAAAATTCAAAATCAAAATTTAACATTGACCTAATACCATGAGACTTTTCCGGTTTTTCTTCTGCACTGCGTTGATGTATTGCTTATGCAGATCACAACATAGGGAAGGGAGAAGTGTGATGCAGGTTGCGAGAGAGGCTTCTGGAATCACAGGATCATAGAGAGCTCAGGAGGTCATCTAGTCTTAAATCTCTGCTCAAAGCAGGACTGACCCCAACTAAATCATCCTGGCTAGGGCTTTATCAAGTCATACCGTAAGTTTCTCTAAGGATGGAATTCTACCAGCTCCTTAGGTAACCTATTTTAGTATTCCATCACTTTCCTAGTTAAAAACATCTTCCTAATATCCAACCTAGACATCTGTCACTTCAACTTGAGGCCATTGCTATTTGTTGTGTCATCTGCTGCCACTGAGAACAGCATAGGGCCATCTCCTTGGAACCCCGATCAGGTAGTTGAAGACGACTATCAAATCCCTTCTCGCTCTTCTCTTCAGGCTAAACAAAGTTCTTGTATGCATCTTCAGTGGATAGGACCAAATCAGCAGGACAGTTAGAAAATGAAATTCAACTGTGTTGAGTACCATGCCCTGCATTATTTAAAAATTGAATTTTTTGTAAATGTTAACATCACATTATTTTGTAGATATTTTGCAAATACTAATGTCACATTAGTTTATTTTATTAGATTTTGCAGCATTCAGCCAATAAATTGTTGCTGTGAAACAATCGGATAACAGCTATACTAGAGTTCTAGAGGTCTACAGCCAATCTATGAACTGTTACGAAATTCCATTCATGATGTGAGATGCTCTAAAAGCTGTGTTCCCTGTGGTGGTAGTTATTAAAGAAATGTGAAGTTCATTAACACTACTTACAGTCTAGGAGTAACACTTTTACTTTAAACACATGTTGCAAACTGAATTTTTGCTGGGTTTCTGCATGGAATTATTTAGTAACTGTTTTTTTGTTGTTTTTTCAGTTTCCAGAATGCATACCTAAATCAAACTTTTATGTAGTGTGAAATTTTAATTAGTATGTAAGGGCATTTTTATGAGAGAAATGAGCAAGATCTTTGTGCTTATGATGCTATCCCCAGGTAGAATTAAAATGTTCTGAGACAGCATGTGCTTTCAATTTTCCTTAATCCATAGTCAGATCACCTTTGCAATTCCATTTCTATTCCTTGTCTGAGCAGGTGCTGCCAATCACTGTTAAATGCATGTATGCATGCTTAACAGAGCATTGGAATAAGATTAAACTAGTAAATTCAGTTCCACTGGGATCCTGACCAGCAATCTAGTTGTATGAGGTAAATATATGCAACAGTAAGCAGCACAGAAAACAAGTTTTAAAACAAAACAAAGGGGGGGGGGAATTAAACTGGCAACAGGGTTGTACAGTTTTGCTATGTGTGGTTTTTCCTTGTATATTTGTAACAAATATAATCAGCTATTTTTTCAGCTAAATCTTATGAAGAGCCCTTTTAGCTTGCTATTAAACATTCAACATTTACCTCCTTTACAGGCAGCTGAGCTGACTAGATAGCAGTTATCTAAAAAGTGCTGGTTACAAGGATCTGCTTAAACTGAAACAGCATTACATAGTTGTCTGAAGCAGTGCTGTGGTGCACTTAACTACTGCATTTGAGAGCTGGTTTGATTCCCAGTAAAACTTCTCAGGTCAGAAATCACTGTGTGTTTTGTGAAGTTTTCAATGGTGGTGATATAGTGCTTTTCTATCAGAGTGTGTTGCTGTGGGAACCAGATCAAGGAAACTCTAGGGGGTTAGGGAATGTGGATCCTGGGGTAACAAAATGTGTGGGAAGATAATGTGTAAATAAAGAAAAGTAGGCAGGGCCATTTTAAATCTTTGTTCAAGATGGATGATATCCTGTCAAAAGGAAAAATAAGGGTTGATATGAAAGTAGGGATTTGATGATTAATATGTCAAAGATATATTAAAGGGAAAAACTGTTCAGGACTGGAATTTTAACAATGAACAATTATTTTTATTAGTACTCCTTTTTGTAGGAAAGGAATAATTGTATATAATTACTCCAAAGATCGGGATGCTTTTATCTATATGTAAAGACAGCAATTCTGTTGGAAGATGCTTGGAAATCAATGTTCAGAGTAACTTGCAAAGGTATGTTAATTAGAAAGAGGGCAAAGGAGCAAACCTCTCATAGCAGAACCGAGGATTTCGTTTTCCTGTGGAATAGGCTTAAAAAGTAAGTAAGCAAATGAATTGTGTTTTTTGAGCTGGGAATAGAAGTAAACTCTAGAAAATCTATATTAGTAATATTTAAAGAGCTAGAAGAAATCCTTCCTCCATGAAGTCAAAAGTGCTGCTGGGCTACTTGAAAGTGGGAGAAGGAATGTTTCTAAATCCACTGTATAACTGCTATATATTAGTTGGGGCTATTTGTTATTTCCTGGTTTTGTGTGTATACAAACTGCCATTTTTGTAATGGCAGTTACATACACGAATTGGTTAGCAGGCCCCTGGTTATTCAGGACATAAAGGAGGTGCATGGAGCGAAATTAGAGGAGGCTTATTCAGAAATAATGATTCAATGTAACTAACTATTGAGGTGAGTGAAGCTCAAATGAAGAGGAAAAAGGACTGTTTACAGCTTGTTTATGAAGCTAATAATGTGTGTGTTTAATACAGCTAAATGTAAATTTATACATCTGAAAATGGAGAATGTAGGCTGTAATTACAGGGTTAGGGGGGCTATCCTGGGATGTGATGTCTGACAGACTTTGGGGTTCTGGAAGATAATCAGTTGAACACAAGCTCCCACTGTGATGCTGTGGCCGAAAGTGCTAATGCAGTCTTGGGATGTATGAACTGAAATATTGAGTAGGAATATGGCACCAGTGTGACTGTTCCTGGAATACTCTGTCCAGTTCTGGGGCCTCTGAGTCGAGAAGGATGTTCATAAATTGGAGAGCTTTCAGAGAAGAGCCATGAGAATGATTGAAGAATTAGAAAACATGTTTTATAGTGAAGGATTGAGCTCTTTGAGCCAATTAGCTTAACAAAAAGAAGGTTAATGGGTGACTTAATTTATAAAGATCTACATGATGAAAATATTTAGTAATTGGCTTTTCAATCTAGCAGAGAAAGATATAATACAATCCAGTGGCTTGAAGTTAGAGCTAGATATGTTGAGAATGGAACCAAGGTGCAGATTTTTAACAGTGAGATTATTAACCATTGGAACAATTTACCGAGGGTCATGGTGGATTCTTTGTGATTTTTCATTTTAAAATTGAGATAGGAATCATTTTGGGGGAAGTTCAGAGGCCTGTGTTTGATGGGAGGTCAGACTAGATCCGGGTTCTCAACCCCTTCACTATCGCAACAGAGCTGGGAAGGCTTCCAGCTGTGCACGACATACTATGCTGCTCCTCTGCACTGCTGAAGAAATCTCCCTCTGAAGGGATTATTCAGCAGCCGGAGGCGTGACTGGCAGCCCCTGAGGTTGTGAAACAGCTGATTCTGTGGGGCTCTAGCTCTTAAAGGGCCAGTAGCATAAAATCAGCCTGCTGCTGCAGCTCTCCTCCAGCTTTCGGCAGCAGTCTCAGATTTTAGGTGACACACTCAGCCACTGCTGCAACACACTTTTGTGTTGTGACAGTGGTTGAGAACCTATGGACTAGATGATGATCCTTTGTGGGCTTAGACTCTGTGAATCTGTTTTATAGGTACATGTAAGTTAAAGTAGAGGTAATTGAATGCTTTTCTCTCCATTATAATTTTTGCTACCTTCTGTAACTGCTGACCTGGGATTCCGATTTCTGTTCACATTCCTGTCTGCTGTCTGGGGGTGTAGGAATTGCTCATTACTGTAAGTATTGCTGATTTTATATACTGTTATAGAACTTAGTGTGTATGTGCACCTTGACATCAAGGCATTGGTGGATGAGGAGGAACCTACATGTTGATGCTGTAATCCTGATAGATTTCTGTGACCACGTCTTGTATTACTACACTGAAGAGGAAATTCTTTGACTGTGCAGCAGGGAACAGTGGAGTCTTAAAGAATATTTTTCTTTGAGGTATCCCCTGTATATTCAAAAGCTGCGATAATTTAACTTGAATCCTCTCTCTTAAGGTGCAATTCAACGGTTTGAAATTGAATCCTCTGTATAGAAAGTAGACTAGAAAATTCTTGCAGTTGAGTAAGATTTAAAAAGATATCAAGTATGCAATAAACTTTGGATTAGTATGGACTAACACTTTCTGGTATAGATGAAATTCAGTGTTTTTTTTCTGAATTGTTTTTGTACAGGAAAGGAAATCACATCGCTAATACTGCATGAGGTACTGTAGAATTAAAAGTTAATTGGATAAAAATTGGCAATTTTCTGTCAAGTCATAAACAATGTATGTAGATGTTTATATAAAAACATACAGCAGTTTACATTGTAAGGAGTAGAAGGGCTCTCATTAAGGATTAGACCCATGATCAGTCTGGGAAATGATGCCTCAGGGAGTTAGGAGTTGTTTGCTCTGTCTTCTTTCAGTGGGTGCAGGAAGCCCCACATGAATATTTTTAGCTAGAAGTCTAACTCATGCCATGGTAAAACTTGCTGTGCTGGTTTTAAAATTACTAATAGTTTGCAGAGGAAACAGCTTTTTTTAAATAAATGTATTTACTGTGCAAGGAAATATGTAGAGAGGGTGGTTCTTTTTCCACCTCGGTTCTGGAAATATAATTACTTTGTATTGGTATGGAAAATGTGGCTCAATCTTATTTAAAAAAAGATAGCTTTGAACAACCCCCGGAGCAGTGTAAACAATGCTTACTCTGTGCTACAGTAAGGAAAGTCATGATCTTAAATTCTTTCAAATGCCAGTGGTCACAGTTCTGTTCCTTGCTCTGTATCTTTCCCATTGAGTAACATGCTGCTTTATGTTCTTAACAAATTGCATCTTAAATGAACATTATTAGAAATCTGAATAGTGTAGCTTTCTTTACGGTGCAGTTTTATCTTGGTTTTAGCTACTGAATTGGCCCTTTTAATTTTTGTGTTGAAGACCACAACTTTGGAAACCTTTAGGGCCTTGTCCTCTCAGGTACAGATAACTCCCTTTATATCACTCTGGTGATGGAAAGGGACCTTTACACAATTCTTAGAGACCAGCGGAAAAGGGGCCATAGTGTAAAATGAAAATCAGGCATTTAGATATTGTGTTCTAAGTCTTCCAACTCCCAGCTTCCTACTTTAACCATTATGCCAGTGTGTGTATTTATAGCCCATCACCATCAGAGGCATTTGCTGTGAGAACACGCAAGCATCTCTGTCAGTTGTCCTTTATAATAGGAATGACCTAAAGCAGTGGTTCTCCAAATGTGATGTGTGTCTTTGTTTAAAAAAATCTCCGAACTTGAACTTCATTATAACTGGAAGGTGCACTGAGCAATGCTATCAGTGTGGTTTGCCAAGTATTTTTGAGTTTTAGATGTAGTATGAATGGTCTGAAAGGTGACAACTGCTGACCACAGGTAACTGCGTGTTATGCCATAAAATCACGTATCTGTGGCATCCTCCAGGTACGTGAGGTTGAGCAGCATCTGTATATAGGGTTTCTTTTTTGATTATTATATGTAGTACAAGTCCTTTGTTCCTCTTCCATAGACCCTTTAACCATGACAACTGGCTTTTCTTTGGGAGAAATTTAAACAACCAGCCCCTTCCAGAGCTTGATACAATTCATTCTCTGGTGCCTTGGGGGTGGAGGACAAGATAATGTATACTCTAATGTGTTTATTGATAAGTAACATTAATACCTTTTTATGGCTGAAAGTGGTCTCAACAGTTAGTTCATGGTCTCTGTTAGAGACTGTGAAGACAGGAAAAAAATATACTGATGAGGTGGTATGTGGTAGCCAGTGCCCTGTGTCTTAACACTGATGTGGAGGGGGTGAAATCTAGAGTTGACTGTGTAGTTAATTTTCCAGGCCCATTTGAAACAGCACATCTGCTGAGATGGTTAGTGAAGAATCAGGGAGTGATTGGGGGCAGGAAGCAACTGCTGCATTCTGGTCAGGGTACTGCTGGGATCTGAGGGCAGTGGTCACCATGCTTCATCCAGGGGACTGGCACCATGGCTGGGCCCACATGGTAAAAGAGAGTGCATGGTGGCTGTGTTCTGGGATGACAAGCATGCAACCGATGTACATGCTGGGACGTGGGGTGGAGCCTGGAGAGAGGAGCAGTTGCCACGTTCTAGTCAGGGTGCTGCTGGGCCCATGTGGTGGGAGAGGGGCATGAGCGGGCAGGTAGAGCAGTCACTGGGCTCTGGCCAGGGCCAGATGAAAGGCTGCCGTGGGCCTCATCCATCCCTTGGGCTGTAGTTTGCCCATCTCTGCCCTAAATATTCTTTAGAGATAGAAGTTGTGAAATACTTTAGAAAGATAAAAGGGACAAGATGGTTCAAAGAATTACAAATGGGATATAGAACCAGTCACTTTAGATGCATTGTTTGGAATTCAAGCCAGGCTTTTAATGACAAAACATTTTTTTACACCCCCACCCCAGCACCCCAGGGAGCTGTTCAGTGACCTGTGGAAAACAAGCCATTTATGGAGGTGTCCCCCTTGACTTCTTGGTGGGCACATTGACCATGATGATGGTTGAATAGGCACAGAGAATAAATGAACTCACTTCTGCCCATGGTAGTTGTAGGTCAGACTAGAAGGCCATTAGTAGAGCAGTAAAGGCAAGCGGGCACTGCAGTTGTTCACATTGTACTTGTCATACAGGTAAATAGAACGTGCTCTCCGGCAGTGACAGTGCAATGCCTTTCTTGATCATTATAGTCACTTGAAGAAGCAGCAATGAAAAGTAGTACAAACAGCAAGTTAATCAAAGCACAAGGACAGAATTACATAACACAGCACATTGAGAACATTAGCTTTTTGATTAGCATGTTGTGTTGGGTCAAAAACCATCATTGTGCTTGGCTCTGGACAAAACTCATAGGAGAAGTCCTTGCCCCTTGCTTTTACTAAACTGACACAACAATGGAGAGAGGCACGATGCAAGTATGATTACAGAGGGTTCTAGCTAAGTGTGATACGTCTTTTATTGATAGTCATAAGAAAAAATGGTTTTCATAGGTGGGTTTGCATTTGCAGACTCTGGATCAAACTAAAAGCTGAAGAGCCAAAATGATCATAATATAGATGAGGAAACGAACAAAAAAGCTGCTTAGGAGCCAACCCCATATAATATATAATTATTTCCTGTACATGGGCTGTGTACTTAAACCCTAAAACACACACCCTAGAACCTGGGATCACAGTATATCACGCCCCCCCCCCCAAGGCTAAGGAACCAGCCTTTTAGTTTTTGAGAGGGTACAGGGGGAGCTGACCTGAGAACCTGGTGAGCAGTTTTGCTGTCAATCCCTGGTAAGGTTTTTACCGTGAACCAAGTCTTTCTTGTTAAGCTTTAGTTACTAGAAAACATTTGATTTCTCTCATTATTTCTGACTTTAATACTTGTACTCACTTAAAATCTGTCTCGTTGTAGTTCAAGAAAATAGTCTTATTTTTAATATAAACTAACCCAACACTTGTGTTCACACTGAATTACTTGGTAATTCAAATTAAAGTTGCAAACTGTTGAACATTGATTGCTCCGTCAGAGAGAGAGAGAGAGACAGTGAGATCCTGTGACACATTCCTACCCGATTTCTTTAATTTTGACTTTTCCGATAGTGTGGTGTTGCTCTGCGAGTTCTGCTCTTGGAGCTCTCTCCCAGTAATTCTACCTCATTCATGTCTTGTGTTGCTCCCAGGGTTTGGAAGAAGGCCTGTGACTGTGCTGACTTCTATCATTTTAGGTACAATTCCTTTTATCTCAACTCTACTCTCTTCTTTTCAGGATGACTTCTCTGTCTTTACTCTGTATCCAGAGTAATAACAAATAATGCTAACAACTTTAAAAGGAATATATCATACCATGTTTCAGGGTTTAAGATAACTTCTAGCTCATGGGTGGCCAAACTTATGGGAATCAAGAGCCACACAAGTTGATTATTAAATGTTTGAGAGCTGCACTAAGGCATATAGCCATATTTTACCTACTCCAAAATACTAGAGTTTAAAATTCATTGCACATTTCAGTTTTATCATAGAAAGAGGGCAGATATTGATCCTACTAATGTAAGATTCTAATAATTACTTAAGATTACCATGAAAACTAGGCCTACCTATACAGGAAAAACTTAGCTTCTCCCTGCTTTCTCCAGCCATGCCACCACCTCTGCCTGCCATATGGACTCCCTCCCTAACCTCCAGCCCCTGACACTAGCTCCCCTGGGCTGACCCTCCCACCACCCCAGGGCCCCTTTACCTAGCCGCTCCGGTGGCTAGGCACAGTCTGGGGCTCACTCCCCTTGCTTTAAGCCCTGCCAGGGTTGAGCATCCAATATGGTCACTCCGATGTCTTAGCACAGGCTGCAGCTCCTCCCTGTGCATGCTCAGGGTGGGAGATTTAAAACTCCTAGGCTGGGACTGCTTTCCTCTGGTTTTCTTTCACAAGCTACACTTTTTCATTCAAGAGTCGCATGCGGCTCCTGAGCTGCAGTTTGGCCACACCTGTTGTAGCTAATATAAATTAGGATGAGGCTTAATGGAGAACAGATTATCCCACATCTACTTACTGGGAGGCAGGGGTTGAAGTAAATGGGAACACCTAGGAATACTTTCCAGGGCCTCAAAAGTCTGACAGGCCAGAGTTCTTGGACTCGGATTCCAGAATCTAGAGAAATCAGGTGGAATGTCCCATGGCCCATGCATGAAGGGGACATGGACAGTATGGGAAGGAGGCCCAGAGATTAAGAAGGTTCTTGGGCCTGTCAAATTACTTTAATCACTGCTGTGAGGATTCTTGCATCTTCTAAGGCACCTGGTGCTAGAGTGTCTTGGAGATAGGACATTAGCCTAAATGAACCACAGGTTAGATTCAGTATGGTAGTTCCTATGAGTTCTTTCTTCTCGATGGTGTCTCTTGTATTTTTCATGCTGTCATTAAATTCTCTTGCAGAATGTTATCTTCTGTATCCAGCTCTGTCTGGGATGTGGACAATTTTTTTTAAAAAAAAAATTAGTAGTGCAATTTAGCAAGAATTCCCTCCTTCCATCAGTTCTCACATTACCACATCTTATTACCTTTCAGCCTAGTCTCACTGTTACATTACAAGTTTAATGATTTTAAAAGGCAAGTTCTTGGTTGATGGTGGGAAAATTTGTGAGCTCTGAGCAGGAACTAATGTACAATCCACCATTGTGTGCAAAAGGAAAACAAAACTATAACACTTGTGTGAGAAGATATATGGCAGAGGCGTCACTCATTTTCTCTGGCAGGCCAGATTTGACTTAAATATTCTTTAAAATGAGCCATACATACCAAAAATCAAATTATTAGGGTACTTTCGCAGTATCATGGAGCACTGTGTGTGTGAGGCTGTCCTCCGCAATACCTCTCTCTCTCTCTCTCTCTCTCGGAGAAAGTGTGGTCTCATGGAGCGCAGTTTTGCATATCCAGTGCTCTCTTATGTTGCTGGACCTGACACTCTGCTGGCATCATGGAGGACTGGGTATGCGAGACCTCTCTCTCCCTGCCCCCTCACCCCAGCATACACACACGGGGGGGGGCGGTCCCATAGAGCACAGTCACGGGCTTGTTGGAAGAGGTTTATGGGCCACATCTGAGCCACAGGCAGTGTTTTTGACACTCCTGATTATGTGGTACCACGTGCACCATACTAATGTGTCTGAGAGCACAAGGCAGGAGAATGAGGTTATCTAGTTGGTTGGACTAATGTTATGAAAGCCTTCGGACAATCCATACAAGGTACTGTCCTCCTGGCAGCCTGGGTTTTCACAACACTGCAGGGCAAGGAACAAAGATCAAGAAGCTTTACCTGTTCCTGTTGTCCACCTCTGTTACCCATTCCTGCTGGCATCCGCCATTGTCTGCCTGTCATCCATTCCTGTTGTTCATCCTGTGCGATCCTCATCCTACATTCAGCTTCCAAATAGTGTGTGTCTTCCTGCCTTTTATGTGTCTCATGCTTGCTCTTTTTTATTTCCTTCACTCACAAGTGTAGTTTTTAACACTTTTTTTGTCATCACATTTCGCCCAGATTCACACTTTTTTTTTTTTTTTTTTTTTTTGCAGAAGCTCTGACAATTTTTAATATGATGATTTTTCATGGAGGGAGGGCTGCTTCAGTTCTCCTGTATGCTTGTGCAAAGGGAAGTCGGTGGCTATCTCTGGAGTCACTAGTCAATCCACGGCAAGTCCTTGACGTGGATTTGTCATTAAACTGTTCTCTTGTTTATCCGATACATGAGACATCACAAACCTAGAACTGAGGCTTGAACCATGACTTCTGTGTTCTCAAAACAGCAGAAGAAGCTACAGTAGTGACGGCAAATAGGATTTTCTTCAGGTGCATCATTAGGTGCTTTGCTTTAATTCTTTCCTCCTTGAACATCTTACTGGGTTCTGAATGGAAGACTGTCTCTCTAGAATTGGAGTTATCAAACTGAATGTCTGCAGGACAGATTATTGGAACAGTTTTCTAGCACTGCATCAGGGGTAGAAGTATTCTTTGTGATTAGCTGTTAGCCAGTAATTGCAATAAGATTTGTATCCTTTCTAGTAGACACATAGGATGCCTTACTGTAGTACACGTTGCAGTTTCATTTTTCTGGTTATGTCGAGGTAGCCCTGTCTTTATAGAAACTTAAAAATTGCCCTCATTTCTCAACAACATATACGTAGCTTTTTCTGGTTAAGATACATAAAAGTTCCTGTTCTATATACTG
Source organism: Podocnemis expansa (assembly GCA_007922195.1). Taxonomy (NCBI): domain Eukaryota; kingdom Metazoa; phylum Chordata; order Testudines; family Podocnemididae; genus Podocnemis; species Podocnemis expansa. The sequence continues at coordinate 36,082,421 of ML681984.1, read as the reverse complement.
TACTTCTATTTATATGTTGATATGTAGGCTACTCCTTCAGAGTTTTATTATTGATGATGATTATCTAACCATTTTAAAATCCTTTTCCCCTGTGTTCTGTGCAGCCTTCTATGACTTTTCTCCATTTCACAAGTATTTCCACATCATCTTCCAGTTCTTCTTCCCAAAATAGGTTCTCAGCCATGCCTCCTTGCCCATGAACTTGGAATGGAATTAAAAAAAGTGTAGTGACTCACAAGTGTTCATTACAAACTTCAAAAAATATACAGTGATTACACCTAAAAATATCACCATGGTACCAAACAAGCACTGTATCCTCTTACAGTACGTGTGTTTGTAGTGTGGTGGTGGCTCTTCTTTTTAAAATATGCTGCTCAGTTTTTTTCCTGCATGCTTCCGCCCACCCACCAAACAAACAGTTCTTGGATCTCCCTCTCCAAAGTTTAAAAAGTAGTCAAATCAGTTAGAAACATGACTTTTTTGCCAAGACTCAATCCAGAACAAATTTCTTTGTGGCACAGTTATAAATCTTTGGAAATAGTGACTTGTCATGGAAATGCTGAAGTTTCCTTATGTGCAGTGGTACAAGAGTAGAATTGTATATATTTCTCTTTGCATGGTCTGTAGCCATGGCTGGTAAAATTTATTTTTACAACAGCACCAAAGCTCCTTTGTTTTTGGAGTCAGCACCTCTTGAGCCCCAATTGCTGTGCTCCCACAAATTGCTACTCACTCTGGGAGACCAGGAGAGTAGGTTTCTCAAGGCCTGTCTGTGGGTACCATTTCCATATGAGGATTTAACTATGTATCTGAAATCCTGGCTCCATGGATGTTAATGGCAGGTACCTGTATGTTTTACAAGTGATGTAATTTCAGGACAAACACGGTAAAATATAAATGTTAGTGCAGAAAGGATGTTCATTTTCATCAGGAAACTGCTGCTGTATTTATATTTAAAGATACCTTTAATATGGACATTAAAGTGGGGGCTTGGTGCATTCCTTTTCTTATAAATTAGTTATGGAATGTAAAATACGTTGATTAAATACAGGATGTCTTATGATCATGCTGCATTCCTATTAACTTTAACTGCTTTTGATGTAAGCGGTTAGCCAAAATTTGAGGTCTAGCAGGTGGTTCTGTCTACTTAGGATGAGAAACTGATGATGGAGCTAGGTATTTTTATCGCACATCTGTTTGTTTACAAATTTATGTGCCAAGTTCTGTTTCCCTGAATGCAGAAAGAATCAAACAGGAAGAGTTTCCCTGTCTACAGCATCCAGTGTTTCAGCTAGCATCAACCTGAAAGCTTGCTAGGCTTTTCCTCGGGTGCATGCTATTGGGTTTGTTCAAGCTGTGCTGGAGTATCCTGCTCTTTCTGTTTCTGTGGTGCTTCTCTTGTTGCTTTCTTTCTGCCTCTTCCCCTATCCTTACCCAAGACAATACTCAGCCAAGCCCACTGCCCACATAGTTCTGATTCTTGGATGGGCTGTCATATGTTTTTGTTTTAGATGGGGGCTGCTTAACTATCTGTTTTACCTATTGTAAATGAAGGGCAGTATGATCATATCATCCAGTTTAAATGAGGCTTAACCCATATTATATCCATATAAACATACAGACTTTAGTGCATCATTCATTAAATGTTTTTGTAACTGAATAAGAGAAAAATCACCTCTGATTTGGATTCTGCTTATAGTAGGTATGAAGTTGTAATATGTTCAATCTCAGACTATTCTCTAAGGGTATATCTATGTTGGGTGGGCTTAATTCAAAGCTTTTAGATGTGTGTAAGGTAATTGGCAGTAGGCAACTCGCACCAGTAGTGCGCACACAGAACACTTGTTCCATTTCAGTTGTCATCAGGGGGACTCATGGCAACAGTTTGCTGTCAGCTGAGGGAGCAGTGTTCTTTAGACACATCCGGGGTCCTTTACTTAATTGCTGGATTGCAGCTTGTGCCCTGCAGTTTTTTGCTGTGAATTGTGAGAAGTCAGGTGGGTTTAAATTTAAGAAATTTCCCTTGTTTCCTCTGCCTGTCACTGTTTTCTTTTATGTCCCGTTTGTACTTTTTTGGAATCACTGTCTGCCAGCTTGGACTGAGAAGTAAATTGTGCTGATGCTATGGTGAGTGTGAATACACAGAGGCTGTTTGGACTGTATTACAGAATTCAAAGCTGGATGGATTTGGCCTTGGACTTTACCTTTCATGTTACCAAACAGATGATGCAGGAGCAGGATGGTGTTCAACAGTGCTAGCAACAGAACACTTTGAAGCAATGGCAGTAAGATGAGGAAGAAAATGATGCTGAACTATTGGAACTAGAGAGCCGGTTCAGGGATGAACAATACAGCATTCACTGCCATTTATGGGCCCATGGGACCAACATGTATTGGTGGGAGAAGATTATTCTGCAGATTTGGTATGCAGCAGTGATGAGAGAACTGCAGGATGGGAGGGCTGCCTTTTTTGAAACCGACCCAGGAGCTGCAGTGACAGTGTGCCAATAACCAGTGCTCTGTACCTCTGGAAAATACTGCTAATTTCCTGTGTAGGGAGCACAACTGTGGGGCCATCCAGATGCAGGCCTGCTATCCTGTTGGTAAGGTGCTGTCTACCTGGTTCCTAAAGCTGGGTAAAGCTCAGGAAAGATAACTACTGTCTTTTCATGCTTAGTGTTTCCAAAATGTATCAAGGCAGTATAGCGCAATAATAACTAATGAATTGCAGAGATAGGTACTTACATGCAGAGGTCACTCCAGTGGATGTGCCTGTTCTGTCCTTGAAAAATGGGCTCAGTCAGTGTAGGGCATGAATAACAATCTATTGCTGCAGGGTTGGTGTGGGACTGGCTTTCCAGCTGACTGGCATCAAGGTCCTGACTCCCCAAAAGATCCTTGTTCTCAGGGGGTAGCTTCTTTTTGACATCTTACTGATCATCCTTTTGAGTCGTTCTTGTTGGGGAGAGGCTGTGGGCAGCAGTCTCTGAATAGTTTCTGGGACGAATTATGCTAGAATTGTGGAGGATGCTGTCCAGCTTATTTAAAAAAAAAAATAAAAAAATTGACAAGTGACTCATTCCCTACCATCACCTTTGTACTGTCAAGTGGGATCCAGGAGAAGATGGGCAAAATCCTGCTCCACTTCAGATTTAAATAAGGGAGATTGCAGGATGACAGAATGGGGAAAGTGCACAGGTAAATGGACAGGTCAGTAACAGTCAGTCTGCAAAGCACAGAGGGGTAGCAGGTGGAAATCGACCAAAACTGGTGTATAGAAGTTGCTTCTGCACAAACAGTAGGGCACTGGTTTTGAAGCAAATTAAGTCCACTATGCAAGAAGACTCCAGAGTTTGCAATAAATTCTGAGTTATTGTGCAATGATGATTGTTTTTGTGTATGCAGTCATTTTAAAACTGGATTAACTGGATTTGGTCTGGTTTAAACGTCCACTGTGTAGACAGGGCCTGAGATATAATTTGAAATTGCTCAAGGTGAAAATAAGGTACATTTGCAGTTTCAGTGTATGTTTGTAGGGTGCTTGCTCATGTTTCACCCGCATAAATTAATTATTTTCAGGTGCATTAACTGTACACAATATGTTTTTGGCTCTTAAGAATCTTCAGAAAGAAAAGTCTTATGTAGCTTTTATAAAAGTTCTCTGGAAAACAGAAAACATTTTAACACAAAATGCAGCACTTGCTTGGTTAGAGTTTATAGAATCTTTCTATTTAGGGATAAAATCCTGACTTTGACTTCAGTGGGGTGTAGAGTTTGTTTTATAAATACAAAACCATTGCACAATAAATTTTTATGAATTTGAATTTTAGTATCTGAATTATTAGATAAGCTTTATGTGGTTGTCTAGTCAGTACTATAGAAGGAATCAAAATAGGGAAGCAAACAACAAGTGCATCCATCTCACTCTTCTCATTGTGGTAACTAGCTTTCGTATTTCAGGAAATTCTAGGAAATCTGTAAATAATGAAAAGGTTTGAACATCTTAACTCTGAACAGGCTGTTTCTTCAGTTGTTCTTCTTTCACTGACGTTAAAGGTTTTCAAGAACAGTGTCAGGTAACTTTTAGTGCTTATGAAAAACAGCAGAAGAGTAATGCCATATGCAAAAACCAGAGAAGAAATGGAATATCCTATGAATATTTGTACAGGATTTAGTGCTTAAGACTTCTCAGATGTAGTTGCAGTGGTGACCTCATGCCATAACATCAGAAGTAACTTGAAGAAACAGGATCCAATACTGTGGATGTATGTTGTTTTTCAGTCCTCATCCAAGGTTTTCATGCTTTACTTGTTCACTCTTCTGAGTGACAGAATTATCTCGGAACATGATAGTCTTAGCTAAAAAGTTTGACTAGTCTTATTTGGATTAAGGTAAATAATACAAAAAAACCCATAGTTGATTATATTCTTTGTCACACTACTCCTATTAAGTGCTCTTATGCACTGTGTTATGAGAAAAGCTGGCTAAATTTATTTCATGTGGAAAAAAATTGAAAAAAGCAGTTTTGATTAAATCAATGTTTGAAAACCTTTCAATTTAAGAATTTCCAATTTTTTGACAAAAATGCAAACATAATTTTGGAGCATACTTGTGGTTATATTTTATAGGTAATATCTCACTTTTTTTGCACTTGAGCGTCTTGTCCTATGGGAGGAAAAGCATGGGGGGGGGAGTTCCACTGAAATGGACTTAATTTTTTAAAAAACAAAACCAAAACAAAAGAAAACCCCACAAAATAAATAATGTGAAAAATTTTGAAAGTTTTCCTGAAATATAATTTTCTTTTGTCAGTTATCTCTATTTACAAGATTTGGGTCAGGAAAAAACAGCAGTTTTGTCTTTATTTTTCTCCCACTGTAGTTCTTCCCCATCACAGTTGTTTATATGAAGGAGAGCTGGTCATAAACCAGAAGGGAAAATTGGATGAAGGAACAGGAAAATACACATTGCTCTGAGGAAAAGTATTTTCCTTTTTTTTAAAAGCACAATTTACAAATCATGAATTCATTACTAGCAAATAACATGTAAATGTTCATAAAATATATTTAGAGAAATATATTTTGGGATATTTTTGACCAATTTGTTCTTGAGGAGGTAGGGTAAAATAAAAATTATAGAAGATATTTAAAGCGATCTGATGGGAGTCTACGGATTTTTTTTTTTTTTGTATTTGTTGTAGGTGTGTGTTCTGAAGTTACTGTATTCTTGGAAAAACAAAACAAGGAGTACTGTGGCACTTTTAAAGACTAACATGTATTCATCACATGAGCTTTTGTGGGTAAAAGTCCAACTGCATCAGACACATGAAATAGAAAGTACAGGATGGAAGGGGGACACACACTTTCTTGCGGAATATCTCCAAATATTATGTTATGCTTACGGTTCAAGTTCAGATACTAAGAATTTGCTCTGGTGGTTCAGCTTATACTAAAGGCGTTTGTATATTTTGCAGTATTGTGTGGCAGATTTCTTTTTAATGTCTTTTCTCTGGCATGATTTTCAGACATTTGTTTAAAATTATATTGCTGTGTTAAGAGGTTTTCCTCTTATGTTTTGTAAATATATAAAATTTAAATATAACATTGTTTTATTTGCTTGGGAAATCACCATACTTTTAAATACTATCTGGAATAGCTATAGAATTAGCCATTCAGCAGCAAAAGGTCATGCCACTAAATTGGGTGCTATACTCTAATCATCAAAAGAGGGTTGTAGAAATTGTAATAAATAAAGTCTTTGAATTTAATTAAGCAGTTGTATGTAAAGACAAACACAGGATGCTGTTTATATTGCTAGAGGAATAGCGTATAAATCGGAGGATACACTTATTACTGTGTAAGGAAATGATTAGATCTCTCTTAGAGCAGGACTTTATATAGAATAATAGTAACTACCATGCTTATTGATATCAATCTCCTTTTCAATTGTGAGCTGGTTGATCCACCTCAATTGTATAATTTGAAAGTTACCAGTTATTTTAATCTTCTATAGGGCAGATGAAAAAGGGGATTGTTTACATACGAGTTCTATAAAAACAACAACGACTTTCCTGTGTTTAAATAGGTTTTTTTTAAGAACCACACCACTTTTTTTGAGGGATGTGCATTGGTAACAATGGGACTTTATGGACTTCCATACAGGACGCATCATGCAGTGATCTGTTTAGAGGGTAATACACTCGGGGCACCTTGGCAAACAAGATAAGGAAAATTAAGAAAGCTGGAAATAGCAAAATGAAGAAGGAATAACTTGTCTTCTCAAAGGAATCACTACATTAAGAAACCCAGCGATGTGGTAATGCTGGCCTGGTGCAGTGTCTTTCAAAAGGGAAACGAGAGAGGTGAGCTAGTCGTTTTCATGTCACGCTGTACTTGAAAGTCAGTGTCGCATTCTTAGCACAACTTGTCCCTTTAGGAAAGAATGCTGTTGAAATACACACTGAAGTCTGAAATACTTTTTCTAGCTCTAGAGAGCTAGCTTACATTCTCATTAGGTTCTGTCTAGATAGAAGTGAGTAGTTTTGCCTCATCCTGTAGCTCAGTGGACATATTTCACTGTCACAAAAGCAACATACCATTAGAAACAATTTAGGCATGATTAGCTCTTTGTGTTAAGAGAAGCCCAGATCTAGATCAGCAAGAGGAATAGGGATCAGTGCTGAGGTGATAAGCCGGCAGAAATGCCTGCACTTCCGTAGGACATTCCACCGTAGAATCTTAGTGATTTACATTCAGTTTGTCTCAAAAGTGAGAAAAGTGCATTTGCAGGCACGTGTGTTTGGGCGCTGATGGATACGTATAACAAGTCATGAAATGGTTATTACAGGTGGCCCAGGCAGTGATGCCTATAATTTGGGTTGTCTGAAACGTAGAAGATCCTGCTATCAGTTACTTACAGTTCTAGTAGACTCTAACTTGTGGGCTGAAATTTTCCCATGTCGCAGGCTGAATTTTTGGGTGGAAAGTTTCAGCAAAAATAGTTCAGCTTTTGTGGAGTATGGGGTTAAGGAAAAATGTACTATGTTGCCTGTATCTTAAAAAACAAAACAAAACAAAACAAAACAAAAAAAACCTGCAGATTTACAACCAATTTGTTGAGAAGTTCTGTATTCATGATTTGGAGCAGGGACGTGAAACTGGACAGGGAGATTCTCTTGCTGTCAGAAATGCCTCTTACTGTCACTGTGAAAAGTTGTCCAAATTTGGCCAAATTATGAGCATCTGAAAAATTCCAGTTTGCATATGCCCGATTGAGGTTTCTGAGAGAGTTGTCTGCTAAATTGTCTAAAGACTTTGTCAGCGCTGGGTATGCTGCAGCCAGGGCTTAAAGGACTGCACAGCGCTTTCCCTACAATAGCTGCTCTTGACTATGGTGGTGCTGTGCACTGGAATCGTAAATGGAGACACTGTCACTTCTATGTTGTTAGTGCTCCCATTCCTGGAGCCTAGGCAGTGTGGAGAAGGAAGAAAGAGCCTGATAACTCAGCAGAGTGATAGGGTGGGGACAGACTGAATAGGAGATGGGGGGGGGGGAGCAGTGTTACAGTAGACCAGGGGTTGGCAACGTTTGGGTGGGTCCAGGCTCCAGCCCTTGCCTGTGGGTGGCCTCCGGGTCCTGGCCAGGGCTGCCTCTCTCCCCACAGCCTCTGGGTCTGGTTCTTCATTGGAGCTGGGGGGGGGTGTGGGTCAACTTGTCCTGCTCCTCTCCAGCCCTGCCCAGCAGGGGGCTGGGAGCTGCGCGTAACGGCTTCTGCTGGGCCGGAGCTGCGGCATGAGGCTCATCTGCCCAGCCGATGCAGTGCTGGGGAAGCGTGGCCAGTGGGGAAGCCTAAGTGGCGTTGCGTGCTGCTCAAGCTTGGCCGCTGTGCCATTCTTGGTGCAGGTGCTGGGGGTTGCCGACCCTTACAGTAGACAGACTGCATGGGGGGAGTGAGGGGGTGGATGCAGTCTTAATTCTGGCGTTTCCTAATGTTTGAGTGCTCCATTAAGCAGCTTTAATATGTATTTAATGTAGATTTTTTTGTTGTAATATATAATTTGTTGTGAATTTGTTCTGAATCCAGATTTTTGCCAAAGTATGGTATTTGGATTTGTTTTTCCATTTTGGCTTTTTATAGTTGTCACATTCATGTCCAGACTCCCATGACATTAGAAGGAGAACTGAAGGGGCTGAGCCTGGTGTTCTGGTTTGTACTTCTGTCTTCAGTGGGCTAAACTGAAGAAGCAATCAAGTGTGTGCGTGTGCATGTATAAAAATAATAGAGCCTTTGATCTTTTGTAACATTTGACATTGAGGACCACTGTCATGTCATCATCCAGGCATTGGCACATTTAGTCGTCTTACTTGAGAGAACTGTAAATTGGGTTGTTACACTTGTTCACTATTCATCTAAGGGCTGTTCTTCACAGATGGCAGTAAAATTGTCTGTGAAGACCAGCTCAGTTGATCAGGAAGCCAATCTCTGACCACCACCCTGGCAACTAAAGTAGCATTGAGTTGAAGGGAGGCTGCTCCTCTTGACTTAGTGCAGTGGACATACAGGGTGAAGGGCAGTTGAGCTGAGAGATGCAAGTAGTTTGAGTATCTTGTGTATCTCTGTTCAACTGCCAGCAAAAATGGTGGGAAATGTAGACCTGCCCTAAGACTTTCCAAGATTAAAAGACTAAATAGCCAGACAGAGTTTTTTGAATATTAATGACCTCTCTTCAAATATGAACTAAGAACTGTAATGAAAGTAGTGTTGTCTAAATATATACAGCTAGTCCTCACTTAGTGACCTACTCGTTTAGTGACCCCTCAGAGTTATGACCGGCTCTCTGATGAGTTGGTATTATGGCAATGTACGAGAACTCACATCAACTCTCTCAGATTACCTATATTTACAGTACACTATGCAAACTAAGTTCAGTACATTAGAGCTTAAAACATTTAAAATATATATTAAAAATGTTATAAATGATGCAAAGGTGACATTAAAACTATCTACCGATGGTTGAAAAACCCACTACCAGTAAAGTACATTATGCCTGAAATACCGGTAAGGGCTGCTCCTCGTTTAGTGACCAATTCGTTTATCAACCAGGTTTCAGGAACGGAACCCGGTCACTAAGTGAGGACTACCTGTATTGAAAAAGTTCATTTTAGTTAAGAATATTGTGACCAAACCAGTGTGCTCTGTTAAGCTATATTTTTTATGTTCAGCTTTTCTGTTTAAAGCACATTCGTAGTGCTCAGCCATACTACGAACGAATGCTGTATGTAAGTCACTTTATAAATGTAGGAGAGAGCCATAATTCACTCACAGGACATTTGTTGAGTTACATTTCATTATTTCTCTTAATGTGTACCTTGTTTAGAGGAGATCCTTGACATTTAAGCCTTGATTCTGAAGAGAGTTATACACTTGTACTGAATAGGACTGCATACAGTGCATGAAGGTAAGCAGGTGTTTAACTGCAGGATTGGGGTTTCGCTGATTCCATTATTCTCCGAGAGGGGAGGAGGGAAGTTCTGTAGGCTTTTACTAGAATCCTATTGATTTCATTCCTAAAGAAATGATTCTAACCCCTTATGAATTTGACAATGAAATCTGTCTTATACGCTCACTGAACCACAATGCAGATTTGTGTAGCAAGGATATAATTTTGTGTTACTGCATATACTCGGGTATAAGCCGATCCGGGCATAAACCGCCCCCCCCCCAATTCTGAGTCCAAAAAGAAGCTAAATTTGGTGACCCGAGTGTAAGTTGAGGTCCCCTTTTGGCCTTGGCCCCTAATCCCCCACCCACTGCTGCTGGCTTCCTCTGGAGTTTCTGGCAGCTTCCCTACCCCGAAAATCTCTACTGCTGCTTTTCCCTTGCCCCTGCTGTCCGTTCCTCACTCCTGCTCTCCTGCTCTGCCCTTTCCTCATTGCCATCACCCCTGTTGCTCCCTGCTCTGCCCTTTCCTCACTGTTGCCCCCTTGCTCCCACCTGCTCTGCCCTTTCCTCACTGCTACCCCTGCTCACTTCTCAGTTTCCTACTGCCCCCTGCTCTGCCCCTTTCTCACTGCTGTTCTCTGCTTCTCCTACTGCTACCTCCTGCTGCTCCCTGCTCGGCCCCTTCCCCACTGCTGCCCTGCTGGCTCGTCACTGCCACCCCCCTGCTCCCTTCTCAGTTCCCTGCTGTTGCTGTTCCCCAACACCCTTTCCACCCCTTTCCCCCTCACCCCCCAACCCCTGCTTCTGCTCTTCCCAGCCTGCGCGGCAACCCCACCAAATCCCCAGTCCCTGTTGCTGCTTCCCTGGGCTCCCCAAAATCCCTGGGTCCTCCTGCTGCTTTCCCTGGCCTCCCTGAACCCCCCCCCCAAAATGTCCAGGCCAATGCCCCCCCAGGACCCCTTTACTTGGCTGCTCCGGACACCGGGGTCCCTCCCTTCCTCTAGCCCCAGCCCCAGCCAACTGCCCAAGATGGCCGCCCGGCAACACTGGGGCTCCACCCTGCCGCATGGTCAGGAAAAGGGCTGTCTGGGGCTGTCTACTGTATTCTCTCAAGTATAAGCCGAGTGCCTGTTTCGAAGCCAGTTTTCAGGCACACAATTCTCGGCTTATACACGATGATATACGGTAATTCTCTAGGACTGCTCTGTGGGTATCCATTGTAAGTAGAAAGCCTCGTTCTTTTTGGAGTGTTGCTCACGTGTCTAGTTTGTTCCTCAAAACTAAGTAAACCCATTATAGGGAAAGTAAGTGGTTAAATATTTAAACCTGGCAAATTTATTGTATTGTGATTTTAGGTTAATTTTTTGTATTACAGAAAACCAAAATCCTTGAGACTCTTGTTAAAAAGCAAGGAATCTTGTGCACTTAAAGACTAACAGATATATTTATTTCATGAGCTTTCATGGGAGAAAGTCCCACTTTGTCAGATCCTTTGAAGAAGGGGAACTCTCCCACGAAAGCTCGCGCGATAAATAAATCTGTTAGTCTTTAAGTGCCACAAGACGCCTTGGTTTTTTTTTTTTTTTTTTGCTTTACTAGACTAACATGGTTGTCCCTTTGAAACTTTATTAAAAAGCAGTAATTACTCCTTAAAAATAAATCATAATTGACCTAGTCCTAGAGTAAATAGGGAGCAGCTGGGATAAATGGAAAAAGGTGGTCAATGGATGATTTTCCTGGTGGCCATTTCATGCTGTGTCTGGAAATGAGTAACTGGTTTGATTAAGAAGGTGCTAAAGCCATTTAATTTTGGCTGCCAATATTGCCTGTCTGCCATGAAATAATTGGGATGCATCTTGGTATTCTTGGTTTGGTTTATTTGCAGTAGGGAATGGACAGCTATGCTTATTATGTGTAGGGCACATTTTGCTTCAGATTGATCTAAGATTAGTTTTCTCTACAAGTGGTTTTTTTAAATACATTTTGGTCACACAGTCCAGGATCATCCATGCCCTTGGATAGTATTTCTCACATCAGTGGATGTATTTAGGAGTGTTGTTTGTAAAATGTTGGTAAGTGATACAACTCTGTTTTGTTTAAGTTGTCTTCAGCTTCTCTCAACAAAGAACAAGATCTGGAAAGGTATTGATGTCTTAGAGAACACACTTGGACATGTTTCAATTTAGAGAGCTTTCTGCTTATGGACCATATTATCTGGGTTGCTTTTCTCTTCTCCAGTAAAGACATTTATATGAAAGACAAAATGTGGACTGTTTTTATTGTTTGATGTTCTCCTGCTGATAATTCCTTGCTTGAAGTCCTCTGTGGCATCATAATTAGTAGTGCAATAACTAATTATGGTGTCATGGGAATTGCATCTTCAAGTGAGAACTAAGGAGCAGAAGAATTTCTCATCAACCAATGTATCCCTAGTAATAAAAATGGGTATGGTAATGCAGAAAATATGGTTGTCAAAATGGAAAGATGCCTTTTTCCACAAAGCATCATAGAAAAGGTTTTAAAGACTAAAACATATGTACAGTAAGTCAGAGACATTCACACCATCTGCTGTCTGACCCTTCAGCTGAATGTTGGCTGGAGCATGAAAAATTTTGAGCTTGTTCCATATATCTCATAGAGGAAGAAAACTTCAGTAAAATAAACCCATTTTTTTCCTCAGTCCCTTCAAAAAACCAAACTGAGCTTTCTCTGTTTGTTGCTCTGTGAACCCTTAAATGGTTTTGGCCCTTGCTGCTTTTCAGACAAACTGTCCCTGTGTGATACCATAGGAGTTAGTCAGTGGGGAGGTTGGTCTAACACTCCCCAGGTTTAAATTAAAGAAGGCTGTTGGCATAAGCACTTGCTGTTTTAACTGCTGCTATGGTATCATAGTCTGTTTGAAACATAGCAAATTCTCAAACCATTGAGGGCTTCATAGGTCACATGAAGAGCTATTCCATGCCTCTCCCCCACCCCGTATTCCCAACTCCAAACATGCAAAATGTATGAATGTTAAAATAAAACAAAACAAAACAAAACAAACATACATCCCCCAGCCAAACCAAACAAAAACGAAACCAGTTCATGAGATCAGCATGTAAAATGAGGTAGTACCAAAAAAAAAAAATTACCCCCTCTTTTGAGTTCTGGCATTCTCTATATGCCTTTTTTCTTAAAAAAAA
>ML681984.1:35912880-36069697 GCA_007922195.1 Podocnemis expansa | reverse complement strand
AAAAAAAAAAAAAAAAAAAAAACAAAAACAAACCAAAACAAACAAACAAACAAAAAAAACCTTTCGTTGGCTTGTACTGTTTTATTTTTTTCTGGATTTCTCTTCCTGCCCTTAGTAATGGGAAGATTTGTATGGAGACAAGAAATGTATTTTTCTGTTCCTTAAGTTTCTTTCTGTTCACTATCTGAGTTATAATTTTATATTGCAGTTCCCAACTATCCTTCAGGAAAGAAACTTGTAATTCGGCAGTTTAATTTCAGCAGTAAAATATTTCAGTTTTTGTTTGTTGTTGCTGACTGTCTAGATCCTTTATGTGAAGGCATCTGGCTACTCCAACAATATAACCTAAAGCCCCTACCATGCACTTCCCTCTTTCATAAAACATTAGGAAGCATTGTGTAGAGTTAACTACCACCTTCAGATTCATAGTGTAATTTTTAAAAAGGATTAATTTTCAAGGGTGATGGATCTTAACCCTTTCATGTGAACATAAGATCGATGGGGTGATGAATCTCAAATCAGCATCATATGAAGTATAAATTATTGTAAGAAATTAAATAGTCGGTTTCAGGCTCAGATTTGAAGAGCATAAAAAGCTTAAATGAATAGCCTGTCTGACTTTTTTGTAGGGTTTAATTTTTTTTCCTTATACTAGGCTAATGTATTAGATCAGTGACTTCCAACCTTTTGAAGGCTGGGGACCCCTTTTACTGAAAAAAGCTTTGTGGACCTCTGGCTGTCACTGCCATGGGCAGATTCCAGCCTGTGCTGCACCGGTGAAGCTGCTGGGACCTGCCAGGGAGCAGGAGCTGCTGTGGCCATGCCCCCATCCCTGCTGGTGAGCAGGAGCTGCCGCAGCCATGCCTTCCCTGCCCTGGCTGCTGGGGACTGGGAGCTGCTGTGGCCATGGCCCCCTCTCACTACTGCCAGAGGGGTCCAGCTCAGATTCACCCTAACTTCTTTGCCCTGCCACCTGCTTCTCCCGCTGCCGCAGGCTGACCCTCCCTCCCCCCGTGCCTTTTCCCTGCCAACTGCCTATCCCCAAGCCTGACCCTCCCCTGGGACCAGGAGCGGCCACTGCACAGGCTGCTGCCTGTTCCCTCCCTGACCATGCTCAGAGTGGCAGTGAAGTTTTAAAAACTCACAGCCTGGGGCAGAGCAGGTCCCTGCCATTGTCTACCTCCTGCTGCATGGCTCCCACCATGGCACAGCTGGCGTCATCGAGCCCCAGGTTCCAGCTTGTCTGTGGATCCCTTTAAGTCAGTCTGTGGCCCCCCAAGGGTTTGTGGACCACAGGTTGGGCACCACAGTATTAGATGAAAACCTACAGCTTCTAGTTGTTTGGGCTAAACATCTAATTTCTGTCTCTAAAATTAAAATATTGAGTCCTGGGGGAGTGAGAGACTAGTCAAAACTTGGGGACTATGTGTAGAAGCCAATGATAGCTTCTTTAAGAAGCTAAACAACTTAAATGCTGTGGTGCCCCTTTTCATCCCAAGTGGCTAGTCAATATTCAGGGCTCTAGGGTTGTTCAAGTAAGGAAGGGAAATGGGGGATAGATATTTTTTCTTTGTTTACAAGGAATGTAAAAAGTCCCACTTCTCTGTATGCAAGAGGGAACCAGAGCACATTTTGCTTTTAGCACCAAGCCTTTTTAGCTAACAAACTCAAGCCAGCAGACTTAAAAGGTCCCTCTGGAGGTCCCATCTGTCTTATGTGGTGATGCTTCGTATTAACTTATCCTGACAATTATATTAATTGGAGGGTGTGTTCACACACAGTCACAGTGGCTTGTGATTGGCTCAGTGAGTGATGGAGAGAGAGTTAAACAATGCTTAAAAGGCTCTCGCTGTACAGGAGTTGAGACGTCTCTTAGTGATAATGTAGACTGGTCAATGGCTATTTGAAGACCTCTTGTATGCAAAATGGCTAGCATTGAGAGTGTGAACTACTGGCCTTGTGGTGGGTCACTGGTGCAGCATCCTAAACAGATAAACCATGTAATCTTGAGATTAGCTGTGAGGAAATTTAAACAAATCATGTTTAAGCATAAAAAAAGCTCTTAATTATGAGAATAGCTGTTTTTCAATTTTCTGTGTATTCATTGCATTCTCCCTTCCTTTTAGATAGTTTCAAAGTGAAGAAATCTATGATGTATACAGGAATTAAAATCTGGCTTAATCACATTTGTCCTAGTGTTTCATTGCTGTTTCAGTACTGCAATTGTATTAAGAAGTACTACACATTTTTAATATGCAGAACAAAGGCTGGACAAATCAATGTTTCTGGTTGCCATGGTGACCAGTTTTAGTAGCTGTGAGCCAGTTTTATCCACCCTGGCATAACATTGTTATAAAGTCGCGCCCCCCCCCCCCCAACTGATCATTCCTCTTGACACGAAATACAAGTCTAATGATGTAAGACAAGTGCTGCAGAAATCTGTTGTTCGAGTCCTTCTACTTCTTCAGTTTCACTGGAAATGACAGAAACCAGAGGAGTGAAAAGGGTATTTCAGGTGTTTGTGTAGCAGTTTGGCCAAACAAACATTTTTATTTTAATTAGCTAAGTTTCTCTATGATGCAATTCCAGATGTGACACATCAGTATGGGATTTGAAGGCGGCAAATGCCAAGAGGGATGGTGGGGGATAGGGGGAAGATTAGTATGGCTCACAGGGATATAACTACAAGTTTTAGGGTGAAATTAACTTACAAAATGTAGTAAGCTGTCAGGTAAAGCTTCATGATGTTGAAATATAACAGCTTGTGGAATTAGCTGCTCAAGAGAAGTATTAAAGTCTATGACTTCAGACTTGTATAACTAATGCGGGGTATAAAGCTAAGAAAGTGTAATGTTGGGGAACACCCTGTACTGGCAGGCAGATTGACAGCCTGGTGTTACATTTCTGCCATCTGTGAGTCAATCTAAAATTGAAGACATTCAAAGAGGTTTTAGGCACTTCTCATCACCAAGTTGCACTTTTGCATATTTTGAAACTGCTTTTTTTTTTTCCAAATATTTGGTTTAGATTTATCTGTTCTTAAATCATCTGCTGAACACTAGATATAACTGTAGCAAATTGCATATTATTGAATTTTCTGTAGTCACATTTCATCATATTAGTTAGTAAAACAGATTCATATGTACATTAAGGTGGCATGTACTCGGTTCAAACTTTTATTTAAAATAGGACTGTGTACTTTAAAATAAGGATCTGATTCAACGCTAGCGTGTACAGTTCTTATTTCCATGAGTAGTCTTGCTGACATCAGTGGGATTGTGCATGTCAGAGGTCCAGTCTGACACTCCCAGTTGGCAACCTACGAGACTGTCCAAAGAATGTAGAGAGTTTGGATATGTGGAAGGTGTGTGTTTGTAGCCTTCAAAAATGCACTGAATCAGAGACAAGGGGCACACCTCAAAGATCTTAGTCTCATTTGTTTTCTTCTTGCATCTCAGAACTTGGAGAGGTGGTGTGGTTAATAGTGAGTAGCATGGTAGGATTTGACAT
The DNA here is from genome assembly GCA_007922195.1 of Podocnemis expansa. NCBI lineage: Eukaryota > Metazoa > Chordata > Testudines > Podocnemididae > Podocnemis > Podocnemis expansa. The sequence continues at coordinate 36,066,187 of ML681984.1, read as the reverse complement.
TGTTTTATGTTGGCAGTATTATAGTATTGCCTAGAGGCTCCAGCTGAGATTGGAACTCCATTGTGCTAGTCATTGTGCAGCCCTTAGTAAAAGATGATCTCTGCCCAGAAAACCTTACAACTTAAGTTGACACAAAGAGAAAGGATAGAAGGAGAAACGGGCACAGAGAAATGAAACAGCATGTCCAAGAGCAGACAGCAAGTCAGTAGCAGAAGTGCTGGAATCCAGGTCTCTTGTGTCTTATCGACTGAGTCAGTTTCTCATCTAGTGGTTTGCAGCTCACAGAGGTGCCACAGAAGGGAGTCTGGGATGGAAGTGTGTGGCATGACCTTTGAAGATTTTATTTAATCCTAAAAGCAAAGAAAATCTAGCTCATTCATTCTCTGTACACCTTTACCTTTCAAGATCAAATATCCTCTGTCAAACTCTCAAAATACAGGCCTTTTCATGAATGCATGTGTGCACACAGACTCTGTAACCTCTTCATTGGTACATGTTCTATAACAGCAGTAAATATGTGTAAAGGAGTCATGAAAATATTTGAGTTGAATAATGAGTTGCCAACCTGAGTTGGCTGAGGAAATACTGTACTGGGTTGAGATGGAACATGCACTGGTGTTCTAATTCTGTGCTAACGAGAGTTGAAGCCTTATCCCTAAACTTGAAGGTCTGATTAGCATCTCCTGAAGGAAAGGAAGACTTATGCGGAATAACTGTGGTTCACAGTCTAGCAACATAAATGTTTACAAGAAATTATACAGGATTGCCAGAGGATTATGACACACAGAACAATTTACATCATCTTTCTCTTCACTGCTGACTCTTTCCAGTAAAAATGCTTCAGACCCATCTGGTTTGAGAGGTTGTACTGACATAGATCTTAAATTAAATCCAGAAGTATTTTTTGTTTGTTTGTTTACTGTGAGGTTCTGAGTTTGCCGAATAAAACAATCACATTTGCAGATGTCATTAAAATATGTAATAACAGCTAAAACAAAATAGCAATTGTCATCTGTGTTCAGAGCCTATTCTACTATATATGAAATGATGGAAGAATGGATTAATCTCAGTCCTGGACTGGGAGGGGGGACTTGAAAAGTTTCAACATAATAATGTGTTTTGCTTTGATCAGTTTTGTTGTTTTGCAGAAAAATGTGTAACAGCTTATTGTAGTAGGATTTATACGCAAGTTAAAAAGGCACTTATAGTAAAGCACCCTTAACGTATCTTTAAAATCCACATTTAAAAAGAACTCAAATAGAACTAGATTGCAGCTCTTCTATACAATAGAACCTATAACCAGCATGTAGGTGCAATAAGCATTAAAAATTGTGTATTTTTCCAGCAGTTTGTCCTCCCCTCCCATTCCTCAACACCTCTCAACTATTTCAGATATCTGACAAACAAAGATAAGATGGTCATCGGACTTGGCTATTTCTGGATCAAAGGACAGTGTGAATTCCAAAACCATGAGGTTATTACAGAAAATGCTCTGCCACCAACCCGTTCTCATTTAACCTAGTCCTGGTGATCTCAGTCATGGTAGTATGGGTTGGTGACAGGCCCTGTGCAACTGGCAGATTTGAGACACACCTCAGCTGCAACTGAGGTTATTTAAATGATGCTGAAGGGGTGTAAGTCAAATGACCATCTGGAAGAAGGGGAAGAGAGACTGTAGACAGAAAAGTAATCAGCAAGGGTTATAAAATTAATTCTGAGAAGAGGATCTTTCTTCCTCTTGTTACACGTTCTTCCTGATTGCTTTCTCTGCTACAAACTCATTTCTGTCTTCTTGAAGTGTAAAGGTTAGGATATTTAAAAAGCTATGCTAAAATGTCATAAAAACAAAAAAATATGGAAATACCAGAATTCTAATCGCCTTTGCAATCTTAATTGACCCCTTTGCACACATACATTCTGAGGTAGTCTGTGTAATCACATTATTTATCCCACTGCCTGACTCTCCATTTTTTAGATTGAAGATTTAGCTTGAAGTGAATATGACCAAAAAAAAAGACAGAAATCCAAAAAGGAATTATCTTCTTGTAGAGGCTAAGAAGGTCCCCTGTATCACTGTCTGTTGTTTGAAGAGAGGAGAATAAATTCATGAAGCAGCACAGAAGGGATTACAAGCAGTTGATCAGAGCTAGGGAATCCTTTTTTGCACAACAGGTTTCTAGGTTCCAAACATGAAGCCTTCTCTTAAGGAAGAAGCTGCTGGAATAGATTTGATAGGAGAGGAAGATCCAGATGATATGATTTTGGAGCCTGTCAACTCCAGTTCAACAGCATGATTTACAGGACCACAGCTTGGGGAGATGGTTACACAGGAAGAAGACTTGTGTACATCTGGGGAAAGACGTACTTGATCAGATGTATTCTGGAGATGAGCAGAGCATTTATTTGCTACAAGTGACTGATAAGGGAAATGTACAAGATCCTTAATCAAACTAGAAAACTCAGAATGGTCGAACAAGCCTCTTTTCCTTCCCGATTCTGTAAGTTCTCTGTCTTCAAGCATCTGAAGTATGATTTTTCTCCCAGGAAAGCTCATGCGATAAATTTGCTAGTCTTTAAAAGTGCCACAGAACTCCATGTGTGTGTGGTGTGTGGTGGTTTGTTCAGCGCAAAAAAAAAAAAAAAAAAAGACTGACACAGCTGCCCCTTTGGAACTTACTCCATCCACGCTGTCTGTTACTCACACTCAGATGTTTTGTCAAAAATTTAGGTTGTAAAGGCACCATGGTTGGAGGAACACACTTCTGTGAAGCACCTAGCATGATTTTGAACCTACGTAAATAAGCCATTCAAGCTTGTGAACAGTCTTAGATTGCTGATAATGGAAGAAAATATCAGGCTCTCGTGTAATTGTTTGTGTAACACAATCCTCAGAACAATCTTATCTGTAGCATGTATTCCTGGGTTCATTCTCACAAACTTGAGTAAATATTACTAGCAACTTAGATGGTCTTCTAGTACTGCTTGCACTTAGGGGAGTATCTCAGGAATACTACTTAGTATTCACTGCAATAGTAGCTCTGCAGATGTGCTGAATTTATATGCCATCAAGTGCCCCTTTTCAACAATCCAAATATTTCTTTTTCTTGACTCTCTTTTGATCTCATGCAAATTGGCCATGGTTTTAAAGGAAGACATTTCTGACCTAAAAACAACAAACAGAGAACAGATGCACAGCAATGTCACCAAGTGACTGAGAAAATGTTTAGTTCCCATGATTGTGTGTCCGAGGCAGAGAGAGAGGGATCAGAACTTGTACTTGATCCAATCTTTGAAATGGTCATGACCATGAGAGAGCAGTTGACTGGACTCATTTTGGGGATATGGAACTATGCCATGCCATATTTAAGAAGAATGTCTTGTCTTTATAAAACTTTTTTTGATTCACTTAACCTTAGAGGATTTCATTTTTATGTTAAAATTCACCCTCATGCTGGTTATGTGCACAAGGTCCTCTGCATCATCTAAATCCTGTGGGAGGGGTTACATGTTTGGCAATGCCACAAAGTTTCTCTTATAACAGCTTCTGATCTTCACTTTTTTGAAAAAATAGTTCTGACTCTCTGTGGAAACCTGGGCCCATTTACTACATTGAGCTATTTCTGGATGTGCTGACTCCTGTCACTTTCCTTGCCTGTTATCAGGGATTTTATTTGCTTACTAGGTTTTTGTTAAATGTCTTTGAGTTTATCTAAAGCAGCAGTTTCTAATAGTGTGTGGATCCATAATGGGTTGCAGACCTTCAGGTACTGAGGGTCATGGTGCCCCTTGCTGCCACCGCCAAAAGACTGGAATGCATTGCTCAAAGATGTAATTGGGTTGTAGGCATAAATGATTTTTTTTCAACTGGCTTCCAAAGGAAGAAGGTTGAAAACCACTGATTTGAAGTAACTTCAAATGAGTCTGAAATCAGTGGAGGAATGTAGGATTCTCAGTATCTTTGAACATTCAAGACACACTTATTTAGGTACCTAAATATGGATTTAGCTGCTCAACTTTAGGCATCCATGTGTGTCCACAGTGATTTGGTTCAGATCTTGGAGACAAAACGCTCTGATTTTTGGGTCTCAATTTTTTGTTTTGGAATTATTTTCAATTAAAGGTGAAAGGCTCCATATTCTTTAAATCAGAGATTAAATGTAATTCATGATATTAGTGATGGATTTTGGTGGCTGCTAATAATGAATTGAACTGGTTATCTAAGACCAGCTTCTACTAGAAAGTGTCCATATAATATATAGACTGTCTCAAGAAGCTCTTTTGTACTTCATGGCAGAAGGTCCAGATGTGAAGTGAGCATTGAGAGGCAATTAATCTCTTTGTAGAAATATCTCCAGAAAAATATTGAAGCACAGAGGTGGTGTGGGAAAGCTCATACTTTTTGCTGTCATTTCTGTATTTGTTCTATGGAGGGGAAAAAAGATTCATGGCTCTTCAACAGTCACTGTAACCTTTCATGAACACTGAAGTCACTTGAGGGCAGTATATTATCCAGTTTCTGTTTTCACCATAAAGTACTTTATGAATAATTGTCTTTAGGAGTTATATAGTGTAATATAGTAGATATAATTCCTCAAATAAGATTTTTTTCTTCTGAATTGTGTGTAAAATACATAATCTGAAGTATTCTTAAAAAAAAAAAAAAAAAAAAGCTTATCCCCAGAAGGTAACTATTCCTTTAAGCAACATGTCCCCTAATGTATATGTGTATTGAGCATTTTCTTCATTGTCATCAATGGGTGTTTGATCAAGCCCTTTAAATTTTTGGCCTTGGCAATAAGAATTTCTGAAATCTGTTGGCTAAATGGTTAAACACACTGTCTTTCAGACATAATATATTTTAGGAAAATGTCTGCAGTTAATATGCCATGTTTTTCTGTGATGTGGTAATCCCCCCCCACCTTTATTTTTAGTTGATTTGTTGGAGCCAGCTATTTTGCAGGTGTCACTTGAGAGACCAAGCTATAGCTGTTAGTTGGCAGTCAGCACAGTTAGCAGTGCTCTTTTGGAATTTTCATTTGACAGAAAAGATTTTGCCTTTCGGAGTGACAGCCCTCTAGGGTAGGAAAAATCAGAAATAGTTTGTAGCTGAGCTGATGTCCTAATTCATAAAATGATGTAATTGGGCTACAATGTAATTTAGATGAACTATTCCAGTATTATATAGCCACTGCTACAATATGATGTGGTATTTAAGATAATTTATTGCTTAGGAATTTTGGCAAGAGAGAGTGAAATTACAGCAAAGAATATTCTCTGATCTACGTTTAAAAATGTCCTACAATTTCAGGTGACTACAATAGTTATGCATGGGTAATAACATGCATTTTGGAATACCATCCTAGGGATAATTGTTTCTGAAATAGGGAAGGCAACTAATCCACTGATAAATGACAGTAAATCAACTTGGGAAATCATTTTCTGCATTTAATGAATGGAAATAATTTTTCTATTTTTTGCATATTTATAACATGTTTTGAAAAGTGACAATTTAAAATTGCATCAGGATTAGCAGAAACATCTTTTACAGACATAAATTTTAAGGCTAGATAAAAAGAGGGTGGCACTGGAAAAGCAGGCACTGTCCTAACTCTCTAGTTTTGCATTTATAATGCTGTGCTATGATCTTTCTTTAGTCTGTATGTAAAATTAAAAGGCTTCCAAGTGTATAGTAATAAATTAGAGATTCAGACTTATGTTTATTACTGTTTGTATATGTTTCCATTTTCCAAGAGCTTTTAAATGATCTCTTAGGCTTTAGGCTTATGGTTTGTCTACACTGCCACTTATGTCTGTGTAACTTTTGTTGCTCACAGATGGGGGGGAAAAAGACCCACTCTCCTGAGCAACATATGTACATTGACAGAGCACTGGTGCGGACAGCTCTATGTCAGTAAGAGAGCTCCTTCTGCTTATATGGCTGCTTCTGGTCATGAAGGTGGTTTTATTAAGCTGACAGGAGAGCCATCTTCCACTGGCAAAAAGAGGATGCATGAATGATCTTAGGATATATCCACACTGCCGTGGTGGCAGGTTTTAATGCAATGGCATCAATTGAATGGGTCTTTGTAGACTCACTCAGTCGATGGACTAATTGAGTGGACAGCAGAACACGCTTCCAACTCCTCAAAAGGCAGTGTCTGTGGGAGATGGTCTCCTGTGAAGACATCATGCTGTGTAGACATAAGTAAGTTGATGCGAAACATGCTAGCTACTTGGATAACTAGTGTATTTCATGTTGACTAAGCATGGTAGTGTAGACCAAGCCTTAGAGTGGTGCCCCTGCATTAGTGCAGCTGTAAGCTCTATAGTGTAGATGTAGCCTTAGTAGAAAAGTTGTTCTTATGCTTCAGCACCTTTAAAATGTGCTCTATGTTCCTGTTCTATTTATTGTTGCACAAAATATGCATGGGCAGACAGAAGTTTTCTGTCTTCTTGGACTATGCTAAGTGAACTAGAGAAACATTAAAAGGGACCAAAGTACAGTACTTGGGTTCAGCTCAGACAAGGGCCTAGCTAGCTTGTAGTTCTTTTTAAATAGTTTATAAAGTCTGATTTTTTTCCTCACAAAGAATTACTTGACATGAGAAAATTTAAAATGAGCAACCATATAATTTAGTATTAATGGCTGAAATGTACATATGTTCATTTTAAAATGAGGGAATATTTGCTAATAGATGTTTTTCTTGAAATTGTTTAGACATTTGAGGGCAAGTTTTCAGCTAGCTTCTGAAATTGTGTAAAATACCTCCCACGTGATGCAGAGGTGCTAGAAAGCAGAGCTGGATATATGCACAGATGTGTAGGTTTTGCGCTTACAGAACTATAGGTTCTGTCAATTGTGGCCTTTTAATTGTATTAAGTAAATGAGCCATATATGCAGCATAGTTCAGTTTCACATAGACCGATATAGTGTCTGAGTACTTGCAGTCATTGCAACAAAAAAAGTGAGAATTCCTCCTACGCTGCACTTGCCTTGACGTTCCTCAAAAGCAGAGCCCCTTTTCCTCATAAGTATCACAGAGTGTCTGAAAAACCCAGGTCTGGGTACTTTTTTTTTTTTTTTTTTTCCTCTATAGATATATTTTTAGTCAAGTTGCCCTCTGAGAAACTTTCAGCTCTGTTTCTTTCCTCTATATAGCAGCAAAGAAAAGCAGCCTCTTCAGAGACCTATACAAATGCTGCTAGTGCTACGTTAATCTAGCCACTTTTTTTGGTAGGTCATAGGTGAAAGTTGGCATGCAGCTTTGTCTTAATTATGATTGCAAAATAACTTTTTATTTTAAGGATTTTATGATGCTCTTATCATTCTCCTGGTAAGTAACTAGACTTTGGTTTTGTCAAATAAAATGTCATACCTTATTCAGTGTATAGCAGAATGCTTTCAGCCTTTGCTTCATTGGGACTTCACATACCAAGAATAATTAAGGAATGAGACAATTCCAGTGGTATTCTTTTGTACCCAACCGGGTAACTTAATGACTGCACTGGGATGAGCTACCCATATGGTGCACAGGATTTGGCTTTATGTGTACAATAAGATGCCTAAAAAATGTGGGCTATCACTCCTTTGTTATAATAATTAATTCAAGCCCTAAGAGAAGGCAAGCATAGTAAAACAATTGTGTTGTTTAAACAAAGTCAAATTTTGTTAATGAGGACATGACGAGTCGAAGTGTGTATGTGTTTTTTATATAGTGCTTTCTTTGTTAAGAGGCATATTTATTTTCAAAGTTTAAGTTCAGTTACAAAAACTGTATGCTGGAAAAGTTAGTTTTCTGAAGACCTGGGTTTTGTTCCCAGTCAGTGTGGCTTAGATTCTAGTTGCAGGTAGCTTAGCTTGGATATAGGATGTGAGTTCTCGTGGATTCCCAAAGCCAGACATCATCTAGTATTGTCACTACTTATAGGCAGCATAGATTTCAGAGACAATGAATAATGAGAATTTTAGAAAGTGGTCACTAATTTTTTTTTTAAAAATCTTAAGAAAGGAGTTCCGTTAGTACCTTTCTGGGACAGAGTTGTTTGTACTCAGAATGTGAATAAGGCATGTTGCCAAAAATACTACTTTGTGTTTCTTAAACTGTCATGGAAATTTTGATAACTTTTCAGAACAAGAGGTGGGTGTTTTTGTAGTTTGGCTTTTGGACTATTTAAAGAAGCTTGTTTTGCTTTGCTTTCCTTTTTTTTTTTTTTTTTTTTTTTTAAAGAATGTTATGTGGAACCACGGTTTTCCCAGAGATTAATAACCAAATTAGGAAAAAACAGTCATGGGAAGCTGGTAAGTATTCTTATTTGAATTATCAGTATCAATTTAGAAATGGATTTTTTTCTAAGTTTCTCGTAACATAAATATGTCAAGTCTCTAATGTAAAAGGTGACCAGAGGAGATAAAACTTGTACATATAAACCATAATTGTGGAGCCCTCTTTTTTTTTTAATAGGATAAGGGGATGATCAAAACAGCTGTGCTGTAATTTTGATTGAATTATATTTACAGATGAAAACAGTGAAGAATAATATTCTTGGACATCTCAAATGAAAGAGGAAATTAAAATGCTAAACTCAGTTGGAAAACAGTTTGCTTTAAACAGTTGTAGCATATTTTAAATTTTTTGTAGGGAGATGAGGGAAGGAGTGTGTATGAGTGTCACATACTTCTGTTCCAGAATTTTGCCAAAACTTTTAAGGGGAAATATCAAGCCAATAAAATGTTTCTCTGCATTTCCCAAAGGAAATGAAATCTGGAAATATAAAAAATAAGGTTTAATTGAGACCAATCTGTGTGAGGACTTGAGGAAGAGAAAATGAGGAGAGTTGCAAATGAAAGCTTAATGGTGCCAATGAACTACTTCTTGTGGTTTTTGGGGAACCCCTGTGTTAGCTGTAATGAAAGTTATTTTCTGAGACTGACATGCCAGTATCTCCTTTAAAATTTGTATTGACTTTATAATTATCAAGTTGAAATGTATTTACTGAATATTTGCTCTCTAAACTAAAGCTTATGACCCATACTTGTTTCAAGGGGTTTGTCATCACTTATGATGTCAAATTCATCATTCTCAGATCAATCTTCCCGGTTGACTGAGCTAAGACCTGTGAAGAACCGCTCAGTCGGTCGGGAAGTTGATCCTTGAAGACCACCTCGGTAAGTAGCATAGCGCTAAGTCCACCAAGGGCCCTTTCCTGTTGACTCAGCACACTGAAGCCACTGTGGTAAACAGGTGTTAGTCGAAGAGAGAGAAGCAAATTACTTAAAATAACTTGTGTATCTCTTTGTCTGCTTCCAAAACCCCCTGAAGTGTAGACCAGGGCTAGCGCTTTTTGACTTCCAATCTAATTGGCATCTTCCTACAATCTAATGTGCATTCATTCTGGACAATTTCTGGTGTGCGAAGCTATGAGCATAAAGTAAGATACCATGTTTACATCCGCCTGTTCTGAGAAATGATGCAACCAACTCAGAATGGGCTCGATGAATGTCAAAAGCAAGTATAGAAGAATAAATTTACCGAGTTGTAAACAAACTAATCTGTTCAGTTGTTGATCTAAAATGCTTGCTTTTACATGAAGAATTTAAACAACTTAACATCCTATAAGCTAAAGCCAATTAAAAATATATATCAGATTCTCAAATATGAAATATTATTTTTCTGGGGCTGTGACTGAATGATATGAAGTGAGAATTTGAATTTTTCTGTAGCTTGGATATCATCAAGACAATGGGTAGTGTTTTCGCTTACTAGCAGATGAATAGCATTTTGAGAAATTCATTATGTAATTGCTGTATACAGGGCCTAGTTCTGGATAAAGAGAACTTTTTTCTCCTGTCTCCAACAGGTGGGAACAGCTTTATATCAGACTGAGCACTGTTTGTTTGCTTTCCCCAATTATTGTCTGCTGATTTTTATTATTTTCTTCCAACTTTTTGTGCTGATAAAAGTTTTAGATTCTCTCTCTGAATAAATGTGTAGCTGTTATGCAGTGTGGAAAGTAAGTCATCCCTGGAATAAACTGGAGAATTCCAAGTGGGTGCCTCTGCAGCTCCTCCTCCTTCTCACTTTAGAAGAGGAGGCCGCTTAAGAATCTTGTGACTAGGGCTGGCTGCAAAACAATGAAGCAGTTTTTGCTGGGTGTTTTACAGGCATATATAAAAGGAATAAAGCCTGTCTTGAATAATTTAAGTTCTGAGGACTCAGACCAGCAAACACTTCTATACATGAGTGACTTTACTTATAAAAATAGTGGGTTTTCTTAATATGGGCTTAGTCACTGAAGCCAATGAGATTTATGCCATTGAATTATATGGAAGCAGGCTCCTATATGAATGTTGATAGTATCCTGTCTAAAGTTATGTCCTAACACCTTACAACAAGCAATTCATCATTGAGGGCCCATGACACATTAGAGCTGTTGTTATTTTGAAAGACATGACTAGATGATGATGCCCCATATATTTGTTGGGAAGAGATTTATTTGGATTGTATACAAGTCAAACCTTTAATTGTACCATTTCAAAGAATTCTTGAGTTTTTGATTAGAAAAGTAGTCTGCTATTAAATAAGAGGCAAATGGAGACTTTTTTTGGTGTGAGATTAAATTAGATCCCATGTACCTGTAGGTCCACCTTCTACTGGGTTTTCTAGGTTTGTTTCAAAAGTTTCTGTAACTATCCTCAAGGAAAAGCATGTAAATATAGCCTCCCAAGGGACACACAGCTTGAAAAAGTAAATCCTAATCTTATGTTTGGTGGCCCCCAATAGGCTTTTTACTGTCCATCTCGTTAAGGAGAAAACTGCAAAAGTATTAAATCCCAGTACTTAGTTTGCATGCTTATTTTTTGTCTTTCTCCTGAGCATTCATTGACAACCTTCCTTATTGTGGCAGGAAAGTGCTGTGCACTGGTGTAGCAGAGGCCATGTGGTCCGTTGTTGCTGGACTCATGTCAGTGAAATGTAGGAGGTTCATGCTGATGGACGGAGGTGGTCCAAGATTATGCTTTCAGCTTGCTGCTGAAGAATGGGCCTTGTGGCCTAGTTGAAGAGGCCTTTATGTAACTTACTCCAGACCTCACGTGTGCTGCAGTCACCCGAAAACATTAGTAGAGGTAGTTGCCAAAAGCAGCGCAAGGCATAGTTACTAACAGAGATCTGTGGAGGCACCTTTTTCCTTCCTTACTATTCCAGCGGAAGCGAGTTGTGTCACTTCTGCATCTACACAGTGCATTTCCGTGTAAACAGACAGAAGCAGCAACAAGCATTTACCCTGTTGTGCTTCAGCTGGGTAAGTGTTTTGCTGGGTAAGTGCTGTCTGCCAGAACAGGTGCTTGGGCATGGTCTGCCTCAGCCTAAGTAATCCCCTTAGATTTTTTGTTTTAAATTGTGTGTGGTGGGATGAGGTGAAGGATCCATGCAATCTTACAGTGAAATCTAACCCCCATGTATCAGATATATTAGATCACTTCTTCATTCATTTCTTTGAGCAGGAAGAGAAGGGAACTGACAAAATGTTGAGAAGTGGAATTCTACCCATTTAACCCCCTTCTCCCTGCAATTATTTGCACAAACAGCACAGGTAGGGTGAGCAGCATAACATCCCTTTACCACATGCACTTGTATGGCTATTGTTGAGCTTGTCAATTTTAAAAGGGATAGCTGTGTTAGTCTAGTACAGTGAGAAAACAACAAGGAGTTGTGTGGCACTTTAAGACAGTGGGATCTTCTTCCACGAAAGCTCATGGAAAAAATAAATCTGTTAGTCTTAAAGTGCCACACAACTCCTTGTTGTTTTTATTGTTGAGCTTACCTAGTTCCCAGAACTGCTGGATTTGGGGTAGCCAATCTGAGGAGCCTAAGAGTATGTCTATGCTATTTTAAAACCTGCAGCAGTTAGTCTGTGTCCACGTCTCCAGACTTGATTGTATACTTCAGTGCTAAAAGGAGCAGTGCAGAAGTTGTAGCTGAAGCTGGAATGTGGGCTCTGAAGGCCACCCTTTTCCATCGACTACACAGCTGTTTTAGGTGCTATGTGTAAAGAGAGCCTGAGACTATCCGCCTGTACTCCTGAGGCTTCTGGATTTTAAAATATAGACATACCTGTAGCATATAACATCATGGAGTCAAGTCAAGTCATAGGGCTGGAAGGGACCTCATGAGATCATCGAGTCCAACCCCCTGGGAATTGAACCCCTATAAGGGTTACTAGATTTAGGGAAAACAAGGAGTCCTGGGGCACTTAAAGACTAACAGATTTATTTATTGCATGAACTTTCGTGGGATAAAATCCCACTTCGTCAGATGCTTTTGAAGATGGGGGAAACTTACAGAATGAGGGATTTAGGAGACATGCAAATGTTAGCATGGTAGAAGGCCTTTCAAATTTGGCATTGCCCTTTTAGCCTTTTAAAATTTACTTCCCTCTTCATTCATTCTTCATGGGTTCTTAGGACCATAATCTGTACTGCATTTGGTTTCTTAAATTAATTTTTGTTTTGCATCTTTTAAATTAAATTGTCATTTTGTAGTACATGCAAGAGAAAATGCATATGTTTGTGAAAGGTCTTTATTCCATTTCTTTAACCTGTTACTGTAAAATGTGGTTTCTGTGATGTGCAATGATACATTGCAAAATTTTGAGGCCAAATCTCCATTGAGCTTTGATAAATGTATTGCACACACTGTTTATGCATATGAAGAAGGGTAATCTACTAAGCACATGCCACTTGAAATATTTCAGTGCAGCTTAATGTGTTAGGTCCCCTTCCTCTTTCCATCACAGACTTCAAAAGTGTGATTTTTGTATTTTGGCAGACTCTTCTCTTTTTTTTCCTTCTCCCCAAAAGCAATCAAACACCCCCCCCCAGCAATTTCTTGCCAAACATGGTAGGTTTTCCTTGCGTTTGATGGGGCTATGACTTCGAATCAGAGACCCAGCTTCTTTCTGCAGAAGGGAAAGACTATTGTATTACTCTTGTTCATGCCCACCAGCTTTTCAAAAATGTTGTGCTTTTTGTTTAATTTACTATATAGGTTAATGCCAGTGCCTTCCAGTAATTTTCTTCAGCTTAAAAATCTTTTTCTTACAGGGAGGTATAGAATATTGCTTTTTGGCAAACCTCTGTCTAAATGTTTGAGGGATTATGGACCTAGCTGTCTAACCTTTTATCCCTTGGTGAAAATGGAGGTCCTCATCTAAATCAACTGAAGTGTATGTAAAGCTCTTGTCACTAAGCCCTAGTCCACACTTAGGGCTGTTCTCGGTGGCAGTCGACTGGTATTTACTCAAGGCACCCAAAATGCCTTGTATAAATGCTGGTGACTTCCTAGGCTACTGGGACATGCTGGGGAAGGTTGACTGCAAATCCCTCGTGGTCAGCTTTTCCCTATGTCTCCTGGGGCCAGGACTTCTGGTGATTATACTGTGTAGTTGAAAGTTAGATAAGGTGACAGGACCTCTTTCTTCTTAAACTTGATGTTGTTCCCAAGTCAGTTATTTGTGGAATTTTCCCACTATACTGTGTTCACCTTACTCAGAAGAGGTGTTTGTAATTCATTTGGAGTACCAGGACTATGTTAATTTATTCTTCATGGTTTTGCTTAATATTTTGATGATTAGAAGGTTAGAGAGTGTAGAAAGTACTTAAAAAAGTATGCAACTCTGATTGCTTGTTGTAGCACATGGTTTTATCATCATCATTATTTATTAATTTAAGTGATTGGTGCTATATGAAACACAAAATTTAGTCCTTGCTCCAGAAAGTTTTCAGTGACACTTCACAATTTTAAAAATTTGAAGGGACACTATCAGGTCAAATTTGGCCCAAAATTTAGGTTTTGGGGGGAAAAAAAATTACCAAATCTAAGATCACAAATTAAGTTTCCATGAATTCTCTTAATTCTGATCAAGCAGTTTTTAAAACAAATACCTCTTCCCTTTAGGTGTCTCCAAACCACATTCCAGCAGCCAATGCAAGAAAAAAGATGAAAGATCTGTGAGGGTGCAGAAAGTATGCATTTTATGATCAGGCTGTATTATGAAAGTTTACTTATGGTACTGAGTTTAGGAATGGTTTTGGGATGTCGTCTGAAGGGATTAGGGGATGTTCCAAGACAGCAATGAATTTGGGAGCTTTATGAATTTGACTGCACTTTTTACAGTCCCCTTCAGTGTCTATCATGTCTTCCAGAAGCCTATATGAAAGCATCCATGGTATATCACTATTTGGAATGGCACTGAAAACTTTGGGATGCATACACAAGAGCCTTTGCTTTTGATGTATCTGATTATAGTGCTAGTGAGTATGTAGGATAAAGCAAAAAGTTTCTGTCACGTGCAAATGTAGTGATTTGTGTTAACTGGGGTCAGTCACAGAATTGTAGAAATGGGACTGGAAGTGACTGTGATGCATCGTCTACTGCATTGAGAATACTAAATATTACAGACTGTCTTTGAATAGTGTTTATCTAACCTGTTCTTAACAATAGCCTATGATGGAGACTCTACAACCTCCCTAGATAATTTGTTCCAGTGTTCAACTACCCCTAAAGTTAGGAAGATCTTCCTAATGTCCAATCAAATATCCCTTGCTGCAGTTTAAGCCATGACTGCTTGTCCTGTCCTCAGTGGAAAAGGAAAACAAAAAATATTACCCTTTTTCTTATAAGTTTCTTTTACCTACTTGAAAACTGTTGTTATCTATCAGCCTTCTCTTCTCCAGGTTAAACAATTTTTCAGTCTTTCCTCATTGGTCAAGTTTTCTAAAGCTTTAAACATTTTTGTTGCTGTACTTTGGACTTTCTCCACCTGTCCTAGAGCATATTGCCCAGAACTGGACACACTACTCCAGTTGAAACCTTATTAGTGCTGAGCAGACTGGAAGAATTACTTCAAATGTCTTGCTTAAATCAGGCCAGCTGATACGTCTGAGAATGATGTTCATTTTTTTTGCAACAGAATTACACCGTTGACTCATGTTTTGTTTGTGATCAACTATACCTCCTTCGTAGGCAGTCATTCCCATTTTGTATTACACAATCGATTATTCCTTTCGAAGTGCAGGACTTTGCATTTGTCTTCATCCTGTTTATTTCAGATCATTTTCTTCAGCTTGTCAAGATCCTCTGGAGTTCTAACCCTGTCCTCCACAGCTCTCGCAATCCCTTTCAGTTTGGTATTGTTTGTAAATGGATAAGTCTACCCTCAATCCCATTATTCAAATGATTTATAGATTTGTAAATTTTAAGGACAACTCTTGCACAATGCAGGCTATAGAACCTCCTGCCCACTGTTGCAGTAGACACTTAACCTATGACTGAATTATTGAAGTCCCCCAAATTAGGGTTTAAAGCAGGTGTCAGGAACCTTTGCTGGCCCCAATGCCAGCCCTGCCTCCCGCACTCTCAGTAGGTGCTGGGGGCGGAGCCAATGGGGCCAGTGCGACGGCTCCTTTTCTCTGCTGGCCCTGCTCTGCAGCAGGACTGCAGGAGCCACACATGCAGCAACTCCTGCTGGCCCCGCAAAATCTGCGTGTGCATGGTGTCTCTTGCAGCCCCGGGCCCTATGGGGAGGGCAGGGGAGGAGGCAGCAGAGGAAGACATCCAGAGGCCTGGGAGTCCTGCATGCTGCTCTGAATGGGCCCTGGCATGCATGTCTAGGGTTGCCAACTTCAAGGTGCAAAGAAAGCAACAGCAAGTGAGCCGTGCATCACAAGTGACCCATACTATAGTAGAATGCAAAAAACCTCAGGGCCTCTTCAAGTCTGTCCTGGGGGGAAAGTTATGAAGATACTGTGTAGAACTGGACCCTCTTTAGTGAGGGCAAGGCCCCATGGCATACTTTTTTGTCTCTTCAGTGTTTCCCAAATGAATTGTGAATAGTATTCTAGATACTTAATGGCACAAATTAGGTAAATAAAATGATAGAAATTCCTTTCTCTAGCAGTTGGCTGTCCTCTGTGGGGTTGCATTAAACATGCTAAATAGCTTAAAAAGCATTTTTGTGTTAAATCTTTTAAATCTTTAGTTAGACAGCAGTGCCCTTTAACAGAAGACTTACTTTAGTAACAGAGGTATGTTGTTCTCATATTCCATTCCCCTTAGCCATAATCCTTCTTAGTAAAATCTCAGCCAATAACTGTCCTCTCTTAGCTGTTATAAATCTGTAAATTGTAACAAAGAAATATGTGAACTGCTGTAAAATATTTAGTAAGTAACCTTTTATTTATTCAAGTCATCAGATTTTTAGTGCACAGTGTTTTTTGTTGTCCTTTCTTTGGTAGGTTAGTTCTTCATTAAAACACTTTTTTCTCTGTGGGCTTTAGTGTGGTAGGGTTTATTACTTTGTTTCAATGTCTGGCATTTTTTGAGAGCACATTAACAAAGTATGAAAGTGCTATTAGGGATTGTACCATGCTTACACTTAAGGACTATGTCCACACATACATTGTTATTTTGAAATACTTTATTTCGAAATAAAGTCCTTATTTTGAATTAAGAAAA
Source organism: Podocnemis expansa (assembly GCA_007922195.1). Taxonomy (NCBI): domain Eukaryota; kingdom Metazoa; phylum Chordata; order Testudines; family Podocnemididae; genus Podocnemis; species Podocnemis expansa. The sequence goes on along the minus strand of ML681984.1, from coordinate 36,049,673 downwards.
TGTTAATTCGAATTAAGGGAAAGCCTGCTATCCAAACAGCGTTATTTTGAAATAACAGCTGTTTCAAAATGAATGGGGTTTAAGCTGTTTCGAAATGATGGTTCTTATTTCGAAATGACAGAGCCTGTCATTTCGAAACAAGAAAATGTTGTGTGGACATTGTTTGTTTTTTATTTTGAAACAACCAGTGTTGTTTCAAAATAAAAGACTTGTGTGGACATACCCAAGTTGTGGGTAGAATTAATGGTGTTTTTCACTTATAACATACTAAATGATTTGTGTCAGAGTTATCTGAGAGGCTACCATATTGCTGCTGGAGTTGACCCCTGTGGCATCTGAGAGAAAGCTTTCTTATTATAAATGGAGATATGTTCAGCTAGCTCTTTGTGCTTCAGCAATTTACTCTTTACTTGCCATCCTCCAGATCCCGGAGTTTGGGCACACACAAAGCTTATCTTTTCCCCAGACTTTTGGGGAGTAGGTGGGTTCATGAAATGGGATATAAAGGAGACGAAGATTATTTACACATTATTTAATGGGTTTGTGGTAATATTATAGTGGCTCTTCACTAATTGTTAAGAGCACAATGATTCATGTTGTGTTCTCCCTTTATTTTGTATGAAATGCCTAGAATGTAAATTGGCACCACAAAAATTCAGAATTATAAACTACTTACTTCTGATTTTATTGAATGTTCCCAGAGTCAGCTGAACTGTCTGTACGTACGTAGATTTTCTGTCTATATACTTTGCTAAATAAAATGAAAATATTTGTAAAATTGGGCAAGTAATACAAACGTCTTATGTATCATTGAATTTGTGTTACAAAGTTTGAGAGCTTTACCAGAAAAGTGTATAGACATAACTGCCATAATGGGTCAGACCAAAGGTCCGTCTAGCTTGGTGTTCTGTCTCTGGAGACAGAAGCCCTGGCCAGTACCAGAGCTTCAGGGATAGTCTACAGCAGTGGTTTTCAACCAGCGTGCTGTGAGAACTGTCCAAATGTGCCATGAATTCAGGCCGGGGCTGGGGATGAAGCAGCCCAAACTTTTTGAAGCAGCTGCTTCATGGCCCTAGCCCCACATGTCGCAGCTCAGCACCAGCCCTCTCTGCCCCCTGGGGAGATGCAGTGGGGTGGGGGTAGACTGGGCTGGTTGCTCCGCCCCCTTTGTGGGGAGGCTGGGTGGGCAGGTGGGTGTAGCATCCTCTGGTCTGACGGTCTGCACCCCCACCATGGGAGTTGGAAGGGGGGGTGGTTAGGGTGACAGGGGAGCAGGGCCCCTGGGAGGGCGGTAATGGGGGCCTATAGGGAGCCCCATAAAGGGCCCCAGCCTAGGGCTCCCAATTGTCAAAAGCCACCTCTGAGTACAGCACAGTTTTGTGTTAAATATGAACTACTAAAAAAAAAAAAAGGCAAACAGGATTTTGCTTCCTCATAATAAAATTTCAAAATTGTATTAAGTCAATGCTCATTATTTTAAAACATTCAGCATTATGAACAACGTCAACTTCCCAGGTGGTGTAATGCTGAGGTTCTGTTGTAGTATATAGTCAAGAATTAGACATACTGTCCAAGTTTTTCTCTTCCCTGCTGTCCTCTAACAATTGACTTTCTTCTACATTCTTACCTGCTCTTCACTATGGTTCTTTTTCTCTAATACTTTTTTGTTTGGTGGTGGTACTTCTTAGCAGGAAGGAGATTCACTGTGCTCCTTTATTTGAGTCTAGCCAATGAGGGAGGCAAGATAGAAACCTAATAAAAGTGCACAGTTACTCAGGGAGGAGCAAGACATGGAATGGTATCAAGGGGGTGCCATTTCTTTTTCTTCAGTGGAGTTCTGTAGTTTCAAATATTTAGAGATGTTAGTGCAGATGTCTATTATGAAGTGAATTCGATGAGAAGACAGTGGAGGCCTTTTGGACAGGTTCACCAAAGGGTATTTGTGGTGTAGAGCGTATAGAAGAGAGTGTAGAGATAGCGGTTGGAGAAATGGGATATTGAGGCTGAAGACTTGTTGGTAGTTGAAATAGAATGAGATAAGGTCTAGTAAGAGATTGGGTCATCGAAGTGGGGCTGGGATGTGGGAGTAGGAGAAAGTAATACAGGGTGTGTGGAGGTATGGATAAGAAGATCAAAAGCAAAGTGATTCATAGAGGTGGCAATAGGGACAGAGTGGTGTAGGAAAACAGCTATATGAGACAACTGGATTTTTACAGTGTTTTGTCTGCTGCCTTTTATGGCAGGCACCATCTTTTACTTTTGTTTGTAGAGCAACTAGCATAATGGAGTCCAGGTCTGTGACTAGAGCTTCTAGGCATGATGGATATATAAATAATAAACTATAATTATGATGACCATACAGAACAATAAATGTAAGCACGCACACACTCAATAATCCAGAGCAGTCTATAATGTCAACAAACTAAGATGGACTTAAATGGATAGCTCTCACAGTATAGCATCCTCATTGTTGATGGCTTGGTCCTTCACATTTTCACATAGTGCTGAATTAAATGTACCATAACTACAAAAATATGGTGGTACTACTCCAGTTAAAAAACTGTCATTGGCTAATTGAAGAAATTTGAATGGTAAGAACATTTTTGCAGATTTAGCTTAGTATAAGCAAGGTGTTGTGCAAATAAAATTTGATTGGGGGGGATCCCAAAAATATATTGTTTAGGATTGGAACAAGTACAAGTAGACAACTTACAATCAAATGAATTTAAATATAAATAGCAGGAAGGCTACCTTTACCTGTGAGAAACAGAAGTAATCACTCTACTTCCAAGCCATTTAGAACATATTCATATCTATATTCTCCACTGGAATAATATTTTTTTTGGGTGGAGCAAAATATTTGCCTGGAGATTTGAATATGTTGAGCCAACAAAAACCAGATGTAGTCCCACTAGGTATAAAGCCACTGAGGAAATGCTTATGTTTCAAAAATGTTTCTTTATATATGCAGCAGCTTCACCAGCCGCCCACTTAATAAATGAAGGAATTTAATCTGGGAAAATGTTCAATCTTGCCCTCTAGATTTCCTGCTATACTTGCTGTTTGAAGACTCTAATTTTGCATGATTATCATTTAAAAAAACCCAGTCTCTTATAGAGTTAGATGAAAAGACTGGTATTTTTAACAGGCATTTTTCTTGCTGCATCTATAGACAGTCTTCTGCAAGCTTCCAATTTGCAGTATTCCCTATCAGGGATTCCAACTGGCAGCAAATTTGTAATTATGACTGTCTCTTCTGGTACCTATATATAACTGATGAGAGCACAGTTCTGAACTTAAGTGAGGTCTAATAGCATGTTTATGCCTTGCCCAAGTGCTCTCCAAGCCAATCACTTGCTAGTGGCAGCCAGTGAGTCTGTAATATTACAGAGCCTTGGAATGAGCAAGGTAAGGTTCCCTTCACTGGGGTCATCAAAGGATGTGTGTGTCTTCTCATTTTTATATGTGAATTAGCTTCCAGTACAGTAGAGGCATGTTACTTGGCCACAGAACTGAAATTTACAAAATAGAGCTCTTCAGAAAGTGTCTTTTCCTTAATGATGCTATACTGTTCAAATATTTTTGTAAAAATCAAGTGGAAAGCTAACACGGATAAAACTAAACCAAGTGTCCTATGCCTGGCTTAGTGCATCTCACCTACTTCACCCCTCTTTGACAATACTAGTCAATAATGTTGACTAACAGTTGGTGTTTCCTTTTTAGGCAAAACCTCTTACATATAGTGGTACCAAGACAACTGGAACACTTCATGTGTATGGGAAGCAGATGAAAAATTGTGTAATCCTAAACAACTTGCACCCTGCCTCAACTCCACCACCCACATCCCTTAAAACAAAAACAAAACAAAAAAAAAACCCTAGCAGTTATTTTCCCTCATTCTTTTTTTTTCTTGGCTGCCCACCCACCCTCTTTTTAAAGCTTAGCTTTTGTTCTGTACTAGTTCAGTTACCTTGTGCCTTTCGTATGATTCCTGACATTTCCAGAATCTGGAGCAGGTTGTTACAAAGGCAGCACTTTATTTCTGGTGGGAAAGATGTCCTTGACTTTCTCTCCTGATGATTTTTACCATCTAGTTTATTTTTCCCCTCTCAGCCTCCCCCCCTTTTTTGTTCAATTCTTATGTCTGTCTTACTTGCCCACCACGAATATCTTGTGTTTCTTCCTTCATTGTTTTAAGGTGGGTTTGCAGGAATAATGATAGCTGCAGTCCTTGAGATCAGAACTTAAGTGGGAATTGAACATCTAATTTCCCTAGGCAGCTCTGAGAACATCTGAGCATGCACTATTTACATATAGTTTTTTCATATTAAGAATTTTTGTTTGAATGACACTTGTTTTTTGAGCAGCAGGATCCTATGCTGTATATAGAAGAAGAATTTTGTTTTGTAACAGTAAGATTAGAAAAAATGTATCTTAAGACATGCCTAAAAGCATATTTGTACAAATATGAAGACTGGTGAATTCCTTTCCTGTGTATTGACTCAAGATATGAAGTGCCTGGTGCGTACTTACAGTGACTGTGTCTCTGAAACTCGTGGAAAAATAGCAGTCAGTCTCGTTTACTGTTAAACATTGATGATTGGAAGAGGCTTTTTGGTTTTTATTTTCATGTGAAGATTTTTGACTTTTTTTTTTTTTACAAAGCATGAATTATCCTAAAAATTATTTTTCTAGTGTGCTACTTATTTTGACTAAATGATTTATAATAATCTTCTACATTTTAATGTTGTGGTGTTAGATCTCATTTTCAGAGCTGAAAACAGAGAACATTGATTTGCTTATTAAAGATCTGTCCAGAACAGTGTCTACAATACTGTTTTTGTTTGTCCTCTGAATCTTGGACAATTAGTGTTTACTGGAGGAAAAAGTATTGTTAAAGTATCTGTGAAACTAAATGACTGAAGAATAATGGTTTTATTTGATATTTTTAATAGTAATTTTTAAAAATCTGTTTAATTTTGTCATTTTAAGTTAAGTGCTTCATATTTGTATTTTTGGGATGCACGGGAAAAATTAGTTTCTCTACTAACTCTGCCAGATACCAAAGTTTACCAGAAAACCCACCTACTTCCATATTAATAAAGCCTAATCAATGCGGTGTAGGGTTTTTCTGAAGTACCCATCGTAATAGCTGTGGCATGCAATTTAATAACAGTTTAAATGTTCTTTTTTTCTGAATCTCTCTCTGCATGAGAGAAGTCAATATTGGTCATGTTAGGGTGAAATTACATCAGCTGTAAATTTAGGGCTTATTATGCAATCCTTACTCATGCAAGTAGTTCTATTGATTCCATGTGAGCAAACCTTGAAGGACTGAGTCCAGCCTTGCAGCCTACTGTTTGGGGGGGTTGTAACATTTTCAAAAGTATTTAGGAGCCTATGTGCCTAAGTCACTTTTAAAAATAGTATTTAGGCTTCTTCATCGCTCAGAGTTTTTGAAAATTTTATCCTGTGACTTTACCTTGTCAAAATCATTACCTCTTTAACCTAGAAATTATTGTAACATGTTCATCAGATTAAATGTGGTTTTTCTTCAAGTGTAAGAATGATAAATGGAAATATTTTGTACATAACACAACTTGTGGAACTCACTGCCACAAGATGCTATTGAGGTCAACAGCTCAGCAGGGTTAAAAAATTAAGCATCCTGTTTGAATTACATCAGCAGTTGCAATAGATAGGATGATCATTTATAAAAAGCAAATTAAACCCCATTCTTTAGGGGAAAAAAATCAGCTACTAGCTGCCAGCAGTTTGTGGAGAAATGTCACATGTGGACAAATTATTAATTGCCACTACAGGTTTCTTTCATGTTGTTTTTCATTGGTTATTGCCAGGCAGGATACTGGATGTTCTGATCCAGTTTAGTAATTCTTGTGCGCCACTTGAAGGCTTGTGATGGTGTATGTAGAATGTGTTGGCTGTAAGGAGCACATCAGCATTTCGAAGGCTCCACTGATTTCCTGTCTGCAACCAGATACATTTTAAGGTGGTAGTGTTTTAAGGCATGTCTACCCTGCAGTTAGACACTTCTGCCTGCTGACATGGACTCATAGTGCTGTGGGTAAGGGGCTGTTTGTTTACTGTGTAGTCAAGCCCAAACATGGACACTGCAATTAAGCAGCCTGTTAGCCTGGGCACCATGGCCCAAATCAGGTGATAAGGGCCTCCTGTGTGTTTTTTTAATTCCAGTGTTGACATACCCTTAGATCTTTGAAATTTAGCTGCATGGCATTCTGCCTCTGGCCATGAACCACTCTGGCAGTTGACATAATCTGAAAAACTCCTGTTAATTCCTAGATTTGATATCTGGCTTGGTGGCAGATTTGCCTGCAGGGGAGGAGCCTGACTCAAAATTCACTTTCTCAGTTGGTCCGGTGGTGCCTGACGTTAACCTTGAAAGCACAGTGTCAAATCCATTTGTTCACTCTGACTTTGGTCTGAGTCGGGTTAACTGTGATGAAAACTTGTTTTAGAATTGCTTGGGTGATTGATAGGGGATGTTACCCACAAGGGAGTAAAATTCCCAGCCATTACCCAAGCATGATTTGTACTATTCAGTAATTTCTGCTATAACTCAATGACCAAATGGGATGTGAAATGTGCTGTTTTGATCTTGCTGTTCATGTATTCACCTGCTCACTAAAATCACTAGCAGTAGCACTTGTTGGGTATAAGGGTTATGGAGCGGAGGACAATTCTTTTCCAGGGAGGGAGGGAAAGTAAGTGGGGAGAGGGAGAGGTGGTCTCATTTCTGAAACTTCTCATTAATAGTCTCTCTTGTTGCTATTATAAATAGTAGCGGGTGGGAAGCTGGGCTGAATTTTCCTTATGTTATAAAACTACAGAAGATATAACAAAGCTACTTAATAATCTTTCCTGTTTTGCCTGAAACAGATATGTCAGGATTAATGACTAGAGCTCTGTTGCTGTGCTATGTAGGTTGTTTGGTCAGGTGGTGAGATTATAAATAGGTTTAATGATGTCATTAGGGAAGAATAGAAGTAACACCGAACTAAGCATGCACACTCTGCCTTCCTTTCCTCCACCTATGTATCATTTTGAATGAAATTCACTTGATTTCAATGGTGAAGAAAAAATTGTGATTTATGAGAGGTAAGGAAAGCAACAGTTTAATCAGTTTGCAAAATATTTTCATGTTTTTAAGTTAACTAGACAGACCAGTATATGTGGTGTTTGAAAACTCTTATGTACTTTTAAATATCATATCAACAGTGTTCTCATTTGGTACATACAGATTAAACTCTTTGTCCATATATTTCTCTCATGCCTGGCTGAGGGGTCTGCAAACACTAGTTGAGCTAATATGTCCAGTAAGAATAAAAAGTTAGTGTTCCTGCTACATTTCTTTGCTTGTTGGGGGAGTAAGTGTTCCTGTAGCAGTACTTGGAACAAATTATGCCTTTAGTCACACACCTGCAACATTTTAAATCAATGGTATTGCACAGTTGTAGAAGAAAACAATTTGCTTATTTGAGTTTATGGATTGTCCAACTATTTAAAAATAATGTACAGAAAAATTATTCATGGCTGAGCTAAAGTGAAACATTAATCTATAGTATGGATTTGTTTCAGAAACTGCTCTTTTAGAACCAGTCCTGAAACCAGCCCTGTAGTGGATCCCTATTCAGTGAGGCCCTGAATAGATGCATGAATTTGTACATATGTTGCAGAATTGAGGCCTAAAAACTGATATCCTTTAATGTGAATCTAGCTGCCATTCTCTACACCTGCTTTGAGTTCAAACAAAACTACTTCATTTGTGTGTTAAATTGAGAATACATTTAAAGCATTTTTAAAAAATTCTTCATGCTTCTCTACTCTGTGAATTAATGGATTATGGATTAATTTTTATTAATTGTTTTAAACCTGTTAGAATTAATCAAATATGTTTTATAACTTTGTTCTTTTTCTTTGCCAAGTTTTCAAATATGCATTGGTAGTGTCTGTTCAAACTTCTGAACTCTTAAACGTATTGCTTACATAAACAAGATTTTACATTATAAATAACTGCTGATCCTGTCATAGGATGTGTATTGTACTGCTACTTTCATGTAATTTTTATTTCTAGATGCTGATGTGCACATTTGTAGCAGTTTTTCATGGCACTGCAAACTGGCATCAGTTTATCAACATCTATAGTACTAGATTGAAGACTCATACTGTTGTATCAGAACAGTGCCTTGAAATGTGTGGAAGCGCTCAAGAAGAGTTTCTGAACAAAGATTGATTTTTTCCAAATAATTTGGACCTAGAGTTTGTTTGAATTGTATGGGACTTTGTAGGTTGACTAATTTCCCGAGGGATAGTTTGCTTTCAGTATGTTGCAATTGTATATAACTGTTTTTTCGTGGATGGTGATTATGCAATGGATAACTCAAGGTCAGACTTGTGAAAAATTTTATACTGTTTAAATTTAGGTCTTGAGTAGTTGTACTTGCAAGATTTCATATGATTCCAAGTGATTTACCTTCAGATTTAATTAGGTTATATTTAAAGATAAGTCTCTCAACTAAATTGATTATAACTGAGGTGATATCTTATTGACTGACTTTTTTTGCTTTTATCTACTTACATGGTCAAGGATTTTTATGTCAACCATTCCTGGCCCTTCAGTTGCAGGTAATGCAATAGGTGTGTGTATGCTAGGAGTGTGAACTTTTACTTTTTTGGACCTGAGTGCCAACCTTGGTTCAGGCAGCAAAGAATGACTTCAAAGAATCTTGCTCACTCAAGAAAAATCCTTGCAAAATTGGGTATGTTGCCTGCATACAATCATAAAGTAAAAACCTGGTGATGAAGAATGTTGGACAACTGAATCCATGCTATTTTACTCATTACCTTAGAGATGTGCCCATCAAGGTAGAAATCAATGTACCCTTATAAAAATTAAATGACTCTTCCTGTTATAATTCTAAAACCCATTTTTAATGCAAGAAACTCTCAATTTGTAAATAATATTTTTGTAAAACCTTCGCTATGTGTATGATTGTTAAAACTGGGAAGTATTTTGAAGTCTGGAAGTACACTTAATGTCTTTACATTTGATCTGGTTTGTTTGATTTCTGCATCTCACTAAGCATAAGCAATTGAATCTCGAGGTGGTTTTCTAATATTTAGATTGCTAACAATGTGGGAACATGCTATTTCTAATATTTGGTTTGGGTTTCTTGTTTTGTTTAATTCATAAACATCTTTCTGTTGACTTTAGGTTTTGTGAGTGCTTATTCTTGTGTTTAAAAAAAAATAAAATTTTGGTCCACGCTTGAGCTAGCACACCCTTTTTTCTGTTCACCAGGATAGTTTAGAAGAGCTCCAGCACACTTTTTATTGTGGGATATTGCCAATTTTGTAAGTGCTTAGGAGTTAACCCCTTCACCAGTCTTTGCTTATCTCTTTCCTTTCTTCAGAAAAAAAATTTTAGCAGTTAAATTTTGGATTGAGATGGGCTTTGAAATTATACCTTTTCTCTCTCCTGGAGAGAGAGAACAGGGGCTGGGAGAGGCCTTATGGTGGTATTGGATGTAAGAGGACACCAACAACAAACAGTACAGAGACAGATGCTACTGACAGGCTCTCAGCCATAGGATAGGCACCTGGCTGTGTTCGAAGAGACTCTTTTCACTTCCCTGCCGGCCTGTTTTCAGGAATCTAGCAAATCAGTGTGAGCTTCTTCAAGAGGCATTAGGCAGAGAAGGCTACTGTTGGGACTGATAGCTCCTGTGCTCTAAGCCTGTTAGCGGAAAGACACCCTCTCCTCCCTAGCAAGGGGTTTTGGACAGATGTCTCATTTTGCGTTTGGGGTTACAGGTGGCCAGCCTAGGAGTGGGTCAGTGGGGGTTGGGGGGAGATTTCTGTTGTCACCAGAGGTGGCGCTGAAAGCTATTAGTTAGCTCTATGTAACAAAAGGTGGGGATCAAAGTTTGAACTACCTCACACCTTCCCCTCCTAGTTCTAGTAGGCGACCAAGAGCAATTATGGGCTCCTATGGCAGCGTCAGCACCTGTGCAAAAAACCCTATTACCTTTTCCAGACCTGCTGTTGCTAAATATCCCACTGCCTTATAACTTCTATGATCAGAAGAGGGTTTCCCAGATTTTTGAGGAGTGAGGGCTGACTGTTAAGTGGGAGCAAGAGAAGCTGGCTTGGGGTATTGGGGGTGGAAGATTCATGGTTGCCCCATATGGAAAGGAATTTTGGGCCATGTTTTACTGTACTTTAGAAATAATATCAAACACAAAGCAAAATTTGTCAGTGCTTGAGAAACACGCACATCTTTTTTAGTCTTGAGAGAATATTAATCAAAGGGAAGAATACCTGCACAGGCACTTTTTCTTACGATTACCTGTCTGCAGGTTAAAAGAATAAAAATTGTTTGCCCTTTCTTGCCACTTCTGTCCTAATTCCATTTCTTCATTTCCCTTTCCTACAATAGATCATAGTGTAGCTAGCATTCCCTGAGTTGCCACCTATGTCTATTGATGCTTTTCATTCTCTCTCCTTCTGTCAGTTTAAGTATTTCTTTTCCTATTTTGTGTTCTCTACCTTTCATTGAGTTTATATTTTGTCTCAGGAGAGAGAACTTCCTTCCTTGCTAACCTCTCTTCTAGAACTTTAACCCAATAGTCTGCTGCTTCTCCTCCTGTCCATCCATGCACTCTTAAGAGCTTGGAAACTTTATGAATCACTCTGTAGCTAAAGGACTGAAACTGATGTAAATGTGGGGGGGGTCTTATTGTCTAGGGACAGTCCCCAGGTGAGAAGGTTGCTACCCCCTAGGGAAGGGAAATTGCCTGGTTTTTTTCCCAAGGTATTATTACAGGACTGTGAAATGATTCTTTCCTGTGTGCCTAGTATTATAGTTTAGCTAGTAATGTCTGAAATTGAAGCGCAGTCCCTGCCCTTCTAGTTCTTTATAGCAGCTGAAAGGGAGAAAAAGTTTCCTGCTGTCCTCAATCTTACTGCTATCCTTTAAGACACACACTGCACAAGATTCAGTGGGGTCAGGCACAGGAGCTATTCCCCAGAAGGATTCATAAATGAAAACTGGAACGGAGGAAGGGGAGACAGAGAAATAGTCTCCAATGTAATGGCCCAGAACAGTGGTTCCCCATGTTTTCCTTTATGTAGACCACTACATTGTCCTTGAAAGCTTTTGCAGGCCACCATGTAAGAAAGCCATTGTAAACTTTTTAAATGTAGCTTGTGGCTGAAGGAGTCAAACTTGTATATCGAGGGGTATTCAAAAATGCAGCTATTTCTAATAGTTCACTTACAAACATTGCACTCATCACAGTACATTTACCTTCAGTAACTCTCTTTGTCCTCACGGACCACCTGCAGTGCCCTCGCAAGCCACCATTGGTCCACGGATCACAGCTTGGGAACCACTGGCCCAGAGCAAGAAGCACCACATATATCTACTTACTGACCACGTGTTTTTGCATCCAGCAGTGCACAATTTGGGAGAAGGGTGAAGAAGGAATCACTCAATTTTTTTTTTTCTTTTTTTAACTCCCTTCTCAGGAATAGGAAGAATTTCAGATTTGCACTTTCTCCTTAATATGGACTTGCTTAATAAACAGAATCAGCTTAGTAATGATATTGTTACCAGATTACATTACTAGCATATTAGTGAACATATTATCAATGAGAGAACTGATTTTTCTATTATAGAAGGGCATCACAGGGCCTTCCATTATTTCCAGTGCCACATTTATTAATATATTAAGCTTGTTCTGGATTTGTGAAATTTTAGATATGAAATAGAGAGAGGATTGCTGTGAAATGTAATTCTAACTTTAATCTGCTGTGATACTTCTATACCTCTTCTGTAAATATTGAGCTGTTTCTTGGATGGTGAGTTTAAACTCAAATCAGAAGTTCCAAAAGTTCACTTAGATTCTATGAAAAGTTTCTCAACTAAAAGGCATAGAGTCTGAAGTGTGATTATTTACAGAACTGGTACAGCAAAGACGGTGGCTTTTCATGCTTCCTTCATATTGTCCCTGAGGTACCTCAGACTTGGTCTTGGAAGGCTAGTCTCTGGCAGGGAGAAAAGTGCTTTATTCTCTTTACACTAATTCTCTGATCCAGCCTTTGGCCTCAGTGTCCAATGAGTGCCAGTTTTGGTGCAGGCTTTTATAACGTGGATACTTGAGATGAACTAGGTTGAGACTTTCAACATCAGCCACAGAATACTAAGCTAGAGATGAGTGGTTATGAAGCCTTTTGTTAGTCTTTTTGAGGCAGGCCCCCAAGGATGATGATAATTTGAAAAGAGATGCTGTCATATTTGATACAGAACTTTAGCCCCCATGTTTAGGTTAAATGTTACATGTTTATAAAATATTAAAACCAATGTATAGAAATAAATTAATCATTGTGCAGTGCTGGCAGCCTACATTTACATCATTTAGTGAAGAGACTGTTTACTGCAATCCACACTGAGTGCAGTGCAGAAAGTGAAGCCAGTCAATCTAAGCTGTTAGAGCACTTTAATGTTTCATCACAGTAATCTTTAATGTTACTTAATAGGCAGTGAACTGTTTAAAATATTTTAACTATGATGCAATTAAAGGCAATTAAAAATAAGGTATTCAAAAGTTTAACAAATGGAAAGGGGAGAGATACTGAAGACGTTCCTCGCTTGTGGCGCAGTTTGGGGTGGGCCTGCCTTGCTTCCACAGAACAAGACAGGAGAAATGTCAAGGAGAGATTTCTAAGGGTATGTTTTCACTGACAATGGCAAAATCACCACCATCAGCTTGACATTCCATGCGTGATTAGCAGAGTATGAACTCGCTGCTGCGCTCTGGAAGGTCAGCACTGGAAGTGATGCCCGCTAGAAGGTGTGGGGGAAAGCTGACTGCAAGCCATTTGCCTTGTGTCTCCCCCGGTCAACTGCCAACGAAAAGTTATGCAAATATAGAGTAGGGCTAAAGTGAGGTGAGGGAAAATCATAGTGCTTCTATTGCCTGCGGGATTTAAAAAATCCTCTGTAATGGTCCCTCGGGAGCTGGAAAATGTTTTGTTTCCATTAGAAATTATCTAGTTTCAATGTTTTGGGATAGTTCAGCACTGTTTTTAAAGTTGCACAGTTTTTGTTTTCTATTACAGAGTTAAAATATTTATTAAATGTGCCAAAACTATGATTTTAAAAGAGTACTGGCATTTTAGAGTATGAATAATAATGTTTAATACTTGAGAATTTTTTTTAGAAGAAGAAGAAGATCGGGTCCACTCTAGAACAGAATTGGTATATGGTGCCTTTAATCAAACCTGCTGGTTCCCATACTCATTCTAGCAGGAAGTAGCCACATTCCTGCATGGACCCATGCAAGTAAGCCCAGAATACAGGATTCACAAAATGTGTATACCTTTCAGTATGCTAAATACAACACGAATAATGCATCAGATGCAAGCATAATATAATTAGTTACATCATGCCTAAATCCCTACATGGGTCTACTGTATTTAATATGCAGGTTACATAATTAGATTATACTTAATATTTGGCATATAATTAACTCTCCTATATTTATTGTTTTACGAATCATTTGAGTACCAAATATGGCTCTGACCAGTGAAATGTTCAAAGCTCTTCTGCCCTCCTGTCACCTTGCCAGTGTCACCTGTTTACCACATCAAGGGTAATGGCTTTCTAGAAGGGCCATCACAAGAAACTTTTACCCCTTTAAATGGTTTCCAGTTAACTTTCCTTTGTTAGTTGCATGTTGATGCTTTTCTGGAAAGTTGTTTCCACTATAGTGCCCCAGCTTCGGTAATGGGTATGATTTCTAATAAAACCATTGGCTACCTACTCAGTTAATATAAATAAAACATAAATCCTCTAGATCCAAAGGGGCAGCCATGTTAGTCTAGTTCAGTAATACAAACAAGGAGTCCTGTGGCACTTAAATACTAACATATATTTATTGCATTAGCTTTTGAGGGAGAAAAATCCCACTTTGTCAGATCAAAGATCTTCAACGTGTCAGAAGTAGGATAAATCTCCTACAGTTTTTTCATCAGATAGTTGTGTATTTAAGTGCTTTGTTCAACTACACTGTGTTTTCCTTGCCCATTTCATTAGGCAAAAAAACTTTATCCTTCACACTGTATCCTTAATTAGAGTTGTTCAGAAATATTAATTTATTTAGCGTCCTTTATCAATATTCTGCTATTAACAGGCTAGTGAGCATTAGCTGCATTAATATTTGGTGTCTGGTGATTCCATTCCCTCTAGTACAGAGGGTTTAAAGGACTATAAAAAAGCTGATTTGAAGACATCTGCATTTGTGAAGTTAAATCTTGAACATTGAGAGCTCTGATTCTTAAGACATTATTTAGTTTGAGTTGTTTTTTGCAAGTTATGTGAGAACTGAAAGGAAAATGTTTTAACATGCCAATGGCAGCCTGTCTTTATTTTTAACATAAACCTTTATTTAAAATAGTTTTAGCTCGGGGGTGACAAATTCCTTTTGCTATGGCAGGTCAGATTTAACTTAAATGTACTTCAAGTGGGCAGTGCATGCCATAAATCAAAATAGTATGGCTCTCTTGCAGCATTGTGGAGTGCTGTGTATGCAAAACTGTGCTGTGCTCTTTTATCCTCCCCCCTCCATTAGGGAGAGAGTGTGGTCTCGTGGAGCTCGGTCTCACATGGAGCGCTGGGCATGGATCACGAGACCTAACACTCTCTTGTGGCAATGTGGAGCGCTTGGTATGCAAGACAACATTCACACCCTCTTTCTCTGTTAGGGAGATTGTGGTCCCATGAAGCATAATCACAGGCTGGATGGAAGATGTTCAGCTCCCGGGCTGCAAGTTTGACACCTCTGCTTTAGATGCAGGAATAAATTTCTTAAAACAGCTACAGCTTTGTATAGTGGCTTTTTATCTGGTTGGGTGGGGGAGGAGAAAAGTGTGATCTCCAGATATAATCGGAGATGCACAGGTTGTGGCTAAGCACAACAGTTAGGCTCAGCGTGAATCTTGACGTTTTTATTTTGAGACTGATGCATTAGTATGAGAAGCTTATTTGGATTTCTGACATTGGGCAGTGGTGCACTTCGTAGGGATGGTGAGTATGCAGCCTTTTCTATAAGAGCTTATTTACAGAGGACACTGGAGAAATCAGTTCCCCTAGTCTGTTTCTGTGCCTTCACTTTTTTTGCTCTACATTTTTAGCCTTGTTTTTTTTGTTTGTAGGTTTTAACACAGTTTTCACCTTTGACCTACCTTATGGTTTTTTCACTTCCTCTGCCTGTTCACTTGTCACTCTTTTCTTTAATCTGACTTTAGATGTTGTGAGGCGGGGGGGGCAAAACTGGCCTCTTCTCTCTGCCGGTCTGCCCTGCCCTTAGGGTGGGCAACAGCCAGCCCAGGGGCTGAGCGGGGTGGCCCAGAGGCCAGTCTCCTGTCCCTCCCCTGGCTTGGCCGTTTTGCCCGGGGGGGGGGTGACCCAGAGGCAGGGTGAGAGAGCAGAGCTCTGTCCCCTGCTCAGGACAGGGGTGGGAATGTGAGGGGAAAGTTCAGGTGGAGCTGGGGGTGTGCAGAGTTGCAGAGGACAGGGGTGGGGTGGTAACAGGCTTGTGGCTGGAGAGTGCAGACGGTCAGGGGTTGGGGCTTAAGAGCCTCGTGGCCAGGGCGCGCACAGCTGCGGCAGACGGGTGCGGTAAGGCACTGGAGGCTGGGCAGTTCAGGGCTGCAGGGGGCAGGGGCATGATAAGGGGCTTGTGGATGAGGGTTGCAGGGAATGTGGGGGGCAGTAAGAGGCTCGGGGCTGGGAGTGCAAGGTGGTGGTCCACAAAAAATTTTGTTTAATGAGGTGGTAGTGCATGTAAAGAAAAAGATTGGGAACCACTTCTCTACGGTTCGTTCTTCTACAGAAAGAAAGATTCTATATAGTAATAGAGTTATGTAAACCAGCAGTGAAAAGAAGTCCGATGTAGTATAGATCAGTGGTTCCCAACCTTCTTCAGGCTGGGTGCCCTTTTTTAATGAAATGAAACAAAAAACAAAACAAACAAACAAAAACTTTGAGGGCCCCCCCCCCCCCCCCGGCTGATTATGTAATCTGGCCCGTGCGGGTGGACTCTGGCCTGCACCACTCTGGTGGCATCACTGGGACAGCCGACGAGCAGTACTGCCACCACAATTGCCCGCACAACTGGGAAGCAAAGCAGAGCCATGGCAGCTGTGGCCCCCGCCCTTGCCCTTGGTGGGGAGCTGCTATGGTCAGAGGCAGTCCTGGCTGGGAGCATCAGGGCCTGTAGCTGGATTCTGGCACTGGTAGGGAGAGGCTCCATGAACCCCCTGCGACATGTCTGCAAACCAGTGGGGGTCCCCGGACCACAGGTTGGGAACCACTGGTGTAGATAGTTACAGATACAGCTGCTTGTGAAGACTAATTACCTTGAATGTAGAATGGAAAGGAGGCAGATAGCTGAGTAACACGGAGAGAAGTCACTGTGAGTTTAGATGCAAAAAGGCCTTTAAGTGGAATTTGAAGAAAGGAGAAGTGAGTTTTATAGAGAGAGTTTGAAATAGGGCAGCACAAACTAAAGGGCTTCAAGTATCAGAATCGGAAGAAGACAGAACAAAGAGTACAGCAGGGAGAGATGGCAGGGACTGGGTGGATATGAGAAAGCAAATCCAGTAGCTCTGAAAATTGGTAACTTTGAATTAGATTTAGAGTCTGGCAGGAATGTTGCTGCCCCAGGGAAAGATCTGGGGCCCGGGCACTGCTCCTTGGCCACAATCTGGTGTCTGGGCCTGATCTGGCATCGGGGTCCTGCCACTGCCAGCCTGGCCCTGGATCCTTGGCCAGGAGAGCCAGACACTGCTGCGGGCAGCCCAGCCTCAGTCCCCCACTGGGAGAGGCAGGCATTGCTGCAGGCAGCCCAATCTGGATCCCCAACTGGGATGTGGCCAGGAAAGTAAGGTGGTGCTGCAGGCGACCCAGGCCCAGATCCTGGGTTGTGGACAGGGCTGGGAAAGGCAGGCGCTGCCCCAGGCACTTGGGGCATGTGCCTGGCACCAGCGATGCTTGTGGAGTCTGGTAATAATCTATACAGGTTTAGTATGAAAGGTTGCAAAGTGTTAAAGTGAGAGCTTGTTGTCAGTAAACATTATAAAACATGAATTTTAATATTTAAGAAAAACCCAAAAAGATGTAATACTCTTTTGCAACACAGCGCACACACTTATCTAGTACAGTACACTTTCATGTATGCAGTAGCATATGACTTTGAGTTTAGCTCATGTCTCCCAACAGCACTTTGTGATGAAACACAAGTATTTTAGAGAACCAGTGAAGATTATTTCCATCTAGCCTGTGCGAGAGAGTGAGTAACATGTAATGGTAATCAGTCAGTTTGTGAGTTAATAACTGTACTGCTTTTTAGTCTATATGAACTGTGAATAAGTTTGCACTCTGTTGAATATACAACAGAAAATTTAAATGCATATTTAGTTTTATGTAAGAGTTAACTCTGTAACATCATCTTCAAGCCCCAAATCAGAAATAGTCATTCCATATTGTGATAATAAAACAGTTACCAGGGTAAGGCCAGCACTCAACTTTGTGCATTAAGAAAAGGAATGTAGCATATGTGATACATTCAGTAGTAAGAGTTGTACTTCTGATGCCAAAAAAAAAAAAGTAATCATTTCATGAGTATTTTAACTTTAATTTCAGCATGTAGTCTAGTGCAGAATAGCTTGTCAACATCTGTGTACTTGCTATGCCAAGAAAAGCCATGTGTTCCAAATTCCCCATGCCAGAAAATAAATATTCTCTGTGGAGGTAACAAATTGATATGATTCAACAGCAACAAAAGCTACTGTTACATGTTGCTAACTTGAGCGGTGTAATTCTAACTTTGTATTTATTTTATTTAATGAAAATTATAAAAAAATAACACTATGTAATCTCTTACTCTTTAAGTTTCAGTTTAGAATTACAAAATATCACTCACATAATGCAAAGAAAATTAGTGTACCAGACCAGACAGAAGATAAATAAAAATATTATAGCATATCTTTTTCTTTTCTGTACCTTTTGAAAAAGTGCAATCTCTTTGAAATTTAGTTTATGAAAAGTTGAGTAGTTCTACCTTGAACCTTGCTTCTGAATTAACTGCAAACAAATATTGATTGCATAATTACTTCTACATTTGTGTAAGCCACTGCTTTTTAAATTGGCCTTTCTAAATATAACTGTGAAAGCTTACCTAGCTGAATATATGAATATTCTGTTTTAACTTAGAAAAAGTATACTTGCTTTCTCTAATTTTAGAATCACTTTTATATTTTTATGTTGGTGATTACTAGATGACACTGTTATACATAATCTTCCCTGTTCTTTTTCTAAGCATGTAAGCAAAGGTTCACTCTTGGGGAGACATGCTGCAGTCGTGTCAATTTTGGGTTATGTGGGTTTCTGTGTAGAAGCAGTAGGAGAGGGGAAGCAGCCAGAAAGTTTTGGTTTAACCTGTGGGTCCGGAGCCACATGCGGCTCTTTGGCTGCCCCCTTGTGGCTCTGGGCTCCAGTCTCCACCCTGCCACCGGGGACCTTGCAGGTGTCATGTGCCTGACTCCAGGCTCCCAAGCACCACTGGGGGACCCTGCGATGGCCCATTCCTGGTTCCAGGCTCTCTCCCCTGGCCATGGGACCCTGCAGCAGGAGCCCTGGTTCAGCTCCCTCCAACACCCACCAGGAGGCTACATCCATTGTGGGTCTCAAAACACTTGGTTATTGAAGGAATTTTAAAAAATGGCTCCTCTTCTCATTTGGGTTGCTGACCCCCCTGTTTTGGTCAATTCTCAAGGCAGCGTTGTTCCCAGGAAGCAGGGCATCGGTATTGGGATGTGACTTCTGAACTAAGGGATTGCTTGCCTGATGTTTTAATCACCTTGATTCAAGAACTGTTGTATATGTGTAAATATAACAAACTTAAGTCATTATCCACTACACGGCTTTTTCCTGGGGAAGGGGAGTCACCAGTGAAGTGGGAAACAACAAGAAAAAAGAAGTGGGGTGGAGAGAGGAAATGAATGTTACTAAAAGGTTTTGAAGCAGAGAAAAAGACAGGTGAGGGAGAGAGAAATGAAGTGGTAGTAGCACCAGACCAAGAGATCAAAGTATGGGGCTGCCCATTGCCAATCGATTACGAAATATGTCTCCAGCTGTAAAGTTTCTGAATGGCTGTGTTAGTGGTTTGGCTTGAGTAATGTGCAGTGATAGAGATAAAGGGAGAATAATTTTGAAACTGACTTACTCTGAATTCCGTTTATTTCAAGTGAATTTATTTGCTAAGGGTGAACAGCAAAAGACGTGATGCTAGCAGGCGTTTTGCATACTGTTTCACATAGATAGCTCTATCATTATGTTGCAGGGGTGGCCGAACTTATGGAACTCGAGCCACACAAGTTGATTATTAAACCTTCAAGAGCCACACTGAGTTATATAGCTATATAGTATCTATTTTCTTATTTTTTTTGTTTCTTATTATGCAATGTTGTGTTTAGAAGGACTTGTAAAACATGATTTAACAAGTATACTGCATTAGGGCCTACAAGAAAATCTAAACATGCTGCTGCTTCTCCCTGCCGGTCCTGACCTCTTCCCTTAGCCCCAGGCTATGACATTGGCTCCCCTGGGCTGACCCACCCCTCCCCAGGGCCTCCTTACCTGGCCGCTCCAGTGGTTAGGCACAGGCTTAGAACATTCTCAGGGTGGGAGATTTAAAACTCCTACGCTGGGACTGCTTTCCAAAATTGATTTGCTGATGTTCTTCCACGAGCTGCACTTTTTCATTCAAGAGTGACATGCGGCTCCCGAGCCACAGTTTGGCCATGCCTGCTGTATTGCTATCCTGACCTGCAGCATGTGTTTTCTTGGTTCTAGATCTCCCTTCAACATAAACTGCCATTATCCAAATTGGATTGTGGTATTTTTTTTATGTGGACACCCATTGACTTTAAGTTAGCTACTATTGTTAGTAACACCTGGCAGCTTTGAGACCAGACCTCCAGCAGTGAAGAACAATTGTATTAGCCCACTCTGTGAAAGAAGTAAAACTAATACACCCACATTTGTTGAACTAGTCTTGTGCACCTACTTAGCTTTAAAGGGTTGAAAGACAGCAAGGGCAGTGCTTATCCATTCAGTACTAGGACCATCTGGAAGCAGAAATAGGCTAAAAGACAAAACTGATTTATTTTACATTGTTAGAATGTTTTGTTTTTATGATGTGTATATTTCAGCTTTTAGTGGTATTTTTTTTTTTAATTTTTGTCACCAGTTTCTTTTTAACCTATATAAAACCTGAAACTCTAGCTTAAAAGATCCCCATAATTCACAAACTTTTTTGGAGCTTTTGTGTATCCTAAGAATATCCTGGCATGCTCCCATGCAGATTAAAGTTAATTGAGCACCAATTAGCACTATACATTTCAGTTTGTCACAAAACAGTTGTAAACGCAAACTAACACCACTGATGTAACTCCTATAACTCCTGTATAGAAACAAGCTTTTATTATTTAATTAAATTAAAAAATTTAAATAAAAAGATGAATGAAGGACTATTCGAAATTTTCTTCAAGGTTGTTAGATTTGGATAACAGTTGTTACTCCTGATTTGTTTTATAGAGGATTTGAATAGTTAAGTTAAACTGCTTGGACTTTTGAAATTCAAAGCTCTTTAAGTACTTTCAGAAACAGACCAATTAGTCATGTGAAATCTTGTCACAATTTAGTAGTTACATAGTCTTGTTTTGCAATGCTATCGTGAATCTTGCTGTTTGTTCTTAAGTAGCTTTGAACTTCTGTTTTTTGCAAGGATGGTATGTGTTTCTAATTCTCTGTATACTAAAGCTTTGTTCTAATTTCCTGCTAGGTCATATTAAGTAATCAGAGAAATTGACATTTCTTTGAATTTGCACTGAAAGTAAACTGCTTTCAGTTGGGGCATGCAGATACTTAAAACAACCTGTTTCTGTATATTGACATTTATTTGTTTTTTGTGGTGAATGTAACTTCATTCTGTTAAAGGAATGTTGAAGGATATAAAGGCAAAGAGATTATGCAAGTTAATACACATCCTGATTCTGTATGTGAACTTTTTTTAAGTTGCATGTTTTCGAGGGGTAAATTCAGGGACTTGTTTCAAGAATTTATTCTTTCTTACCTAATTTACATTTTATACTTTTTCCAGATACTTCCCTCATATCTCAATGTTTTAAATTTATGGGATTTCTTTAATAAGTTGCTAAGCTTCCTGAAAAGTTTCTGTAAGTAAAGTTTGACTGTCACACCAAAGGAATAAATGTCTACTGAGTGAGTCTGGGAGTTATTTGAATGCCTTACAGTGTTTAGTCACTGAAGATTTGGTTTCTGATTGTTCTTTCAAACTGAGATACTATTTCAGAATGTAAACCATAATTTTGAGTAGTACATAACAGTTCAGTAACTACCTTTTTGAGGACTGAGTTCACAAACCTTTTCCCTTGTAATTTAAGCACAATATTTTTCTAAGGGTGATGTATTAAATAAAAGGGGTTTCCTATCAGAGAGGAAATCTATACTGTGGTGCTGACTTCTTGTTGTTGTAAATGCTGCTCCCAGAACCTAGGCTAGCAGATACTGGTTGTACAGTATTGCTGCTGATAAGTCTTGCAAGGAATTATTGCTTTGATCTGTTGCACCAATATAACTAGGCTAGATGTAACTCATTTCTGTGTCTCTCCTTCACTGTTGGTTTCCAACCCAAACAAGTAAACTACACAGACTAGCAAAAATAATGTTTGACTACAACAAATTAATACTGATATGTAGAAAACACTTAATCCTTTCATTTTGGCAATTTTTATTACCATTTTTATAGGTCTTATAAAGCCAATTGAATTCTTTCAGATCCCTAATATAGAAAGACAGAGCTGTTCTGGGGAAAGTAAAACTTTCCCAGCCTCACCTGCATTGTAGATGTAAGATGTGCATTATCATCAACAGAACATAGTTTCCATTGCATAGTTATTTTATATGAGTAATTATATACAAATGTTTTTGGAGTGTAATAATTTATTGGGAGATCATACTGTTTCAGTATTAGAAAACATTTTCTTAAATGAACAAACACAAAAAGCGAAAAAAATCCCCTTCTATTTTCTTAAAAATAAAAAACCCCCAAAACCCCTAACGTCACCCCAAAATAGGTATCTATCTTGCCTAATAGGAAGTGAGGGCTTTTTTGTGCTTGCTTTTTATATTCACAGTGAAAAATCACCATGTTAAAATAAAATCTGTTCTCTTTGACTGCATCTTTAATATTCATTACTCATACATTTCTCTGACACGTTTGCCACCACTAACTAAATTGTAGCAAATCTCCAGTGAGATAACTAGGCATATTGTTTCCAAGCATGAGGGTGAAAGTTGTATAACATTGATCACTTTTACTCTGATATTCCTGTTTGGGCCATAGGGAAGGTGTTGGGTTGAGGAGAATAATTCACTAATTGTATACTTTTGTACTGTGAAAATATACTGCTTGTTGTATTTTAATGTCTCTTAATTCTTTTATTTTATTTCAGAAGAAAAGCTAAAGATCCTTTTCCTCCATCTGAATCAAAAAACTTTGAAGTTTCTTCTTTTGATGATACAGAACCAGTCAGCTTCACCATGGACCAGAAAGAGAATAAAGACATCCAATTATCTGTGGTCCTTCCAGGGGATGTGGTCAAATCTACTACTGTAAATGGAAGGTATGGCATAGTATTCTTTTTCAGAATGACAGTCAGTTTCTACAGTCTGCAATTACACTTTCCAGATTAATTTGTACATCACTTGAATCCATGCTTAAAGTTGTACCTCTGAAGAAAATGATGTTCAGTTAGGGCTCTGATACATAAAAGCAAGTTATATATTTCAGTACTTTTTTCTTTTCCCAAGAGCAATTGGTTTAATAAGATTATTTTGGGTCTCCCCCCCTCCCCACCCTTACTTTAAGATTCAAAACTTAGGGTAAGTATTGATAAGACCAAATTAGGAAGAATGGAAGGAATGAAATCATTTTACAAGTAATTGTGTTTGAGTTAGGAGGTACCCAAGGTATAGGGACTGTAGTTGAATATCTCCACAAATGTATGTATTCTTACTCCTAGTTGAATTAGGTCCGGAGTGAGTAACTTGTTGCCTTGTTCATATAGGACGTGATGCCTTCAGAGTTTTCTCACCAATCTCTTTACTACTTTGTAGACTGCAGTGAATTCTAGAAACTGTTCTAAATGATGGTTGGCGCCAAAAGGACTTTGATGCTTTGGAACTCTCAAAATAAAAAAAAAAAGGCACTTTCTATCTGAGCCTCCATTATGTTAATTTTTAAATTTTAATGTCTTAAAGTCAAGCTAATGAGAAAATAAAATATACTGTGAACTTAAGGCAATAAATTTAAGTGTGCGTGTGTTCTGAGCCCACTCCAAGTTAGGAAGTTCTGAAAACTAGCTGCTGTGGTGGAGTCAGAATTCCTAGTATCCCAAAGCAAAGTGGAAAATGTATGTGCTGTTTCAGTTCAGCGTGTTTAGAGAGGAATCATTTACAAGAAATGATTATTCTCTTGAATATTGTCAGGGTCCATAACTGACAGTTACATAGTTCCTTTCCACACTCTAGATGATCTTAAAGAGAACTTTGATTTGAGGGTAGTAGTCTTGAAAAAGTATACACTTTCTTAAATCACTTACTGAGATGGCAGGAATTCTAAGATTCTCTGGTACAGAAACTATATCCTTATTCTTGCACCCACGGTTTATGTAGTTTGTCTGTATTCAAGAAGGTAGTCCTGCAAGTTTATTAGATAAGATGTGGATTTAGTTTTGACACTTAAGAATGTAAAATATACTGATTCTTCTGTCATTCCATTATCCTATGAATTAATGTTTTTACTGATGATTTTGCTGCTTAATATGTGTGGTATTCTGTTTGTTTTTCTTTTCTTGAAGTGACCAACCGTTGGTGTTGGCTAGACCCATTCATAGTGGAAGTAGATAGTGTCACCATCCTGCTCTGCAAATACATTTTCAACAACTGTCCTGTCTTGAACAGAAATGTCTAATCATGTGTCCAGTTGCATACTGGCATTGTTAGTTTGCGAAAAAATAGGAGGATTCACCTGGTTCAAAATATGATATGAACAAATAGCAGCTGTTTTCGTCTTTGTTCCCTGTTTAGATCAGAGAACAGATTTAAAGTTCTCAAGCTGAAATTTAACCTGGGCACACAGAGTAAGGAAGCAATGTATGATTTCTTACAACCAGCTACATTTCTTCACTTTGTCCCACTGTCTGAATTCCACAGAATTCAGATGTTGTGCAGTTGTCTGTGTTCTGCACAGCCAGCTTTGCTGAAAGTGCAGTCAGGGTGAGTTTAGTTGATCACAAATGGTTTCAAAACAAACAAGGAGTCTGGTGGCACTTTTAAAGACTAACATATTTATTTATCACAGAGCTTTTGTGGGAGAGCCTACCTCCCTGTTGATTGCTGTACTCCACTGTTTGAATCCTAACAAATGTTTTGATTTGCTGTTAGTCTGACCAGATCCTATGACTTTTTTTCTCCCCTGAATTTATTTTGCTCCTGTTCTGTAAGTTTACCATCTTCAAGCATCTGACAGTGGGATTCTCTACTACGAAAGCTCCTGCAACAAATAAATTTGTTAGTCTTTAAAAGTGCCACTAGACTCCTTGTTTGTTTTGCTGGGCTAGACTAATATGGCTACCACTCTGGAAAATGGTTCAGAAGAAACCATTAGCTCTGCCAAATCTGTGTTCTTTATATACTTGATTTCTTTATGATCAGTTTCTGTGTACTTACAGTCCGTTCTTCCTAGTAATTCATTGCTTTACTCTGTATAGTTAGTGAATGACTAGCTTTGCTTTGCAAAATCTGTTCCATTTTTAATCATTAACAAATTCTGTTTCTTTTCCTTAAAGGTATAATATTCATAATGTGTTTGAGAGAAGTGGAGGGAGGAATAGAATGCAAGAGGATATAGGTTTAAGTCACTGGGCAGTCACATGGAAACCAAAAAGTTTTTTTCCCAAATCTGGAAAAATTTTGATGACTAGTAACCCCATGCTACAAACTTTCATGTTATGAGCCATGTGGTATTTGTTTTGAAAGTCCCAGCTCCTGGAGTTAGGTGTTTGAGAAACACATGTTTATTTTAATGGTTCTAGCTCTCATGGTTCAGGAGAGAAACTTGGAAATGTCATCAAATAGTACCCTGAAGACTCAAAAGTCATAAGATACATAAAGGGTTCAAAACGCAGTACTTTTTAAAAATCACATGACTCTAAGCCTAGTATGTGTGTTTTTGGTTTTCAATTTTTTTTTTTTTTCAGTTAGGGCCTGAGCCATGATTTTTGAATGCTTAGGCTCGGCAGTCTTGCTAGCCTTCTTCTAATTACTAACATTATTTCCTTCAGAAGAAACGTTCATTAAGTAACTTAAGGATCTGTGGCTCATTGATTGTTAAAAGTACATTGTGTGAATATTTCATCTGAATTTTTTAAGCCTTTTAATGTGAAACCTGGCTACAAATTATTTCTGCAGCTCTCCATGTAAGAGCAATCATAGTGATACAAAGCAAAGGTTACTTAATGTTAACCACTGCAGTTCCAGTACTGGTAACAAGATGCAGAAGAAATAGTTTGAGTGCCATTCCAACGTTCCAGAAATACTATATGACCCTAGCTACTTTTGCTGGCTACAGGATTAGTCTTGTCTTACAAGTCAGGACTAAAGATGACGATATTAGGGAGTGCATACTGTGCAGCTCTTTGGCTGTATATATTTCATTAAATTGTGTTGTAATAAGAGGTACATAAAAGGAAAAATTTCCCTTTGCAAAATGTTTGTTGTTCATTCCTCAGAAGTAAGCATATTTTAAAGCATACATTGTACCTTTTTTCATTGCTTTAAGAGACATCTGGAGGCAGATATAATTAGTTTCTTGCAAAATAAAACCATATTCATAGAAGCTATTGGAAAAATATTTTAGTCGTGCAAATATGGTTTTGTAATCACTAATCACAAAAGGTAATTTTGGAGAATTTATGGGACTTAACACAGAGAACTTGTAAAGAGCAACCCAGCCAGGGATTGCAGAACTCTGTGTTCTGTGTGGCATCTGATGACACAAGAAGGTTTCAGATTCAAATCATTAACTATAAATGTGTTTAGTTTTTTAACTAAACAATACTGCTAGTCAGGTTAATGGATCAGCTACCATTTTCTTGTGGTTGTGTTGGTTTAGTTTAATTATGTCTTATTGGGGTTGTCTATAAGAACTTTTCTATTAAACAAAATTTAGTAGAAAATGCTACTTTTTAAAAAGTTACTCCAAAGTATCACTTGAGTTATTTTTTAACAGTTATTTACTTATGGACTCTGCCTTTTGACCTTTTATGTCAATTGCATCTGTAACTTGGCATGTAGACACAATTTGCTTTGACTCAGTCCTGACACTGGGTATTATTTAACTACTCAGGGTGTGTTACAACAACAAGGGGCTTCATTTAAACATTTTTGTGTGTTACTTTGTGAGATGACAACAACCACAGAAAAAGTGCAGTTGAAAATAAACTTTATAAACTGGTGATCATGGAAATGTGGTGTGAAATCTTACTTCCAGAGAAGGAATTAATACAAAAAGCCAAAACAGTAATTCATTTAAATAAATATATATGAAGAAACAGATGCAGACATAGTTGTGTGTATGTTTTCATGTTCAGGTTGCTAGATACTTTTCTTTATAAAGCCCTGTATTCAACCACTTACACCTTTGCCAAACTAACCATTCACGGTGAATTTTTCCATACAGTGTGTCTGTCACAAGTTGAAGTTTTGGAGTGTTTCAGCAATTTTGGAGAATTAATTTAAGGGAAAAAATTTTTTTTTTACTCAGTGCTGAAAAATTTGTAAAGCAATTTCTTGAGACAATGTTGTTTCACGCTTTGGAGTGGGGACTTGAAATTTTGGCACTGTGATTGATTGCCCTGGGATCAGAGAGGTGCCTTTTTGCTATCCCTGTTAAAAGCCATCCAAATTACGTATGTGAAAATCATTGTTTGCACATGCTTGGTAGAGGTTTGTTATAGGGTGGCAGCTAAATTTCCAGACACTCTATCTACACTAAGCATGTGTCATCTTTGCAGTTCCATGTGAACCACACTCAGCCCTCACAGATCTCATTGAGCATGGTCCAGTTCAGAACAGAGAACATTTTTTTTTCCTGTGCATTTACTGTGTCTATTCTGGCTCTGCGGTGGTACCAGATACTAGATCAAGAAGATACTCACCTGTGCCTTTGCCGTTCTAACTTTAGCATGCTTGATTTCACAGCTGTAATGTTCTTCTTGCATGTGTTTTTAATGTAGTAACATATTCCTTTAAACTTTTGTTGGAAGGGGAGAAAGCAGATGGGGCTGAAAAAATTATGGCACCAAGACTCCTAACATTAGTGAAGCTCTCTTTAATAAATAGTTGTACATTATTCAAATATGCCTAATTTTTGTCAGTAGAGATCACAGAACTAATTTCTTCCTTTTGTGTTAGGACATTTGGGATGATGAATGTACAGCAGTGGGGAAATCAGATGCCTATAGTTTCTTGTAGCAAAGACCTTCTTCCTGACTCATTTCAACTTTTTGTAATATTTTTCCATAGTCTCAGTGAAATAGCATTCCCATTAGTGTTAAGAATGAAGAAAATTATGAAATTGTCCCCTGTACTTCAGAATGTGACTGCTTTCAATTTGTTCCAGATACTGTGCAATAATGTGCTATTAGCCAATTCTGATTTATATGTTTGCTTTTAAAATCCAATTGTAGAGGTTAAGATTTTGGTTATGGTATCATAAGTAGGGGGATGTAGCTGGAAGCAACATTTGTTTCCATCCACGGCAGCAGCCTAAAAAGATCTGCATATAAGAGCAAAGAGTACCTTTCTGCACCAAATATTGTCATCCAATATTTTTGAAGTCTTGTGAAATACTTCTTCACACCCTTTCCCCTACTCCAAACAAAGCCACTTGTTCACTGTTTTTATCCCAATGTGGGCCAGGCTGAGCTTCAGCATTTTAGAGGAGGATGGGGAAATGGATATTTCTCTTTTTTGGCTTAAACCGTAGGTGAAGAAGATCTTTTATCTTTCTCTCGTCTCCTACCTTCAACAGTTTGACTGAGGAGCCCAGCTGCTAATTCTAGAGTCTATGTGCAGTTGCCAATCTTTTAAATGCAATTAATAGATAATTATTTCTGACAAACTGGGAGTCTCTGAGCTGCTGGAGCTGCTGTCGCCCTTCCTGTTCAGCTACTAGTAGATGAGCTGCCCATCTTCTTTCTTTCTATACGTGTAGTTTCATGGGTCTTGTAGACAACAGTTAGTTTGGATTACCAAATTCAGCTTTGGTTGAAAAAACCAGGTGGTAAAAAGAGGTAATTGGTTAAAAAAAAAAAAAAAAAAAGAGGAGGGGAGGAATCCCTGGTGGCTTCCCCAGGCTCCTAGATGGGACCTGGCAATTCGGTGAGAGGGGCTGCCCACCCAGGGAGCTGAGTGATGGGGCTCCCAGCTCCCTGTGTTGCCCCTTAGGGTGGTGGAAGTGCTTCTGGCGAGGATGCACTTCACTGTCCCAATGACGACCGTGTGCACATCAGCGACCACTATATAGCAGTTGCTATAAGTTGACCTTATTTTTTTTAAGTGTAGACAATACCATAGATTCCAAGGACGAAAGGGACCATTGTGATCATCTAGGCTATAGGTCATGTTCAAAATAACTTCTGAAATGTATCTTTTTAAAAAAAATTCAGTCTTAATTTAAAAATTGTCATTGATGAGGACTCCACCGTGACACTTGATAATGGTTAATTACTCACTGTTAAAACTGTGTACTGTTTTCAGTCTCAATTTGTGTAGCTTCAACTGCCAGCCATGGGACTGTGATACCTTTCTCTGCTAGATTCAAGGAGTCATTGGTAAATACTGCCAGTGTTTGATACTTAGTCTGTAATCACTCCTTAATTTCTCTTTTCTTGGTTAAATAGATGGAGCTCTTTGAATTTGTCTTTGTACGGCATGTTCTCTAATCCTTTGTAATCATTCTTATGGCTCTTCTTTGAATCCGCTGTAATTTATTGACATCTTTCTTGAATTGTGGGCACCAGCATTGGATGCAGTGTTCCCACAACAATTATGCCAATGCCAGAAAGAGAGGTGTAAAAAAAAAAAAACAAACAAAAAACAAAAACCTTCTACTTGAGATTCCTGTTTGTTCATCCCAGAATTGCATTAGTTCTTTTGGCCATAACTGGGAGCTCCTTGTCATCTGATTAGCGACCACAGCCATCAAGTCATCTTCAGAGTTGCTGCTTGCTGGGATAGTCCCCATCCTGAAAGTATGATCTGCTTTCTTCGTCCCTAGCTGTGTGCATTTGTTTGTTTAGCTGTATTAAAACATGTATAGTTTGCTTGTACCTAGTTTATCAAACAATCCAGATTGCTCTGAATCAGTGAACTGTCCTCCTCTTTATTTACCACTCCCTCAGTTTTTGGGTCATCTACAAAGTCTATTAGTGATGCCTTCCTGAAGAGTGGGAGCCCAAGGGAGAAAGCGGCTATCTTTTCTTCTCTCCTGCTAACTGGCAAAAAATAGTTTGATGTGTGAAGGGGAAAGGGTGAGCAGTGCTCAGGGCTAGTTTCCCTGAGTGTAAATGTAATCCATCTAAATAATCATGTGAAAAGCTTACATGTGAGTTCTCACTGCATCCCTCAGGTGAGCATGTATGGATGTATGGTTAAGGCACAGTAGTTGTTTTCCTGTCCCCCCCCCACAATTTCAGTACAAGATAGTGAGCTACTTGATGCTTTTGAAGCAGATTATTTTTTTTCAGGCAAGTGCTGCCTCCTGCTGCTTAAGCTTAAGAGTTTCCTTTAGAAGATGAAGAGGAGAGAATAAACATAACAGAGCAGGATATAGCCTATAAATCCTGACCTTCAGTGGTAGCAGGACTGTAAAGCTTCACTCTGCTGTCATGACCATGAGTTTCTGAGTAAGTTCTTTAGAATAACTCCAACATTTTGAAGTGTGCTTGTAATGTTGTGTGTCCATAGATATGATTCCAGTCCAGAAGCCAGAATGAAGCTTGATCAGAAGTAAGTGGTACTAGAACTAGCAAGAACCAGTTTAAATGCAAGAATTGTAATTTGGATTACTTTTTTAAAGTGCAAAACTTTTTTTCATGGCACTCCAGGAAAAAAACAAAAAACCCCAACAACCAACAAAAATCCTCCTACCATTACTTATATCTGATTTCTGCTAAGCAAAGTCAAGTGTTTCATCTTCCCAGGTATAAAAAATGCACAGAATTTTAAATGATCTAGTTTCCTTCAAAAAAACAAAACGAACCCTAATTCACAGAATCGCTCCTAGGACAAAATTCCAGGCAACAATATCTGAAAGCTTTCTTAGTTTGACTGCTTTGGGAACATGTGTGGATTTTAATTTTTGTTGGACATACTACATTTGCTCTGATGTGCTACTGGAAATTTTGAATTCTTAGTTCTAGTCTAATGAATTAATCCCTTCACCACAAGGTTGTGCATATGGCAAGCTGGTGTTGAGCTGCTGCTTTTGCTTTTCTTTGTTTCCTGTACTGATATATAATATTACTATGTTAAAAAAGTGAACGTTAAGGTTACGATAAAAAAAAAAGGAAATATGAGTTACATTTGCTAGTTCAAAATTTCTTTAGTCCCTCTTGTGTATCTGCATTGTGATTTTAAAATCTATTTGAGAACTTTTCTCAGCTCCAGGATGAAAGTAAGTGTCTTTCTGAATCTCTATAGCTTGGAAGTTAGGACTGTGGCCTAGGATGTGGAAATTCCTGGTTAGGTGAGTGTTCCAACTTCTGGCTTCAAGTTAAGTATTCCGTGTGCCTGTGGATGACAAGTGGTTTTTGTGGTGGTTTCTCTCCCTCCTGTGCTTTTCAGGCAACTTTTAATTTTGGCATTTGCTAATCAGCATCTTTTCTTTAATGTTCTTTTAGAATAGTTATTCATGTGTAACTTTTATATTTAGTATGTATGCAGTATCTGAAGGCCTGTCTGATGCAATTTCATTGCTCTCTTTCTATGGAATCGTCTCTGCTCGTATTTTGTAGTCTAGGGGAGTGGGCAGGAGGCAAAGAGCATAGTTTAGCTTATATAGCCATTGTGTTTTTACAGTATATCTAATCATACAAAATATGATTTAAAGTTTCTAGTTCAAAGTTCTTTGGGAAAAACAGTGTTTGTATTCCTTATACCATTATATGTTTATACAGAAACAAACCATTTCAGGAAGGAATAATTAAAGTAACAAGGTAGTTGAAATGGTTTCATTATGTGCCAAGATTAGGTTGGTTTGGGGGCAATTCAAAATATGGACAGCTATAAATAGATATTAAAAACCAAATACAGAAGACTTCCAATAAATAATCTATATGGCCTTAACAAATGATTGTTTACTGAGGTTCAAATATCTAATTATCCTGCTCCCACAGGTATGGAATTTTACTGTTATAGGTGGTTGTTTTTGGCATTATTTTCCTTCTTCAGTTATCTATCTTTCAAGTGTATATTATCTGGGTGATATATTGCATATTAAATGTATACGCATACATTTTCAAAATAAGGCATTTTGGTTGCTCAACTTGAGACATCTTAAAAGGGTGATTTTTCAGAGGGCAGGAGCTTAGCAGTTCTTGAAATTGGGGCCGTTTCAAGTATCTCAAATTAGACACCAGAATCACAAGTCATTTTGGAAAAAATAGGCTATAAAAGTGTACTAGCTGTACTTCATCAGTCACACTATGGTTGCCACTACTGTCGCAATTGATCCTGTATTGAAAGTCAGGAGGCAAAATAACTTTCCCCATCGGCCTCAGAAATGCTCTATTCACACTACCTTTTTGCAGACCCTCTTGCAGAAGCACTGAAGCTCTATAGGTGTGTGTGCATTTTAAATGTCTTCTTTTCTTTAAGCAATATCTAGATCATCTAAGAAAATCATTGCAAAGTGAGCATGTGGAGTGTAATTATTTAGTCATAGGATAACAGAGATGATTTTTGCTGATGATAAGAAATGCACTTTGTTTTGATATCATGACCTCTCTGTCTCTTTCTAGGAAACCTATGATGGATTTGCTGATTTTTCTCTGTGCACAGTATCATTTAAATCCATCAAGCTATACAATAGAACTGTTGTCAGCAGAGAAGAGCCTGATAAAATTCAAACCCAACACACCAATTGGAATGCTTGAAGTAGAAAAGGTTATTCTGAAGCCAAAACATATGGACAAGAAAAAGCCCACACCCATAATACCAGAGGTAAGAATTATACCAAAAATGATTCCAGAGGGATAACCTTGTTTGTCTTTGTACAGCAAAAAGAATGAGAGTCCTGTGGCACCTTTATAGACTAACAGATTTCTGCAGGCATAAGCATTCATGGGCTCCAACCCACTTCATCAGATGTTCTAAATGGGATTTAAAATTTCTCTATAGAATATATTGTTCAGGGCATGGCTTTGTGGCATCATATACCATCACATAGAGATTAGATCCAAAGGGGCAACCGTGTTAGTCTAGTTCTGCAAAACAAGCAAGGAGTCCTATGGCACTTGAAGACTAACACATTTATTTATCACATGAGCTTTTGTGGGAGAAAATCTTCAAAGTGTCCGACGAAGTCGGATTTTCTTCCATGAAAGCTCATGCGATAAATAAAGATCGGAGTTTTAGTCCACAGCTGAGGTTTGGATGTCTTTTGGATTTTACAGTGGTGTGGATCTAATTGTTTCTTCTTTTAGGAACATAAATATTATATGCAATAATCTTAAGTATAAAAGTTACAAAGTTCCTTCATGAAAGTATCCTTTGAACACTAAAGTGTTCTGTAGACAGCAGAACTGTACATATGCACAAGCATCTGTTTCATAAACTGAAAAACAGCTGCTCCCTAGTCATTATATCGATTGCTGTAATTTACATGTCCTTCTGATTACAAATGACTTACTTCACTTAGTGTGTGCTCTGCATACTCCATCTTCCTCTTGTGAATTCGTCAGCTCTGATGTGTAAATCAGAGAGAATCCTCATGGCCTGGGAAATAAAACCTTTGAAGAATACAGAAAATAAACTTGGTTGGGAATTGCTCAACACTTGTATAGTTACTGTGAAGCACACACAAAGTACAGAATCAATTTTTCCCCATCCCATTTCGTCATATCTAATTTACCCATGTGATTTGCAGCCTTGTTAAGTCTATACATTGGAGACTATATCAGCATAGCTACATTTCCATAGCTATGGTGGTATGTATGTAGTGTAAAAACAGGCTATATGAAAAGAAAAGGGTTTTCCATTGGTATGAGAACAGCACATCCCCAAACTAAGGTAGTCATGTTGATGGAAATATTCTTCCATCAGCTCAACTGCATCTTAGGTCAGGATATCTATTATGGTCAGTTTTGTGGGGGGGTTTCATTTTCCCCCTCCCAATCCCTGTGCTACATAACTGTATGGACATAACTTTTAAGAGTAGTCCAAGCTTGGAGTATCATTTTTTTACTCATCAGACAGGATTTTCCATTGTATCTGCTCACCCCTTTCCTATAGAGCTCTCTTTGTAATGTTGATAAAACTGTGAGTGGTGAAATAGCCCTTAATGGAGGAACAGTTTCTATGCTGTAGAATTTCTGTTGTATCCTTGAGTGCTACTTAATAGAGTTTGTATTTTCTTTTTCAGCAAACTGTCAGAGTAATTGTGAACTACAAGAGAACACAGAAGACTGTAGTGAGAGTTAGTCCACATGAACCTCTTCAAGAGCTCACACCCATTATCTGTAGCAAATGTGACTTTGATCCTTTGCACACTGTATTGCTGAAGAACTACCAGTCTCAGGAGCCCCTTGATGTAACAAAATCCCTTAATGACCTTGGACTAAGGGAGTTGTATGCAATCGATGTCAGTAGAGGTAAGATATTTTTGTGTATAGTTTCTCAGCAAAACTAGGCACACAGGATATATTAATTAAATACCATGCATATATGATTTCATGTGTTTTGGGTAAATGAATCTCCTTCCTGATATTGCAGTAATTGCATACTGTTCTTCATTCATTCTACCATAGAACTGTAACCACCTAAGACTGGTTTTCTTAAATTCTGGCGCAGAAATCATATGTAAAATTCCTTAATATGAACAGTGATTGTTTTGGAGAAGAATGATAAGGTGATGAAACCTACGTGTGTACAAGATGATATTATTTTTAAAATTCAGTGTCACCTGTAGTCCCATTCGAGTCCCAAGGAAAATTGTCTTGTCTGGTTCTGGTAACATCCCCTCTGCTGGATATTCACCAGGCTGCACCTAGGACACCCACCTCTACACAAATCCATAAGGCTTTAGGCATAAACCTGTTAAGGCACCGTCTGCCCTTTCCCAATTCATAAGGCTCCAGGAGAACGGCACCTATCCTTTCTCAATTCATATTTCAGAGATCAGGGTCATGCATTCCCAGACTGTAGAGCTCTGTGTGTAACCTGGTTAACTGAAATACCCAACCCGTAGGGCTCTGGGCATAATTCTTTGCAGTGAAGGAGCGTTGCATAGTAATGTCCTTAATTCTTATTTATTGCTAGTTACCAAAACAGAAAACACACACTAAGCATACGGTGCTCACCACTGTCAATAACCAAAGGGGTAGCCATGTTAGTCTAGTTTAGCCATCTTCAAAGCATCTGACAAAGTGGAATTTTCTCCCATGAAAGCTCATGTGATAAATAAATTTGTTTAGTCATTAAGTGCCACAGGGCTCCTTGCTTGTTTAACGCCCAGTCAGGAAGATAAACTTTTCTCCTAGTGGTCAGTCAGGATTAGATCATGTGCAGGACTCCAGTTTCTACACAGTTTAGTTGGCAGGGCATTGATGTTTAGCAGCAATGATCTTCTTGGGTGTGTCCTGGAATCCAAAGAACTGGATTGGGTCCTGCTTAGCTGTACCTTAACCAGTCAGTTCAGACTAAAATACTACAAAACACCAATCCTAGCATGCTACGAAACAGGCCTTTTAACCAATTATATCCCACCACCTTAATTGATTTTAAATAAGGCTCTTTAGTTATGGAACAGACAGAAACAATCAAAGAACAGACAAATAATTCAGATACACAATAGAAAAGTGGGGACCTTATAGACAAAAGAAGAATAATTAGGTTTTACCACCGTAACTGTTGATAAGCAATGTTTTCTTTAAACATCCTAAGATCTATTTCTTTATTTGGTGGTAAGAACCATTAGGATAGCATCACTTTCTTAACAGCTTATTATTACACTGTTTTGAAGTAGTTTCAGGAATGTGGATGTTTGACTCCATGCTATGTGGCTCATGGCTGCTGTTTCTCATGTAGCTGTTACTGCTTAGTCCAAGAGCAGGGCCTAAGTTTAGGCAAAAAACAAGGCCTTACAATATAATCCTAAACTTCCTTGATGGAAGCAGGCTGTTGCCTCAGTCTTTCTAAGTGTGCCTACGCTGCAATAAAAAACTCAGTACAAAGTCTCAGACCCTGGGTCGATTGACCTAAGGCTTAGCTAAAAATTGCAGTGCAGAAGTTTGGACTTGAGCTGGAGTCCAGGATCTTGAACCCGTCCCCCCTCACGGGGTTTCACAGTCTGGGCTCCCGCTTGGCCATGAATGTCTAGACGAGGGGTTCTCAACCTTTTTGGGGTTGCAACGTGGCTGGGAGCAGTTCCAGGAGTTTGTGACACACTAAGGCTCCCCACCAACCCCTGGTCTCTTTCTCTTTTTTGTCCCCCCAGCAGTCCCTCCCTTCTCTCCACCTGCCTCAGGTAGGCCACCCAGCAGCCTGCAGCCCCCGAGTCTGTTCCCCTGAGCAACTGCTCTGACCACAGCCCTGGCTCTTGCCCCACTGCCCTGTTTCTGCAGCCCCTCCACTCCAGCCATGCTGCTTCTCTGGTCCCCTCCCTGCACAGAGACCCCATGTTCATCTGTGTAACTAAGGGGCCCCACCACACAGCTGCCAGAGAAACCCATTGCCCTGCCTGTCTGCCGAGCCCAGGAGATGTAAAAATGCCCCTATCCGGTTCCTAGAGTGCTGCTGGCTGGATGACTTGGCAGCCCCAGTCACACAAATAGACTGCCAGCAGCTACAGCTCACAAGTCACATGGGGGGCCTTAGCCCATGGTGCTGCACTAGCTGCTGTGCTGCTACGCACTCTTGTATTGCAACACAGTGGTTGAGAACCACTGGTCTCGACTGCAGTTTTTAGCACTGCAGCCTCTGCCCCAGCCCAAGTTTAATGTTATCTCGCATGGTGCCATGCCATGGGTCTTTATTGCAGTGTTGGCATACCTCCTAGGCATCGTCTTTATTTGTTACCCCTTCACAGAAGTGAGGCCCCAGGGGCACAGTGGTTTACTCCTCAGGCTCTCCAGCAGTTTATGTGCATCTGCTCTCCACTGCCCTTGGAACTCTAGCCATGTGGCAGCTGTTTACAGTGAACCCAGACAGAGAGGCTTTGCCATTTTTAAAATAGAAATGACTGTAGTTAGCGAAAGACATCTACAGCTATAGACAAAAATAATGAATGTACTTGCAATCATTTCCCTTCTTCACACTTTTCACTGGAACGTCCTTTGGCACAGGCTAGAATCATATAGGGAGTCCAGGAAGAAGCCCCTCTCTCTCTGCCTTCTTGCAGGTAACTTATCTTTTGAATCATAGAGTCTGTCTTCCACCCTGTAGGTTAGGGGTCTCATATTTGCAGCCCACAATGATGCTGTCATTTTGAATATTTGCAATATTGTTGTATGAAAAGGTTTCAGTGGAATGGCCCTTGGGCTAAAATACTAGACTTCTTTGCAACTCTCATGGTGATTTGAGTTTGACTCCTGCTGCATATCAACTGATTTTTCTCTTCCTCAGCTGGTTCCAGAGTGAAATAGAACTGTCTGAGAGCATCTCTCTCTTCCTGTCTCTTACCCAAAGCTTCCTCTCTATTGCTCTGACTTGTTTTTTTTTTTTGTTTGTTTTTTTTTGTTTTAAGTATGTCACACCAACACCACTCACTTCTGCTGCTAGGGAAATAGCACTTTTGAAACACGAGCCTTCTGCAGAGAAATTGGAGCAAAGTGGCTTCCCACAGCCTTCAAGTACCTTATTCTGTATTAACCAGGTCTATTCATTAATTAATAGCCTTTAATAAGTCTCTCTCAGAAATCAGACTCCTGGGCTCAATTCCCCATGTCCCCACTCCTTCAGATTTCAGTCCAATGTGAATGTCAAAAGCCAACAGAAAAGATAACCAAGCCCACATTCAAAATGGATTTTGCAATCTCACATAGGCAAAAATATAGGGTCTCAATATCAAACGGAATTGCTAAACTTCACATAAAGAGTCCCCAAATTGTCATATATTGCTAAATGGGACCGGAAAAAGTCAGCAGGGAAATACTTATTTGTTTAGAATTCTGCAAGGTTGGATGGTCAACTAACAGCATATTGATGTAATGAATGTATGAATTTTTATATGGTATTTATCAGTGTAGAATCTAAGCAGTGTGGCTTAGTTCATTAC
This sequence comes from Podocnemis expansa, assembly GCA_007922195.1. Lineage (NCBI taxonomy): Eukaryota > Metazoa > Chordata > Testudines > Podocnemididae > Podocnemis > Podocnemis expansa. Next base: position 36,011,925 of record ML681984.1, on the reverse strand, counting down.
CGGCATGTGAAGCTGGAAGCGTTATCTCCCTTTAATGATCCTCAAACTGAGGCAGAAGGCAGGAAATTGCCTTTGCTCACACAGATCTCTGACTCCTGTTCTTGTGCCTTGCCACAAACTGATCTTTTACAAAGGATTCCTTGTAATGTCACAGACTTTTATTTCAAAAGTGTTTGTAGTTCTCTATTACAAACCCTTTCTTAGAGAGATTTCCTTTGAACACGTTCTAGTTGGTCTTGGTTCTTGTGATTCAACTGGGCTCCCCTGGACAGCATTATGTACTTTCTTTCTATGACTGTTATCCCTGCATTTGCTATCATGCAAATTTTCCTTCCGGCTTTATCCTTATCATTTGGTATGTTTTTCTTTTCAGATAAACTTACCTGAATTTACTTCCCAAATACACCACAGTCAGCAAGATTATGAAATAACTTTTTATGTAGGGGTGGTTGGGAATTTTCCATCCAGTGATTTTTCTTTTTCCAACGGAGAAAATGGAGTTTCCTGTGAAAAATTTTGATTTTGATGAAAATTTTGAAATAAAAATGAAATATTTTAATTTAGAACACTTTAACCTAATTCAGAATAATTACTCTTTTGAACTAACTCAAAGCATTTAATTTTAAATACAGTTGGCAAAGATTAAAATTGCATTTCCCTTTGGCCCATTTCCATAAGGGAGGTGTAGTTGAAGTCCCCATTCCCCCACATAGCTCCCTGAAGGATTTCATCTTCCATAAGAGATTTCCTTCTGACTGAGTTATGTCATACATCATGGGAGTCACATGATTGGGTATATTATGGAGATGTAGTTTGGCAAATCCCCCATAAAAAAGAATGGAGCCCAGAGCTATAACTTCCACTGAGCTATGTGCCTTAGAAAAATATGGTTTAATGTTGAAATAAATCAAAATGAAGTGATTTAGATTATTTTAACTAACAATGATAAAACATTTTTCTCTGGGGAATGTTTTGATTTCAGTCAAAAATGTAAAAATAAAATGTTGCGTTTCCAAATTGAAAACCTGTGGAAAATTTTGGAATTATAATCTTTAAAAGCAGATGTTAAGATTTTGAAATTTCTCTTGGGACAAAACCCCCGTATTTTGCTCAGTTCTATTTTTTATTACATTGAGATTCACAAGCACAAGCTTACATTGTTGGACAGAAATACAATAAAAATAACCAGTTGATCTGCCGGTTAACTGTAGCTACATTTCTCCTGCTTTTTTCAGAAAACTAAAACATCCATAGATAAGAAATCACAAAGACCCCTCTCTGAACTTTTAAGATCTATTTTTCTGTACTGTATGACTCTTGACAACATTATTTAAATATTTCCTACTGGGGGAAATCAAGAAGTATCAGATCCCCTGGGGTTATCTTCTTGTTCATTTAAGTCACACTGTAAGTAACAGACTCATTTCGGGAATGACACATTAGAGCTTATCTTCACTGATCACAGCAAATTCACTGCTGTCAGATCAGTCTCCCTGATTGACTGTGCATGAAGACCTGTTCAACTGATCAGAGTGAACAGGTCCTTTACTGAAGTTTTGTTCTGGGGCTATAAAGGACATTAAAATCAGCATCCTTTTGGCAATTGCCTGGGGCAATGGGGAAGTTGTCTTCAAAATGAACTCTCTTCGCTTCCCAATTAGAAACAATCCTGTGGATTAATTGATTTTTATTAGAGGATTGTTATGTTTTGCTACTAATGGGAAATATTAACAAATATGTTAGACTGAATATGATATGCTCTAGAGAACACAGTTCCACACATATAGAGATGGTGGCATCTCTAGTCTTTAATATGAAGTTTTTGTGCATTTTATAATCATTAGTTCAAAATCTGAGGTGGTTTAGTTTTAGATATAATTCTAATATCTATTCTTTTACCTAGAGAAGACTGATCTACGTGTGAAAGGGATCCATTATCTTTTGAAAACTCAGAGGGTGTTTATATGTAATTTACAGCTTTCCCTCAGCTCAGTGAAGTTCTGTATCTATTAAATATGATCATTATAACTAATTTACTGTTTTTCTTTCTCTAGCCACTACAACTGCTGACTTTGGTTTATCATCTTTACAAGGTAAATTTTACTGATCTGATAGTTATGTCACTCAATAAGTTATCCATTTATCAATTTAGCATTACTGTTCATCAAGTGGTCCTGCTTTTTTTGGCAGGGGGTTGGACTAGATGACCTCGTGGGGTCCCTTCCAACCCTATGATTCTATGATTCTAAGTTTTCCCTGGACATGTTTTCTTTTTTGGACACTAAATGTCTGTCCGGTTGGCTTTTTTGGAATGTCCAACCCTAGGGATAGAACCCTGCACAGATACAAAAATGCGGATCCTTATTCAATCCACATCCGCTCAGTGACAGTATCTGTCTCGCATGCAATCTGCATGTCATGTTTTATCTATATCCGTAACCACATCTGCAACAGAGCTTGGGCTGTCAGCATTTTAGCCTTTGATAGGCTTATTCCCCAGCCCACTCTTTCCTTTCTTGTTTGTGGTCTGCATGCTGTGCTGTCAATCAAATATCCTTGGCCACCAGTGAAATCTCTGACAGCATTGCTTTATGAACTGCAAACAGGAAAAGGAAGGAGTGGGCATGGAAGTCATCGCGTATGAGCCAGTCAAAGGCCAGCATGCTGACTGACAGTGAGTGGTGACTCTCCAGGCCCCAGCCTGCAGTGACTGAGACTCTGACTGGCTGGCAGACCACAATCAGAGCTGAGCTAGGATTGGCTGGAGCTCTCCTTGTTCCCCTGAGTGCTGCTAACAGAGATTCGAGCATCAGCTGCAGCAATGCATCACACCCTGGGCAGATAAAAACAGAATCTGCATCCGCAGGTCAATCTGCAGCAGATATCCATGGATTTGCAGGGCTTTAGGTCTCTGGCCCTGTCCCCCATTACTAAATGGGTCTCTTCCAGTGCTAGAGGGGGCACAGCTGTCCTGCCACAGTCTGGCCCATTAGGCAAGGGTGTCATTTCATTCAGGGCCCCCTCACCAACCCAGGCAGTGTGAATATTGGCTCCACTGGATGAAAGGGAGGGAAAGAACTGGGGTGGTGGTGGGTGTGGGGCAAACCCAGAGCCAGGCATGGATTGCAGGGCCCAAGTGGTGGGGGAGCCCTGAGTGGACTTCAGGGGCTGCCGTTGGGAAGGGAGAGGAGCCCAGAGCTGGGCGCAGGCCATTGAATTCCTCGGTGGCAGAGGGGGACCCAGAGCCACGCATGAGTTGTGCACCATGATCCTCTGGTGGTGGTGGTGGTGGGATGGCAGAGTCAACAGGCTCCTGGCAGAGGGTGGGGCAGAGCAGGGAGGTGGACCACACAGGGTCCCCTGGCAGCAGGTCAGGGATCAGGCCTGTGGGCATGGGGGGGGGTATAGACTAGGTGGACCCTGGCAGTCGGTCAGTATGGTAGGGGGTATGTAGATGTAGGGGTCTTGCATGGCAGGAGGTGGTGGATTTGGGGGGATTAGAGGGTATGCATGGCTGGGAGGTGCTGCATTTGGGGGGCAAACATGGGTGCGGAGATGGGTGGTTGTTGTGGCTTGGGGGTGCTGCATTTGTGGGGGAAACGTGGCTAGGGGAGAGAGTGAGACACAGAAGTTAGGGTTGGGGCCATGCCCTAAGTGTTTCTTGTAGCTAGCAATGCCCCTGCTGTGCAGGTGTGAGGATAGGGGTGCTGAGTGGCCTCCAGACTGGGCAGCCAGCGCCAGGGCCCCTCTAATCTGGTCCTAGGGTGGGGCCAGCCTGGCTACCCCATCTCTGGAGTGTCCTCTTTTTGGAAAGTTCAGATATGATAACCCTAATTGATTGCAGGGTAAATAAGTGCGTTCATGACTTGTGTGTCAGATTAGGGTAGGGTTGATACACTGCCTATCATACAGTCTTTTGATAGATTTAAGGAAGCTCTTTGATCCAGACAAAAGAATATTCTTCAGGAGTCACTTGAATGCTGTATGATTGAAAAAAGTATTCAGGCTTGATTCCATTCTTCTGATATTAACTGGTATGTTACAATACTTGTTATCCTGTTGATTTCAGTAGGGCTATCTGTAGACTAAGGTACTGCATTCTGTATGAGAGACTGGCTGAAGCAGATAACATATCAACATAACTGTAGCCTCTGTGTATGCATTCTCTCCATGAATAAGGGTGTGCCTACATATGAAAATTTAATCCACAATAAAGTAGTGTGTGAATTTAACTATTCCTGGTTTATCTCTATGTGTGGAACACACTTAATACTTAAGATAAGGTCTGAGCTACACTCATTACCTAGTTCAGGGGTGTGAAAAACAACATTCCTGAACTTAGTTATACTGATCTGATCCCTTGTAGAACTTCTTCCATTGCTATAGCCACTGCTTATAGGAGCTTTCTCCTGCCTGTGTGGAGTGTCTTAATTAAAGGGCTGCAGCTGCACTGATGCAGTGTCTTAAGTGTAGACTTCTTCAACGGCACACTTATTTTGGAGTATTTTAAGCAGTGATTACTAGCATAAGGGCTCCCCTGAGACTACTTGCCCCACCTGATGGTGACAGTACCCTATGTCTCATAAGTGTTTTTATAGGCAAATCTGGGATAGGGTAGTACTGGTTCTGGGAAGTTTGCTTTCTTAGCCTTCAGCATTAAACCTAGTACACAATAAGACTGCTTGCTTGAAATTTTCACTATGTCCATCTGAACATGGGCTTTATTTGGTAACTAATAACAATGAGCACCTAACTACAAACTCTTGGAATTGTAATTAAAACTGGATAAAAAGTGGATTTGTGTAATTTCCTGTCTCCATTCTGTAAAATATATGTATACGTTTTTTTTCTCTGTCTGTGTGTATGTATGCAGTTTTCCCCTGTTGTTTTGAATAAGAGAGTTGAATAAATTCTTTGTTTAGAAACAAAATTATCTTAGTGTGGGTAAGTCAAGAAGTACTGAGAGTTTTACAGTGACGTTTGGAAGTAGGAAGATGGATAATACATGCACACACAATGTTTACCTCTAATTTTCCTGTTTATCTTTTTTTTTTTTGGTGGTGGGGAAACAAAATGAAAAAGAGAATCAGGAGCTATTTGTGGATCTTGAAAGTTGTTAGGTACGCAAATATGTCTTGGTTTCTAACTTTAGAACTTGTGACTTATTTTAGCCATTCAGTAGGTATTGAGTGTAGAAACACAGTCTGGGTGAAGTAATTTCTTTCTTTTATTGAACTAGTTCTGGGGTGAAAAAAGACAAGCTGTTGAGCCACCCAGAGCTGCTCCTCAGCTTTGGAGAAGCTAACCTGAGTGTCGTATCCAAATACAGATTTAAGCATAAAGAGGTCGGTCGGACTCCGTGCGTGTGTGTGTGTGTGTGTGTGTGTGTGTGTGTGTGTGTGTGTGTGAGAGAAATCACTTGAAATGAAGTGGGCACTTAACACCTCTGGTCCTAGAACAAATGAGGGTCAGCAGGCATCAGGTGTGTTACAGATTGTTGTAATGAGCCATAAAACCAGTGTGTCTGTTTAATTTTTAGGCTTTTAGCATCCAACAGAGTTATGAATTTAATTTCCAAGGCTCATCTTTTTCAGGTTTCCTTTGAGAGCTCGGATACGGAACGCTTGGTTCAAGTATCTTATAGTTAAGAACCTGGTGTGATATTCCCTTCCCAGAATCTGGTCCGGTGTGCCGCAGTGACCCTCCAAACTCCACTCTTGAACTCCAGCTTACTCCTGTGGTGATCACTCACTCCTGAGTCAGTTCATGCCAGCCTCCTGCATGTAATCTGTCTCAGGCAGTGAGTATGTTATATCCAGCCACTTAGGGGACAGTCCCTCAACAAGCACCCTGAACCCCCAGATGCCACACCAGGAGCTACTGTCCTGCAGAGATAGGACCCTTCCCCCAATCACTGTCAGGCTCATGGATTTCCATTTGCTCATTTGAAAAAAAATTGAGACTATCCAGTGCTGCTCATTCACACCTACAGACAGCTTTAGATAAAATAAGTACTAGTTTATTGATTAAGACCTGATTTTAAGTGAGTACATTGCAAATCAGTGCACAGTTATTAAATTAAGAAGTCAAGAGTTATCACAAGCAAATAAGATATAAAACGCATACTAATCTAACAAAAAAAAAAAAACCCAAGGAGTCATGTGGCATTTCAACACTAACAGGTTTATTTTCCTCATGAGCTTTCGTGGGAGAAAATCCCACTTCATCAGATGCTTTGAAGATGGGTGAACTTACAGAATGGAATGAAAATAAATGCAAGGGAGTGTAAAACATAGGATCAGGTCATACAGTAACAGCAAATCAGAGCAGTTGTTAAGTTCAAACCCTGGGAAGCCTGAAGTCAAATTACCTTTTGTAATGGGAAAAGAACCCACAGTCTCTGTTCAATCCTGCTTTCACAGAATATAATTTGCATATTAATTTGAGTTCAGTGGTTTCTCTTTGAAGTCTTGATGTCCCAGTCACATCTCTGATGACAGTTGTTAAATCATTTATCGAGTGATTAGAAAGATGGAAGTGCTCAGCAACCAGTTTTTTTTTTTTTTTGTGATTTCTGATATCGGCTCTGTTCATTTATTCTTTTGCGCAGGGATCGTCCTGTTTGTCCAATGTATAAGGTGTTGGGGCATTTCTTGCACATGATGGCATAGATCACATTAGTAGATGAGCAGGTAAATGAGCCTTTGATGGAGTAGCAGGCTTGATTAGGACCTATGATATCTATTGTGCAGATATGTGGGCAGACTTGGCAGCGTGGTTTGTTGCAGGGGTGTGTGCCTGCTTCAATGTTTCTGTTGTTAGATCTGTAGTAGCTGGTGAGTATCTGATTAAGTTTGGGTGGCTGTCTGTAGCCTTTGGAAAATAATCTAACAAAACTGCCTAACCTAACCTCATGGTCTAAGATTACTCACAAGCTGTTTGGCTGTAAAAACATCTGTCAGCCATTCTCCAATATTTGCTTGAAGTTGGAGAACGTTTCAAGATGGAGTTTCTCTGGCAAAACCCGCTAACTGTTCAGTGTCTGTATTTGTTTTCAGTCCCCGCTCAGCCCCTCCTCTACCTGGGTCAAAGTGATTTTTTGTTCCATCTGTCTGTTCCCAGATGTAGCTTCAAATTTGACATTGATGAGTTGATGCACAGAAAACTACATAGATGCTCTGACTTGCATTAAAAAAATTCAGCAGCCTCACTAGGGGTTTGTCTACACTGGAGCCTTAGGTCAGTTTAACCTTCCTAAAGTCAACCTAAGGAAAGCTCTGTCCACATTTGTAATTTATTAAGCCATCTTAAGTGATTCCTTAAGTCGACTGAATAACACTACCTTGGAAGGTCGACTTAATGTTTAAGTCAACTTTATTAAGTCAACTTAAGCGAGTGTAGACAGGGCACAGTCCTTAAATTAACCTTATTAAGTTGACTTAAGGGCTATGCTCCTGTCTACGCTGGCTTAAGTCAACTTAATAAAGTCAACTAAGCATTAAGTCTACCTAGCAGCTGCCAGTGTGGACATGGGCAGTTTACAGGAGTTTGAAACGTGGATGCTCTGAGTCAACTTAACTGAGCCTCCAGTGTAGACATACCCTAGAAGGTGATGGTGCATCACTGACCACCAAGTTCAATGCATGAGAACTGCATGGAACAAAAAAAGCTTGAGGGTTTAACTCATGGATCCGTATCTGCACTCCTTTGTTCTTTCCTCTCATGTTGGCACCGTTATCAGAGTCCTGAACTCTCATGTCAGCTATCGCAGTTCCATATCTTTCAGATTTTTAAGACGCACATTTGTCGTGCCAGCTCCTGTAGTATCATAGTGTCAATAAATTCTAGAAAATGCTCTCTGACAGTCGCCATTGCAAGGACATTTTCACTAGGCTCTTTTGTTACAAAACGCACCATTAAAGTCATTTGTTCCATATGGCTGATGTCAGGTGTGCAGTCCAGAATAAGAGTTACTATCTGGCTGACTTCAGATCTGCCACAATCTTCTGTTTGACTTTTGTTGCTAGTAACTGTATGAACTCATTTTGAGCTGTTTTTTTTTCCAAGATAATGATGTGTGTAGACTACTTGGGTGGTGAGTTGTCTTAGATGCTCCTGGAGTACAGCATCAAACTCGGCCAAAAGGGATCCGAGTCACAGAAGCACATGATCAACACGCCTGGAGTTACAGGGCAGGAGATTACAGAATCCCTACTGGTCTGAGTGATCCCTAAGATGTCACTGTGGTGTAGTGGGTACAGGGGATTCACTCCAGTGTGAGCAAATTGAGGTTAAACTCCAAATTCTTGGTATGTACATCCTCATGAATTAAAAAAATGAGGGAGCAGAGTAATGATTTGTAGAGCGCTGCAGATCCATGGGTATCTGCATCCGGGGGTGTGGATAACTGCAGACCCATTGTTGTGGATTGACCCGTGGATGTGGATTCTGTTTTTGTCTGCCCAGGGTGTGATCCGTTACTGCAGCTGCTGCTCTTATGTGTGTCAGCAGCGCACAGGGGAACAAGGAAGTGCTCCAGCTAATCCTAGCTCAGTTCTTATTATGGTCTGCCAGCCAATCAGAGTCTCAATCACAGCAGGCTTGGAGAATCACCACTCACCGTCAGTCAGTCAGCATGCTGGCCTTTCATTGGCTCATTCCCCATGACTTCCCTGTCCACTTCCTCCTTTTCTTGTTTGCTGTTCATAAGCGATGCTGTCAATCAGAGATTTCATTGGTGGCCAAGGAAATCTGATTGACAGCACAGCGTGCAAACTGCAAACAAGAAGAGGAAAGAGTGGGCAGGACCTCTGTGGGGAATGAGCCAATCAAAGGCTAAACTGCTGACAGTGAGCTCAAGCTCTGTTGCAGATGCCATTACACGTATAGATAAAACATGGCATGTGGATTGTGGACGGGCAGATGCGGGTCAACATTTTTGTATCTCTGCAGGGCTCTTATGATTTGCAAACCAACTAATGTTGCTGGCCCTTGCTGAGTACTACCTCTGTGAGAACTTTTGAGTTTTAAACCTCATCTGTTTTGCTGTAGCGATCTCTGAAAATTACGCATAGCATGTGTCACAATTCAGGTGAACTGCCTGTGTATTCACCCTCTTTGGTTTAGCAAGGGCACCCACTTGAAGCTCCCAGCTACTCAGCCATAACCTCGCCTGGACAGGGACTTGCATCTCTCTCCCTTTTGAAGGCTGAAAAGTTCTTTGCCTACACTGTGTTATTCCCCAAAGATCAGAATGACTAAGCAGACCTGCTTTGCTTTTCTCCTCAGAGGTGATAAACAGTGTAACTGCCAAGAATTGTAAGTTATTTCTAAGCAAGCGCATATATTCTTCAATTAAGGCATTACAAGTCAAACATTTTAAAAGCAATAAAAGTACCTACCTACATGCTAATAATTTTACCAGAGGTCATCCCTACCTTTGATCTTGGGCTCTGTTGCTAATTAGTCCTTCAATTCCCATCTGGAGGTTTGTGGGGTTTTTTTTTGGTTTTTTTTTTTTTTTTTTAAGTCACTAGTTCATAACTTTTTGTTCAGAAATAGCCCCCTCTTGACTCAGGGAACCATTCCTTTATCCCCGTCTGCTTCTTTGAAGCCATCATGAATAGCTAAACAGTCTGACAAAGGTTCCCCCTCAGGGTGAAGCTTCAGAAGGCTGAGTTCTTGTGTAACTGGGGGAGCTTTGTTTTCATATGCCTTTACCTAAGAAATTTCCTGGGGAAACCCCTTTCAGTTTGAAGGTTTATTCTTGTCTTAATCCATAGTTCAAAAAGATACCTTTTTGAAGTTTACCAGATTTACATTAGTCAGGTCTCTTAGACGGATTACATACAGTTCAACAATAACACACACATTTGTAATACAGTGAGTTCCATAATACTTAATTCGGTAATTTTGTCCAGGATGCTGTCATCCCTCAGTATAGTTGCTGTTTTTAATGGGAATGGTTGATTTCTTCATTTTCCTTGAAAATAGTTGGGATCGTGCCTAAACTCAACTTCAGTAACAATAATTAATAATAATAAGCTTTCAGACCATCAGGCAGATGACATTTATTTTGTGAAAGCAGCAGCCATGTGGGCCTAATCATAGTTAAATGGTTAGCACCAGTATGTCTTGGTTCCTTTCCGTTTCAAACCTAACGTCAAGTTGTCAGTCTTGCCTTTGTAATTCTGAGGAAACTGCACGCAATGTACTTACTGGGGTTTTATCAGAGACCTGATTGTCTTGTAATCACTTTATATAGTTCTCTATCCAATTTTAATGTGGGTTTGTGGTTGCATGAATTTAGCATGTCATATATTTATGAAATTTTACTCTTTGAGGATGTTTACTGTATCAGTGGCTCACAAACAATGCTTTCCTGGTGGCCTGCAGAATAAAGCTATGAATTCACTGAGACTGGAAAGTTAAAGGGGAACATGATCCGTAGGGGAGGATCTTTCTCCAGAGAGAGGAGGGAAAAGCAGAGTGAAAGAGCATTTGCACCCTCCTCTGGCCTTATGCATTCAGATTGACTGACTGACTGACTGACTGACTGACTGACTGACTGATCATCAGTAATTAGCCTGTGGTTATTCCATATGTATGGTATTGGTTATTGTTATTTGTGAATTTAGAACATCTAGTTTTCCTGCAGGGCGTAAGACTTTTTAAAGTTAAAGAAAATACTTTTATAGAATCCTGATTTTTTGAGTGAAAAACACTGTTTTGCAGGTTTGGCAGGAATTTGATGACTCTTGCTAATGGTTTATACCTAGTTTATGATGTGATCTTCACATTGAGATGTCAGATCACCATTGTGCCATATCTTCATATAGGTGTATGTATGTATGTATATGGGAGTGTGCTATGTTAGATTTCCAGGGAAGAATAAGGCTTCTCATATACATAGTGCTAAAGTTGTAGTTGACTGCACCTACAATCTTTTTTAACACAGTGGATCGTTTTTAGTGTAATGGGGAGTACTCACCCTGTCAAGTAAAATTCATGGTTGCTTAAGGAGAAACATTAAGCATGGTAATATCAGGAAGCTTGTTCAAATTGCACTTTGAAAAAGTAACTAATACAGAATATTTCTTCTCCACTACATACTCTATTACCAGCCTTCTAGATGTATATACCATAAATAATATATGCGGTAAATGTCTACTTGTTATTTTCCATTCTAGACTCCTGTCAGATTTCTCAAAACTTGGATACTTTGAAGGGGAAAGAAAATAAAGGATTTTTCAGCTTTTTTCAGCGAAGTAAGAAGAAACGAGAACAAGTAAGATGTCATTTTCTATGGCTTCATAAGCAAAATGTCTAAATGTATTTTCAGAATGATCAGGTTTGCTGGTTCGGTTACTGTTACCAAGTGATTTCTCTCTTCTCCTTTTAAGACTGCCAGTGCCCCAGCAACTCCACTGATGAGCAAATCTAGGCCAACTTCTAGCATCAGATCCAACATTGTTGCTAAGCAGTATGACTCTAACACTTTGCCATCTGAAATGCCAAAGAAGCGACGAGCACCTTTGCCTCCAATGCCTGCATCTCAAAGTGTTCCACATGATCTTTCACGTGCCCAAGTCAGACCCACAACCTATGTAGTGAAATCTAGCAGTGTTGATGAAAATGAACAGGTAAGCTACTTTTAACTACCCCTCCCCCATCCACCTCTCCCCCTCCCAATTAAGTTTCACTGATTGTGTGTGTCTGAGGGAATAGTAAGTATTTCTGCTGAGGTTCGGAACAGAAATAATTACACTGTATAAGTTAAAAGTCCTCTAGTAAAATGTTCTGAACATATAATAGTGAAACAAGGAATATTTTACACTGAGATAAAAGTGCATCACTCAAAGGATACGTTTTAATCTTGTATATTTCGAAACTATTGGCTGTATTATAAAAAGTGGACTAAAATAAATGAATGTTCTATTAACATTTTTATGAATAAGTTTTAGAGGTTAAATGTATTTATTGGAAAGAAGGAAGTATTTGTAGCAATTTGATAAAAGTCAGGTAGTAAAGCTTCATATGACCATGACACAGGGTATGTCTTCACTGACGGTGGCAAAGTTGCCGCTGTCAGCCCAACATTCCGGGCACGCTTAGCAGCAAGTATGTACTTGCTGCTGTGCTCCAGAAGGTCAGTGCTGGAAGTCCTGCCCCCAGAAGACGTAGGAGAAAGCCAACTGTGAGTCGTTCATGGCAGTCTTTCCTGAATGTGTCCCAGCAGCTTAGGAAGTCGCCAGCAGTTAATCAAGGCGTTTTACATGCCTTGCGTAAGTGCTGGTCAACTGCTGCCGAAAAGCCACCCAAGTGTAGACTAGGACTAAGACTCTTTGGAGGACCAGACTTGCATGTTGTTTAACTTTTTAAAATCACAGGTGCTGCCCACATGTTTAAAGAAAACCACTCTTGTTACCCTGCGGCCTCCAAAGTTTAATTTTAACCTCTGCTGGTTTAAATAGGAGTTCCAGTCTCACGTGTACGAGTGGGTTAATAGCTTACATACTTGCTTTAAATGTGAAAACATTATGGTTTACATATGTCTCTTATCTTAGACAGGCGTTTGGGATTTTGTCATTTGTCAGTTCCTCACTTAGCTCTGTAGTAAAATGCAGTTTTAATGTGGTGTTGAAAAAAGAGTTTCCTAAACAGTCTTCCAATCTAAACTATTAGAAACAAGTGAGACTCTTGGGAAATGCATTTAACCTACTCGAAGTCCAAGGATATTAAACTCTCTAGTTTTATCTTAATAAAATTGTCTGCTTCTATAGTAGTGTATTTGAATGAAGTGGCTATCCAAAAGCATACTGAAATCATTCCAATAAATTTTGGAGTGGTGGGGGTCAAATTTAATGCACTGGGTAGTATCTTGTTAAAACAGAGATTGTCAGTTGTGACTTCCAATTAAAGATCAAGTCTCAAAAGTGTCAGCGTAAATTGAAACACTGCATATTTGTATCTTGCATTCTGCTTTGAATCTGGAATAAAAGGCATTGCTTCTTAATAAGTTAGACTACAGGTATTCAGAAAGATTAAATGAAATGTTGAATGAAAAACAGGCCCGAGATGAATTTGATGCTTGGTCTGTAAACAAAAATTCTCAAATGAACCATTAGTCTAATTATTCAATACACAATACTTCCAGTTAATACAGAAAAACCACAAGAGAGCGCTGTTTAACAGAAATTCTAAATTTTGTATTATATTTGGCTGTGAACCTTTTGCCACTTGAAGGAGAGAGGTGATTTTTTTTTTCCCCCTCCCCTTTACCATTGTAAAATTTAAGCAAAAGTCTGTCTGGGTCTCTTCTTCCTCCCTCAATGAAGGAAAGACTTTTTTTTTTTTTTTTTTTGATGACTGAGAATAGTCCACTCTACTCTGTTGTCTAATCAAATTTTCAAGATATGCCAGTTTATCACAAAATTATTTTATTAGCCCAAGGGTAGGCAACCCCTGGCACGTGTGCCAGCAGTGGCACCCGAGCCCATTCAGAGTGGCGCGTGGCGCACTCTGCAATACCACAGAAATTGCCACTCCTGCCACCAAAAGCCAGTCTGAGTGGTTTCCTTCAGGTGCAGCTGGGACACACGGGGTCCCCCCATGCCTGTGCCTCCATGTGACACACAAAAAAGCTGGCTGAAGTGACTCCTCTCTGTAGTGTAATGCTCCCAAAAGGAGCCACTCTGGGCAGCTTCTTTCTGCAGCATGCCTGGGAACCCCTGAAAGGAGCCGGTTCTTTTCGTAGAACGCCTGGGGATGCCTGTCCCCAGGCACACCACCAAAATGAGCCACTCTGGGTGACTTCTTTCTGTGGCATGCCTGGGAAGCACTCCCACTCCAGTCATGACTGCTGCTGAATTTTCAGGCAGCTGCTACATTTTTTCAGCAAAGGGGGCCACTGGCACCATCTGAGGGTTGGGGAGGAAGGACTGGCACAGGGGTTGGCAAAGGTTGCTGACCCCTGTCTTAGCCACTGGGGAGGAGTTCACAGAGAAGAAATTCCTTTAAAATTACTAAATTCTGGGGGGGGTGGTGGTGTTTGTTTGTAGTAGCACCTAAGGGACATGCATTTAAGAGTTGGGCCCCATTGAACTGGGTCCTTTACAAATATATAGCAAGAAACATCTTGCCCAAATGTTTACAGTCAAACAGAAAAGACAGACAAAGGGTGGCAGGACAAACAAATGTGTAAGGAAAAAGATGGAGCTGTGTTAGTCTAGTTCAGTAAAGCAAACAAGGAGTCCTGTGGCACTTAAAGACTAATGAATTGATTTATTGCATGAACTTTTATGGGAGAAAATCCCACTTCTTCAGATGCTTTGAAGATGGGGGAACTTACAGAATGGAAGGAAATAAATGCAGGGAAGTGTAAGTCATGGGATCAGGTCACACTGTAACAGCAAATCAAAGTAGCTGGGGAATAGCGTATAGAGGAAGATGAGATCAAATCACCTGTTTTTAAGAGGGGAAAAAAAATCCAAAGTCCCTATTAAGCCCTGAAGCAATACAGTCAAACTTGCAAATAATTTTGAGCTCTGCAGCTTCTCTTTGAAGCCTTGATCTAGTATTCATCTGTCTAAGCACTGCAATTAGTAAATCGTCAATGGAGTGATCAGGAAGATTAAAATGTTCACCCACCGGTTTTAGAATGTTGTGATTTCTGGTATCAGATTTGTGCCTATTTATTCTTTTGCACAGAGACTGTCCTATTTGTCCAAGATACAAGGCAGAGGGGCATTTCTTGCACATGATGGTATAAATCACATTGGTGGATGAGCAGGTGAATGAGCCTTTGGAGTAGTTGGTTACCTGCTCATCCACCAACCATGACAATAGATCTAATCTATCCTCATTAGAGGAACCAGAAGTTCTAGAAGAACCATCAGTCGTCTCCACAGAGGGAGTTCAGCCCAGGTGGAGGTTTGAGTTTCTCTTGGGACCAAACTCATGCACCTAAACCAGGACTTCCTCCTCCAGACTGGTGGTACCTAATACTGTGGAGACTGCCACAACCCACCTTTGACCAATAATCTACCCCACGCGTGTCTGGCTCAGCACTGGTATTGTGGGGAGGATCTAGGCGAGAGGCTGGGCTCTGTGCCCTTCCCCTGGGCTGGCTGGATCATTCCTGAGGGGCAGGGCGGAGTGGGCCAGCACCTGCTTGCTCAAGCCCTCTGGCCCCAGGCCGCCCCCCAGCAACAGGGAGGGTGGGGGCTAGTCTGTGCAGCCCACGGCTGGGGTGGGGGCACCTGTGGTCAATGGCAGCGTAGGTCCCCCTGGTCAGTTAATCTGGCCCTGTTTGCACTCACTGAAAGACTGCAGGCCAGCCCTCCATTCTCAGAGCATATATATATTTCAGCTTTGAACAGGAAGCACTGTAAGCCTCTGCATAAGCTCAGGCTCCTGCCACAGTCCTTCTACTACCAGTGATCTTATGAACTGTCTTGTAAATGGCAGAGTGTAGAAACCTAGATACACAGCCCCTACAACTGCTGCCACATCCACCAAATCTCATTCCTAACCAAAGTACACTTTTGACAAAACACTTGGGAGCTGTGAACTTACCTGGATGCCATCTCATTCTCTTCCAATGTCCACTTTGATGGCTGTTTAGCATAGTTTTCCCACAACTGCAGGGAGATAACAGGCAAATGGTGCTACCTATCATCTATTCAGACTGTCCCATTGAATTAATCCCTTATGGCCAATTCACTACCTGCAGTATTGGATAAGGATAAAGAATTACTACACCTCCACCTGAAACACACCCTTATGACTCCAATGAGGAGAAGAGATTTCATTCTGTCAACCTGAAATGTGCATTAGCATTTTACCTGCAAAGAACAAAGCCAATCAGAAAATGACCAAAGAATGTTTGTTGCTATAGTGGAACGAGTGAGCAGATGAACTGTGTCCTCTCAGAGAATATCTACATGGATCTCTGGCTGTATACCACTTTATCAATTGGTGCATCTCTCTCACCTGCATGGAGCAAGAGTTTACTGTAATAGACCAGCATCAATTTCAATAGCATTTCTTCAAAAGATACTCCTTGTTGACATTTGCAAAGCAGCAACAATTGTGTTCTAATCATGTGTTTAGTTCAAGCTTCCACAGATGACGCATCCTTTGAGTCCGTAATTATTCAAACTTCCATACTACCTGCATCCTTGGACCTCCTTCTCTTGTGTGATGCTTGTCAGTCTACCCCAGTGAAAAAACATATAGGGACCAGCGCTTTAAGAATAAAGTCACTTACCTTTAGTAACTGGAGTTCTTCTAGATGTGTGGTCTGTATCTGTATTCCAGTACTTGTCCTCCTTTCTCTGCTTTGGATTGTAATGGGATCCACGATAAAGAAGGAATTGATCTGCATTTCCCTGGTTCATGAGGAAATCAAGGATTCTGGCAACAGATCTGCTTGCAAGATTCTACTGGTCTCGGGTGCATGGAGCACGTGTGCTCACAGTGAAATGCAGAGAAGGACTACATCTCAAAGAACTCCAGTTACCATAATGTAATTAACTTCCGTTTGCATCAGATTTACATGGATAGAAATGAACAGAATTTGCTCCTTTATTTCCACAATAGTAAGAGGTATGCAGCTTACAGATGTTCTCCTATATGGCCTTATTTCCATGCCAACTAATCATATGTCTCAAAATCTAACTGCCTGCTAGACTGATTTGTATGTCTAGATTGATCTCTTCATCCTTTAGTGTCACATCTCATTTGTATTAACTTCATAGAATCAGAGACAGAATCATAGAAATTTAGGGCTGGAAGGGACCTCAAGATGTTATCTAACCTATCTCCTTGGGCTGAAGTAGGACAGTTTATGCCTAGATCATCTGTGACAGATGTTTGTCTGTGTTCTTAACCTGCAGTGATGGAGATTCCACAACCTACCTTGATAACCTATTCTAATACTTAATTCCTCTTATAGTGAGAGAATTATTCCTGATATATAGCTTAAATCTTTGTGCTGTGGTTTTAAGCCTATAACTTCTTGTCCTGCCCTTGGTAGACATGGAAAACAAATTATTAATGTCCTCTTTATAACTGATATCTAGGTGGGGTGTGCCATGTAAGCCTAATGCACCTGTCTTTAGGGAAATCTGGGAACCTTGTGTTGTTTCCTTTGAATATCTAAGTGGCGTTGCCGTCGTGTGTCAATAGTCCTACTTTGATCAGATGCTCTTTAATAGCAGACCCGAAGCAAAGTCCAACACAAACAGGGTGTCCTGTGCATACTGAAACAAACTTTGCATCATTTTTTCCCCTACAGGTATTCACTCAGTCCCTGTTAAAACAACATTTATCAAATAAAAAGATTACACGTGTCGCACTGTGACAAATTTATTTGAAGTTTGCATTAAATTCTTTTTTTAAACAAATGTCAGCTTATTTTAAGACACATTTGTTGTTCAGTGGTAGCTTGATAAATGAAAGGTGTCTTACTCCATGGGTATTGGCAAGGGCAAGAATTCTGCTATCAATGGGTTTTTGAATTATGGAGGGAGTATCAGTAAAAGAAAGATTTGTGAGCCTGTTTCTGCCAGTTCTGATCCTTCATGCTCTCCTTTATGAAGTGGACTGCTTAATTGAAGCACAGACAAAAGTCCTTTGAAGATGACCCCCAGGTCTGGCTCCAGTGTAGATTCTACTACCATAAATTGAATGTCATTGCTAGATTTTATTATGCTGTCAAACAGACGAGTGACAGTGATCAGAATTGGCTACAGGAATGTGCATCTATGACCAGAGATGAAGCATATTTCTTTATCACTGGGATCCAGAAAGTAATCACTCTAAGATGTGGAAATACAAGGTTACTTCAGTATAAGGCTAATAGCTGTTACAAGTGAAGGCAAAATTATGGCAACCTTTGAGATCCTGAACTAGTGCTGAGAAAATGGAACAGACTTTTTTTAATGCCTATTGGACTACCGTAGCAACATATATTATAAACTAAAAAGTTCCCATCAGATGTCTTTTGTGTATTTTGGTGCTTCCACATTGTGTGTGCATTGGGAAAGACAGCTAAATACCTATTTTTTAAAATATTTAGACTATCTTAGAATATTTAAGATATTGTTGTTTCATATTTGTACCATATTACAACACATTTAAGAACATTCCCAATCAGAGTTTTCTGAAATGGCCTTTTTTTAAAAGCATGAGAGAGTCAAGATTACTCCTTGCATAACATTTGACAACTAATTTTTTTACCATCAATAATGTGACACATTGTTTAATATCTAGCGCTCTACAAGGTATAATTCCCCTCACTCCCCTTCCACCATTTTCTGACTTTTTCCCCCCTCTTGGGAATAATTTAGAAGCATTGCTCATAGACTTAACAAGTTATTGGAATTTTGACTAATAGTGAATGAGGATTGTTTTCTCTGTCTCAGGTGTAAATTATAAATATCAATTCTGGAATGCAGAAGTCAGCCTTTCGTTGCTGTTTCTCAGAATATTCTTGTTCTTTTGATTTTCCACCCCCCCCCCCCAGGGTCAGTCGAGACAAGGAATAGTAAGAACAGGTTCTCTGCAGCTCAGTGGCACATCAGCTGTTAACTCCCTTTTGAGAAGGACCAAACGCAGAGCGCCCTCTCCACCCTCCAGAATAGCAGAAGATCAAAGTGATAACAGTAAAAAACCAGGTAATCTTTTTACTTTAACTAGACAAATGGAAAGGTGGTAATAGTATACCTAGGCTAACTATTAATATTAAGGAAATGTCACTCTGTTGGTTAAAATTCGAGTAAAACTATATGTACATGTCAAACACTGTTAAGAATATGTTTTGGTAAAAAGCATAGATGAAAACCATACAATTTTAGAGGAAAATGTCATATATGAACTTCAGTTCTACTTCAAACTCCCTAATATTGTTATAGTTGAAATGCACAGAAGGGGGGAGGGGTCTCTGTGTGTGGTCATCTGTTTTTGGGGTTTGTTTTTTGTTGTGTCTACCATGGAATTGACAATGCTGCAGGGGTGATTGCAACAAACTTTTATCACTGAAATGAAAGCACTTTATTCCTTCAAAACACACCAATCTGTAAGGTCAAAGTTAAATATTTCATTTCAGATGTATATCAGCATTAAGCTGTCTGGTAACATTTTCTTTGTTTTAGCATCAGAGTCTTCAGAAACAATCCCCGTAGACAGTATTGTGGAAGAAAGAGACACAGAAGTACTGTCTCCAGCAGGTATTTTTCCCAGATAGTATTCAAATATAGTCAAGAACAGTCATAATAAAAACATGGTAAGAAAAAGTAGAAAGAAGAGCACACTGCTGATATTTCAGATTCACTATTGTATTTGTTGCAAGCTATCCTTTAAATTTGAGATTTCTACTGGATGCTGTTGCTTCCCCCTCCCTGCCCCCACACCAGTCCGATAAGTATTTGTGGCATTTTAAAATACAGAAGTTGTACTTTTGCATGATATAGTAGCAAATATCTGATGTTTGTATTGGTTAGTGTGCTTTACGTTTTCAAAAGACGTTCTTAGAGAGTATTCTAGAATTTTTAGCAATTTATGAACTAGCTTGGAAAGTAATTTTTAAAGGACATCTTCTCCTGCCCCATACACACACAGCATAGTCAGTGTCTATGTAGCATACATACAATATCTCTACTTCAGTGTTTCCGGACCAGTGTGCCACGGCACACAGGTGTGCCACAAAATTTTTTGAAAACCTACTCAAAGAGCTCTGGATTGGCTCATGAATATTCATGAGTTCATTTGGCAACTGTATGGTGGTGCGCCTCAAATTAATTAAAGATAGCAAGGTATGCCACGGCAGAGAAAATGTTGGGAACCGCTGCTCTACATCATAGATATACTCATGTTCATAATCACATCCCCCAACCCCAAAACAACCAAGTATAATTCTTGCTTATGTGCCCAGTACCACATTACCTAACTCTGTTTGTATTAGTGCATTCTGGGAAAACCACCATCTTAATTCTTTCAATGTGATAAAACATCTAAAGGACATAACAGGGAGTGGCATCAGAAGTATATCATAGAGACTGTAAGGGACCATGAGAGGTCATTGAGTCCAGTCACTTGCACTCGTGGCAGGACTAAGTACCCTAAACAGTCCCTGACAGATGCTTGTCTAACCTGCTCTTAAACGCTCCCAGTGATGGAGATGCTGCAACCTGCCTAAGCAACTTATTCCAGTGGTTAATCACCCTTACAGTAAGGGATTTTTTTCCTAATGTCCAACCTAAATCTCCCTGGCTGTAACTTTAGCCCATTGCTGCTTGTCCTATCATCCAGGATTAGGAGAACTATCATCCATTAAGGAGAACGTTTTTTCTCTGTCATCTTCATGACAGCCTTTTAGGTACTTACGTACATGGAGGGGCTTTTCATGATAAGATTTCCTACTATACAGACAGCTGAAAGCAAGAATGAGCTAAACTGGTAACATGGGCAAGACCGCAAAACATAAGCATACCACCATAGTTATACAGAGACCTATGTATCATCATAGGCTTCTGGCAAGGTGGAAACTCAGTTACCAATGAAGAACAAACAGCCCATAACACATTTTTATACAAACATTTTTTAAAGCCAGTTGTGCCACTAATCATTTACCAACTTAGATGAAAGTGAGGGGTTTCTTGGATGAATGAAACGGCTGTAATTGATTAAATCACAAGTGCTAACTAAATCCTGTCCTTGTTTAGTTTGTGATCTAAGATCAGACCCTGAGGAGATATGATGCTGACGTGTAGGTGTTTATCATTACTGTTTGCCTAAATTATCAAGAGTAATAAGGAAAAGTTCTTAGTGAAGAACTTACTCAGGCAAATAAGATATCTTGTAAATCATGGACAAGACAGTTTGGATACTGCCTCTAATTTTAAACTGCAATTGTGTGAGCAAGTAATTGCAGATGAAGTTTAGGTAACTTAGACATCTGAATAAATGCTGTATATACTAGGTGCATTAGATACTAAAAAGCTTTCATGGCCTAAGGAGTGGGGGTTTTGCTGTTGCTGTTTTGGTTTTGTTTTGTTTGTTCTTGGCATCTGAAAAATTCCAGATTTTTTGACAGCTGAGAAAAGGATTTAGAAAAGGAAGACTTCTTAAGGACATGCTGAAAATTTAGCTTGAGGATCAGTGTATTTAAATAAGTATAAACAGCAGTTATTATAAAAGCCAGATGTGCAACTGGAACATTACTGGAGGCTCAATTTGACAAATAATTTGTTAAAGTTCCTTTAATTTGTTTGGCTACATTTTTGTTTACCATCATTCTAAAATTACTTGGTGGATTATTGCAAGTTAATGAATCTAGTTATTCCTGATCTCCTCTTAGGCAATAAAACTGACATAACCACAGCCACGGTGCCATCACTTGCCTCACATTGCTCTGAAGTAGCCAATCATGAACAAAACACTCTCCAGTGGCTGCCAGATGAAACTAAGATTCCTGGTAACAGTGATGGGCCTGATGCATCTGATATACCCTCTAAATGTAGGTTGTAATATCTTTCTATTGGATATTTTGGATAGATAATTTTACAGTAAACCAATGTTTTATAATATTTGTGATGTTGAAGTTTACACTACTTACAAAACTGCTATAGGAATCAAAAACGGTTGTAACTGTGCTCTGCCATAAACTTTTCTTTCCAGAAAAATGTTTATCAATATTTCCCTTTTTCTACCTGTTTAAATTTGTGTCCAGTTACAGATGAGACAGTTCATTCTAAGATCAGAAGCATTGCTGGCCCGGGAAAAGACCCGGGGTTTGGTGCGCCGGGACGTGGGGCTTGAGCCCCGTGAGTGTGCTGTGCCCAGTGGCAGACCTGGGGTTTGGGCTCTGGGAATAGGGGCTCGAGTCCTGTAAGCCCAGTGCTAGCAACGCCCCTAAAATGAAGAATAGAGTCAGTGGGCTCTGTGACTTATTTCTTCAGCTGTGCTATGCTTCTCTTTTAGGGGCTTTGATCTAAGTTAGATTTTTTTTCATTTCCCATCACTGTAGTACCTGACTGCTGCTGTATGGGTGAATAAGATCCGTGAACATTATGGAATAGCCTGTTCTTCATTCTTCCGAGGTTCTAGGAAGCTCTGTGTGATATACATACTGTTGTAAAATACAAATATCTTTCAAGTTGAACAGAAAAACTTCATTTTTAAAAAAGCAGGGTCTTGCAGCATGTTAACCTAATTTCTTCTAACATTTCATTTGACAGCTGAGCTCTGTTGGCCAAGAATGCTTTAGCTTTAGCTCTTATACATTTCTCCTGGGTTTTGGTAGAGACACAGCTTTAGGAGGAATACAGCAGTTTTCACAGGATAGGCCCTTGCTCACTTGTGCCACATGATCTCAAATAGGCAGCAGAAGCAGACCGAGCTAATAGAGGATGTAGAGCAAAGAATTGTGTTCAAGATACCTAGTCCCATAGAGAAAGTGGGCTACTGAATTGCAAGTTACAACTCTCTCCATTGTTTCCAACATTACGAGCAGAAAGGGTGAATTATAGTGATCCAGAGTGGAGGTGATGAATACATGAGTTACCATGGCCAAAATGCTACCTATATGGAGATCGAGCAAAGTGTTCTAGGAAATTGATGGTGTAAGAATGTGTTTGTCGATAGCGTACTCATGTCCATTTTTTTACAGGTGTGTGCATGCCTCTGTGCATGGTTACAGAAAACTTTTTGCCCCATACAGTAGCCATAGGGCTGTCTCTGGTGCCCCTTGGAGTGCCATGCACATGCTGTGGTATATCAGGGACACCAGACCCCAGCCCACTCAATTCCTTCTTTCTGCACCTGACAGGTACTGGAACCTCACTGCAGCTTCAGCTGTTTCTTCTTCTCAGTCTTGGATCTCCTTTAGAATTAGCAGTAGTTAAAAGTTATCAGTTGTTAAGTATTCTTCCTTTGTTTTTTTTAGTGTAGTTAGTGTTAAGTAGTCCTCACAGCAGTAGGGCACTATGCCCAGATTGGCGGATTTTAAGCCGTGGTCCTCATGCGGGAAGGCTTTTCCCCTGAGTGATCCCCACGAAAGTTGTTTAAAGTGTTTAGGGGAATCACATGGAAAGGACAAGTGCAAGATCTGCAAAAGTTTCAAACCCTGCATGCAAAAGGAAAGGGAGTTTTCACTTGAAGTTCTACTGATGGAAGCCACACTGTCCCCAGCCCCAGCTTCAAGCACACGCCGATACTGGGCTCAGTGTCTGTGTGCAGCAGCTATTCGGCACTGGCTTCTGTGTCTGCCTTAGGAAGAAGCTTGAGGCACCATAGTGCTTCACCAAGGAGGTCTAAGAAATGCTGACATGGGTGTGGCAGCTCCCTCAGGCAGACCATGCAGGGTTTGAGCACCATCTCAACAACCCAAAATGACAATACATGTCTTCTGGCACCATCGACACCAGAGGCATTTCAGGCAGCAAGAGCTCTTATGGCAATACCTTTGCTTCCTGCCAGCACTCATACGACCCCAGTTCATGGGGGCAAGTCTAAGTTGGGACCGCCTTGTTGGCTCCCTGTAACATCAGTACTGGAGACAGCATCCAGCTCTGTGAAGCGCAGCTCTAGGCGGCATCACTTAGCCACTGAGTGGAGGAGGTCCTTGGATACTGCAGCACCGCAGCCAGGGTGCTCCCCTGCCTCTTTCCACCTCCAGTACCAAAGGCAATGACTGTAGTCAACAACGCACGCGTCCTAAAGGTCTAACCCTGGAGCATCCTGAATGGCTGTCTACTTCTCCGGAGATTATGCCCTCATTCTCCTTGAGGGATGATAGAGCCCAGTCTCCGGAATGGGTGTCTGAACCCTGTAAGAGAATACATGAATCCTTGATGAAGCAGCACCATTCCTCCTCTAGTCCGGACACTTGCTACCACAAACAGCACTGTGCCAGTCTTTGGAGACACAGCTCCACTCCATCTTCCTCGGGGGACAATTGATCCTCAGGCCTGGATACCCGCGGTGCTGAAAAAAGAGACGACATGCTCATAGCTGCTCTTCGTTGTCTCCAGAGGACAAGCCAAAAGACAAACATACCCAAAGCGGCATTGACCCAGCTCTACCACATCTCCCAGGTTGGGCCCAAAGACAGTAGGTCTCACATTGGCCATATTGGGGTCCCAGGTCCTTTCCCATGGTCCCAGCACCACAATATACTCTCTCAGCCGGAGTACAGTCAGCCCCACCAGCCTTGGAAGTGGGCCATCCCTCAGATTCAGGTGACTCAGGCCCACAAGAGGGTACCTGGAAAGGACTTATCCTGTTCATCAAAGGAACCTCAGAAAACAAAACCACAACAATCCTCTTCCTCATCACTGGATGAGGCTATCAGGCAGAGCATTTCAGCCCCACTAGATGATTTTAAGGCTTACCAAGAACTCCTGAGAAGGGTGGCCTCTAACCTAGGCATGGAAACACAAGAACTCAAGGAGGCCAAAACCTGTTTGATGTGCTAACCTGTGGCAGCTCCTTCCAGAATAGCCCTCCCTGTTCATGAGAGCATCCTTAAAATTCTGAAATCCTTGTGGCAAACGCCTTTGTCTGTACCACTGATATCAGTCTGTGGAAAAAAGATACTATGTACTGGCGAAAGACTTTGAATATCTCTTTAATCATCTGGTCCTGTGTACTTTGATTGTGGAGGCAGCTAATTAAGGGCCAGCCAGGATCTACCCCAAAGAATAAAGACTACAAGAAGTTAATCCTTTTTGGTAGAAAGGTTTATTCAGCAGCCATTTTGCACTTTCATATCGCAAACCACCAGGCCCTACTAGGAAGTTATAACTACAATTTGTGGAATTCACTTTGTTTTGAAGAGTTGCTGCAACAAGAACAGGTGGCTGATTTTCTTACCATCTTGGAGCAAGGAATGGTGGTGGCCAGGGCAGTCCTACAAATCACTTATGAATCTGCAGATGTCTTGGGATGCTCAATGGCCTCAGGCATTTGTATGCACTATTGTTCTTGGTTGCAAGCTTTTGGACTTTTTGCAGGCAGTTCAACAGGCAATTCAAGACTTGCCATTTGAAGGCCTGGCTTTATTCTCCACCAAAACTGATGAGAAGCTGCATGGCCCAAAAGATTCCAGGACTTCTTAGGTCACTCAGACTCTGTAATCCACCTCAGAACTGCTGTGCATTCTGACCACCCTCTATAGCTCTGCAACCCCAGTCCCAGAGATCCACCTCATAAGGGCAAAGAGACAGTGCTAGAACTTCAAGTCAGTGTCGTCTGAGTACAGGGTCTGGTGCTGCTTCACAATACCAAGGTCGATCTAGGAGACCAAACAATAGACACCCTTTTTGAGGGTATAATTGAGGATGGCAAACAAGTTCCCATCCTGGATCCTTCCCCTTCTTTACTCAGCTGTTTAGCCCCTTTTCTTTCAGAGTGGTTTCACATAACCCTAGACCACTGGGTCCTACCTACCATCTTCTGAGGTTACTTCATCCAATTTTGTTCACATCTCCCACTTCTCCCCTTCCCTGTTCTTCCTCAGGGATCCCTCTAATGAGTAAACCCTCATCAGGAAGATCCAGTTCCTACTGTCTCTAGGGGCAGTGGTCCTGGTTCCACCTCAAGAGATAAGCAAAGGCTTTTACTCCCACTATTTTTGTAGTCCCAAAGCCCAGTGGAGACCAAAGACCTATCCTGGCTCTTTGCTCCCTCAACAAATGATAACCAAAAGGAAATTAAGAATGGTATCCCTGGCCTCCATTTTCTCCTGCCTGGGCCCAGGGGCCTTGTTTGCCACCTTTTGATTTAAAGGATGCATATTTCCACATTTTTATCCTTCTGGCCCACAGGCGATTCTTATGCTTTCTGGTAGCAGGTAACTCCTATCAATTTACAGCCCTGCCCTCTGACCTTTCATCAGCTGCAAGGGTCTTCATGAAATGTATCACCATAGTGGTGGCCTATCTTCATCTAAGAGATCCACCTATTTCCATATTTAGATGATTGGCACATCAAAGGCAAATCCCAATAACAAATTACTTTGTCATTGTAGTACTGGACACCTGCAAAACATTAGGCCTAGTGGTGAACCTACCCCACTCAGCAAATAGACTTTATCAGAGCAACCCTGGACTTCTGACAGGCCAGGGTTTCCTGCCCTAAGCCTGGTTTACAGCACTAGCAAACCAAATACATGAATTGTGGCAAAGCCTGACTGCTACAGTCAGAGAATGCCTAAAGTTACTTGGACACATGGCAGAGTGCACCTACATGATGCAGTTAGCACAACTGGAGCTGAGACCACTGCAAATGTGGCTAGCACCGGTTTGCTTCCCGACCCAACACCCCCGAACGTCATTTCCATCACATTTCAGGTCCTAGAACAGACACACTGGTGGGGAGACCTACTCTGGTTCTTTGGGAGGGGTCCCTTTACAGGATGAGGCTTCCTCAATGACATTGATTTCAGATGCCTCAGACCTGGGCTGGTGAGCGCACCTCAGCATGGGAGCAAAAACCCAGGGCATGTGGAGTCTGCAGGACAGATACTTACACATCAACATCAGAGAGCTTCAAGCTGTTCACCTGGCCTTCAAAGTATTTCTTCACAGCATTGTGGGGAAAGTAGTACATGTGCTGACATGACAACACTGCAGCCATGTACTGCATACAGAAACGGGGGCACCAACTCTTCCACTCTATGCAAGGAGGCCGTCCTGTTGTGGTATCTAGCTACCACCCACCACTTTATCTGAAAGCCTTTCACTTACTTGGGATCAGAAACACAGGCAGATCACCTAAGCAGAGTATTTGTACACCACCATGACTGGTCACTTTACCTGGATGTCATTTCCAGAGGTGGGGCTGTCCCCAGATCAAACTGTTTGCCTCCCGTTGCAACAGAAAATGCAGCCAGTTCTGCTCCCATTGGGGGCTGTAACCTGGTGCAATCTCAGATGCCTTTTTCCTTTCCTGGGCAGGCCCTCTACTGTACGCTTTCCCTTCAGTTCCTCTAATATTCAAAGAGATCCTGAAAATCAAGAAAGAGAGGGTGAAAGTCATATTGATGCCCCGGCATGGCCACATCCAATGTTGGTTTACAACTCTTCTGCATCTTTCCATCCCCCTGTGGGAATTCCCCATCTGTCAAGATCTCTTATCACAGGACTTTGGCCAACTGTAGCATCTGGACCTAGCATCTCTGCAACTTACAGCATGGAGACTCTGGGGTTAACTGTGATGAGTGAGCATGCTCCACCCAGGTCCAAAATATCCTACTTGCTAGTAGGAAGCCTTCTACTTGGACCTCTTACACTGCTAAGTGGAAGTAATTCTCAGTCTGGGCTAAGGAACAGGGTGTACCACCAACAGAGTTTCCAGTTCAAGTGGTTCTGGATTACTTGCTGTACCTAAGACAACAAGGTCTCTCTCTACTTTTTCTGAAGGTTCATCTGGCAGCAATGTCAGCCTTTCATCAACCCTTGCAAGGCAGATCTGTTTTTTCACACCCAATGCCATTACGGTTTCTTAAAAGGGGTTGAAAGATTGTATCTCCAAGTTTGCAACCTGGTGCCACCATGGGACCTCAACTTGGTTCTCTCACCTTACAGGGCCTCCATTTGAACCTCTTGCCACCTGTCCAGTGCTGATTCTGTCTATGAAGGTAGTCTTTCTGGTGCCCATACCTTTAGCTATAAGTGCCTCTGAACTTAAAGTGCTGACCTCAGAACCACCATATACTGTCTTTTTAAGGAAAAGGCACAAATAAGATGATACTTAACTTTCCTTCCCAAGGTGATATCAGACTTCCATTGAACCAAGACACATTTCTACCCTGTTCTGCCCAAAGCCTCATCTCTCAGACAAGGAACGCTGCTGGCACACACTAGACATGGAGGATTCTGGTCTTTTATGTTGATTGGACTAAGCTGTTTTGGAAGTCCACCAAACTTTTTCATTGCCATGGCTGATCAAATGAAAGGACTTCTGATTTCCTCCCAATGCATTTCAACACGATTCACACAGTGCATAAATCCGTACAATGACAAAGCAAAGATCCCACTCCCAGGTCCTGTGACAGCACATTCCGCAAAGGCTCAAGCCTCCTCCATGGTCTTTCTGGTTCATGTACTGATTCACAACATTTACAAGGCTGCTATATGGGCATCTGTGCACACATTCACCTCTCTTTACGCCATTGTTCAGCAGGTGAGAGACGATGCAGCCTTTGGGAGGATGGTGCTTCAGTCCACCTGACAGTAACTCTGCCCACCATCCAAGGTAAGCTTGTGACTCACTTAAAGACAGAATGGATATGGGCAGGCTCTTGAAGAAAAGATGATTGCTTACTTGTAACTGTTGTTCTTCAAGATGAGTTGCTCATGTCCATTCCAATCCTGTCTACCATCCCCACTTTCAGAGTTAGTGGAACGAAGGGACTAAGTGGGCTGGGCTTTGTATCCCCTGATATACCACAGCATCCACGCGAGACTCTAGGTGGCACTGGTAACAGCCCTAGGGCTACTGCTTGGGGGCAGAAAGTTTCCAGTAACTGTGCACGGAGGCATGCACACACCTAAAGACGGAATGGACATGAGCAACTCACTTTGAAGAATGACAGTTACAGGTAAGCATCTGTCTTGCAGTTGTCCTGATTTGGGGGAATAGGATTTGCCTCCAAAAGAATATAGATAGTATACATGGAATCTTATCTTAGTCTTTGTTTGAAAATTATGTAGTACATTTGGATTACTACATACATGAATAATAATGTATTAGTGTAAATTTGAGAACAGGTTTAATAATGCCAAAAATTCAGTATTTCCATCTCTTTGGCATAATATGGTTTCTGAAATACTGATAGTTTGAGCATTGTCCTTTTTTAAATTAAGACTTTGATTTAATTTTGCATTCTGTTTTGAACGTTACAAAAAGGCAGCTACATCAATGTATCTGCTTATTCAATGAAATAGTAGTCTATGAAAGGTTTACCATATGAATACTAGTCACATTGTAATGATCTCTTGAAAGAATCTATTTTTCTTCCTGAAGTAATATTTTTTTGTGCTTCTGTTAGCTGTTGTTTAAATGACACTGCGCTTGTAGAGTTTAAAACACACTAGCATTTCCATTTTAAACTACTGTTTTCATAGGTTTATTTCCTTTATAAAAACTCCACTCTGGATTGAAAAATGTTTTAAGGGATTACACCTACTAGGAGAGACTTTTTGTAGTTTACAATAAAAAAACCAAACCTATTTTTTTTTAAAAAAATGGGTTACTTAGCAGTAAAAAAAGAAACAAGGAGTCGTGTGGCACTTTGACTAAGATTTTTTGTTCGCATGAGCTTTCATGGGAGAAAATCCCGCTTCGTCAGATGCTTCGAAGATGGGTGAATTTACAGAATGGAATGAAAATAAATGCAAGGGGGTGTAAAACATAGGATCAGGTCATACAGTAACAGCAAATCAGAGCAGTTTACAGGCTCAAACCATGGGAAGCCTGAAGTCAAATTACCCTTTGTAATGGGAAAAGAACCCATAGTCTCGATTCAGTCCTGCTTTCACAGAATTTAGCTTGCATATTAATTCGAGTTCAGCTGTTTCTCTTTGAAGTCTTAATGTCCCAGCCATATCTCTGACCGTGATTAAGAAATCATTTATCAAGTGATTAGAAAGATGGAAGTGCTCAGCAACTGGTTTCTTTGTTTTGTGATTTCTGATATCGGCTCTGTGTTCCTTTATCCTTTTGCACAGTGATTGTCCTGTTTGTCCAATGTATAAGGTGTTGGGGCATTTCTTGCACATGATGGCATAGACCATATTAGTAGATGAGCAGGTAAATGAGCCTTTGATGGAATAGCAGGCTTGATTAGGACCTATGATGGTATCTGTTGTGCAGATATGTGGGCAGACTTGGCAGTGTGGTTTGTTGTAGGGGTGTGTGCCTGCTTCAATGTTTCTGTTGTTAGATCTGTAGTTGCTGATGAGTATCTGTTTAAGATTGGGTGGCTGTCTGTAGGCAAGGAGAGGTCTGTCTCCCAAGGCTTGAGAGAGAGAGGGATCGTCTTTTAGAATAGGCTGTAGGTCCTTAATGATCTGTTGCAGAGGTCTGATTTAGCGGTAACTGTTCTCCTTCAAGTTGGGCTGCTCACATACATTGTTACAGGTCTCTACATGCCGCAGCACACAGTAGCTCAGAAAGTCTTTAGCCTTAGCCTCTCAGGCCAACGCCAACTCTGTGCCGCCACCGCAGCTGTATAGGTGACCGTGACCCTGACCCTCCTAGTCCCTATTTATTTCACTAACTCCGGTTAGCAGGAATGGTGGGAGAGATCTGAATGTATGTGAGCATGTGCTACTTCCTCTGGTTCTCTGTAACCTGAGGGTCTGGAAAGAATGCTGGCAAACAAATGCCCTGATTAAGGTGAAAAGAGGAAACCATCTTAGGAAGGAAGAATGGGTGTGGGCAGAGCACCACTTTGTCAGGAAAGAACCTTGCATAAGGGGGTTCTGAGGAAAGGTCTCTCAGTTCAGAGACCTTCCTAGATGAAGTAATTGACACCAAAAAGCCTACCTTCCGGGCAGGGACTAGCAAAGTACAGAAGTCCAAAGGTTCATATGGTGGCTCTGTCAGTCCTTGGAGCACCACATTAAGATCCCATTGAGGGATAGGCTCACAAGGTTGAGGGAAGACTTTCAAATCCCTTTAAGACTCTAGTGGAGGTGGGATGGGAGAAAACTGGAACACCATCTACCTTCTCGTGGAGAGCCAAGATCACTGCTAAATGGACACTTAGGGAGGAGAGAGACAGAACTTTTATCACTGATGTTTAGCAGGTAATCAAGAATTAGGTATAAGGGGGCTGACGTGGGAGTAACCCCTTTAGCTCGAGCCCAAAGGAGAAATTGTTTCCATTTGGCTGTATAGGTGGCCCTAGTGGAAGGCCTTCTGCCACCAACTAGTACCTGCTTGACTCTGTCCAAGCAGAGTCTTTCCTCTTCACTGAGCCAAGGAGTCTGCAAGCTGTCAGATGCAGGAGACCAGGGTTTGGGTGCTGTAGGCGCCTTGAGTCATGTGTCAGGAGGTCCATCCACAGGGGAAGGTGGAGTGGAGTGTCTATGGACAAAGCCCTGTAGGAAGGAGTACCAAGGTTGCCTGGACCAATCTGGAGCTATCAGTATCATGTTTGCTCTGTCCGTTTTGGCCTTTAGAAGAACGCTGTATATCAGTGGCGTTGGTGGAAAGGCAGACTGGAGAAGGCCCAGCCAATTGAGGAGAAAAGCATCTGTGATTGAGTCCTCATCCCTGCCTGAGGGAGCAAAAACTCCAACATTTGCGGTTCTGTTATGTCACAAATAGGTCTATCTGGGATGCCCCTCACTTGCTGAATAGGTGGAATACCACCCTGTTGTGGAGGGGTCATGCGTGGTATGATAGGGGGTTCCTGCTGAGCAAATCTGCCAGCTCGTTGTCCACTCTGGTGGCAGCCCACCTACCGGGAGTGAAGTTGTATCTCAGGGCTAGTTTCTAGAGTCTCTACATGCCCCTGCACAGAGCTGGGGAATGGACACCTCCTTGCTGGTTCGTGTAGAACATGGCTGCAGTGTTGTCCATCAGAATCTGGACTGACTTGCCTTCTATCTTGTGCAGAAAAAATCTTGCAAGCCAATCCGATGGCCTGCAGCTTCTTTATGTTTATGTGGAGGAGGCTGTCCGATGGAGACCAAAGTCCCTGGGTGGAAAGTCCCCCTGATGTGTGGGTTCTCCACCCTGAGTCCGAGGCATCGGTAATCAATGTCACTGTAGGGACTGATGCTTGGAAGGGAATCCTCCCAATGCCAAAGAGGGGCTCCCTCCAAATATCTAGTGTCTCCAGGATGTCTTGAGGAACTGACAGTACCTTGGACAAAAGGTGTCTCTGGGTGGAACAGCGTGGACAACCAGATCTGGAAAGGTCTCATTCTTAGGTGGGCCGTCCTTATCACGGAGGTGGCTGCCGCCATGTGCCCAAGGAGCTGTAAACAACATCGGGCTGTGGTTACCTGGGAGTCCTGCAGCTCTGTAATGATGGTGCAGATGGACTGAAATCTTAAGGGGGGGTTAGGAGGGTCCTACCCTTTTTTGGGAATCTAGGAGAGTTCCTATGAATACTATGCTTTGGGACGGGCAGAGCTTTGACTTTTCTTGATTTTATGCAGAGCCCCAAGTACCTGCACAATCAGCTCACTACCTTGATACTGTGTTCTGCCTGAGCTCTCGACCCCCCGCTTATCAACCAATCGTCTAGATAGGGGTAAATCTTTATGCCCTGCCAACGTAGGAAGGCTGTGACTGCTACCATGCAATTTGTGAACACCCTGGGGGCCAAGGAGAGCCGAAGGGGAGTGAAGTGAACTGGAAGTGTCTTCCCCCCACCATGAACCTTAGAAACTTCCTGTGGCAGGGGCAAATCGCTATGTGAAGATAAGCATCTTTTAGATCAAAGGCTGTGAACCAATCCTCAGAATTTATAGAAGGAACTATTTTTGTGACAGGGAAACCATATGGAACTTTATTTTCCTTATGTATTTGTTTAAAGCTCTGAGGTCCAGAATGGGTCTGAGGTTCCTGTTTTGGCTTGGGAATTAGGAAATAAACAGGAGTAGAACCCCTTCCCCCCCCCCCGTTCTGACTTTTGGGACCCTCTCTATGGTCCCGATGGAGAGGAGTTTCATGCATTCTCTCTCTAACATTCGATCTAGTTCTTGGCTCCCGAGGTTCAAACAAGGGGGAGGTTTTCTGTCCCGAGGTTGTATAAGATACCCTTTGGAGACCATATCCAGAACCCACCGGTTGGTCGTGATGTCAATCCAGTGGTGTGCGTGTTGACGCCAGTGTTTGGCAAAAGTTGGGGTTGAGGCTGTGGTTTTGCTGCCCTCAGGCTGACTGTCAAAAGCGCTATTTCTTTCCTGTTGAACGGTCAGTACCTTGACCCTGATGACTGGTCTGGGAGGTCTGAGATCTTCGGCCTCTGCTCAGCTGGTTCTTATCTCTATCCAGGCTCTCATATTGGCTTTGAAGGTATTGGTAGGATCAGGAGAAGGCCCCCTGCATCTGGGACTGCTGCTTCAGCTTCTGTAGTTACTGCTGCAGCAGTTGTTGTGGTTTGAAGGAGTGCTGAACAGTTGGCAGTATGTACATGCCTAGGGACTTCAGGGTGGCCCTAGAATCCTTCATGCCATGCAGCTTTGAGTCCATAGACTCGGTGAAGAGATCAGGGCCTTTGAAGGGTAAGTCCTGAATGATAAGTTGCATCTGCAAGGATAGGCCTGAACCTTGGAGC
Source organism: Podocnemis expansa (assembly GCA_007922195.1). NCBI lineage: Eukaryota > Metazoa > Chordata > Testudines > Podocnemididae > Podocnemis > Podocnemis expansa. The sequence continues at coordinate 35,978,621 of ML681984.1, read as the reverse complement.
CAGGCTGAACATCTCATAGCCACGGCAGAGGCCATGTTCCGTGAAGCTGTGTCAGATGCATCCCAGGAGGTCATGAGGGCATCTCTAGAAGCTAAGACCCCTTCCTCCACCATTGCCTTGGTCCTTAGAGATGGAATCATGGAGGTCCTCTAAGGCTCTCCAAAGATTAAACGCGTATCTCCCCATGAGGGCTTGGTGATTCACAATGCGAAGCGGAGGCAGAATAAACCTTCTTGCTGAATAAGTCAAGCTTCCTTATTCTTCGGGGTAGAGCCCAGCTGGCCCTGCCTTTCTTTTTGGTTAATGGCATCCACCACCAGGCACCCCAGCATAGGGTGCTGGAAGAGGAAGGCAAACTTGTCAGAGGAAACAAGGTACCTCCAATCTGCCACCTTGGATACCAGAGGGATTGATGATGGGGTCTGCCATTGCTCTCTAGTGATTCTGTACACCTCTTCGTGGAGGGGAGCATATACATGGGCTGGTGGGCAGCATCCCTGACGTTAAAGAGGGGGGTCACACTCATCCTGGACTGCCCCCAGGTCCAAGACTTGCTGCCATATGATGAAGCAGGACCTGCTTCATACAGGGGTTGTCTTTATATGCAAGGAGTCTTTGAAAGGTGTACTCATCTGGAGAAGAGGACGAGGGGGGCCCCTGACCTGCTACACTGAGTGGAATCTGGGTCGGGCTCATCATCGGATATGTCCGAGGAGTCCAGAGTTCGAGACAGAGATGGCACCGATGAGTTCTGAGAGGCTGGACTATCACTGACCATCGAGTTTAGCCACTCCTGCCACCAATCATTGAAGGAGTCCATGGCTGTGGTTCAACAGGAGGGAAAGCGGCCCCTGTCCGTTTGTGAACCCTTACTAGCGTGAGCAATGTTGCCCCGTGACACCCGCACTGGGGTTACTGGGGTCATGCCCCTTCTTGACGTGGGCATCAGGGAATGCTTCCAGTGGTGTTTACCTGCTTTTTCTCAGGGCACCGAATGGAGCTGGAAGATGATGGTGTGAATGAGCTAGACCTCTGTCCTCTCAGACTTGGGAGCACGGTACCAAGGGCTCACAGAACAAATGCCAGGAGGAGTGGCCATTGGAGTGGTTCTTAGCACCATTCTTTGGTGCCAGTGGAGGACTCAATGGTCCCGATGCCAGGAGCAGTACCGAGCCTCGGGCTGTCCACTCTTTAGCCGAGAGTGCCGGTTTAGTCTTCGACCAGGCTTTCTTTGCTGGTACCGTGGCCAGCTCCTGGAAAGGGCCTGCACTGCTGTGAGGGCCTTTGGCGTCAATGGTACTATAAGGGGCCCGAATCCTGAGTCCCACGAAGGAGTGCATGAAGACGGAGGTGAACAGCACCATACCGGTTCCGAGTTTGATGCGGATTGCAGCTCTGAGTGCTGAGCCAGAGAGCAATGCTGGGTGGGTTCTCGTGCGGAGATCGCAGGTGATACTGGTAGAGAGCTTAGTGTGTGAGATGTATTGGGCAGTGGTTGGGGCACTCAACCTCCACTCCCTGTCCTTGTGGGCCCTCCGCCTGAAGGACTTACAGATGGAGTAGTTTTCCGCAAGATGTAACTCACCAAGGCACTTCTCGTGGGGGTTGTCCAGCAGAAAGGCTCTGTAGCATGACGGATATGGTTTAAACCCCGGCATCTTTAATTACAAACGAAAGGAGGACAGGAACTTCTTCTGCAAGTTTTGGCTATTCCAAAACCATCACTGAGGGTGGAAAGAGAGGAACTGGGAGAGTCAGGGTCATGGTCACGGTCACCTAAATAGCCGTGGTCATGTGCCTTGACCTGGCAGGCTAAGGCTAAAGACTTTCTGAGCTACCCTGCACTGTGGCACGTAGACACCTGTAACTGAATGATGTGAGCAGCGCTCGAGGAAGATGCATCTTCCTTTCTGTAATTCTTTTAGTTTCCATTCTGAATTTTTTTCTAGCCTATCATATATGGGTCAGTTAGAATCAAGTGGTTTAGGGGAAAAAGAGTAAACTAATGTGTATAGAGATTTAACAATTATTGTGCATTCCCTACTATTTTCTTCAATTAAATTTCATGAGGCAATCTTATTAATACAATACACCATGAAATCTCCAGGGAGTTGAAGGTCCATTAGGTTAGTAGCCAATAAACTGTACAGAATGATAGACTATAATGGGGAAATGATGAGCATATACAAGTCTCTATCTCTGATGCTTTGGAGTACAATAGCTCACAAAGAGATGTTAGTCTATTATTGTCTCCATGTAAATGGTACTCTTATTGACCCATTTGACTGTAATGTCTCCAAAGGAGACTTATGTTGTAAGATCATTGATCTACCAGCTAAAACTGTTCAGGTACATTTTAGCCCAGTGGGCTGTTAATAGCTTGAAAGGAACATAGCTTAGCTTAATAATTGCTCTAGTGAATAACATGTTACCTTTCCCTCATAAATACCTTTTAAAGAGCTTGTGGTTTTCTGGGAACATTTAGTGGATAAAAATGTATCATCTTTTATGCCTTGTGCATAAATGTATATATGTAATTGTGTACAGTGGTGTCAGGGATGTATGACCTTGGGGTGTGGTTTCTCCCCTGCTGCTCATGTATGTGTATTTGTCACAAGAGCTAACACAACAATAAATAGTAATACAGCAGTGACAGCCTGGGCAGGAGAGTGGAGGCACAGTTAAGCTATGGTGAGTACAAACTGGCTTGAAACTGGTGGGTGTATACTTGGCATGGCATAGCCATGCTTCTGCTACCCATGTTACCGTACCGTTATTGTTGTTTTACATGTATGCTAGCTCTAACCAAGCTCCAGGAAGTATGTGTATAAAAGCAGGGGAATTACAACACTAGCTTATAATGTAGATATAGTGTGTGTAGTATGTACAGTCAATGCATAAACAGTGATATTAAAAAGCACAGACAGTTTTGAGAGAGAGTATATATGTTATATTTCAGTAATACCACAAGTCGAAATTAAACCTAGAATACCAGATGTTTGGAACAAAGTCAGAAAATGTTAATTACTTGTGCCATTGCAAGTGTAACGGTGTAACTCAGGAAAATACGATACACAGTTCTCCTCCTTATTCCTTACCATATACAGCTACTCTAGTACCACCAATATAACCCAGCTCTTTGAGATCAGCTCATGGACCAAAAAAAACCTTAGCTGAAACTGAACCTGAGCTAAGACATGGTTCATGCTGGTGGGCAGACCAAAGCACTTTGGTGAGTTTGCTTTCATGGTAAGGTGTTCCTTGGTTCAAAGTCTGGAGAACTGGGTTAATTCAGTCCATAGTTGAGGAGTGTTCCTGAATTTACATGCTAAGAGATTCCATTCCCTCCTGCTGGACAAGCTCGCCTTGAATTATGCATGACTGTCACCCTGAATTTGTTCTACACATTGCCAATACACGCGAGCACAAAGCCTTAGGAAAAAGGCCTTAAACTCCAACTGTCTTCTTAGCAATATTGTCTGCCATAAGCACATTGTCCTGTGCATTCTAACCCAGCTTCTCATAGAACATCAAGTCAAGTTCTAGGTCTGAGACCATATCTTCAGGGTGCTCAGTTCCCTGTGCCCAGTATATCTAAAAGATTGAGCCCAAGGGATACTTAGCATCTTTGGAAATAAAGGCACTTATTTAGGCAGCTGACCTTCAATTTAGGAGTAGAACTGGGCAAAAACTTATAGATGAAACTTTTTTCCTCTGAAATGTCCAGATTTAGGTTAACTGAACTATGTTATGTCATTAAAAAGAAATTCTGGAAATGTCAGGTGGTTAGTCTCATGGTGCCAGTGCTGGTGGCTTCCCTCATCTATAGCAGCCTGCCAGTTAGGACACTTGGGGCTAGTCTACACTGCAGGGGAATTTCGGTGGCAGGTGAAGGGAAATGCACAAGTTACTTAACTTGCATGTCTCCTTTCAACTACCTAACGCTGACTCTCCGCAGGGTCCCCTCAATGCTTTTTTCAGTGCTGACTCAGCAGTATGCTACTTGTCGGGTAGGTGTTAGCAAATTGATCTCCAGCTAATTCTGGGTTCCATTGAGCACGTCCTTACAGGTTCACAATCAGATTTGCACAATCGATGATGTGCTGTCAGAAGTGCCACCGACAATAAAGCTTAGTCCTTACTTTGGAGCAAGAAATGGAGCTAAGGTCTCCCACATTCTAGATGAGATTCCTAACCACAAGGGTTTTAGGGAATAAATCCATCAAACTCTTCTGTTGAAACTGTTCCCACTGTGTGTGAAATACCTAAATATTCATTGGTTCAGCAAAAGACAGTGAGAATGATTCTGTAGCTGAGTGATAGGGCACTGGGCTATTGGGTGTGAGGTGTGCACCACTGTGGCTTTCTGACCTTAGACCTTAATTTCCAAATTTCAATTGGCTTTATTAAAAAGAAGTTCAAAAAAAAATTGTTTTGAAATCAGTTTTTGGTTGATCTAAAACTATTTCTGCTTTTCACTGTTTCTAATAACTGCCAGCAAACTGAAAAATCAGTTATTTGTACAGCCTTATTTAGGAGCATAACTTTAGTACCCCAGCCTTAGAAATTTATTTGTCTTGCATGATATTTTAGGGTTGAAGTTGATAGTTACCCATTTTATTGAAGTACTGTTTTATTTTTAAAATGTATTGCATGTAACATTACATATTTGCTGAAATCTATTTGTACATATGTAACCACATTATTTGATGGTTGGTAGAGTATGCATATTAACTAAATGTTAATAAATTCAAGGTATTCCAGCAAAGTTTTGATAACTGTTGGGTAGGTCCTGTGCCAATCAGTGACAAATCATCCAATGATCTGATTGGGACTAAGTTAGGTCTTGCATCTGTTCTTAAATCCTCTGGCATACTTATTTTTGATTTAAAGAACACCATTTTTTAAAGCTGAACTTGAGAGTAAGAAAGATGTATCAAAAAAAAAATTGAGACCTAATGAACATTTGATGTATTCCTAGAACTATGTTTATTGCTAACTACTGTAGATTTAAAAAAAATCTATTATTCATTTTAAACAAAGTAAGCTTCTCTATACCTTTCATAGATATTTAAAAAAATCTATGGTTAACTGATTAGGAAGGAACTGTATAGTAAATCTTGTAGAAGATTAACCTTTGAGTCAGACTTTTCTTTAATGTTTTGTGATTTTCTTCAGAAAATTTTCTTCAGTTTATTTTAATTGTAAATGTTTAGAATTGGTCTGTCCCTTATTTACGCTCTGGGTGATTGTTTAGTGAGTGCAGCTGGAATTTGCTCTGAAAATAGTTTGGAAGAGATCAGTGAAAAAGAAGAGAAGAACATACAGCACAAAGAGGAAAGTGAAAGTGCAGATACTGCCCTTAGGACACAAGAGGTTTCTTCCTCCTTCATTTCTACTGATGTACCACTAGACACTGGAAAATATGATTTTGCTGGATCATCTTCAATTCCTGGCAGTAGTTCTGTAGATACATCTCAAAGTTCCAAGGAGGAAAAACAAAGTATGAGCACAGATGGCAAGTAAGTACTCTTTGTAAGAAAGCAAGTGGTAGGGGTTGGGGAGAGGGGAACAAATAAACAAAAATGCCTTTTCAATGCAAAAAAAAAAAAAAAAAAGAGACTTATAAGAAAATGGCATGAAATGATGTCTGAAATCTTTTTCTTTTGTTTTCTATCTCATACAGAAAGTTCATTGCATGATAATTGTATAATAAAGTATATTCTTTCTAGGCTAATCTGTTTAGGCCCACTTTTCCTCACTCAATAAATAGTCAACTATATTCAGGCTTCACATAGTAAAGGAAATTATAATGTATTAAGTCTTTTCATTGTTCATTATTTATTAAATGTCATCTTCATTGCACAAAGAATAAAAATTAGAAATCAAGTTAATTAGCTGTGACAACAGGAAGGAGTATTATGCTGACAATTTGGAGAACAAGAAGAATGGCCTTCACTGGCTAAATGTTTTCAACTTTTGTGGGCATGATTCTTGGAGTGAGGGGCTTATTCATTGTTGTGTTTTCTTGTGTTTTACATGTAGGTTTTATCCCTGTGGCATCAGAGATGCTAATTCTTTCTCCTCTTTTACTTAGGAAAGATGTAAATACTTCAGTTTGTCTTTAGCATTTCTTCCTTTCTGATACTTCTGCAGTATCGGACTGTGCTCGTCACCTGTATAATAAATTACCTGACTCAGCAGGCTTCTAACATAAAGCAGTGCCTGCTAGAAATTAAAGCTGATTGGTCAGAGAAGTTCATTTAATTTACTGTTCCTCTGTTACCTGTGGGCAGTAAGTTGCCCATTCTGGCCAATTTAACCTGGAAAAGGGCTTTCGTTTTTTAAACTTGTACTGGAGCAAGCATTTGTGAGAATTTGTAGTACACAGTAACCTCCAAAGTACTGTGAGGAGTTTTGACAAGAGCTGGGGAGGACATGTTTATCCTGTCCCATTAAACTTTCTGAAGTTTCAGAAATGTTCCTTTTCCATATAGAGTTGAACCTTGACACCTGTTGAAGCTTTTTATGAAAAAATGGTGAGAGGGTGAGAGACACACTCTATCCAGAAGACCGAATAGCCTGGTAGTTACTTGCCTGGAATATGAGAGTGAGAGTTTTGAATTCTTGGTCTGAAACCTGGATTTTTTCACCTCCCTGGCTTAACAACCAGGCTATTGACTATTTTGGGATGGGTCTCTGCCTGACCAGAAATTCCATCCTGGACCTGGACCCAAGATTTTTGTCCCAGTTGAAAGTTTAACTGGAATTGGTATTTTTCCATGAAAAGTTTTGGTTTCAACAAAAGCAACATTTCCAGATATGGAACTGTTGTGCTTAAAAATTTCCTGGTCAGTGCTAGTTCTGACTTCAATCTCCAAGTTCTTTTCTGTCAGTCTGGGGTTATCAGGGCCTTGTAGAAATCCCGACTCTATCAGGTACCCTATATAATTTTCTTGTTAGCTAACAAAATATCAAGTTCTGTGTTGGTGTCTGCCATCACCTTGCTCCTCATTGCCATTACTTTTGGTATTAACTTAGTTTTCTACATTGACAAACATTGTGCCTGACTCTCAGCTATACCAGAATTCTGGTTGGTGTAACTGAGGAGAGGGGAGTGACAATGTGACTTTAGTAATTTTAGAATCCTTGATTTCAAGGACTGATGGAGGCCAGTTTGGTTTACAGTGTGTTAGAGCAGGCCCAGGTCTACTCTTAATTCTGTCAGCCGTAGGGCCTTTACCCCAGGTGGACATCAGCTAAGAGATCAGTGGTGCTCTCTAACTGTGACCTTTCTGCCATGGGAAATCTCAGCTATCCTATTAGGGCAGTTTTCTGTTCCCTTTGCCCAGCCAGAACAATGCAATAGGTTCATACTACAGACTAGGATCTCTCTTTCTTTACTAGTTTCAATCAATCTAAACTGAAATAATAGTTCTTTATTTTTAAGTCTTTCAAAAATACAATGACATTATGTACGCAATACTATCTAAGTCAGTGTTTCTCAAGCAGTGTTCTGTGGAACAGCAGGGCTCCATGGACATAGTGAAGGTGTTCTGCAACCTCTACCCCTTTGGGTGTGGAGGGACTGACTGGGCAGGAGGGAAGGAGCAATGCAGTGAGCTGACATGCACCTGGCAGTTTAAAATGCTCCAGCCACAGCAAAGCTTCTAGGTGTACGTTGGTGTCTGCCACCACCTTGCTCCTTTGCTGCAGCATTTTATGTTTCTTGCCACTGTTACTGCAAAATGCCCCAGCTGAAGCAGAGCTTCCACTATCTTGCCCCCAGCCAATCAGCACTCTTAATTCCCAGTTATTTTCAGTTTTAAGTTGGTGTGCATAATCACTATGTATGTAACTGTTTTTTAGAAATAAATGTGTTATATTCATAAAAATGGGTTTTAATTCAGTTTCTTCAATTATTGTTGCAAGAATGAGTAGTATACAGATATTATGAACATTACAGCTGGTATATACTGGCTTTTTCAACAGTTTTCATCAGGTGTTCCACATAAAATTGTTAAATACTGTTTTATGTTCCCTGGCTCACTAATGGTTGAGAAACACTGGTCTAAGTAATTTATAAGAAGATTTACATACATTTCTCTCGGAAATTACTTTCATTGGTGTGGGGTGTTTGTCTTTTTTTTTTTAAGTTCAACCCATTGTTCCTTCCAGTTCTTCAATTATTTGTGCATTTCAGCCTGTTCTGAAGATTTGCTGTTTACCTTCTGTACAGACCACAAGAGGATGGAAATAAATGTGGATATTGCCTGAGCATGGAATGCAAGCTTGAGTCCATAGTCTCTTTCTAGTAAAAGTTTTGAGGTTTTTTTTTTTCCCCCAGTTGTGCTTTTTGATTTATTGGGCCCTAGTAGTGCATTTGGTACTGTAGAAAGTGAGGAAGAAGCCAAGTTCTTTTCCTTGATTACAGTCTAGAATAGTTAGACACAAAGAGCTCAGAGTCATGTTCTGGCATCTCATATTGCTAAATTTTAGGTGGCATATGTACTGGAATCTTACGGAAAACCTGCATTGATGAACTGTATCTTAAGTAAGATTTAAATGTTAAGTTACCAAAACATAAAAAAAAAATTGAGTATCCCAACTTTACTTTTCTTTTTATTTGCAAGTAAAGTAATCTTAATCAAACCCATCTTTGGTTTTATAAGGACTCACAGAACAATTTTTCGCAGAATGATTATGCACAGCTGCAAAACGTGCATCATGCTTAGTAATATGCTGTGCTCCTATTTCTTTGTTCTTGATATTATATCAACATATTTCTCAAAAAGTAAGGAAAATCATAGACTCACTGAAACTGGAAGGACCTCGAGAGGTCATCAAGTCTGATCCCCTGCACTCATGGCAGGACCAACTACCATCTTAAACCACCTCTGGGAGGTCTTGGTCTAACCTGCTCATAAAAACTTCCAGTGATGGAGATTCCAAAACCTGCCTAGGCAACTTTATTAAAATGTTCTTTGTTCTTATTCAAAGAAAAAAGTATACACTACACAAATTCAAATTTTGTGGTTTTATGATCCCAAGGTGGTGGTGTATGTGGTTGTTCAGTTGTTTTGTTTCAAACAACTTACTGTATATACAATGTAATAGACAACATCCAGAAAATTACATACAGTATATCCTCGAGTTTTCCGGACCAAAGGAGGGGAGGAGGCATCTGAATTTCTCAAATGTCCGGAAAATTGAAAGCCTCCTCTCCCCTGCGCCACCTCAGTGCTGGCCCCTTCTTCCCCTGAGGAGGCGCGGCCTGCTGTCTGGCTGCTCCACCCGCTGCGGTGAGGCCAGGAGGGCAGGTGGGCGGAGCGGCCTCCGGCCCCCATCAGCCCTCCCCTTCCTGGGAGCTGGCTGGGGGGGGGGCAGTTAAGGCCCCCTTCCCTGACCGCCGGAGTGGCACAGCCAGGGCCCCTGACTTCGGAAGATTCGTCCGAATCTTACGAAGTCCGGGGAATCGGGGTCCGAAAAGTCAAGGATGGACTGTAGGTGGTTATTTTTACATCAGGAAAAGAATTAGAATTTTGAGTGTGATCTTGTGAGATCCTGAGCCCATGAAGATGCTCAAGAAGTTGTCTGTTTGTTACCTTACAGAGGTTGCTCAGGGCCTATAAATTGGGGGGGGGGTGAGTTTAAAAAAAATGCATAGTGTTACACTAAAGAGAAACTGGGGTGCATAAATGATCGTGGCAGCATTTCTTTTGTTTTTAAAATGATCTTTGTTGAAGTTTTCTGGTGTTCAGGAGAAAGATTTGATTATTTTTCTCTGTCTTTGGAGAACATTGCCAGTTCTCATATATTTTTCTGTGTTTATGGAAATGAGTGATATCAGTATATAATGTGCTGTGCTGTGTTTTGCAGAGGACCGCACAGTAAGATAGACATTGAACAAGTCACATTTGAAAATGACAAGGATTTGGGTATGTTGGAGCGAAACAAAAATGATGGTGAGTTATTCTAAATAATTTCTTACTAAATAAGAAAAAGCATAGTAACCAAACTTGAGAAGAACTTTTGTTTCCAAAAGAATAGAAGTTTGTATAGTGCCTTTCATATTCAGTAGCATCTCAACTCACTTTATGAAATACAGTAATTTGATATAGATATAACTTACTCATTCATTACACTCAAATACATTAGTGTCTTGATATTTTAAAATGGTTCCGGACTTGGATTTTGTAATCTCATGACATCAAACTATGACTGGTGAGAAATCAGTTTCAGAATGAACAAGTTGCTGTTATTTTTACATAGTGAAAGCACATAAATTGTGGCTCCAGACAGATTTCCCTGCACATTGCTTAATAGCACTGTCTAGCCAATTGAATTGCAGATAGGCTCTGAAGGAAGTCCTGTTCAAATAAATTTGCTGGATAGATGGCATTTTCTGTGCTAAATCTTCAGAGAGAGTGAATGTTAAAGCAGATAGGTGCAGGGGAAAAAAACGATCTCTTTGAAAGAGAGAAATTACATAGTTTTGAATTACATTGCTAATCTAGCAGCAAGATTTTTTCAAAGGATGTCAAATGGTACTGCAAAAGCAATATGTTCAAGAAAAAAATTGCACCCCCCCCTTACTATTTCTGGCTTTATTGGCATTATAAAAGTTGTATATCAAGGTTAATAGTCATTCAAATGTGTACAGTAAAGAAGGGATCTAATGATAAACTAAATTTTCAGTCCTGTCAAATGGATTATTTTTAACTGTTTAGATGCATACCTGAATTTGAGTTTATTTTGCTTTTTTCAGGTGTTAATGCAAAGATTGTCATCTACTACATATGTAGTAAATTCCTTTTAGATTATGGTTAAAAAATAGACGAACCACCATCATGCATATAGTACTAACAAAGTTGGCTATAGTGGCTCCATTGGATATGTAATATTTAATGGACTGCAACAGTCTTGTTGATTTATCAACCAATAATGGTTCCTTCAGTGTCAATCAGACTTGGTGTATGTTGCACTAGAGGGACAAAATTAATGTTTTTGTGAACTAATGGTCAGTTATGCACTTGAAACAGCTGAAGTACTATTGCTTTTTCTGAAATGGTTGACGTTTTTCTCACATCTGTGTTAATCAACAGTCTCTTATCAGTTATGAATTCACTTTAAAAGAGTTAAATATTTTGTGGCTTTGAAGACAACCTTGATGTGTTGCTGCAAATATTCATTAACTGTTTCATGATAAAGGCCAGAAAAGATACTTAGTTAAACTGTGTTGTTCTTGTGTTGCAAATTTCATGAATCTGACTGTGGAATTATTAGCTAAATTTAATTTTGGTTGTTCTGATTTTAATCCGGTGTTGCACTACATTGTTACAGAATGCCTTCTGATATGTTAATTTTTTCAATTCATCACAAACATTCTGCATAAAAAAACCCTCAGATTTCACTATAAAATTGCACTATCACATTGTTGTGTTGGTTTGTATGGAAGCAAAGTCCCTTCCACAGTTTTAGCATGGATAATTCTTTCCCCATAGATCTCATGAACCCATTGCTTTTGTCCTTTTAGTGTAATAAATATGTATATAGGTTTGCAGAATTTAATAATCTTCAGTAGTTGCACTACTTCAGAAACATGTCTGACTGTTTTTATTACTCAACAGAACACCCATATTAAGTAACTGGGAGTATACGTAGGCAAAGAGTTATTCTGCGCGCACACAATTGATTTTTCAAGTGGCAACATCTCCGGTTTGGGTTTAAGCTACTTTGTTGTTTTTCATATATATAACTCAAATAATCTAAAACTACTATACTGCTATTTCAGTGCACCCCTAAAATGCATCATGGAGAGAGTTTTTAAAAAAAGCCACTTGATTTAGGAGAATTAATTACTACAGTGATGTGTGTTTGAATGTGATCTTTGGAGAAGTTCAGGTATGATTCATATTGCCAAAAGTTTTATAGAGACCAGTTTATTATAAACCCCTGGAAAAGTAGATTTGTGGTCCTTGTATTGCTCACTTATTCTTTTAACTGCTTCAATAGAGAAATACTAGTAATACCTGGCAAATCACACCTTCCTATGTGAATAGAGTAAATACAGAAACATGAGAGATGCAGGACTGAACAAATCCTAAGCAATTTGCATACCATGAACTTATACCTTGTATATAATGAATTGAAACGCAGGACATCCTTCTCCTCCCAAGACCTTAAATGTGCCTGGAACATGCTTGGCTATCTGGTCTATCCCTGACTCCAACAATCTCAGTAGTAGTATTAAAGTATTTATCAGTTAGTATTAATTTGGGATAATTATCAGTACTAAGCAAGACAAAATATTGTTCTAGTCTCTTGAGAGGTTCCAGTAAGGGAAAGTTTAATATCATTCCTTGTACTAAAAGAAAATGGGGCATGCGGTTCCATGATTTAAACAGAAAATTCAGGCTGTTGTTAGTTTTGAAATATTTTTTCTCTTAAAGATCACAGTGGCGCAAGATTCTTTCCAGCACCCAGAGGAGTAGAAGAAGATCAATTTAAGATGGGACAAATTAATACAGCAGATGTCAGAGAAAAAAATAAGCTAGAAGATGACAGACTGTCAAACTGTCAGGAATATAAAAAGGATATCTGTACAAATCAGGATGATAATCCTCAAGTGAATCTAGGGATACAAGATCAGAAGCTGAATCAGACCAACACAGAGACAGTAAAAACTCAGGATGTTGCAATTCAGACAGCTCCATCAGATAATAGTTTTGGCAGGACTGCACTGAATGAAATGGTTGTCTTTCAAGACTGTGATTCATCCACCTTTAAAGGGGTGACCCACATGCAGAATTCAAATCTGGACAATCAGCCTTTGCAGCTGATGAAGAAAGTGCAAGAGCATGTAGACATCCCAATGGAATTGAGCAATCAAAGACAAGATGCTGTGGATGACAAAGCAATTCCCATACAAGATCATAGTAATGTATATGTGAATGATAGTCTCGCCTCATCAGTGAGAGCTGCAAAAAGTCCAGTTAGTTCTCCTATTAAAGGCTACCCACTTTATAGACAAGATTCCAAACCTAAACCCAAGCCCTCTAATGAAATTACAAGAGAATACATCCCCAAAATTGGAATAACTACTTATAAAATTGTGCCTCTCAAGTCCTTGGAATTATCAAAAGGCTGTGAGTCAGTCATGTCAGACATGAAGGATCAGCATGCAGTCACTTTGCAGATGTCCCCACAGTTTGAGGATTCAAAAGAATGTGGAGTGCAAACTGAAAATCTTCAAGTTTTGAAAAATACAAGTCAGTCTGAGTCTGGTTTAAAATTTGAACCTTTGGCAATGAATGGTCAGCTGCACAAAACTAGCAGCATTACTTATGGTGTCCCAACTTCTGAACTTACGGTTACTACCAAAAGCAAGCAAATACAAACAGATGCTTCCAAACTCAAGATAGGCAATGGTATCACTCCATTAATGCTAAGCTCAGGTAACAAAAATTCTTCACCCGAGATGCAAGAAAAATCAAACATTTTAAGTCCTACAGTGAAACCTAGTTCTTTTTACTTACAGATGCAAAGAAGGGTGTCAGGTCATTATGTAACATCTGCAGTTGCCAAAAGTGTCAGTGCTGCTTCTAGTCCTACTCAAAGTGAGGCTATGACTACAGAAGCAGAAAAAAAATTGACATCGCCAGATCAATCTTTATTGCCTTTACATAAAACTGTTAATTCTCCTGCTCAGCTAGATGAAGAAAAGGTGGATAATGAGAAAAAAACTGGCATTTCCAATTCTGCCAAAACTGCTAAACCTTTGAGTGTTCCTTCCTCTCAGTCAGCGACACTGAACTTAAATACTCTTAGAACTTTTGTAGTTCCGAAACCATATTCCAGTTCTAGGCCATCCCCTTTTGCTCTTGCCGTCTCATCGGCAGTCAAAAGATCACAGTCATTCAGTAAATCACATACCATCAGTAACCATCCGTCAAGAGAGGAATCTTCTATTGAACTGTCTTCAGCAACATCGACAGAAGATGTGAAGAACCATTTTTTACAGACCTTAACAGGAGGTTCACAGTGCAGTATGACGGACAAGGTAAATTTTACAATTTTTTTGTTAACTTTAATCATTATACATTTCACAGAAGAGTGAGATCCTTCTTTCAATAGTTCATAAATATTAGCAGGCTTTGAATAAATAGCATATAAACATTTAGTGGTAGGCACACTGTGGTATAACAGCACCATGTATAACATCACAATAGAATATAGGAAAAAAGATGTAAGATTGCCTTTTACAGCATATATAAGAGGATATTGATGGTGAATGAAATTTTTCTGCAAAATTGAAAATGCTGAGAAATAATTTCATCTTGTCAAAATAAATACGTCTCAAACTTATACGCAAAAAAAAATTAACTAGATTCAATTTACCTATACATGTCATTTTTCATATTCAAGTTGTTGGTCCCATCCCGTCCTCCCAAGTATCATGTTTCTTGGTGCCAAACTCTGACGCTGAATTTGGCTTTGAGTTTCTGGGTTTCTGGCATTCATAGAGATGCAAGTTAAAACTAGTTTTAAATTCTTTTGGTTTTCAGTGATGTGAACAACTTGGTCCCAGAATAATCATGGCTGGAGGACCCTGCAACAGGATATGCATAAGGATGCTGGTTACCTTCTGGCATGACTAGCACAAATGAACAGAATTGTGTAACTTGACGGGCATGCATGGGTTTAATTGGAAAAGTCGAGTTAATGGGACTCATCAAAGCTTTGTCCTATATAATGTCCATTCACTTGAGATGCCATGATGAGATACTAATGTCAGAAGATTTTGCAGATATTCAAGGTAGCATCATGCATGCTTCCTGAACCCAGCTCCCCACTTGGAATGTGGATTGAATGAACCTCGGGATGCATGTATCTTGAGTGCCCAGGGCTCCAATACCCCATTTAGGTATCTTGAGTCACTTGGGTACTTCCTGAGCGATGGGGGTGGAGCAATGATTCTCTCCCAAGTCAATCCATTCATGGCCCCAAAATGAGCTGTCACTGAGAGTACATTGTATAGTTTTTCATAAACAAAACAAACCTCCAAAATGAGCAGAGAAATAATTAATACCAGTGACATTTATAGTATCATAATTGGCATGTAATACCTGTTAAGATGAATGGGGAAGTTCATACATTTGAGCTTTTGTTCGATGCCTTCTGCAAATTCAGGCAGACATTTCTGCACCAAAGAGAGCAAAGTGGAGACTAACAGATTTGTTTATCACATGAGCTTTTGTGGGAGAAAATCCTACGCATCTGACAAAGTGGGATTTTCTCCCATGAAAGCTGGTGTAATAGATAAATCTTTTTCTTCTGAATTAGACTAACATGGCTGTCCCTTTGGAACATTTCTGCACTGGTTACATTCAGTTCACATTTTGAATGTTTGTTTTTTTGTTTTTTTTTTTAACAAGAAGTTATATTTGTATAAAGAAAAGGCTGAGGACTTGGGAGAGCAAGTGGGCAGCTTGGGAGGTGCGTTGGTACTATGTAATGGCGCATTTTAGCCTTTCTGGCATCTGTTTTTTTATGATTACATTCACAGTATGAATTCAGATCTAACTGTACATTGAATGGTCCTAGAAGTCTCATACCATTCACCCTGAGGTAAAGAATTAACTGTCAGTGTCCTAAGATTTTTTACATCCTGTTAAGCAACTTGCAGGAATGTTTGTTTTATGTTAAACTGTGAGAGATGATTATGTGGAGAATTTTGTAGACTCAAAATCTGGGGATTAAATTTCCATTTTCAATAGTAAAAAATAGTTGCTTGTATCCATTCTGGCCTGTAACTTGTTTAAAATCAAGGTATAATTCCCAGATGCTATTTTATGCCTTCCTCAGCTGTGTGCTATCTCATCACAACATAAATTACTTTTAAAGTGGAAGTACAGAAGTAAGACTGTTTTCTGAAAATCTTGCATTAAGCAAAATTCAGAATAAAGGCACCATGCTGTAACATTTAGCCAGAGTGCTTCAGATTTCATTTATGACCTCACCCAAATGAAATTGTTTTCTTTTCAAATAGAAAAGTAACTGTTCAAACAGTGAACGAAACAGCCAGGTGCAATCTTCAGCTGACCACCCAACTTCTCTCTTTGAGAGAGAAACTGCTTTAACGTTCCAGAGCTCTGACCCAGAACAGATCCATCAGAGTCTGCTGGCTGCTATCCGCTCTGGAGACGCTGCTGCCAAATTGAAAAGGGTGAGTTTTCGTCATCACATCAATAACAATGGACTTACAGTGCTCATTTCAAAATTACTAAATTAATGCCTAAAAGAAATCAGTCCTGGAACTAAGTACAAGGGAGTCTCCTGAAAGTGGTGGGTTTTTTTGTTGGGGGTGGGGGTAGGCGGCTTGAGTGTATCCATTTCAGACTTATAAATGTACATGCAAAAAGCTCATGCTGTCATTTCTTTCAACTATAGAAAATGTTACGTTTCTGTACTAAGTTTTAACTTAAAATTAAGCCTCTACTTAATCAAAACATATGTGTGCTTATGTTTTAAGTCCATCTTTTGTTTAGCAAAGCCCTCATGTTCTTTTCTTTTAGTGCTTTGCTGAATAGGAACAATTTAGCATGTGAGAGCTAAATTAGGTATACTTTTCTGCAAACAGTTGACGCGTGGATGTTGTAAAAATTAATTTCCTATTGATTGGAGATGCTGTATGTGCCCTTAATTCTGTTTATATTTTAAAATTTGTTCTTGCTTTTCTGTTTTCTTTAGCTAGAATTAGCTCATTATTTTTCATACAATGTGTATAAATGTTTTGTGAGCAGTGATTCTGGAGAGAATTATGCCAAGGTTATTTCTGGATACTCAACATCTAAAAGTGTTTGTTTTAAATAATTTTCCTCTTCAACTTTCCTGTTTATACAGTTTTGATAGTTTTACATTTAAAAAAATCCCGAGTATGCATCTTACCCCAATAATGCTGGTATTTTCCTGTTTCTAGAGTGCAATACTGCATAAGAAAAAATCTTTAAATCTAAATCACAATGCTTAATCTAAAAAAGAAATAATGAGTAGTTAGTTGTAACTCACTTTGTTTGTGGTCTGGGATGATGTAGTGATATATACTTGGTAAATGCTTTTTAATAATTAGGAAACATGGAAATAATGTAAAACTCACTGTAAATGATAAAATCATGAATTAGCCAGCTTTATGGCTTAATATTCAAATGATTGGAGATAAATGGATTGCTTAAAGCAATTTGTCTGAACCTTTCCAGACTACTGTACTCCTTCCAGGGGTCTGATTTGATTTGTATATCCCAAGTTTCACCTCGCTTAAAACTCTTTGCTTACAAAATCAGATGCAAGTGTCACAGCGCACAATTAGTAGAAAAATTGCTTATTTTCATTTTTGCCATTGTTACAAAGAACTGTAAATCAATATAAATACCGTGGTTACATTTCAATATATAGAGCAGTATAAACAAGTAATTGTTAAATTTTAGTTTTTACTGATGTCACCTGTGCTTTTTATGTAGCCTGTTGTAAAGCAGGTAGGTATCTAGATCAATTGATATATTCCCTGGAAGACCTCTGGATGTCCACAGAAATGCACATACCCCGACTGAGAACAGCTGTATTGAAGCATGATTGTTTTTGATTGTTACTATGGGCAATCAGACACCTCAGAAGAAGAACATTCTGTTTAAATTCTTATTTAGCAGAATAAAAATACTGTGTTTTATCCCATTGTTTCAATTTGGATTTCCCTCAGTTGGATGATATTTGCTAGTCTAATTAGAAATCTTAAAAAAATATCCTGCCCTGGTTTGATAGGCCACTTCATTCGTATCTTTTTGTATCTAGCCTCAAACCCGTTTTTGCATTCTGCCAGTGTGCTGAAGTATGACCTGTGCTGCATACCCCTATCTCTTTTGAAGATCAAGAGCTTTGTTGCCTGTCCTCGTAATGTTTCCAGAAATCCCTATCCCAAAGCAATTATTTCATAGCTGTCTTTTGATTTATCAGAACCATATTCAGGAGAATGTCTGTTCTCTGGGTTTTTATATCTTGGCACCCAAATAGCCTATGTTAGATGGAAAACCTCTCTTCACTGTGGCAACAAAATACGATCTTTGAATCTCCCAAGCCCTCCAGCTCCTTCCTGCAGATTCAATAATCCTGCTTCCCCAGAATGTCCACAAGTGGCAGGTTAGCATGACTGATCAGTGACTCCCATCTGCAGTCAGGGTGGGACACAGTTAAAAGCTACGGCCAGCCATCTATAAATCATTTGACAGTGGATGAGATTAATCAAATGTTGGCTTTTCTGGATACTTGATGACAGTTGGATTTATCTGACGTACAAGAAACATGAGTGCTTTTTACTATATAGGTTTCTGGTTATTACAATCTTTATCTACACATAGTTGTATTGAGAACAGCATTGAAACTGAAAATAAACATTAAAAAAAAGTTGGTTGAAATCTCTAAAACCTGTTTGCAATATTTGCCATAATACTTGATAAGTTATTTGAAATGTGCTCTTCAGAATTCAAGAAATACATTATGTATAGATGGAAAGATGGGGAAAAGGTTAACAAGGTGTTACATAACATTTTGATTTTCAGTATTTTCCTTGGCCAATTTTACAAATAGAAAAGTTTTTTGGCACCATTGTCTGAGGAGTTGACAATCTAAAGGACTGAAAAATAACAGACCAGAGTCTTTCAGAAGAGCTAAATTTTAAAAAGTTTTTTTCTTAAAATGATGGAATGCTGAGATGGAATAGTATCTTTACGGAGATTGTAGAAGTGCATTTTCAGGGAGAACTTGAAGGATAGAGTGTAGGAATCTAAGTAGTCCTAAAGCATTCTGCAGCATGGGGATCTATGAGAATTTCATGAAGTCTGTTCAAATGTATGGATGTGTGAAATGACAGATGAGTAAAATGCTAATCACTACACTGTTTTCTCCATTACAAATAAAGGGGAGGTGACATATAATGAGGGAGAGTGGAAGGATTAGCTTTATTTTTAGGGCTGTTGTACTCATGAATTCAAACAGTATTTTTATTAAAAGCTTAACATTGAAAACCTGGCACATTGTAACCGGTGGAAAAAATGAAACACCTTTGTCAGCCAGGATAAAAGTGTCCAGATAGTGACCCACGCTGGAAAGAGCATTTAAGTGAATTAACTCATAGCTTCCATTAACTGTTTGTGAGTGAAGACTGGTTCCTATTTGGTCATATTGAATTGGGTAATAGGTCTGTCAGGTGCTTGCCATCCCCTGTCCCGGATGCAGCTCTCTGAGGCAGGCATTCAAGAAACAAGACAAAAATGCTACCATGGCTAGCCAAGTTTTTTTTTTCTTTCTTCCCCTTAATAACTTGCCAGAGCGCAGAGCCAAGATCTGTGGCCTTTTGTGCCGTGGATCTTTTCTGTTGAATGGGGCCTTCAGTAATTGCTAACCTAAATGGGTCAAATGAGGTTATTCTTAAACAATTTTTCTCTCTTCAGAATATTTTCATTGTGCTAGTAAACTCTGTTCAAGATCTTTCCAGTGATATCTCATCTTGGGACCTGTTTTTTGGGATTATAGAGCTTTTACAGCTCCCACTGATGTCAGTTGGAGTTGGTGGTGTATTTATCACTGCTGAAAATAAGGCCCTGGATGTCTTATTTCAACAGTTCATCACCTAGCTTAGTTTAAAAAAAAAAAATCCATTGCAATATCATGGAAACATGTTTAAATCAAGAACTGTATCTGGAATCAGTTCTAATGTGTTCTTCACTGAAGGAACTGTGGATGTTTTCACTGGATTTATTAATTTTTTTTTTACATTTTTCTTCACGATTTCAATACATCTCCAAACACACTCAATAATTGTATTGTCTGGTTTGTGTATGGTTTTCACCCTTAATGTTAACCAAAATGCACACTACTGAAGAAGTAAATAGTCTGATTTTCTTTAAAATTGCACAAAGGTAACTGACAACTCAATTGAACTACTCCCCCCCCCCAAAACAAAACAAAACAAAACCCACCATCCTCATGCATTTTTAAGCTAGTACTGAATAAAATATTATAGGGTAAAATTCTTTAGAATTAGACAAATATAGTTTCTGTTTCAGGGTTGTGATCATGTTCTTCTTTTCTCCTAGGTTGGTGCTCCATCAAATACTATATCTGTCAGTGGAAGATCCAGGCGCAGTCACTCACTTTCCACAGAAGAAAAATATAATAATTAGACATCATACTAAATATGTTGCACTTTACTACCATTGTCTCGGCCAAATTAATACTAACTGCAGATTTTTGCAAATGTAAATGCAGGTGTATGCTAGTATACACTGCCAACTAAAATACAAGAATGTCATGCTGGATCTCTTAATTTCTGGGGAAGGTGTATTAGAATATATAATTTATAATAATATTTTTGCCTTTTTTGTAAAAGCTGAAAATGCTGCTTCAGAACTTTAAATGAAAATTGAATGTTGATTTCAGTTTTGTACTCTTGAGACTGAATGAAATGTAGCAACAGGCTGAAAAATGCTGATTTAAAGGAGTCTGAGAATTTCAGATTCCTACATTTTTAATTGTATAACACTTTTGTTAGCAAATTGAGTTTAAATATACAGCTGCCACTTGTTGCCTCAATGTTAACTTTGTTAAATATTGTAATTAATAGAAAATCTTAATTATATTTAATGAAAAATATTGTAGAATTTCATAGAAAATAGGTTTGTGTTCATGTCTTCACTGGAATCAATATTTTGGCTTTTAAAATCTCCTTAACTTTTTTCCTAACAGCACAACAAAACATCAGGACCAAAATTACTGAAGTTTTTCATATTTAGTATTTTCTTAACATTTTATACTATTGGGCTTTTCTCATTCTTTTCTATGATGAGTAATTTTTGTGTATAGCTTTTTTCTCATAATCTGATAAGCAATAAGTTCCACATACCTTTTAAAACATAATCATTGACATGTAAAAATAATGCAAGAAAAAAATCAAATTCCAGCTTTAATGAGTGAAAGAGAAATGAGAAGAATGTGCTCACAATTTATTATAGTCTCAAATCAACACAATAATAGGAAAATGAAGTACTTTACACAAAAGTCTATTTATAGAATAAGCATTTGCTACTGAAATAGAAAAGAGGTTAAGCTGGAACATATAAATAGAAAATGCAGAGTACTAGATGGTGGTTTTCATCAATGTCCTTCCTGTAAAGATGATTTCTAGTGATGATTTAAAAAAAACTGGATTGTAGATATCTTCTGCAAATATTGATATTTGCCATTTTCTAAAATATT
The DNA here is from genome assembly GCA_007922195.1 of Podocnemis expansa. Taxonomy (NCBI): domain Eukaryota; kingdom Metazoa; phylum Chordata; order Testudines; family Podocnemididae; genus Podocnemis; species Podocnemis expansa. Next base: position 35,957,315 of record ML681984.1, on the reverse strand, counting down.
TCTTTAGTTTTTTGTTAAATAAAAATCATTGTATTTAGTTTTGTCTTTAACAATATATTTTTTGCTATATGAACAGTTTGTAATATTCAATGCTATTTTAATTGTTGAAACTGCTTTATAATTCTTCATTTAAGAAGTGGTTTATTTTGAAGAATGGCATGCTGCCAGCATGTTTTTGTGCAGTAATCCGGGATCAATGCACTTTACTTTCACTGATTGGGACGGTCTGAAGTAAAGCTATATTAAAGTCATAACTTAATGATAAAGACCTTCTAAGAATGTCCTAGTAAACAATAATCCATAATACTATTGCCATAAACATTCATTCACACAATGTTATTGTTTTATTATACATTCTGTTTTTATCCTAAATCCAGTTAAAAAATCCCTCTAGTTTTTTCCCTACTGAAGAGCAGATCCTAAATTTTGAAAGGGAAACAATCAATCATTTGATATTTCAGCAGATCTTTTCAAATGACAGCTTGAAAAAGAATGTTTTTCATAATTCACAAGAAAAAATGATTTCTTTGATAATGGGAACAATCTTTCCAAAATTTTCTCTTTCATGCTTAGCTTTTCTAGATGTCGTTGTGCCTTAAGGGACATAGTTAGAACATGTAACCAGCCCAGGGCTGGTTTCTTGCATAAAAGAACAATGCTTCTAGTGACTTTCAGTTTTGCTATACCACATCTTGATTTCTAATATAATGATTTAGAATATCCCTCTACATCTGAATCTAGATTTTTAACATTTCAGTTTTCTGTCAAGTAATAGTTTACTGGCAAAATGCTAGTAAAGCCTCCTCACATGACACTAATTTGATTTCCATGCATGATGACTTTAGACTGTCTGACCTTTCACAAGTTGGTACCTGTGGAGCCTAATTCTTCTGACTCAGGAGGAAAAGGTTATCTTACTTTCTTCAGCTGCTGACTTTATCCTAGGCTTTGACTGCAGCATAACTTTATAATTCCCACTGTCCATATATGTGCATTTGGGATATTAAGGTCAGAATTGGTTTACCCTGATCTATAGGTATGGATGGTAGAATGCTCTAAAACTGAAAGGCAACCACTACCATGAATGTGAGCTCTAGAAGGCAGGTATATTTGTTCTTAATTCTTTAAGCCATTATCTATCACAGTTCTGAACTTCTGGGCTGCTCCCTTCCTCTCTGTGGCTCTTGGAGACAGATCGAAGTCTTGGTGCTCCGGCCATGCCCCTTTTTCTGATTATCTCTAGATTCTCTATCTCTTTGGCAGTGTATAACCAGGTTCTGTTGCTTTTATTGATTTTTCTGCCTTTCAGGGGAGTTTTTCTTGGCCATTTTTGGAGCAGAGTGAGCAGTATCCTACCTCTCTAGCCTTGCTGGGTCACTTTTCATCCATCTGACTTAAGATGTGTTAAGTCTGTGTTTCAGTGCTTTCCTGCTGGCTCATCTGCATTTTTTTTGGCATGGCAGAGCAGCCTAAAAAATATTGAACAAAATCTAGGAGGTACTCTATCCATGGGACAGCCTTTCTGGGCATTGCAGATGGTGATTTTTGCCCAGGCTTCTCTCCCTAACTGTATTAAGTACCAGAGCTATGTGAGATCCTCTACCTACCAGAGCAGGTACAACTCCAGCACATAGGGAATATTAGGCTCAGAAGTCCCTGAGCAGAGCAGGGAGAGTCTGTAAAGGAGAGGAGAACACCAACTAGTTGATAGGGGTTAAGTCCAAAATGGGTCCCTGTCGAACAGAGAGAGGCGGCTTTCAGGGTCACCAATTCCCTCCCTGTAGTCCATGAATATGTTCATATTCGTATCAAACCGTGCCACCATAGAATTGTAAGGATTGCATTCTCTCCCCTTTGGAATGTATTCTGTCCCCAGAATTTTCACAGAGACATTGGTAGTAATCATGGCCAGATTTGGGCCAGAGTATTTACCTGTATCCCTTCCTGGACAATATCTTGATGAGAGCACCATCTCTAGCAACAGTGTACAGACCTGCATCTCTGTTTCTGCCTCTCCTGCAGGTTCATGGCTGTGGCAATAATGTCAAGAAAAGCTCCTTGATTCCATCCACCAAAATAACTCACTTAGACATGGGCATAGACATCCCAATAGGAAAGATGTATCCATTTTGCTCCCTGGGTGTAATCAAGCATAAGGCAACTTCAAGGCTTTACCTTTAAGGGGTGAAACCACTCTGCAAAACACATGGAGGATCACATTAAAGTTCCAGTGCAAATGCTGAGCTTCTTAAAATTGCAGTCAGCCGAAGGCTCTGCCCACAAAGGTATATCTATACCAGAACCTCTGGTTTTCAAACCGCCTGGAGGTCTGGGGAAGCACAGTTGTGGTCCCACAAGAAGTTAAGACAAGTCAACAACCCCAAGTGGTGTCTTTATAAGGCTTTCAAGATAATTATTCCAAACATTGTCTGTCTTCAACTGAGCAATTCAAGAACCACATGAGTGTGAAGAGAGAAATATTTCAACAGGGAGGTGGACCCCAGAGCCATAGGATAGACACCATATTGCATAGATAACTGCAGGGTATCTGATAGTTTCCTTCCTTTTTCATTAGTGGGGAAGCTGCTCCAGAATACAAAATGTGAGAAGGGGCCAGTGATACTGAGAACCCAATATTGGCTAGGAAGAACCCTGGTTTTCAGACCTGGTAAGAGTTGTAAACAGGATCTGTGCTACAGCTTCCAAAGAGGATGGCCTATCTCAGGGTGCTTGTCTGCTGTACCTGAGCCAGCTGCATCTCTCCATCTAGCTATTGAAAGGTAAATACTAGTATTGCTGGGTCTTGTCCTCCAAAGTCATCCTGACACTAAAAGCATAATCCTCTATGGATAAGTAGAGCCCTGCAGATCCATGGGTATCCTCATCCGCAGGTGCAGATAAATGCAGACGCATTGCTGTGATCGACTCACAGATGCAGATTCTATTTTTATCTTCTCACAATTTGATCTACTGGTGCGCCGATCTGTGTCAGCAGCACATGGGAACCAGGAAGTGCTCCAGCCAATCCTAGCTCAGCTCTGATTGTGATCTACCAGTCAGTCGAAGTCTCAGTCTGGGACTTGGAGAGCTACTGCTGGCCTTTGATTGGCTTATTCCCCATGATATCCCTGCCCACTTCTTCCTTTCCTTGTTCGCATGCCATGCTGTCAATCAGATTTCATTGGTGGGCAGGGAAATCTGATTGACAGGAATGAACCAATCAAAGGTTGAAATGCTGACTGTGAGCCCAAGCTCAGTTGTGGACACAGTTACAGATGTAGCTAAAACCTGGCATGTGGATTTCAGACTGGGTCAATGATATTGTTGAGTGGATGCAGACTGGATATGGTTCCACTTTTTTTTGTATCTGTGCAGGGCTCTATGGATAAGGTTTAGTGCCTAGAACATGAGACAAATCTCAGGAATTTGAGCTATTTTGGATTTTTTCCAAATAGGTTTTGACAGAGGGCTCCAGCTCAGCAATGTAGTATGTCAGGTGTCCACCATTAGTAGTGTGATGATTGAAGAATCCATGGCAGGGAGCCCCCAGGTACTCAAATTTCTTCAAACAGTCTTATTAACCAGACCAGGACACTTTCCAAAATGGGATCTACCCCTTGTGCTGAGAGTTCTGAAATGTCTTTCCCTTGAGCCACTGACATAAATATTAGCATTCTACTTGTCTATCAAAACGTGCTTTCTGTTAACATCTTATGTACAAGACAAGTGCTGGATCTGGCAGATTGTCTTTTTACAAAACCCTCACTACGTGTTCTACAGAAACAAAAATGACTTGTTCCTAAGGTGAATCATTTATTCCTAAAGTGAACTCTTCCTTCTGTGCTCTCCAACAGGTGATCCTCTATTCTGTCCAAGGTCACACCATGCCACTGGAAAGAGGTGGCACACCTTAAATGTTTAAAAGATTTGGAAAATCTACCTTAAAGACACAACCTACAAAGGAGGTTCAGTGCCCTATTCATATCCACCCACACAACATGCCAAGAACTCATGGTTGCTGGACAGGTTAGGCTATGCATTGTGAAGGGATACAAAGCTTTAGAGATTCTAGTCCTGGAAGAGGTCAAGTCCTCTCTGTGATCTTAACACCATGTGGGCAAAACCAGCAAATAACACCATATCAGATTTTTGTAAGGTGGACACGTAGTTAACTGGTACTACTTTATCAAGTGCAGTATGTTGAATTTCCTATAATTTGCAAAGGCTTCTTTTGGCAGGATGCTGCTGGTGGTGGCTCAAAAAAAACCAAAACAAAACCACAACAACCCCCCCCCCCGCCGCCCTTTAAGGACATCTTATAAATGGGTTGGCATGTTTCTCTTTTCGTTCTCCATTTTTTTTGTGCTTTTTTTCTGACCTTTTCTATAACTCTCATTGCATTTGTTCACTCTTTGCTGCTTCCCAGGCATGCAGAATTGAGACAGATGCTGGGCTGCAGAATGGAAAATTTCTTGCCTATAATTTCCTGTCTTCCACAATTCTACCCACCCTGAATGGCTTATGAGCCAGAAAGTCAGGTTCTAAGTGGGATCTTTACTGGTTTTGGTTAGCTGGAAATAGTGGGTCTAGTTACATCTGGAGTATTTGTTACTAATATTGCTCTACACATTACAGCTTTGGAATAAGTCATCTGGTGGGAATGGGGGGCAGTGAGGGTGTGGCCAGAGGTCACAGTTTCCAGACTTTCTTCTGCCTGTATAAGCAGAGAGGAGGAGAGCAGTCCAGATGGGAGACACTGCTAGCAGAAAGAAATTATTGGTAAGGAATTCTGTTTGTGTCACATGGACTAGGGAAGGTACATTAAAACAAAACCAAAAGATATGCTTTGTTAAGAAAAGCTTTTTGCTTGCTTTGAAAATCCTCTGGTCTGTGTAATCAGACCATACTGTACCACAAGCTAATCATGCTATTCCTGACTGAGTAAAAAGTCATTTTTCTACACACATTGATAAAAGCTGGGATACAGATAAATGTAATTTAGTCAACCTGAATCTTGCCTGAGTGCACCCAGCAGTAGCTCATGAAATTGCACTATTTTTATAATGGGAAATCATACTTCACGATTCTAACAGAATTCTTTGAGGGTGTCAGCAAGCAGGTGGACAAGTGTGATCTAGTCAGTATAGTGTACATGGACTTCCAGAAAGCTTTTGACAAGATCTTTCAGCAGAAGCTCTTCAGCGAGCAAGTGGTCATGGGTTATGAGGGAAGGTGTCTCATGGATCAGTAACTAATTAAAAGATAGGAATAGGAATCAATGGTCAGTTTTCATAGGGAGAGGGGTAAATAGTGGGGGTCCCCCAAGGATCTCTTCTGTATTCTATGCTATTCAACATATTTATAAATGCTCTGGAATGGGGTTGAATGTGAGGTGGCAAAATTTGCAGGTAAAACACATGGCTGATTGTTGTTTCTTATTAAAAGTTTCTGTCATTCTGAAAAAAAAAGCCCACTAGCTAGAAATGTTTATACTTGAGGGTATCCTAGGCAATACTGTATGTTCCATGAAGACATCCATGAGGAAATATGGCTGAAAATAAGTAGCTGGTATGTGATATAGCAGCACTTAAAGGGTTTTTGTAAGGCCTTTGTGTATTTTTCTAGTGAACTCTGTATTTAGCTAACAATTTCATAATGGTAGAGAGAGTAAGGCTCTGGAGTTGCGTATGAATTATAGCAGGGGTCTCAAACTCAAACCACCATGAGGGCTAGTACATTAGCCTGAGGGCTGCACCACTGAAACTTTCATACAACGATATTGCAAATATTGATAAAAATAGTGTCATTGTAGGCTGCAGGAAATAGCATTAGGCGCCGCAAGTGGCCCATGGGCTGTGAGTTTAAGACCCCTGAATTACAGTGTACGAATTAACTCTATCAACAAGGGAATAAACAATGTGATCCATTATAGAGATTTGTATATATCGAATATAAAAATTCTATTGGTTGGGAGGGAAAGATAGGTCTTGAAGCCATAATATGTCAAAGTAGTCTATGAAATCTACCACTGAATTAAAAATATCATTTTAGATATCCTACTTGAATCTGTGACTTTCTCATTTGTTCTTATGAAATAACCTAAGAAATTATAGCAATCTTTCTGGAAAAGTTCAATAGACTTTAAAAGAAACCAGTAGCTTTGCTATGTGTTGTATTAAGCCATCCCATAGAAATCTAAAGTAAAGTTTTCTTTTACATTGTATGGGTTATTAGAATAGAATATTTTAGAATCCCTATTATACGGGACTCTCCAATGATAGAAGGTCTTATGAAATATTTCTTTAAAGCATTTCTTCTACTCCCTGTTTATAAGGGCTGTGTGGGATATTCGATGCCTGAGTCTGCCACACTGAACTTCTCCAATATATTTGACAACTTAAAAATACCAAGAGAATAGTTCTCTCCAGCTCCTCACAGGCAACTTCTCTCCAGCTGCTCCTGCTGTCATTTAGGAAAGTAAAAGTTCTTCCTGTTTCATGCATATTTACTTGAGGTTGAATTTCCTTGGTGTCTAGTTTTTTTCCTTGCATTTATTTCACTGATCTGCTTGTTCCCCAGGATCTATCCCTATTTAGGCACTCCAGGGATGATAGTACTTTACAATTTTAACAGACTGGTTATTCTTCCCATACCGCACTGAGCCCCCAGACAACACATTCTGACTGTCTACTGCTATGATCACTTATCATCTGAACTGGAATAGAAAGGTTGTTCAGAAGTTCGGAACCAGTTTAAAACAGTGTATTTATTTAAAGAAAATGTAATGGGTTTGATGATGTAATTGCAATTGATTTGCCTAATTTTAAACTCTTAGGACTTTTGGACACATACAGTTAAATTTAGTGTGTTCATCTCAATAGCCAGGGGAGCTGTGATCAAGCACTGAATGTGAGAAAAATAAATTGAAAAGCAGATGGGACTAATTGAAACAGGACTGAGCTAAGAATGCTATGTGTTAGGTAGAACAACTGAAGGTTGAGTACTCAATATTTTTTTCAAAACTTTCTCAGTATCTCAAAACTATTAATCCTTTTACAAAAGGTGAGATACCAGGGAAGAGGGTGAAAATACATTTTAAAGAGCTTTCTCTCTCCTAGAAAGCATGGTCTTTGTGTGGATACCCATGCTGGTAGGTTTCTTGCTCACTCTTATCATTGAAGGCAATGGTTCTCAACCTTTTGTGGGTTGTGACATGCTTGGTGGCATATAATGACCCTACAGGACACACCAGCCCAGGGCCGTAACTACGGTGGGGCCAATGGGGCTTTGCCCCGGGCACGCCAGAGCAGCTCAACAGAGCCGCTCATTTAAAAGGTGTGTTTTGCGGAGCTGGCCCCAAGCACCGCTAATGGCAAGGGGCACGTTCTGATCGGAACATGCCCGGGGCAGCGAAACAGCACGTTACAGCTCTGCACCAGCCCACCGTCCCCTCCAGGCTGAACCCAGCCATCGTCTTGGATTTCCATGATGCACTTACTGCTGCTGTATGGCAACACAGTAATGTGTCCCAACACAGTGGTTGAGAACCACTGATTTATGGTACAAAGTGGGGGAAACCAAGCCTGAAGGTGAAAAATTTTTTGAGGAATTTGGTTTTGCTTCCTCTCTACTTTGCCTGGTATTTTGTTTTGGGATCTTTATCTTAATCCTGATAAAGAAACTATTAGAGAAGGAATGCTATTTTCTTTTCTCTTCTTTGCACTTTCTCTCTGCTTTTAGGTCTAAAGGATGTTTAGAGCACTGAATTCAACAGAACTACTTGTGCTTAAATTATGCAGATGCTTAAATGCTTTGCTGAAGTGGAACATAAGCTATTTGTTCAGGAACTGAAAGCCAAAGTCCGATTATTTGTTATGCCGATGCACCTGACTACCAGGCCATTAGAATACCCCTCAACAGTCTTTGAGTAAGGCATCAACTTTTTATTGTGTTTATACAGTATCTAGCACAGTGGGGTCCTGGTCCCTGACTGGGCCTTCTAGGTCTCAGTGCTATGGTAACACAAATAACACACACTCAGCACTGGCTACTGTAATCAGAATACACATAACAAAAGTTTTTTGCTTTCTGAACTCCTTACTTTGATGACAGAGAAGTAACAAGGAACCCTTATAAAACAAAAACATATAATAGGAAGGGGAAAAGAGACTCAACTCTTTGAGGATTTGAACTATTTCAAGTGATGGCTATTATCCCAATATGACAAAATAGCTATTTAATTGTGGGTCTTAATTTTAACTAGGACTGCTTCAACCCTAGTATAAGCAGGCACACAACTTCACTGACATCAAAGGAATTCTTCCTGCGTACATCATCATAGCTGAATTTTGACCCAAATTTCCTTCTCAGCTCTTGGAACCTTTAATGTAACTAGGATTGTTTTGTTGCAGTAACACAAGGCATCAGACAACATGGCTCTGCAGATATGGCCAGTGACATTTCCTTTTAGCCAGGCTGTGTCATATGCCTATAGTTTTAATAACTTCTGTTAATAACAGCTGTTGCATGTGAAGAACTTACCTCTTTTTCAACAAATGATCTACATGCTTCTTTCTGAAGCATGTCTCTCTTGGCAAGTCATCATTCCAAAAGTGTTCTGAGGGGGCTGGTGAGGAAGACTGGTTTAGGATTTTTACCTAGAGGCTTTCAATGATCAGCCTGAGAGCAGGCAATATGGGTTCCACAAGAGATTGACATAAAGTTACAGCAACCCTAAGACCGGACATTTCTCTTGTATTTGAGTGGGAAACTGAGCCATTCTCCTAGTTCTTTAGTGTTAATAGTGACTCCAGTATCTCAACTGGAAATATACCAGAAGGACCACAGGGAGCATGATCAAGAACTTATATGGCTAAAATAACTGAGCTCAACCAGAGAAACCAGTTCAGAGACAGACCGCTTACCTTCTTTAATTACTAGAGAAGAGTGAAGACCACAATTTCAAGAGTGTCTAAATTTGGGTTCCTAAATTCTTATTTAGGCACTTCAATAAGTGGCTAATTCTTAGATGCACTCAACAGCTCCTTTTAGAGTTAATGGCAGCTGCTGCAGGCTCAGTATTTCTGAAAAGTGAGTCTTATATTCATTCAAGTGATAAATATGGACAGGGTGGGGGGAGGGACAGATTTTCAAAAGATATTTAGGTGCCTAAAATGCAAACAGGCACTTATCAAGTTTTTCAAAAGTACCTATTTTAACTTCTGCTGATTTCTGGGGAACTAAAGAATCAAACCTTCTCAGGTACTTCTGAAATTTATATTGGGTGCCTAGGTGCATCTCCAGACACCTAAATATCTTTGAAAATCTGTGAACCTGAATACTGAGCTACTGGTCTGTTCTCTTTACCGATAAGCAGGTATCTTCCAGCCAACCACATTTCAGATGAATAGTTATTGTAACTAGCTGCATTGGACTATGCATATTACAGATTGATGGAGTAGAGTCCAAAATGCACAGTATTTCACTGTGGAGACAGGAATGTGTCATGTACCAAAAATGCACATTAAAAATTCCCTCAGTGTCTTAAAAGAAATTGAGCTAAACTACAAGAATAGTCAAATGATTCTGTCAGTGCAGGATTCTGTTTCTGCCTTTTGCCTTAATCAGAGAATGAGCCAAGGAAAGACAAGCTCTTTTATAGTTCTAAAGCCTATATTTGGATTTTTTTTTCACATTTGAATCTCACATTGAATTAAATGTTGAACAATCACACGATGATAAAATGTCATAACACCTTTAAGTGTGAAAGATCCCCAAATGCTCTACAATGTATAATATGCACATAATCTAGCCACTTTTCTCAATGAAATGCAGCAACTTTTAAGACAGAACATGAAGACTGTTCAGTAAGACAGCACACCAATATCTAATGAGCTACAACAGCACTGGAAGATGATAGTAATATCATGATTCTCAAGCAGTGATGGTTAAAGCTACTTCCGTCATGAATGGGAATGTGACGATGTCACAGTGGTGATGTCACATCCTTTTCAAGTTGTGACACTTAATGCTTATTGTTTAGTCCAAGATTCTTCTATGGCTTCAAAGTGGTTTCTGATCATGTAAGCAAATCTGTCCTCATGATGAATGGCTGCTTCATAACAATCTTTACTGAACATCTCTATGGTGTAAATGTAGCCAAGATAAAAATTTATGAAAGAGAACAGCAGGAGCTGCAGACAGTAATGGAAGAGAAATTAACCAGCACATGTACAGTATCAATATGGTAATTAACCATTGAAACAATTTAACTTGGAATGTAGTGGATTCTTTATTACTTGCAGCCTTTAAGTCAAGACTGGATGTCTTTTTACACAATATTTTTAGTTCAAACAGAAGTTATAGGCTTGATACAGATATTACTGGACGCAGTCCTACGGCTTGTGTGCTATACAGGAGGTCAGACCTAGATCATCACAGTGGTTCTTTCTGGCCTTAAAACGTCTGACTATTAATGAGGGATGTACGGTAATCAAGCAGCTACACCTGTCATGGTAAACTGAGTTAATTTTTATTTGGTTGTCTTTAATACTGTCCTAACACTAACTTTTAATGCACCCAAATAGTAGAATCATTGAAGAGCATGTGTAGAATCTGAAGTTTTGGGATGGGCAAATTGACAAGGTGCTACTTCTACCATAGAAATATTGTTTTGGGATTTTTTTTTTTTAATAAAGTGAAGCAGTGGCAGGCCCGAACTTGTGTGGCCTATGAGATCAGAGCCTGAGTTAATATAGCTGAGGGGACCACAGGCACATACACACAAATAACAATTTAACAGGCTATTCTAAACTTGATGAAGTTTATACATTTAGTATGTAGTTTCACTGCCCAAAAGTTGTTAAGTAAAACGTATTGCTTAAGAAATATGTGGAACAAATAACTGGTGGGCGTCAGTGACTCACAAAGCAGCAGATACAATCTAAATATTAAGAAACAGAGTAAAGGAGGACCACCAGTAGAAATAAAAATCAATCACTGAAACAGAATGTGAAGGGATTTTTAAAGGTAGCCAGTCATTTTTGGAGTTAACTGATAGAAGCGTGTCAGTAGTGGAGGGAGGAGAAAAAAAGATTAAGATAAACTAGAGTTGGCAGAGCTGGCTAAATTGTCTTTTATAATATAGTATAAGTTTTCAATATTGCTATTTCTCCATCAGTGATGTATTTGAGCACCAGTCCTGCCTCAGTCAAAGAATATCCTTTCATCTATATGAATCCTATTGCACGCTCATGCTGATGAATCCTTCCAGATTCACACAATATGCCTAGGTCGCATTATGGAAACCAGTGTTAAAGTATGTGACTGATTGTGTGTGTTCGGTAACATTTACCTCTGCCACTTTTCAGTATGCACCCTTGGAAGTCATTTTCTTTAAGTGTTACCCAAGCAGAGATCTGATATGCTTTTCAGAACTGTCTCCCCATTCTACATCTGTTTTATTATGAATCTCTTCAGTTGAGGTTTGCGTATATATGATACAGAACATTCTTAGCCAAGAAATGCCTTAGAACTAATATCATGTATGGGAAAGGAAATATTTAGTCTACCAGTGGAGTCTGTGTGTCTACTAAACAATGCATTTTACAAATAAGGGCAATTTTCAGAATTAAATTATTTAAAAATGTAAAGATCTTGAAAGAAAGCGGTGGAAGATATCTATGAATATTGATTTTTTTTTCTTGGTGACGCCCTTCCTCTTCTTTTGTTGCTTCTCAGATAAAAAGGCTTTCTGTAACTTCCATGTTAAAGGGCCTTGGCAAGGAATTTAGACTCAACATCAGGTCTTGTCTAAAAATAAACATATATAATATGGTTCAAATAGAAACTTTCCCAATTTGTTTTAAAAATTCAGTGCAGACTTCAGTGGTTTGTTGTAAACACGCTCATGTGTAGAACCCAAATATTTTATCATGATAATACATGAGAACTACATTGCTAAAAGTGAACAAATTGATCTGGACACAAATTAAATCTTCCAAGATCTTTACAGTTTAACTATCTAGAGCAGTGTTTCTAAACATCTTTGATACCAGGGACTGTCTTCCTCTCCTGTGTCAGGGAGCTCTCAGAGACTTGTGCCAGTTCATAGCCTGATTATTGAGAAACACTGATTTAAAGGACTAAATGACCCAGGGAAAGTAACTTAATTCTTTTAAAAAATTTTAAACTGATCTCAGCTCTTTAATTGGGAAAGACCTAAGCCACACACTAATGGGGAAGGCAGATGGGGCAAAAATAGGTCACTTTGGTTAAATAATGTGATTGAGCATATCATCAGCAGGTATTCCATTTCTTCAAATGACAAAAATGATTGAAACATTTGCATTCTTCAAATTTAAGGCATTTTTTGGCATGTCAGTATGGATTACATCAGGGGACACCAACTGAAGCTATGTCTATATGCCATGCAAGACCAACTGTACTGCAAGGGACTGCAATCTCAGCTTCCAGCACCAGGATGACCCACACCTGGGAGGCAGAGGTCAAATAACTTGGTCAGGGGCAGTCATGGCTGCCTTTAGTAAATGTAGACAGCAAGAAGGGGAACGTCATATCTGCATGAGTGGGTGCCCTAAACCAACAGCTGGGAACTAGATAATCTGTCTCACAGAGATGAAGTACTGACAAGATTAATTTTTGAGGGGGTGAGAAGTTGTGAAAGGAAGACAGAGAGACGGCTGAGCTCCAGAATGGTCCCATCTCCTGTAGCTGCTGGAAAGATTTCTGTGTATTATCACAGAAGAGACCTAGCTCTGTCTCCCTTTGAGTGGCTATAAGAGGAGACCCTTTGGCACAGCATCAGTGAAAATGTCTTGAAATTGCATGGAGATTGTTTGTTTAAAAGCATCACAACAGAGGCTTAACTATATGTATACCTTAACTTAAAAAAGCCAACAACCACAGAAAAGAGCAGGAGGACACCACCAAAAAAAGAAGAAAAAAAGCCACCATGGCTAAACAACAGAGGCAAAATGACCTCCTTTAAAAATTGGAAGTCAAATCCTCATGAAGAAAATAGAAAGGAATGTCAAGTCAAGTATAAAAGTATAGCAGTCCAAGAAAGAATTTGAAGAGCAACTAAGGACATGCAAACTAACAGCAAAACATTTTTTTTTTAACTATGTAAGAAGCAGGAAGCCTGCCAAACAGTCATTTGGACCACTCCATGTACTAACAGAGCACTTAGGGAAAGACAAGGTCATTTTGGAGAAGCTAAATGAATTCTCTGCATTGATCATAACTGTAAAGGATGTGGGAGAGATCCCCATATCTATGCCATTCCTTTTAGATTACAGATCAGAGGAGCTGTCTGAGACTGTGTCAACAGAGGTAGGTTGGGACCAACTGGATAAATTTCAACAGTAATAAGGCTCCAGGACCAGATGATATTCACCCAGGAGTTCTGAAGGAACTGAGATATGAAATTCAGCATTATTAACTGTGGTATGTAGCCTATCACTTTAAATCTGCCTTTGCACCAGATGATTGGATGGTAGTTAACGTAATGCTTATTTTTAAAAAAAAGGCTTCAGTGATGATCCTGTCAGTTACAAGATGGAAATCAGTACCAGGCAAACCAGTTGAAACAATAGTAAAGAACAGAATTATCAGATGCAGATTAAACACTATATGCTGAGAAAGAGTCAACACAAGCTTTTATAAAAGGAATCATGCTTCACCACTCTATCAGAATTTTTTGAGTGTCTACAAGCATGTGGACAAATGTGATCCATGTGATATAGTGTATGTGGACTTTCAGAAAGCTGCTGACAAGTTCCCTTGACAAAAACTCTTAAGTAGGCAGTCATAGGATAAGAAGGAAGGTTCTCCTTCAGATCAGTAACTGGTTAAAAGGTAGGAAGCAAATGGTTGTAATAAAGGGTCAGTTTTCACAGTGGAGAGAGGTAAATAGTGAGGTCCACCAAGGATCTCTGCTGGGACCTATATTGTTCAACATATGCATAAATGATCTGGAAAAGGGGGTGAACAGTGAGGTGCTATGATTTGCAGACAATACAAAATTACTCAAGTAAGTAAATCCAAAAATTTAACTGCAAAGTGTTACAAAGAGAACTAACAAATCTGGGTGACTGAGTAACAAAATGGCTGATGATACTCAGTGATAAGTGCAAAGTAACCAACACAGGAAAACACAGTCCTAGCTATATGAAATGATAGGGTCTAAATCAGCTGGTACCACCAAAGAAAGAGATCTTGCAGTCATTGGGATTACTTCTCTGAAAGCAGTCACTTAGGGTACGTCTACACCAGAGAGAGACACCACCAGTAGGTGGACTATGCCAACTAACTTGGGCTACGGGGCTGTTTAATTGTGGTGGAAGGATTGGGCTCAGGTTGCAGCCTGAGCTCTGGGACCCTTCTCATCTTGCAGACGTTAAAGCCCAGGCTCCAGGCTGAGCCCCAACATTTACAAAACACTTACACAGGCCTTTTGCCTGAGATCTGTGAGCCTGACCCACAAGCCAGCTACAGATTTTTTAACTGTAGACATAGCCTCACTGAGCAGTAGCAGTTAAGAAAGCAAAGAGAATGTTAGTAACAATTAACGCTTATGTTGGTGGTGTGGCTGTACTGGTGTCAGGATAGTAGAGGGAGGGTGAGGTAATATATTTTACCAGACCTAAAGTGGGGTGAGGTAATATATTTTACTGGACCTAAAGAAGAGCTCTCTACAAGTTCAAAGGTTGTCTTTTTCAATAGAGGTTGGTTCATTAAAATATTATCTTGCCCACCATACTTCTCTAGGAACCATTAAGAAAGGCATAGATTGTAGGATAGAAAATATGATAATGCAACTCTATAAATCCATAAGAATGCACTCCCCTTGAATATGTCATACAATTCTGGTCACCCCATCTCCAAAAAGGTATATTAGAATTGGTAAAGGTACAGAGAAAAGCAACCAAAATTATTTGAGTGTGGAACAGCTTCTATATGGAGAAGAGATTAAAAAGACTGGGACTGTTCAGCTGAAATGGAAACAACTAATGGTGGAGGCCAGGAGGCACAGATGGAGAGGTATATGACAGAGGCCTATAAAACTACTCATGGTGTGGAGAAAGTAAAAGTTTTATTTTAGTGACCAGAGGTCACTCAGTGAAATAAACAGTCTGCAGGTTTAAAACAAAGTATTCTTCACACAATGTACAGTCAACCCTTGGAACTCACTGCCAGCAGATAACTGGATTGAGGAAAAAAATAGATGAATTTATGGGGAAATGGATTCATCAATGGCTACTAGCCAAGATGGTTAAGGATGAAGTTTCATGTTCTGGGTTCTAAATCTAACGGCTAGAAGTTTGGACTGGATAACAGGGAATGGATAGCTCAGTAAATTGCCCTGCTCTGTTCATTCGCCTTGAAGCATCTAGTACTGGATACTGTTGGAAGAAAAGATACTGTGGCTAAGTGGACCCAGTGTGGCCATTCTAATGAGACCTTTGGATGAAATGTGCTATGGAAATGCAAACATTTTTTCGTTAATGATCATGTTTGACCAACAAAGCTACTTCCCTTTTTGCTTCTAAACTGAGTCCTTCCTGGTGTCTTGATAAATTATGCTCTCAGACACATCCTCTGCTGCTGCCTTTCTTCCTACCAGTCCCTCCTAAATGCTTCCTTCCATTTGCTTTTCCTTCCAGTTTCTCAGAAAACTAAGGTAACATTATAGAAAGAGTTGGCGGAAATGATGCTACCTTAGCTTCTGCTGTTAGGTGAAACAATGTTCCTGCTCTGTTAATTCCTCACCTATATATTAAATAATAAACAGCACTTACAGAAATTTATTGTGCTCAAAACCTTCTGAATGCTCCCATTTAGAATGAGCAGCTTCAAAATACATCAAAGTTCTGAATAATTGTCTGAAATGGTATGCTATGTATGTGAAGGATTTCCTATTTTTGCAAAGGGCTCAAGGCCATCATTATTGATTTACATGTTACACCGTAGTTTGTCTTTCTGGTCAGATTTGTTTTTTACTGGAGAATATTGTAATTTAAAATGTCTAGTTAGGCTGCTGCTTTAGACTGATTTCAGTGAATGTATTTATTCTGGTGCTTAATATTCAGTGAGCATTTTTGCGTGGGTGGTGGCGTATGGGAACTTTTGCTTTCCCATGTGTATCAGGCTCCTTAAGCATTTCAACAAAGTGAAGCAAAATAATAACTGGAAATGGAAATGTTCCACATCTACTGTCATTCAGGTTTGCAAACAGTCTTTGGAGATTTTATCTTCTGAAGTTCATGCTGTAGCAATGTGTCCTGTTTTGCTTTATGTTTCCTAAAATGAGACACACACATACTGAGCTGTGCTAATGTTCCCATAAGGTAACACATAAGACTGCTAAAATAAGCCTGTTAAAGCAATCCATAGTGACTTAGTGACTAGTCTTATCATACTTGCAAATTTCTAGCAAAAGTACAAGTATTTTTTTCTTGTACATTCTCTAATACATTTGAGAGATCCAGTGCCATAGAGACTAAGTATTATTATTGTTTTGTATTCTAGACATTCTGAATGAGGTACACTTTATTTAACTAATTGTTTTTTATCTGGAAGTTAAACAAGATTTTTAATGCAGTGTTAGAATTCAGTTTTTTGTGCAGCATTTACTTAGTCAGCATGGAAATTAAATTACATTTATTGCTGCGTTTCATGAAATATAACTGGGGTGTATATGAAAAAATGTAGCTGACTTTTCAGGCAGCATAGCATAACTTCAAAAACAGTGCACAGTAATGAAAGAAACATTGCTTAAGTTGTTTTTTTTCAATAAATTCCTACATATCCAGTCCACTGAATTTTGTAATCTGTCTGTGGATTACATTATGTGAATTAGCAAATTTAAAAACTCAAAGATAATGTATCACACCACACTTTACTCAGTTAATTTGACAGTTGTCCTTTAGTATTAATTTATAATAATTTATCATATACTAGGACATGCACTGTCAGTTACTGTGTAAAAAGACTATAGTCTTGAGTAATAAGAGATCACAGCAGCCTGGGATTAAGACCTTGCTGAGAGTCAGGAAAGACCTACCCCTTTTGTATGAGAGGTAAGGTCTAAAAAGTTGTGAGGTCTACAGTGTTTAGACCCTTTGAAGATGGGGAAACAAAGCATCTGACAAAGTGGGATTTTTTCCCATGAAAGCTCATGCAATAAATAAATTTGTTAGTCTTTAAGTGCCACAGGACTCCTTGTTTGTTTTACTGAACTAGACCAACATGGCTGCCATTTTGGAACTTTACTATAGTGTTTAGAAAATCGATAGCAGCAGAAAACCTATCTATCCTCTTTTCCATTAAGAAGAAACAAAAAGAACAGGATACTGATTGTTGGGTTGCTTATTGAGATGGGATACAGCTCCTAAGCTGACTTCACAAGCTTGACTTTAAGTCGACTTAAAATAGCCTCCCAGTGTTGACATAGCCCTAGATCCATAGTTTATGCCTGATCGTCACTACAAGTTAATGATTACTTGGTGGTTTACATGAAAGGAGATCATGGTTTTAGTCCAGTACCTAGTGAAGATATGTCTAAACTACATTCTTAGCGGGCCCATTTCATAGAATCATAGAAACTGGAAGGAATCATTACAGGTCATCAAATACAGTTCCCTGCACTCATGGCAGAACCAGGCATCCCTGTTAAACCATCCAAGACAGGTGTTTGTCTAACCTGCTCTTCAAAACCTCCAATGTAGGAGGCTCCACAACCACAAGGCAACTTATTCCATTGTTTAATCATCCAGACAGTTAGGATTTTTTTCCTAATGTCTAGGCTAAATCTCCCTTGCTGTAATTTAACCCTGTTACTTCTTGTCCTATCACCTGTGATTAAGAAGAATATTTTTTCTCTCTCTTCCTCATAACAACCTTTTAGGTATTTGAAAACTGTCATCATGTCCCCTCTCAGTCTCCTTTTTTCTAGAGTAAACAAACCCAGCTCTTTCAATCTTCCCCGTAGGTCAAATGTTCCAGACCTCTAATGATTTTTGTTGCCTTTCTCTGGACCTTCTCCAGTTTCTCCAAATCCTTTTTGAAATGAGGCACCCAAAACTGGATGCAGCACTCAAGTTGTGGCCTAATCAGTGCAAAATAGAGTGGAAGAATCACTTCTTGTGTTTTACTCACAATACCCGTGTTGCTATACCCCAGAATGGTGTTAGCTTTGGGGGGGGGGGCAACAGTGTGACACTGCTGACTCATATTTAGCTTGTAATTCACTATTAAACCCAGATCCCTTTCTGCAGTACTCTTTCCTAGGCAGTCATTGCCCATTTTGTGTGCGCACAATGGGTTGTTCAACCCTAAGTGAAGTACTTGGCATTTATCTTTATTGAATTTCATTCTGTTTATCTCAGACCATTTCACCAGTTTGTCCAAATCATTTTGAATTGTGATCCTATCCTTCAAACCACTTGCAACCCCTCCCAGCTTGGCATCACATGCAAACTTTATAAGTTTGCTCTCTATGCCATTATCTTAGTCACTGATAAAAATGTTGAACAAAATCGGACCCAGGACAGATCCCTACGGCACCCTGCTCATTATGTCCTTCCAGCCTGAATGTGAACCATTGATAACTACTCTCTGGAAGCAATTATCCAACCAGTTTTTCACGCATCTTATAATAGCTCCGTATAGTTTGTAACTCCCCAGTTTATTAATAAGAATGTGATCCGAGACCATATCAAATGTCTTACTCAAGTCTAGATATACCACATCTACTGCTTCCCCTCCATCCACAAGGCTTGGTACCACATCATAGAAAGCTATCAAGTTGGTTTGATATGATTTTTGACAAATCCATGCTAACTAGCCCTAAGCGCCTTATTCTCTTCTAGATGTTTGCAAATAGATTCCTTAATGATCTGTTCCATTATTTTTCCTTGTACAGAGGTTAAACTGACTGGTCTATAATTCCTTGGATTGTTCTTATTTCCTTTTTTTGTAGATAGGCACTATATCAGTCCTCTGGGACCTCACATGTCTTCCAGAATTTTTCAAAGATAATAGCTAATGGCTCAGATATCTCCTGAGTCAGCTCCTTGAGTACTCTAGGGTGCATATCATCAGGCACCAGTGACTCAAAAACATCTACCTTGTCCAAGTAATTTTTAACTTGCTCTTTCCATATTTTAGCTTCTGACCCTATCTCATTCCTATTGCCCTCCTCTATATCAGACATCCAATCTCCACCAACGTTCTCAGTGAAAACTGAAACAAAGAAATTATTTAGTTTCTCTTTCATTTCCACATTTTTATTTATTGTTTTAACCTCTTTGTTGAGTAAGGCTCCTACTCTGTCCTTGGTTTTCCTCTTGTTTCTGGTGTATTTGAAGAATGTCTTTTTGTTACCCTTTATGCCTTCAGCTAGTTTGATCTCTGTTTGTGCCTTGGCCTTTTGGATTTCTCCTCTACATAACTGTGTTGTTTATAGTCCTCTTTTTTGTAATTTGACCTAGTTACCACTTTTTGTAGGACTCCCTCTTTATTTTTAAATTATTGAAGGTGTCCTGGTTAAGTCAAGGTGGTCTCTTGACATGTTTCTTACCCTTCCTACAGAGTGGAATGGTTAGCTGTTGTGCTTTTAATAACATCTCTTTGAAAAACTGATAACTGTCTTTGGTCATTTTTCCTCTTAGACATTCTTCCCATGGTATCCTTCCCATCAACTCCCTGAATGTGCTAACGTCTGCCTTCCTAAAATCCACTGTTTTTGTTCTGGTATTCTCTTTCCTAGCACTCCTAAGAATCATGAACTCTATCATTTCATGATCACTTCCATCAAAGTTACCTTCCACTTTCAAATTCTTAATCAATTTCTGTTTGTCAAAGTCAAATCAAGAATAGCCTTTCCCCTAGTGACTTTCTCCACTTTTTGAAATAAAAAAAATGGTCTTCAGTGCATCCCAAGAACTTACTGGATAATCTATGCCTTGCCAAGTTAGTTTCCCAGCAAATGCCTGGGTAATTGAAAAGGGGTAGCTATGTTAGTCTAGTTCAGCCACACCAAAAAAAACCAAAAACAAACAAACAAAAAACAAACAAACAAACAAAAACCTCACACAACAAGGAGTCCTGAGGCACTTAAAGACTAACAAATTTATTTACCGCATGAGCTTTCGTGGGAGAAGATCCCAGCTTTGAAGCTTCAAAGCACCTGATAAAGTTGGATTCTCTCCCACAAAAGCTCATGCAATAAATAAATTTGTTAGTCTTTAAGTGCCATAGGACTCCTTGCTTGTTTTGGGTAACTGAAGTCCCCCATTACCACCAAGTCTCATGCCTTGGATGATTTTGTTAATTGCTTAAAAAAAAAAAAGGCTCATTGACCTCTTGTTCCTGATTGGGTGGTCTGTAGTACACCCCTGCCATGAGATCACCCATGTTTTTTATTTTTATTTTTCCCCCAAGACTTTCAACCTGTCTGTCTTCTATTTCCATCCCAACTTTAGTCCAAGTACATATAGTTTCAATATACAAGGCAACTCCACCTCCTTTTCTTCCCTTCCTGTCCTTTCTAAGCAAGCTGTACTCTATTTTGAGATGCCAGTCATGCATATTATCTTACCAAGTCTCTGTGATACCAACTATGTCATAGTTGTGTTTGTCTATAAGCATTTCAAGTTCCTCCTGTTTATTCCCCATACCTTGCATTTGTACACAGACATTTTAAGACACTGATCTGTTTTTCCTCCACCCCGGTTCTGATTAGTCATTCTTTTGTCTCTGTCATTAACTTCAAGACCCTCTTCAAGTTCTATTCCTTCCCCAAGGTCGCCCTGGTTTTCACTCACCTGTGGGCTTAGGTCACCAGTCTCTCTCAAACCTAGTTTAAAGGCTGGCTAACCTAGTGAGGAGGGCTATGTCCAAATACAGTCTTCCCCTTCCTCGATAGGAGGACTCTATCTCTGCCTAGCAGTCCATCCTCTTCGAACAGCATCTCATGGTCAACAAAGCCAAAGCCCTCCTGACAACACCATCTGTGCAGCCAGCCATTCACCTCCTGGATGCATCTGTCTCTGCACAGGCTCCTGCCCTTGACCGGAAGGACTGTGGAGACCACCACCTGTGCACCAAACTCCTTCACGCATGCATCCAGAGCCCTGTATTCACCTTTGATCTGCTGAGGGCTACTTCTTGCAGTATCATTGGGTCCCACATGGCTGAGTAGGATGGGGTAGCAGTCAGAGGAACAGATGATTCTTGACAATCCACCTGTCACATCTCAGATACAGGCACCTGGCAGGCAGCATACCTCCCAAGAGGACATGTCAGGGCGATAGATGGGTGCCTCCATTCCCCTCAGAAGAGAGCCCCCAACCACCACAACCCTATGTTTCCTCCTGGGTGTGGTGGTTATGATCCTCCCAGCCTCAGGGCTGCACGCTTCTCTTCCACATCATCCCTCATTTATCATGCATGTTTACAGTTTCAGTTAAAAGTCCAAGAGTTTTAATGAGCATGGATATTGAACTCACCCACTGGAAAAAGTACATCAAGAACAGCCATGAGACAAGCTGGCAGGACAGTGTGATCTGATAAAAAGATTATGCAGAATTTGGGGCTCAGTAACCCTCAAGTATTAAATACTAATTTAATTTAAGATCTGGCTATTGATGTTCACAATCACCTGTCATACTGCTGCAAGACTATCTCCTGAATACCTGGTGTAAAATAAGATAGTAAAATATGACAATAGACTTTAGGGGAGGGACAAATAGAAGGGGAGGGACAAAGCAGCAACCTTGTACTCGAGGCTGGCTATGATGAGGTTAGCATGTGAAATGACTGAGGACTTGAAATTAACCACAAAAGGAAATTTTTCTCTTTATTCAGAGATAAGGACAAATTTTCTCAAGGCAAATGATTTGGGTTAATATTTCATCATTATTGGCAAAGTCTGGATGAGTGACAGAACATATATTTAATTAGGCAGGAGAAAATGCTTAAGACAAAATAAGGCAGAAACAAGTCACACATCTCTTTCTAAATGTTATGTCCTGCTGTAAAAATTATCTTGTAACTTTTGTGTTTTATCATGAATTTTTGCTGTCATTTCAATGGCACAAACTTTCTTTTGTTTGTGACCTAAATCTAAAAATTACTCTGTCAGCCTGAATTCTTCAGCTTTACTGTACACAAATTTCTGATTCAATCTGATAGGAAGATTTTACTAAACCAACTTTATGCATTGATAAATAATCCTTGCCTTTCTTAGAGGCACAACATTTGATTTCCATATTATGTCTGGACTCTCTAAGTTATAAAAGCTAATCTAATTTTGTCCAGGGTATTGTTACTGTACGTTATTAGCTGTGCATTATTTTTTCCCCACTTAGCTTTCAAGACTAGAATACATTTAATCATGTTTTCAGCAGGAGGAGCTGGTATTGTCCTGCAAGATGCTGAACAACACATAGCACCCTATAGGACTGGCCCTTCACCTTTTTTGCTCTTGTATAATACACACTCCATAAACCTAATTCAGAGAATGAACTTAATTCAGTGCCAGTGGGTCTAAAAGGCAAAGAGAGAAGCCAGCCTGTAATGACTTAAATATTTTTAGATAAAATAAACAGGATTCCCTTGTCTGGAGATTCAATGGGGCTAGGAAAAAAAAAAGCAAGGAGTCTTGTAGCACTTAAAGACTAACAGATTTATTTATCACATGAGCCTTTAAGTGCCACAAGACTCCTTGATTTTTTTGCTTTACTACACTAACATGGCTGCCTCTTGGAAAATGGGACTAGAAACTGACTGTCTCACTAGGTGAAAATTCCTGGAGCAGGGGGAGACTTCAGCTAGTGTAGACATACCTATGCCAGCATTTATGCAATCTCTCCTCAAGGCTCTAGTACAGAAGATTAGGGGCAGGAGATGGAATAGTGTGAGCAAAGCAGTACTCCCAATTATTTTCAACTATTACACAAACCCTTAGGTGCCATTACCAGGTATCATATATAAGGGACAGCATAGAGCCAATCTGAGAAATAGGGTGTCACAGTCAGATTCCATGTAGCCATCTGCTCCATCCAGTGGAGAATGTATACAGTGAGAATCTGGGCAATGATGCTCTTTTCAGTAATGAATATTTTCCAAATAGCAAATCACTATATTGACATCTACTGTTGCAAACTAGTTGAACGGAAAATATGCAATTGCATGACAAGCACATTCACTTGCAAATATATATGTCCAAAAATCTAGATAAGACAAAACCTTTTGTTCACATATTCTTTTTAGTCTGACTTGCAATTCAACAGTGCATTTTCTCTTGAACTACTTCTACTGATTCATTATTAACCTACTTTTGTATTTCAAATTTTCATGCAGAACATGTTTTGTTAGCACCCTTTAAAAGAACCTACCTTTATGGTAGTATTTTCAGATTGCCTTTTGATGTTTCTTTTTTTAAATGGTAATTTAAAACTTAATGAATGCTGAGTAACTGTAGAATCCTTATGGAAGCACATATGGCAATCACATTAATACCAAATGAATGCATAATGATCAGTGAAATTTCTGTGATTTCCACATGAATCAACAATGATGACACAATTAACGTTACACTCAATTACATCATGTTTAATTTATGTAGCAAGATTTGGACATTATGTTTAAAATGTCTTTAGTAAGTCATTGGGACTAAATGAACTTTCATTTCAGTGCCAAATTGCATTGTAAACACTAAATTCTGTTTTTTACCCAACAGTTAATGTAGCTGGAAGCCTGTTAGCAGAGGGTCAACAATTTTTGATATTTTCCACTGTTCCTCCCTGAACAATGGAATCCTAGTATGAAAACAACCTATAGTGTCTATTAAATGATTTCTATTTCCTCTGCTGCCAAGCATCCCAAACAAGGGAAGAACAACGTACTTTAATTCCTGAACTCTAAGCACAACTATTCTTCATATGTGAAAATACAGACTATGTAAAGAAAAGTGTTAGTATGATGCCAAGCGGACATTAGAGTATCTATGAATGACTGAAATGCAGGGACACCGGTTACCTCCTCTGACCAATTACAGACTCTGAACTGTCTACTTGGCTGATCTGTATGGTGTTGCAGGAGGGATTATAGCCACTGCACATCACCCAAGAACTCTCCTACAGATATAGAATTCCTCCCATGACAAGTCGAGCCAACTTGGAGCAATGCGAAGTCCAATAATGGAGTAGTACAAAGCTACCCTAAACGTATCTCAGGGCCTGACTTCTTTACTGCAGACTGGAAGTTGTCAATACTCAAACCAGTTGCAGAGGACTGTGCTGTAGACCATCTGTGGGTTAGGGGGTTGAATCCCCATTCTATTTTCCCTCTTTCCACTCTTAATGACATGCAAAAAACCTGACTGCTTTGTGCATGTTGGTATCTATTAAACATAGCGGGTGGGTAAATGTCACCTTATGTGACTATGTTACCATAGTAATTTGCTGCTACTTTTGATCCACTTTGAGAATGTCTGGTAACTAGAGACGAATCTAACAAGCAGCTGACCAACAATTTTATCAGGAGATCTGTAAACAGAGAGCCCTAGAATAATAAAAATCATAACCATAGCATCTCTTATTTGCCCGGGTTGCTGGAAAAAATGCAAATTCAGACCTTTAGTAATTGCGTCTCAAGCTTTCATTTTTGACAGCAAAATGAGAGAAATTCTTACCTTCCTGGGAAGCTATAAAAGACACTATTGACATGTTTTCCTCATTACAGTTGGCTTCATTATATTTAGAAGAATTTAATAAATGAATGAACAGAAAAGAACATACTTTTGGAAAACTTTCTTTTATTTTTTATTAAAAATACCTAACTTTTCCCTGCTTTGCTTTGATCATTTTATTTATTCCATTCATGTGATTCTGGAACACTCTATTGTGTTAATTTAATTCAGCCTTAAATTTGTGTAAAGTAAAATAGTAAATTTGGTATTTATGAAAGTATAGAATCATAGAATCATAGGGTTGGAAGGGACCCCACAAGGTCATCTAGTCCAACCCCCTGCCAAAAAAAGCAGGACCACTCCCATTAGATCATCCCAGTCAGTGTTTTGTCCAGCTGGGACTTGAACACCTCCAGAGATGGAGATTCCACCACCTCCCTAGGCAACTTATTCCACTGCTTCACCACTCGCCTAGTAAGGAAGTTTTTCCTAATATCCAGCCTGGACCGCCCCAGCTGTAACTTGAAGCCATTGCTTCTTGTTCTGCCCTCTGTTACTACCGAGAACAGTCGAGCTCCCTCCTCCTTGGAGCAACCCTTCAAGTAGTTGAAGGTTGCTATCAAATCCCCCCTCAGTCTTCTCTTCTGCAGGCTAAATAAGCCTAGTTCCTTCAGTCTTTCTTCATAGGGCTTGTGCTCCAGCCCTTTGATCATTTTGGTTGCCCTCCTCTGGACTCTCTCTAATTTGTCCATGTCCTTTTTGTAGTGGGGAGCCCAAAACTGGACACAGTATTCCAGATGTGGCCTCACTAGTGCAGAATAGAGGGGAATGATCACATCCCTCGATCTGCTGGTAACACTTCTTCTGATGCAGCCCAGTATGCCATTGGCCTTTTTGGCAGCAAGAGCACACTGCTGACTCATATCCAGCTTCCCATCCACCATGACTCCCAGGTCCTTTTCTCCAGTGCTGCTATTTAGCTGATCACTCCCCAGCCTGTAGCAGTACATGGGGTTTTTTCGTCCCAAGTGCAGGATTTTACACTTATCCTTGTTGAACCTCATGAGATTCCTCTTGGCCCACTGCTCCAGTTTGTCTAGGTCTCCCTGAATCCTGTCTCTGCCCTCTAGGGTGTCTACCGTTCCCCCCAGTTTGGTATCATCTGCAAACTTACTAAGTGTGCAATCTATCTATACTATCTTAATCTATCTTACTAAGTGTGCAATCTAATCTATAAATCTTATTCCTGAAGTTCTTTACATCTTGAATCACAAGAGGCATGTTGCAACAGTGTGAAACATTCTACTTTTCAGTATATATGTAATATATTTTAGTGGTATCAGTAATTCAAGTTTGCTATGTAACTATAACTTAAGAACCGAGTGTGTAATTATAACTACTATTTACACTTGATGGGATTGATTTGCCTCTCACTGTACCAGTAAATCAGAAATAACCCCACTGTGGTGCATGGGATAGTAGAAGATTTTGTTAACTGACAGTGTTGCAACTATGGTGATACAATTTATGCTTCATACCTCAGAAGAAATAGCTAAGACATTTTAGCAAGACATATTGAATGGATTTATTCTAAATTGCTTTTGTGTCAAAGCTTGAGGGTAAAGGCCCAGGTCTTTTGTTTGCAATCCAGCTGCTCTATTAATAGAAAAGAGGATAGATTTTGGTATACTTAAAAGATACCTATTAACAGTAGACTTCCCCATTAACTTTTTTTTTTTTTTTCATTTTAAGAGATTGCATAAGTGAAATGGACTGAAAAATACTTGTCTTGTAAAGTCATTTTGGAAAACAGAGGGTTTGAAAGTCCTACACTTAAATGGGGTGTGATTTTGGATGAAAGGCACCAAGATGTTATAAAATGGTGAGCCAGTTTCTGACCCCCTTATATTTGTGCAACCTCACAGAATCATCTGAGGGTGTAACTGATGGCAGAAGTTGACCCCATGCACATATATACGACTCATTTCACCCCTGCCGACCTGGAATTACCTTTGAAGTTTAATGTCATGAATGGTTTGCTATTAATATTAAATTAATGTCTAACTTGGCATTTATGAAAGTGGAATAAATATTATTCCTGAAGTTCTGTGCATCTTGAAACACAGGAGGCATGTTGCAGCAGTGTTGCTGCATGATATCCAATTAAAACCATACAGGATGGCCAAGTATCAACCGGCATTTAGCCAGTGCTCTGGCTAAGAAAAAGTCCCATGGAAACTTAGTAGTTAGGATCATTAACAATACCCTTATCACTAAGCTAAATCTTTGTTTCTGACAGTTGGTGAGGACTCAGAGGGAAGAGGGAAAATAGGGTTTCAAACACCACTTTGTACAGCACCTATCAAGTCCTACATTTTTATGATTCTTTTAGAAAGTAAGTATATAACATTATTATGGTTGAGAGGGATCTTGGTTATGAGGGCACTAACTTGGGATTCCTCAGGAAAGGTCTAGTTCTCTGCTCCTTCACCGACTTCTTCAGTGGCCATGGGAAGGTCACATATTTATGGCTAGATTTTCAAAGGTATTTGGAGGTCTAAAACTGTACATGGGCATCCAGTGAGATTTTTTAAAAAGCCTAGACACTTTTGAATATCCCACTAGGTACTTGTCTGCATTTTTAGGCACCCAAATATGTAGACTTTGGTTTCTCTGTCCTTTAGTTCCATGTTTGTAAAATGAAAATAACAGTACATCCTAATCTCACAGGTGTGTTGTGAAGATAAACATTTAAGAATGTGAGATGATCAGATCCTGTGGCAGCAGGAAGTCATAAAAATACCTTACATGGTTTCTATTTAGAAGTGGTTCTTGAATATAGATACCTGCATTAACAGCTCAGTACTGCTTGCTTCCCACAGGGTCAGCGATCTTACTTTAAAACAACATGTACAATAGGTTGCTTTTACAAAGGTTCTTGGATGCATCTTTAATCTGCCCTCTGGTAGAACCACTGAGAGGGACAAGAGTTGACAACCTCATTTGACCTCCCTTGGGCAAACTCCACGAGATTAGCTAATACCAGATAGTGCTAAGTATCTTGATAATAGGTGATGTTTTTAAAATGATGGTACATATGTTATCACATATTGCAAAGGATTGTAGGAATACTATCTATTTGGATAAGTATTTGTTTTGCTCTGTCATTTTGTAGGAAGGCTGGTGTCCATATTTAGGGCCAGTGGAGCTTTCTGTTTAAAAGCCGATTTTTCAAAGTACTCTAGGATGCACTTGCATAGGGAGATTGATTTGAAAACTGCTGTGCAACACAAGGACTGCTATAGATTTGGTGGGTCATTTGGTCCAATGGGCCTGGAGACTCAGCTCCCTATAATAACCAGCTTTTAAAAATTTCTCATGCTAATCCTTTTTGAGCCCAGAATTGGGGTGGGGGTGGGGATATAGACACTATGGTCTTCCCTGATCTGGTTAGTGAATGTCAGCAAGAATGAGTTACATCTAACCAGGAACATAAATGTTCATAATACATTAGGACAAGAGAAAGACAAAGGGAAGTGTAGGTTCTCTACTTACTAGGCAAGGAGAGCTAATAACTGTTGACATCAAGAAGGCTGAGGTGCTTAATGCCTATTTTGCTTCTATCTTCATTAAAAAGGTTAATGGTAACAAGATATTCAACAATTAATCTTAACAACAAAAGGGAAGGAATCAACCAAAATAGGGTAAGAACACATAAAACAATATTTTGATAAATTAGGTGTATTCCAGTGAGCAGAACCTGTTGAAATTCATTCTACAGTACTTAAGGAACTGTGGGAAGCAAATCTCTGAACCATTGGCAATTATCTTTGAGAACTCACGGAGGATGCATTAAGTCACGGAAGACTAAAAAATGGCAAAATGTAGCATCTGTCTTTAAAAAGGAGAATAAATAGGACCCAGGAAATTATAGACCAATCAGCTTAACTTCTATACCTTAAAAGATACTACAATAGCTTATTAAATAACCAATTTGTAAGCTCCCAGAGCATAATAGGGTTATACAGAAAAGGACAAATCATGCCAAACCAACCTAACTTCCTTTTTTGACAGTTCTGATCTAGTGGATGTGTGTAAGCAATAGATGTTATATCCTGATTTTAGCAAGACTTTTGATGCAGTCCCACATGATTTGCTCAAAGACAAACTAGGGAAATGTGATCTCCATGAAATTACTATATGATGGGTTCACACCTGGTCGACAGACTGTATTCAAAGAGTATTTATCAATGGTTTGCTGTCAAACTGTGAGACAGTATATAATGAGGGTTCAGTCTTGTTTCTAGTATTATTAAGTACTGTCATTAAAGATTTTCATAATAGAATGGAGAGTATGCTTATAGACTATGAACACGCTAAATATGAATCAACAGTGTAACGCTGCTGCAAAAACAGCAAACACCATTCCAGGATGTATGAACAGGAGTATTGTAAGTAAGACACGAGAAGTAATTCTTCTGCTCTTCACTGCCATGATTAGGCCTCAGCTGGAATACTGTGTCCAGTTCTGGGCACATCACTTCAGGAAAGACATGGACAAATTGGGGAAAGTCCAGAGAAGAGCAACACAGATGATTAGAGGTCTGGAACAACTGACTTCTGAGGGAAGATTGAAAGAGCTGGGTTTGTTTAGTCGGGAAAAGAAAAGACTGAGAGGGGATATGATAACAGTTTTCAAGTACCTAAGAGGTTGTCAAGAGGTGGAGGAAAAAAAAACTGTTCTCCTTACCTGCCGATGACAGGACAAGAAGCAATGGACTTAAATTACAAGAAGGGAGATTTAGGTTGGAAATTAGGGGAAACAAAATTTGAACTGTCAGGGTGATTAAACACTGGAATAAGTTGCCTAGGCAGCTTGTGGAATCTCCATCATTGGAAGTGTTTAAGAGCAGGTTAGACAAGCACCTATCAGGGATAGTTTTAGATGGTACTTGGTCCTACCATGAGTGCAAGGGGCTGAACTCAATGACCGCTCATGGTCCCTTCCAATTTCCATGATTCTATAACATTTGCAGATGACACCAAGCTGGGAGGGGTTGAAAGCACTTTGGAGGGCAGGATTAGAATTCAAAATTACCTTGAGACATGGGAAAAACTGATTTAAAATCAACAAGATGAAATACAATAAAGGTAAGTGCAAAGTATTCACTTGGGAAGAAAAAAATTAAATGCACAACCACAAAATGAGGAATAACTGGCTTGGTGGTATTACTGCTGAAAAGGATCTGGGGGTTATTGTAGATCACAGATGGGTGGTTCTTATTCAATGTAATGCAGCTGTTGAAAAGGCTAATATTCTGGTTTGTATTAACAGGCACATTGTTTCTAAACACAGAAGGTAATTGTATTTGGCACTAGTGACACCTCAATGGGAGTACTCTGTCCACTTAGGGTAGCATACTTTAGGAAGGGTGTGGACAAATTGGAGAGAATCCAGAAGAGTGCAACAAAAACTAGAAAAGGCTTAGAAAATCTGACCTATGATGAAATATTTTTAAAAAAGTAAGCAGATTTAGTCTTGATAATAAACAACTGGGGTGGGCAGGGTGGAGAACCTCATGAGTCTTCAAATCTGTTAAGGTAGTAGTTCCCAACCTTTTGGTTTGGGGACCACAATTATCATTGTCATGCCTCTGCTGTGCAGCTCCCAGACCCCTTCCTTTTCCACTTCCCCTACAGAACAGTAGCAAGCAATCGGTCTCAGACAGTCACAGGCAGATTGGGCTCAGTCCTGGCTAGCCTTTGCTTGGCTTGTTCCCCACTTGGGTCCCATCCACTTTTTCTTTTCTTGTTTGTGATTCATGTGATATGCTGTCATTCAAATTAGCATGCTGACTGACTGAAAGATGATGAACAGGTGAGGTGGGGGACAGTGCAGTGGGTCTAAGGGAGCCTGGCCCAGTCTGCTGTGACTGAGATTGGCTAGAGCACTTCCTTTGTTCCCCTGTGCTACGACTCAAATCATTTGAGTGAGTCAGAGTTTGTGTGTGTGCACGTGCCCGCCTGGCCCTGCCCTGCTCTGCTGCCAGCCTGCATTTGCTGTTCACGGCTGCTTCAGATAGCTCCCAACTACCCACTCCACAGGGCAGATCAGTGCTCTGGGTGGGGCAGATGCAGCCTGCAGGCTGTAAATTTGATACCCCTGTATTAGACTTTCATTCTAGTTACATAAAATGGTGTCAGGTCTGCTGCAAGCAATCTCTGCTACAGAAGTAGGGTGTAAACACAACTTGTCAGTTTTTCAAAATGCTAAATGCCTACTGCCTTGAAATTTGTCATGTCAACCATAGCTGTGCCACTGTGGACAAAGCAACAGGGAATGGGAATATAATACTATCTCACCATCTCCTAAACAAATTTGTCATTTTCTCTGTGCTCAACACAATTCCTAATCAACACCCCTATATCCACAGTCCAACTAACCCCAACTTTTCTTTAAGTGACACCACTGATCCAGAGTGTATTTTCTGTTTGGCAAAGACTGAGGGAAGGTGAAGAACTGTGATCTCTCTGAGGGACAGACTACTTAAGGCAGAGTCAAGATGGTTGTGTTTTTGTACAGGAAGTGTCAGCTTAGCTCTCCGTATTTTTGAGGGGAAGCTTAAATTTGATTTGCCCATGTATGAGCTGGGGATTAAACTTGTGATCTGGAAGGGCATGAGAAACCTAGGGCAGAGCCAAGCACCTGCAATCTTACCTCACAATGATGATGTTTTTTGTATGACGTACATAAGATATATATGTCAATAGTATGTTCTTCTGTGAAGAGCCACAGTTCTAGAAACAGGCTTAAAAAGATACCAGCAGTCAACAGCTGTTATGAAAGAGCACTTACTCAGGTGAACTAATAAATGTATAAACCGTATACTGCTCTTTACTGTTGTCCACTGGCAAATACATGCTTTGCACAGTGTTTTGTCCAACAACCAGAGCATTAATCAACAGTGTACTCCCATGGGCTTAAGCTTGAGTTCATGTAAGCTACCATCCCAAATGGTCTAAGAATGCTGGGGAAGAGATGAGTAATATATAGTTGCAACTAATGTCCTAGTTTGCTACTGTTTAGACGACATATTCTGATTACTGTCACCAAGCTTTCTGACTGTCTTTGTGAGAGCCATACCAGAACAAGGTACGACTGTCTTCAACTGAACCTCGACAAGACTGAGGTCCTATTAGTGAGAAAAGGGACGTGCCTATAATTCCTCCTCACCTCCATTAATCAAAGATATCTCCTCTCAGATGGTCAAATTGATTCTACGCCTCGGGGTCCTATTATGGGTATATGTCACATATTGACAAATAAAAAGTTAGCAGGAAGTCTGAGGGCAGAGCTAGCCCACTTTGCCTGGCAAATTAAGGGTTAAACCCAGCTGGGAAGAATGATGCTAGGTGATTCCTAGAAATCAAGAGGGGTGGCGGATGACCTCTGTTTTGAGTTAGGAGATCCAGAAGAGAGGAGGTGAAGAGACCTCCTGGTTGGGGCAAAGACCCATGGCACAGCTACAGGAATGGAATTAGCCCAGTTGTTGGCCCGAGAAAATATCAGACTCCACAGAGACAGTTTTCTATGTTGATTTCCCAGGGAAGGAACAAGGAGTTGAGAAGGTCTAGGTCGAAGCTGGAGATGCCTGGGAACCAGAAAAATTAGCTGTATTAATCACAGGCTCATGGGAAACTATACAAGGTATTTCAAGGTAGAAAGCAACCCAGGGAAACAGCAGCACATTTGAAGAAGCAGACCTAGTTCCATTACATGGGCTCTATGGGCCAGAACCTAAGGAAAGGGTGCAACTTAGTTCTCCTACCAGCCCCAAGGAAGGGACATACAGGCCTTATCCATGGACTATTGAGCTCAGAGTGGGACTGCAGGCTCATCTAAAAGATGTCTGAGGAAAAGCCTAAGTGAGAAGGAAGGTTCATGTGCTGAGATCTTTAGACTTTTAACTGGACTCTTTTTACCTCAGAGAGGGATCGAACTTAAGTGGCACCTGATCAATGTATTAAGTCACCCAGAAGGCAGTGATGAAACCAAAATGGCTAATGATGGCAGTAACAGAGTCTTTGCAGTGCTGCATCCCTGGCACAAGCAGGAGCTCAGCTAATGAGTTACCACTAGGAATGGGTCCTTTTAGACTTTGTTTTACACTTGGAAACCCAAACAGCTACATCAGCAAACAACAACAACTTCTAATCTATCATCATCATCTGTGACTGTCCACAAGATTTCACCTGATCCTACTCAACACAGACCTGACCATGGTGATGCATTTGTAAGATTAATATTGGTCTATTGTAACTCTGTACATATAGGAAGGAACCTCCATGTCCTGAAAAAGTTCCAGTTTTATGAAAATACAGCAAGCTGACTGTTATATCAGCATGTGTGCAATATGCCCACCCTTTTAACGGTGTCATCATCAGTCAGGCGAAGAGCTGAAACAAACCAGTGGCCACTAGATAGTAAAAGACAAGCCTAGAATTGACTGCAGCTGCATCAGGCCATTAGAAAAATAACATTTAAAGAGACCGACTGCACACTTGCCATGTCCTATTCAAAAATGGTTCAGAGATAACCATGGATGTCTTGGCAGTTTAAAACCTGGTGAATGGGTAGTTGGATCTGTTATAGAGACCCCAGAAAGCACTCTTGGATCTCCTCTGTTCACAGCCAATCAAGACTCTGCTATGGTGGAACCTTCTCCCGAATCCGCTGGGTCTCCATGCTACCTGTAGCCAGCTCCCAAATGCAGCCTCAGAGGGTCCGATCCTTGCTCTGTCTGGTCTCCCCTGGGGTGGGTCCTCCCTCCAGAAGGGTCCTAGCCATCCCAATCAGCAGTGACACTCAGCCAGTGTAGAAGTCAGAGGGTTTATTAGCAATCCAGTTTGCACAGCAGCTACGACAGCTGGCTTTCAGATCAACCAGGAGGTCTAGCAGTAAACCCCAGGAAGAGCCCCAGAGATCCCGACTCTCAGACCTCCATCTTCCTTCTCCTCTTCTCCCCTGCCCTTTGTTCTCCCAGCCAGCCAGCCAGCCCTGCCCCCGGTCTAAACTGGCCAGAACCTGTGTCACCCACAGGGGGTCCAGGTAAGGTTTGTCTAAAGCCCCTCCCCCCCAGTGGTTCCCATAGTTATCCCATCACCACAATACCCATCTCCCACTACCAAAGCACAGGAACAGAAAAGAACACTTGGGTTATCGCCCCTGGCATCTCACAGTAGCCAAGAGGTTTCTTACTTCATTACAGGATCAGTGAAAAGAGTGATTAAAGACAGTCATCACTAGCCATTCACTGGTCCTAGCAGATCCCACTGTCATGTCCTATGGTGGCATAAATGACCACAATGGGTGTCTAGAGAAGACAGGCGAGCTGCTAGGTGGTTGATTAGGTCTGTAGGCAATGCCAAGTCACTATTCTTGTGGATCTTAGCCTTCGCACAACAAACATGGGGGCGTGCTAAGTATCAGTAGCCATGGCAATGGGGTAGACCGTAAAGTCTCTGAAACAATACACGTAACTTTGTTAAGCTCTATGGCTATGTTCACATGTAAACTGTTATTTCAAAATAAGTTATTTTGAAATGAGTTATTTCGAAATAAAATCCTTATTTCAAAATAAGTTAATTCGAACTAAGAAAATGTTAATTCGAATTAAGGGAAAGCCTGCTATCGAAACGGCTGTTATTTCAAAATGGTTATTTTGAAACAAGGCTGTTCGGACATGTTGTTTCAAAACAATGGTGTTGTTTCAAAACAACATGTCCGAACACTGTTGTTTCAAAACAACTGTTTCAAAACAACGGCTATTTCAATTTCAAGTGAGGTTTTACTGTTTTGAAATAACAGTGTTATTTTGAAACAGGGGGTCCCATTGTTTTGAAATAAAACTCTCGTCTGAACACAGCCTATGTTGAACAACCTTGCATAAGACAAGCAACACCAGACGGGAGCACTGTTTTCTGCAGAAGTAAGGGTTGATGTTTCAACATCTGGGCACTTGCCAGGCTTAACCAGCCAGTTTTCTATGCATGCTGTTCCAAATGATGACTTTGGATGCCATCTTCCTTAATTAGTTGCAGTACATTAATGATGTATCCAATATCACAATGAAATAAACCAAGTTTTGATTATGATGCAGCCATTGGCCATAGAGGAAACCATTTAACTCATGGCTTGTGCTTGCATTATGCAGATAGAATACCCTAGAAACTGTCTTAGAAAAGCTTGGCAGCAGACGCCGTTGACTACAATAGTCTGCCATGAACTTTATATCTTCATTCAAGACTCAGTGTCTGAGAAGGACTGAGTTTGGTAGCTGCAGCAGATGTCATCAGCATAGAGAAACTTGTGC
This sequence comes from Podocnemis expansa, assembly GCA_007922195.1. Taxonomy (NCBI): domain Eukaryota; kingdom Metazoa; phylum Chordata; order Testudines; family Podocnemididae; genus Podocnemis; species Podocnemis expansa. Next base: position 35,922,224 of record ML681984.1, on the reverse strand, counting down.
AAATGTAGCTGGCAGGCTGGTGATGTACACGTTGAACACTACTGGTAAAAGAATTGAGCTGGAGGGAGTCCAGTGATCTGACTCTTTCAAGAGCTACAACAGTTGCCCATGTGTACTCTAAACTCCCTGTTCTGTACAAAGAACTTTATAATGCAGCATATTTCATTCAGCTACCTGTTGAGCAATACAGGAATGTTTTATTCCTATTTATTTAATTTATATTTATATATATTTATTATTTATTCCCCTTTATTCCTAACACAGTCTCTACTTCACAGACTCACTGAATTTAAGGACAGATGGTATCATTACATCATCTAGCATGATCTCCTGCATAACATTTCTTCCGGTTACCCTGACAGAGCCCAATAACTTGGTTAACTAAAGCGTATCTTCCAGAAGGTCATCCAGTCTTGATTTGACTTAATGGACTTCAAGATCACTGCCTTAATTCTCAAAATCCTGCATGAAATAGAACTATAACCTTCTATAAATGCTACATTTCATGAAACTTTCAACCAATAGGAGGCGATTCCTTTCTGTGAGCCAGAGAACCTTTACAGAAGCCAAACTAAGACTATAGAACTCATTACTGAAATAAAAAGTGGTTATGTCTATAATGATGGCTGAAAAAATGCTGCCATCAACGCGATATTCTGGGCGAGATTCAGCGGTCAGTCTGAACCCCTTGAATCACTCCAGAAATCGCTTCACCAACTCCAACCCCGGAACCGGAGTTGCTGAAAGCCAACAGCAAGGCATTAGCAGTCAGCTTCCCCTACTCTGTATCAGCTGCTTAGAAAGTCATTGGTAGCTATGCAAGGTATTTTACATGCCTTGCATAGCTGCTGATGACTGCTGCCGAAAAGCCCTGTAAGTATAGACTAGGGCAGGGATCTCAAACTCAAATCACCACAAGGGCCACATGAGGACTAGTAGAGGGCCGTGTGAGGATTTGTACAGTAGCCTGAGAACCGCACCACTGACACCTTTCCATATAAAGATATTGCAAATATTGGTCACAATCGTGTCATTGCGGGCGGCAGGAAATAGCTTTAGGGGCCGCACGTGTTTGAGACCCCTGGACTAGCGCAAAGAATGCTAACCTCACTGCTTTTGGACCTGCATGCAAAAGCCACCTTCTGTGTAGGCCTTCTCAGCATTCTCACTGATTTCTTTAAAGAGAACTACTGTATATCCACAAGACCTCTATGTTTGCCTCTTGGAAGAAGGCAAGGGAGGGGGCATTTTTAAATCATGGAAAGCACTCCAGTACTATAGTGAGGTGGGCAACATAGAGTGCTCAATCTATCTAAAAGCTGGTTGTGAAAATGTGAAAATAGCTTTATTATGGCTCATTCCATGGAATGTTGCTTCTGTGTTTATGTTATGTACTTTAAGTAACGATAACCTGGTGCTTGGTAGTCCACAATGCTCAGTGATTCTGCATTACACAAAGACCTTTATCAAATACAGTTGGCCTCTGAGAAATGTCTTTTTAAAGATGTATGCAGCATTTGGCAAGAATTTGGCTTTTTGTATCTATGGCAATAGGTATATAAACATGGGCAAGCAAACAGTGGCTCATGAACTGCATGTGGGTCTTTTACAGTTCAAGTGTGGCTCATTAAGCTCCCTATATCCCGCTCCAATTTTCTGCCTACTAAACTAGGATAGGGAATTCAGAGTTTCTGTCTTGTGGCAGGGTGGTGGGATCAAAGGATTCGGCCCAGCAGGGAAGTAGGGGGCAGAGAGGTCTCAAGTGGTCAGTAAATTTGGCCACCCCCATTATAGAATAACTTTCTCAGTTCAAGGCCTGCCCAAGCAGATAGAGCACAATTTGCAAAGCTGTGTAATGGCCTTTCTAAAAAGAAATGCCTAGGGAAGAATACTGCTGTGCAGCACTGCATACTTGGCTGTCAGGGTGAAGGTTAAGCATTGTAAACTGAGCACAGCTAATCAGTATTCAAAGTATTTTAATGAACAGAAAGCTTAAAAATGTGGACTCTGATTTTTAACTGTTTGCTTTACTAGTATTCTAATAGCAGTAGTTCCCTTTAAGTGATTCTTTGCATCATTTCTTTAAGTACTTCAGTTCAAAAAGACTAGTAGTTAAAGCACAGGATTGGGAGATAAGGGATCAGGGCTCTGCTATAAGCTTTGCAGGCACATCACAACTTTTGACTGCTTCAGTTCATCCATATTAAAAGTGTAAATGGCACTGTGTATAACACAGGGTTATTGTGGGGCTTTATTTAATTAAAATTTTTGTATTATGCTTTGAGATGTGGAAGATGGTGTAAAAAGTGGAGAGTATTATTCCCATTGGTTGTAACAACATTTACTTCTTACATCTTGGTACTGAAGATTTAAAGGCTAGCCCCATACCTGTATAACACAAACAGTGAAATACCTTGATTAAAACAAAACACATGGATGTGTCATTACACATATTTTTTTTTGGCATTCATTGCTAACTACTAGTATTTTTGCCATCACCAAACACTTGCACATTAAGGAAGAAGAATCTTGCTGTTAATATATTGTGCATATTAATTGTAACAGCATTTTAAGAATTCAAAAATTCAGAGCAGAAATTGAAATCTGAAAATTTTGATTGCCGTAGGCTTTTTAATTACCTCACATGGACAACTATGGCTCTGCAGGGGCTACTACACTTCCTATAGCTTTATATTGCACTCATCACTAAAATATCTGAACACCTTCTGGTAGTGCATTAAGCAGTGTGACCACACATTTGTCACATGTGGCTTATTCTCTTTTCCAGTCACCGTAGGGACAAAAGTGTGCAGCAGAGCGGGGTGTGGCTAACTCATGCACACAGTTGTCTTGTAGTTCATTCCAGAGCTTCAGACCAGCCCAGGAGAAAGTTCTGTCTTCTGTATAGAAGTGCTTTACTCTTATTGCTGAACTCCATTGTGCTGGAGGAGCATAGCAGTTGACTAGGGCAGTGGTTGTCAAATATTTTTCCTCAGGACCCAGTAAAAAAAAAAAAAAATTTCTGCCTGCAACCCATGAACTACAGCTTAAAGCAATGCATTCCAGTCTTTTGGTGGCGACAGCAGGGCGTACCATGACCCAGTACTGGGTCCCAACCCTATGCAGGAAAACCACTGGACTAGGTCATCGCCCCAGAGCTTTAGATGAGCCTTGACATACTCTGCCTCCAGGGTACAGTGCACTTTGAAGGACTAAGACCTTGAATTTGATTCAAAATTCTATTGGAAGCTAATATAAAGTGTGGAAGACAAGTTTGAGATGTTCACAAAGCCTGTGTTGCTGAGGAGATGTGCTGCAGTGTTCTGAACTAGTTGGTATTTTCTAAAAGTGCTTAAGACTACAGTCTCAGGTATCTCTCTTTGCTGTAATACAGCAGAGAGATGAATAACTAGTTTATGTAATTTATGGCCTGTGTAAAACATTCAAGAATGAAGCATTATCAGCATTATTTATGCCAGTATCATTTGTTCTGCTGTATCTATAACTACCAAATGCCTCAGTCTTGCACCAAGATGAACGGTTCTCTACAAATACTGGAGACCACACTAGTTGACCCAGGTGAAAGATCAGGGCCTAATTGTGCAATAAATTCCACTCCTGCAATTGGAAAGCCTTTATATTAAAAAAAAATCTATATTTTGTATAGTTTGTTCTGAAATACATGGATTATAAAGGGAAAAAAAAGAAATTATTATACCTGCAAGCTCATTAGCTACTGTGCTTGTTTTTTAAAACTTACCTTTGATGCTAATTGTGAAGATTTTCTATCCGCTAATTAGAGATACAACTTCTTTGTTCTGTTATTCAAATTTTATTTGCCATGAATAGTACACAGACTTCTAAGAGCTGTAGAGTTTGTAGTTTTCTAATTGCGAGTTGCATACTCTGAGTAGCTTCAATCTGTTAAATTTTGTTAAAATTATTGTTAATTTTATTTTTCATGACATATGCAACTGACTTTTTTTTATTAACAAGCAGGCTACTGGTTACTTATGAAAGATGAAATGGGAAAATTATAAAGCTACTGAAATGGGGATAGAAAGTCATCAAGAGAGGTAGGTTTGGGGAAACATCTGCTTAGCAGAACAAGAACCATGAAAGAGCCAAGAAGTGGAGTGATGCAGGCATACTACTGCCCAGTTCAGAGACAGACAAGTAGCAGAGCAATTTATAGGGGCATTCATGGCAAAGTCATGTGAAGCCAATGGATGAGGTATCAGTAAGGCTCTTGCAACTGCTGAATTTGTATTTTAATTTCAAGTTCAAGCAGCAACTTGCTTTTATTTTACTTTCAGCATTTTTGAAAAAAATGCACTTGTTCAGTGAAATAGGTTTTAAAAGGTTACTCTTGAATGTTAGCATGAAGTACTTATAGGTCAGGTTATCCTTAATGATGCTCAGACAACATTCTCCATTGTGTGGACTGATAAGGACATTAAAATAGTGAGGAAAGGCATTTATTTTGTTTCAAAGAACAGACCTAGCAGTTGAGAGAGCTTCGCTTAATATTACTTGTGCAACTCTAAGTGAATCGCTTGAGCTTTCTTTGGTTCAGTTTCCTCATCTGCAAAATTGCCATAATAGATCCTCCTCTGTTGGCTGTGAGACAGATTTGTGGGGGTTAGGGGTGTCGTTACATAAAATATAAGTCAAATGTATTTCTTCGGGTTCCTTGTTAAAACTATTTAGATTTTAAATTAGAACTAGAGTATCAGCAGCATTAACCCTTTTGTTTATAGTCTTCGTAGAACATTTCTGGTGTAGTTCAGACTGTTGGATCACACTTAAATGTTTTTAACATATTTTTCATACATTAATTTCCAAAGTTGTTTTCACAAAACATGAATATAACTAATTAAATTATCCAGCTAATGGCACTTTTATATACGTAAAATAGACAAGGAGTCCTGTGGCACTTAAAGACTAATAAATTTATTTATTGCATGAGCTTTCACGGAAGAAAATCCCACTTCGCCAGATGCTTTGAAGATGGAGGAACTAACTTAAGTTACTTATTCCCCTCATCATCAAAGCATCTGATAAAGTGGGATTTTCTCCCATGAAAGCTCATGCAATAAATAAATCTGTTAGTCTTTAAATGCCACAGGACTCCTTGTTTGTTTTACTGAACTAGACTAACAGATGCCCTTTTGGAACTTCTATATAAGTGAAACAAAAACCTTACCATGTACACAGTGTTACAGTCCCTATATGGCTCCAACAAACATCTTTTAAAGATTTTGTGAAAGTTTAGATGTTACCTCCTTCCTGTAGTTTAACTTTATATCAATATAATGTAATAAACAGCCTCAATTTACTATTTTAAGATTCCCATCTGTCCCAGACCCGTGTTTCCTACCCACAAGCTGCTCTTACTCTTAGGGTGGAGTGACAGAATGAACTGCAGAGGACAAGCACAAGGAATTCTTAGTTTTATCAACCTTATGCAAAATCATCTGCAACTAAGAAAGAATGAAAACTGATAGTGTTGTTCCCATTTTAGAAAATCCCTCCCTTAAGAATTAAAATGTTGTCAATGTCTGGATTTCTTCAGCTAGTTTAGAAGAAGCAAAACATTTATCCTGATAGCTTTAATTTTTGTTTTCTCATTAGTCTCAAAACAGCTTTTTCCTCTAAGTCAAATACCATGAAAAGAGTTCTCTGGACTTCACTGGGAGCTGGCCTTGGCCCTAATCTTTTCACAAATACTTTCTATCGTCTTCACTAGCATGACTGCATCTCACTCAGATCTATGCAGTTAAACTTTTTTGTGACTCAGGTGCTTTGTCAGTTGGGAGTTGACCAAAATCCATTCGGGAATTATCATGTTTCCAGGCTGAGTTTTGTGCAAATAAGGACTCTAATACAGGCTTCTCAATCTGAGGATATTGTTTCAAAAGTGCAAATCACCCTTTGATGCTGAGTTCTTTGGATATGTCTACACTTCAATTAAAAGCCCATGGTTAGCCCATGCCAACTAATTTGGACTCAGGCTAAGAGACAATTTAATTGCTGTACAGACTTTTGGGCTCTGACTGAAGCCTAGGATCTAGGACCCTGTGAGAGGAGAGAATCCCATAGCTCAGGCTGCAACCTGAGCTTGAATGTCTACACCACAGTTAAATAGCCCCTCATTTCATGCCTCACAAGCCCAATTCAGCTGGCAGAGGCCAGGTGCCTTGTTTAATTAGAGTACAGACATACCCTCTGAGTATCTGTGGGCCAAGCAATGCTTTTGAACACGTGTCCTGGCACACTCAAGCCTCCAGCTGGGATTTATAATCTCTTTTTGCATGCCTCTGCATTCCTGTAAAGGCAACTATTTGGTAAAGGGGTTGCATGTGGGCAGGCATCAGCCCACCCAGCACTATGAGCGAGCAGCTTCCTGCAAGGGCCAAACCCCATGCTGGGATCAGTTCATTGTTTTGTTCTATGGGTATTGCCTTTTCTACATCTGCTCATTCTTTATTTCTTCAATATGTAAAAAAATAACTTTCTATCTCACAGAAGTATTGGAAAGTTTAATTAAGTATTTGTAAGGCACTTGGAAGATTTAAACTGCTCATTACTAATGGCCCAGGTCTGCAAAGAGACTAATGAAAAAGGACTTGAACAGGAGTTACTCACTGAGAAGACATATGCTCTAACCACTAAGCCATATAATGTCACTGTCTCTGGCTCAGTGAATACTTAATTATTTGTACAATGTAGAACAGTTTCACTAGGCAAGACTAGGAGACCCTCACATCAGACCATCCTGTAGTTCAGTGATTAAGGTACCTGTGTGAAAGATGGGAAACTCCATTTCAAATTCCTTCACCTCTTCAGGAAAGAGTGGGAACTGAACCAGGCTCTCTCCCATCCTGGGCTAAAAACTATAAGGAATCATGCCCTTCTTCCCATCACTGGGGAAGTTCTATGTGGAGTTACCGGATCAGTCCCTGCATGAAAGAAAACTGGGACAAGATCTATCTTCCCTTGGTTTGAGGCTCCTGCTGGTGGGTGTGTAGGCAGTTGGGTGCCTGCTCAAAGGCAAAAACTTAGGTGGGTAAAGAACTCTTACAGCTGAAATTTTAGCATATAGTGATTTTTGGCATACAGGGTTAGGAATCAGCAGAATGGAGATTTTTTGGATTACAATAGTGCCTAAATCTGGGATTTAGGCATCTAAATCCAGTGATGGCTCTGGGCAAATGTGTTTTAGTACTCATAGGTCCCACAGATGATAAGACCCCATTGTGCTAGGAGCTGTACACACACACACAGTAGGACAATCCCCATCCCAGCAGTTCACAGACAACTCAAACAGGGTGAAGAGGAGAACAGCAGCAGACATTTTATCTTTCATTTCACAGACAGGGAAGGGGGCCCTGGAGAGATGAAGCACCTCAGGTCACACAGGAAGTATGTGCCACAGATGGGGCCCACTGTTCCCTCCAAGTTGTGCATGCACACACAGGTCGTGAAACCTCGGCACATACCAAAATAAAGCACACACAAAAAAGTTTCAACCGTGCTAACATTAATGCACCCAAGGAAATTTTTGCACACACAAAGAAAAATTTTTGTGCCCAGAGCCTATGAAAAATTAGATGGAACACTGATGGGGACTGAATGAACTGTTTTCTCCTCCTGGCTAGGGTTACCAGATGTCAGGCAAAAGGAGGACATGCCCTCCTTTTTACCTTCCTGTCCTCCTTTTTAAAATATATGATTTTGTCTGGCTTTTTACTCACAGGCTGTGTTCACACACAGGCATTACTTCGATACAAGTTGTGTCGAAACAACTTCGATCGAAATAATGCCTTATTTCAAAATAACTTAATTCGAATTAACAGTTTGTTAATTCGAATTAGGGAAAAAAGCTCAAAGCGAAATAGCACTTTCAGGCAACAGTTATTTCGAAACAAGTCACTGTTGTTTCGAAACAACACGTTCGGACGGCCTTGTTTCATCCCCACGTGGGGTCTAAGTCCTTTCGAAACAATGCTGTTGTTTCGAAACAACGGGTGCCGCTGTTTCGAAACAACCGTGCGTCGTGTGAACAGGGTATTTCTTATTTTAAACCAACCTCTGTTGTTTCGAAATAAGAGTGCTGTGTGAACACAGCCATAGGGGGTTAAAGCCGGGCTCTCAAACACACGGCCCACGGGCCGCATGTGGCCCTTACAGCTATTTCCTGCGGCCCGCAATGACACGATTGTTACCGATATCTGCAATACCATTGTGTGGAAAGGTTTCAGCGGCGCAGCCCTCAGGATACCAAACTACTCCTCACGCGGCCCTTTCCTAGCCCTGGTGCGGTTGAGTTTGCGACCCCTGGGTGAACGGCTGCTGGACGCCCTTACTTTTAGGGGGAAGCCTTCCAGAGCCCCCCCAAACCAGAAGACTGTTCCCTTCCTACTCCCTGTGGCCTCCAGTCTCCTCTTTGCCTACTTCCCGCCTGGGGGCTGCGGTCACCCCCCATCCCGCCCCCATCCCCCACCTGCCGGGTCAGTGGAGCCGCATCCTCCGCGCGCGCCCACCTGGCTGGTTCCCGCCCTCGAGCCGGCGCGGGGCGGGGCTCTGCACCCCGCCGGTCCGGCCGCGGCAGGGGACGGTCCCTGGGAGGAGGCGCCGCTGCCGCGATGGCTGCCCGGCTGCCCGATGTGCAGGACGGCGCGGCTGCCCCCTGGTGCCGCCAGCCCAGCCCTCTGGCGCCCCTCTCCCGGGCGGGAGCGGACAGGTAAGGCTGGGGCAGCAGGTGGCTGCAAGTTCCCAGCCAGGCGGCCCTTGCTCAGCCCGGCAATGCGCCTTCCGCCGGCCGGGCTGCCAGGGGTGTTGCTGGGGTGTGTTTAAAACACAGGGGGGCGAGTGGCAGCAAAAGCGGACGGAGGAAGTTCCCAAGGGGCGGCCGGGTTAGTCCCCGAAAGCAAAGAAAGCCAGGCGTCCTGTGGCACTTTAAGGCTGTGGTCGCACCTAGGGGCTTATTTCGCAATAAGTTAATTGGAAATAAAATTGTTGTTTGGAATGAACTCGAAGTGGAATAAGGGAAAACATCCCAGCGAAATAGCAAGTCTGGACAGAGGAGTTGCTGTTTTGGATCAGGGAAGGGGCAGCAGGGGAGGTGTGGCAACGTGGCCCCCTCCTTGGGCCGTGCCCCCACCCAATATATAGAAAAAGGAAGGCATCCTGGGAAGGAGAAGGGCAAAAGTGTTAAATCAAAATAATGCTTATTTAGAAATAACACATTGGAAGGGTGTTGTTTCAAAACAACTGTTTTGAAATAATGGCTAGTTCGATTTCAGCCTAGGTTTTACTATTTTGAAATCAGGTTAGTTATT
>ML681984.1:35709599-35912870 GCA_007922195.1 Podocnemis expansa | reverse complement strand
AATAAGGTTAGTTATTTTGAAATGACAACGCTTGTCATTTTGAAATAGCGAAACATCGTATGTCTGTTTCAGCCAAGGTTTTACTATTTTGAAATAAGGTTAGTTATTTCAAAATGATGGGGCTTGTCATTTTGAAACAACAAAACATGGTTCGGACGTGACAACTTTTAAATCGAAACAACAGTTGTTTCAATTTTAAAGCATCGTGGGGACGTAGCCTAACAGATTTATTAATCACATGAGCTTTCATGACAGAAAATCCCAAGGTGTTGTGGAAGGACAATGTGCCAGCACTGATGGAATAGCCCAGGAATGGAATAAAAACTATTTGCACACTAGTCAGATAATCCTCTTAAAAGTTTGCAGCATCTAAGGCAGAGAAGGAACTTGCTACTACAAATGGAAAATGATAGGTCCTAAAAGACAAGTGTCTAATTTTTTTCAATTAAATCCCCATTTTTGTTGGCACTGTACAGTTGACAGGTTGGTCCCCACTTCTGCAAAAGCTTAAGCATGTGCTTCTCTTTACCACTGTGTGAAATCAGTGAGACTACTGCTGGTAATAAGCTTAAGCACCCAAACAAGTTTGCAGGATTGAAGCCTTCATCGTTTGTGTCTCAGTATTTTAGTTCTTTGCTGTTCTAATCTGTTGTTCCATAAGACCTTTCAACCCACAGTTTACTATTTAAAAAAGACTTTTTTTTAATTCAAACTTTTTCTCCCTGATAAATTAGCTAAGCCATCTACTTCCACTGAGTTTTTCTTCGACATTTTATATTGCTGTTTGCAGTTTCAGAATTTGAACAGGCAAGGCTATGGGCAACATTGTACATGACACTTAAAATTGAAATGAACAGGCTGTAAGATAAGAGAACTCTTTTTGTCAGGGACATCTATTATTAAAGCAGCTTTTATAATAACCACATTAAGTGATATTTGTACCATGTACTTTTGCCAGTTGTTAAACTCATGTTTTAAAAGGAAGATATTTTAACTTATGTTAAAAGAAATGTAGCTGTTAAACTTTATGAAGTGTCTGGCAGTTTGTCTAGATAAGCTCCCTGCACTTCAAAGTACTGTGAGTATGATCTTGTCCACTCCCACTAACTACTACATATTCGCCTTTAAATGAATGTTTCTAAATACCTGATGAAACAAAAGCAGCTTCAAAAGTAAAATTTAATGATGTGGAAAAGTCTGTAAACATTTTATCACATCACTTAACAAGTCACACATAGAATGACAATGCAGGTAGTGAAGAAGTTAAATATTTAACCTTAGAATCTTCAGCTCACACATACAGAAAAAAACGGAAAGCTTGAAAAATCAAATCAAATGTATGCTGTTTTGATTTCTGTTTCTTAGAAAAGTAGGTGCTAATTTATATGATGTGCATAGCATTAAAATAGCTTATGTTTCTGGTTAAAATGGATACTTTTAAAAAGATTAATGCATTAGGAATCTTTGGAAATGGTGCTCTGCCAGAACTCTTGCAGTTTCTGATTTGTGATATTTGAATGAAAAACAAACTTAGATTTTAAAAGCATGAGACTTGTACTGAGTCTTGTATCTAATTAAGAAACAATTTTTAAAAAGAAGACAAACACCAAGGCAGTTAGAGGCAGAAAGGAACATTTTCCTGTGCAAAAATGCCAAGCTGGCAATCACCTTGGAACCTCAGTATGCAGAAGACTCAATGCAAGTGCTTAACTTTGTCATAAGTAGTCCTGTTGAAATTGATGGAACTATTCATTATAGTAAAATTAAGCTTTTGTGTAAGAATGGGGCTTTCATGGTATTACTGAAAATATTTGCCAGTACCTCAAGCAAGCAAGGATATCTTTAGGTGATGGTGCTGGGAAGATTAACACTAATGTAACTTTTCCCGTAAAGATACTCGTTGGGATTTCTCACATGTATAAACTTAAGCACGTGCATTTTAATCTGTGCAGGTTTCCAGCACAAAAGTGCTTGTAAATATGACCAATAACCAGTGTGGCAAATCCCCAGTACTAATGTCACATGTACAATATTTACATACTTTTAATAGTGATAGCAATTATATTCGGCCCTCCTTATATATAAACCATGTTATATGTTTTGTTGATGTAGGAGAAAAAAGAAAGAGGTTGGTGTGTTGGAAATCCCATCGATTCCAAACCCTTTTCCTGAGCTATGTTGCTCTCCATTTTCATCAGTTTTGTCAGCCAGTCTGTTGCCAAAGGCAGGTTCAAGAAAAAAACAGGTAAGATTTATGATTTATTTTTTTTGTTAAAATACTTAGTTCTACAAATGTTGTTTTCTCTACTCTAACTCTCAGGAACATATACCATTGTGCAGGGCTGGCTCTTCCACGGAGCAGTTGCCTAGGGTGCCGACAATTAGGGGGTGCCAAGGACTGGACTGGGGCTGTTCTGCTTCCTGCTCATGGCAGGACCCCCACCCGCAGCTGGATCCCGGCGGCAGTGCTGCTCTGCCGGGGGAGAAGAGGGAGAAGTGTCAAAATCCCTGTTGGCCTAGGGTGGCAAAAAACCTTAGGGAAAAACCCAAGGAGTCCTGTGGCACTTAAAGACTAACAGATTTATTTTTCGCGTCAGCTTTCATGGGAGAAAATCCTGCTTTGTCAGATGCTTTGAAGATGCGGGAACTTACAAAATGGAATGAAAATAAATGCAAGGGAGTGTAAAACATGGGATCAGGTCATAGAGTAACAGCAAATCAGAGCAGTTGTTAAGGTTCAAACCCTGGGAAGGGTAAAGTCAAACTCCCTGTTGTAATGGGAAGAGACGCGATAGTCACGATTTAGTTCTGCTTTCACACAATCTAATTTGCATATTAATTCCACGTCAGCCATTTCTCTTTGAAGCCTTGATGTCCTACTGATGTTCCTGAGTACAGTCGTTAACAAATCATTTATAGAGTGATTAGAAAGATGGAAGTGTTCAGCAACTGTTTTTTTCTGTTTTGTGCTTTCTGGCATCAGTTTTGTGTTTGTTTATTCTTTTGCTCAGGGATCGTCCTGTTTGTCCAATGTATAAGGTGTCGGGTCATTTCTGGCACATGATGGCATAGATCACATTAGTAGATGAGTAAGTGAATGAGCCTTTGATGGAGTAGCTGGCTTGATTAGGACTTATGATGGTATCTTTTGTGCAGATATGTGGGCAAAGTTGGCAACGTGATTTGTTGCAGGGGTGTGTGCCTGCATTAATGTTTCTGTTGTTAGGTCTGTAGTTGCTGGTGAGTCTGTTTAATGTTGGGCAGCTGTCTGTAGGCGAGGAGAGGTCTGTCTCCCAAGGCTTGAGAGAGTGAAGGATCATCTTTTAGGAAAGGCTGTAGGTCCTTAATGATTTCTTGTAGAGGTCTGACTTGAGGTTTGTATGTGGTAACTAGTTTCGTTTTCTTTTTTGGGCCTCTCTGGCGATAGATGACTTGGGGGTACCTGTCTGGCTCTGTCAATTTTTCTTACTGTCTCTGTCTGAGGGATCAGAGCAAATGTGGTTATATCTTAGGGCTTGGATGTAGACAATGGATCGTGTGGTGTGTTTTGGATGGAAGCTCGAGGGATGTAGGTAACTATATCAATCAGTAGGTTTTTGGTATAGAATGGTTTTGATGTGTCCATCCCTAGCTTGTACTACAGTGTCCAGAAAGTAGATTTCTTGTGTGGAGTGTTCCAGGCTGAGTTTGACTGTGGAGTGGATATTGTTGAAATCTCTGCGGAAGTGTTCAAGAGCATCCCTGCCATGGGTCCAGATGATGAAGATGTCATCCATGTCACGCAGGTAGAGGAGAGGTGCTTTGGGATGAGACTTGAGGAAACATTGTTCTAAATCACCCATAAAGATGTTGGCATATTGTGGGGCCATGCAGGTGTCCATTCTCTGATTTGCTGTTAGGGTATGACCTGATCCCAAGTTTTACTCTCCCTTGCATTTATTTTCTCTCCATTCTGTAAATTCCCTCATCTTCAAAGCATCTGATGAAGTGGGATCTTCTGCCATGAAAGCACATGCAAAAAATAAAGCTGTTAGTCTTTAAGTACCACAGGACTCCTTCTTTTTTTTGCTGGAGTAGACTAACACGGCTGCCCCTTTGAAAAAACTTTGGGGCGGTCCTGCCGTTGTGTATTATACTAATCCAATTCTAAATTCCAAATAAGAAAAATTCCCAGGAGATTAAGATATTCAGTTTAATGAATGGATTATTAATGGTGATAATGACTTTTTGGAATTCATAATCCAGTATTCTTTCTCAAAGTGAGATGTGACTAATTTGTGACTGATAAGGAGAAAGTGCAAGCAGTTATACTTTGTCATCCTTAAACAAGAAATTAGATGTATACCTTTGTCATAATTATAATTAGGCCATAGCAGCGAGGGTACCCATAGTTACTGAATAACTTGTTGTCTAAAGAGTCTAATGTTGTTATTAGTGTAATTTGTAAAAATAAAATAAAATAAAAAAATAAAAATTGATGGTTGAGGAGCTCAGATATCATGTGTTTCACCATGCTAGATGGTTAGCAAGTTTATTTCCAAATTCTGGAATATACATATACAGTATTTATTTTAAGTGAATCTCTTAAATATGACCCTTAGAAAGCATTGTCACAGCTTCCAAATGGTCAGGTAGGATTTGGATCCAGTAGTGGGTCATCTTTCCGGGGGGGGGAGGAGCATACATTTCCAGAGACTGAGGTATTCTTTTGATGTAAATATTCATTTACAGCCTACTTTGTCTTGATCAGAGCAGACGTTGGAGAGAGAGAACAGTTAAGCTTTTAATGCATTGAACTGAAGAGAACACCCTGTGTTCAGCTATCAGTTTTTCTCTGAAAAATTGGTCCATCTCTTTTCCTTTTTTTAGTTATTTTTGTGAGTGGAAGAAACTTGAACTACTGGGGCTAGATAGTCCTGGGGATGAACATGGGGTGCTACATTCAAGGCCTTGACTGCACCCACTCTTCTCTAGTTCCTTGAGGGATAAATTCTCAGGCTTACAGATTCTAAGGACAGAAGGGACCAGTACGATCATCTAGTTTGATCTACACAATGCAGGTCTCAAAACTTCACCCACCCACTGCAGCAATAAGCCTCTAACCTATGACTGAGGTATTTACCTCCTCAAATCATGATTTAAGGACATTAAGATACAGAGAATTCACTGATAGGTGAGCCATGCCCCATGCTACAGAGGAAGGAGAACCGCCCCAGAGTCCCAGCCAATCTGCCCTGGGGGAGAATTCCTTTGCGACCACAAATATGGTAGTCAACTAAACCCTGAGCATGTGGGCAAGTCTCAACAGCCAGTCACCCAAGAAACAATTCTCTGTAATAGCTTTGAACCCTCCCCATCTACCTTCCCTTCTTCGGCCAGTTGCATATCTACCACCAGTAGCCAACGATCAAAGACCAGTCACTTTCCAAAGTAGGCCATCCCATCATACCATCCCCTCTATAAACTTACCAAGCTCAGTTTTGAAAGCAGTTATGCTTTTAGCCACCACAGCTCCCCTTGGAAGGCTATTCCAGAACTTTACTCCTTTGATGGTTAGAAACCTGCATCTAATTTCAAGCTTAAATTTCCTGATGGACAATTTATATCCATTTGTTCTAGTACCCACATTGGTGCTGCACTCAAATAATTCCTCTTTCTCCCTGATATTTATACGTCTGATGTATTTATAGAGAGCAATCATATCACCCCTCAACCTTCTTTTGATCAGGTTAAACAAGCCAAGCTCCTTGAGTCTCTTTTTATAAGGTAGGTTTCCACTCCATGGACCATCCTTGTAGCCCATCTCTGCACCTGTTCCAATTTGAATTCATCCCTGTTAAACATGGGGGACCAGAAGTGCACAGAGTATTTCAGATGGCACCTCATCAATGCCTTGCATAGCAGCCCTAACACCTTCCCGTCTCTACTTGAAATAGCTCGCCTGATGCATGCTAGAACCGCATTACCTTTTTTCTCGGGCACATGGCTTTGGCATAGTCATCCTGTGATCAGCCAGTACTCCCAGATCCTTCTCCTCCTCAGCCCCTTCCAACTGATGCATCCCCAACTTGTAGGAAAAATTCTTATTTGTCCCTAAATGCATGACCTTGCATTTCCTATTATTAAATTTCATCTTGTTCCTGATAGTCCAGTTTCCAAGGTCATCCAGATCTTTTTATATGATATCCCAATCCTTTTCTGTATTGGCAATGCCTCCCAACTTGGTGTCATCTGCAAACATTTTTAGCACATTCCCACTTTTTGTGCTAAGGTCAGTAACAAAAAGGTTAAATAAGATCAGTCCCAAGACTGATCCCTGAAAGCCTCCACAGGTAACTTCCCTCCAGCTTGACAGTTCACTCTTCAGTATGACCTGCTGTAGCCTCCCCTTTTGACTAGTTCATTATCCACCTTACTCTATTCATATTAATCCCCATCTTCTGTAACTTAATTTATAATTCCCTATGTGGAACTGTATCAAATACCTTGCTGAAACTAAGTAAATTAAGTCCCCCCCCCATTCACTTTGTCTAAAAAATCTCCTTATCCTCTCAAAAAAGGAAATCAGGTTGGTCTGGCATGATCTATCTTCTATAAAGCCATGCTGTATTTTTTTCCCCAGTAATCATTATCCTCAATATCCTGAAGTACTTTCTCTTTCAAAATTTTCTCCAAGACCTTGCATACCACTGAGGTCAAACTAACAGATCTGTAGTTACCCAGATCATTTTTATTTCTTTTCTTTTAAATAGGAACTATATTAACAATTCTCCAGTCATACAGTATAACACCTGAGTTTACAGATTCATTAAAAATCTTTCCTCTGAGGTGTTTAAGATGTGGGGCAGCTGCAATTGGGAGGGGAGCTGATGAGTATGTACTCACTCATCCACCACACAGTTTCTTGGTGAAAATCTGGACTCTAACATAGCTACCAATATTAACTCCTCTGCAGCTGACCCTGCCCCAGCTGCTGTTGAACAACTACAGGTTATCAGTTGGGGCATCATTCATACTGGATTATGTCTTCCTAGCATAAATGAAGTGTCAAAAATCTCAGTGTGCCTGTCTGCCTAGAGGAAAGAATCCCAAAGGGGACTCTTTGATAACTCCCACCTATCCTTTTAAACCTGCCCCGTTACAGGGGATGATGCTCTGAAATTTCTGCATTCCATTTGGACAGTTTTCAGTCCTGTATGGTCATCTTCACATTAGTTTCTCTGTGGCAGGAGCTGCCTGGTTCACTCTTCCAACTGGTGTGTCACTATGTTTCAACTTCTCCACACTCATAGTAAAACTCCTTTGCACTTATATCTGGTGGCTGATGCAATGGATGGGTAGAAGATGCTTATTAGCAAAATCCAGAGGTAGCATTTTGATGAGAAGCTGATTTCTGACCTCTAGCTAGTAATGCTGTCCCTCTTTAGAGATTCCATTTTTCAATATTAGCCTCTGACAGTTTTTTGCTTCTGGGTAAAAGAGCTCTGTCTTTCTCAGTCCCTTTCTTCCTCGTGACCCTTAGCATGAAGGTGTCCATTACTTGAACTCTTCTACATCCTCTTGGTGTGAGGGTTGATGATGCGGGCACTGGTGCTTGAGACCACTGCTATTTTCATCTTTCCCATTTCATTCTGTTTTGGGTCCTTCTCATCTTCACCTAGGAATACTAGTGATGTTAGTTTATACTATTATTGCTCTAAGTTTTGCAATAGCAGAGAACAACTGACATAACTCTTGTCAGTTTCACAACTGTCCTCAGGAGTTTGAATATCATCAGCGAAACTGAGCAGACTTCTAATTTTAATGCCTGGGAAAGTGTAAGCAGTAGCAGAGATATCTTTCTGCAGAGGCAGGAAAAAGCATTGACTCAGCTCATGTCTGGTAAATTCCCTGCCGCCATAAGGGCTAGAAACTCTTTTTTTAAAAAGTAAGTTTAAACATCTCTGCCTCAATTCATCATTACAATCTTCCTACTTGAAGCTACTAAATGCTCCCCCTGCCCCGACCTGTTTTAATATGTAAGAGTCCATGTGCAAGTTGTAGCTGATCAAGTTGAAAAGTATTTGTCTTCCCTAGTTAATACAACTCAATCTTGAGGTTGGTGTAGGAGCAGAAATGTAACTTTCATCTTTTCACTGCTTTTTTTTTTTTTTTTTTTTTTTACTGCAGTCTAGTTCAGTTTAAAAGGCTCTTGCCTTTGGATCTGAATCTTTGGTCTGATCCCCACTCTTTGAATCCCTTCTTGTCTTCAGGAGAAGAAAATATTGTGTGTCATAAAAGCAGTATCAGTGGATTGAAAATTAGGGACATCTTCAAAGATGGAGTTACAATAATTGCATTATATATGTCTGATCCAAATGCTCTGTTAAGTCAAAGGGAATCTGCTGATTTCATTGGGCATTTAACATACCCCATAATGTCTGCCAGATTGAGAACACCAGCACTTTACAGATGTAAATTGCAATGAATCTATAATGTAAAGCTAAAGTGAAAATTAATTAAATCCAGAAATAAAAGCTTATTAACTAAATATTTTCTCACATTTCTGGTTTGCTTTTGCAGCCTTCTAGTAACTTTTTAAGTAAAGTGTTTTATCTCTTCCTTGGAGATGAGTAAGCAGAGGTTCAGAGAGCTGAAAAAATTTGGTCAAGGTTTCACAGAATATTTGTCAGATTCTCTGTGCTAGAGTTTGAGTCCCATTTCTTAGTGCTTGCTTTAGCAACTTGTTTTTACTGCATCTGTGTAAGAGAGCTTCACTATTTTTAATACAGAAATACTATACTGAAAATGCTATAATTCTGCTGGAGTATATGAATGTTATAGTCTACTGGAATCTTCAAAGCTAACTGCAGTAAGGGAGTTCAGTTTTTCTGTTAAAAGAAAAATGGAATTTGTTATGCTACTGTCAGACACTTCATTTTATATAGTGCTCATGGCTAAAGGGTATCTCTCTAGTATGTGTTTTCATGGACTGTCATATTAGACTGCTTTCTTTTCACCTTAATTATTTTCCTGATGGATTTAAGCAGTAGAGGCAAGTAAAGGAAAATTACAAAGTTAGCTTCTACATAAACCTACCTTATCACTGTCAGTCAAGTGTGTCTAAAAGAAAAATGCCTAAAACACATACTAGATATACAGAATCATGTCCTATATCCAGAAAATCCAATACAAAATAACTTACCATTTATTAACCCCTTTTTTGCTACATGAAGTCTGACCAATTGAGATGTTTTGGGAGGGATATCCCAACATTTCTTTTATCATCTTTGGCCTCAGGTAAGCAAGATTTAATTTGATCTTGGTCTCATGGGCTGTTCTATATCCAAGGTTTTCCTGTATTCATTTGGCCCACCACCTTATACATCAAAATAATCAACTACCATCCTCCTGTGGCTTTCAGTTCCAAAATAAGCTATAGTAATTCCCTAATATGGAAAAGATGTGGAATATTGTCTCAGATCTTAAACATCTGATTGGAATAGATCTGTGTCACCTCAGTTGAACAATAATTCCCTCCTAACTTTAAGTATCTTTTTATTTATTTATTTTATTCAAACAAAACATTTTAGCTCCCAAATATACACTTCTCACAGACTAATTGAAAGTGTCAGCTCTATTTTATTCATAGCCTTTAGGACATACCCAGAGATGGAGTTAGCATTCAGTGAAAAATGAAAGATTGCCTAAAAATATTAACATAAAGTTTGATTTTTTTTTTTAAATTTTCCCAAGTTGAAATGTACTCTTTTGTTGCCAACTTTTTTCTTTTGCATGTTTAAAGCATTGAAAACCACATATAATACAGGCTGACTGACCAGGACACCCATTTCATGGGGCTGACTTGCTGGAACTGAGTTTATGTGGGTTACAACCTTGCTTTTATAGCAGAGTGATCAATTGCCTACATGCTTGGGAAGTGGGACATCTGTGTTTAAACATCATTCAGTTCTGCATTGTCAACACAGTTGCCATCTCCCATTTCCTCATAAAGTTTGGGTTAAGTTTTGCATTATGCCGTCATTGATTGCAGTCCTGATATTATGGCAACATAGATAGAGCAAAATATTGTACCACAGGTGCCTGAAACTTATTGTTCAGACATGGCTATTTTAATGTGGCAACACCATATAAACAGAATAGCCTTTGATGAGTAAACTTAACACACCTTCATATTTTAACAGATGTACACAAGGGCTTTAGTTTAATAAAACAAAAAATAGTAAACTATAAGATTACAAGTCTTGAATTCTTTTCAAGTGGGGAAAGATGGGCTCAGATGGGCATCAGAAGGAGTGAGCAGTATATTCTGAATCAGTCTGGTACTTTGAACTCAAACCTATCAATTTATTTTGGATCTTTCTGAGGTCTGATTTCAGCAGGGAGCTGGACGGGTACAAGATTCCACTGGGGTGGGCCTGAATGGGTGACTGCAAGATCAGGGCTTGATCTGAGAATGCAAAATACTGAATTGTGTTGCTTTGCTTGGAGAAAATCAGGTTGTTCCATGGTCCTTCTCTCATATTCTTTTTCCTTAACTGCACTAGTAATACAAGAACAGAGATGAAATCAATGGACATCATATTTAGAACAAATAAAGGAAAACACTTCATACAATAACACTACCTAATCAGTCTGTGAAATCCACTTCTGTAGGCATCACTGTCAAATACTGTATATGTAATATAAGATGCCTGGGTCATTTTGGTCATAAATATCTCATACATATTCATGTTCAGAAAAGAGCAATCAGATCTCTTGTGTCGGGGCATAATGTGTTCACCTACAGGGATCAGGAAGAAAATTTCCTCCCTGATGTATAGCTTTGCACAGTTGACCAGGTGTGGTGGTGGGGACTTTTGCTTTCCTCTCAAGGATCAACCGTTTGTTGTTGTCAGAAATATATAAGAAGTATATAAGAACTGATGGCATGATCAGGAACAGCAAATCATATTTCTATATTTTATCTTTTTTTTTTTTTTTTTTGGATTCTGTATCACCTATATTTTTTACATTCTTTGTAGTTAATCTGTTTTCCTTCTCTTTAATTATAGTGTCTGATCTTTGCTTTGTGCTCTAAGGTGTGACCATTAAATATGTGAATGGTAAATGTCATCTTCTATAATTATTTCAAATAGAATCCAATAATAAAATGGGTGTTAATTGCTTCTCAGTTCATTAGCAGATTACCTAATCTAGTTTTATGATCTTTAGAATTTTTTTTTCTACTTCCCCCGTTCAGGTAAAACAAAGACAAGTATTTATAGTGTTAGTGAAATTATTAAAGCCTAGAGTCATTTAAGCTTTCAACTCTCTCTAATGACAAAACAAGAATAACTTGCCCTGGAGTGACAGTTCTTACTTTGCTCAAGGATAAACCAAAAACTGTTTCTCCACAAAAGTTGTTCAAGGTAATTAGTGCTTTGAGTTTCCTTGAATCCAATATGAAGTGTAAAAATAAAACTCCAGTGACTCTCAAGGTGAAGAACATGTTATTCCTTGACTGTTATCTTTGTTTGTTTCTCTTTTCTGGTGTTCTCAACAAATTGATATATTTATCACTGAGACCAAATATACTTTAAAAAATTCCACAATTTTCACTTTAGGAAAACAGTGCTGTAATGGAACCTTATTTACACATTTTAAGTTCTAGTAGATTAAGTTCACTTCCTTTCAGAATCTTGCACCTTACATTAGGAACTTAATTAAGATTTCATGGCCAAAAAGAATTTTATGGCATAGAAAATGGTCTTTCTTTAAGTATTTACTCTACAAAGGTTAAAATTATCAAAGACTTGACTCTATCATAATTCTTTCACTTTACTACCACTAGAGTTCAGGGATTTTTTAGCATTTCCATTTGAAACTTTATTTTTCAAAGGATTACAAATAGAGCTGTTAGTGATTGTATGTTGCTAAATATTGGTCACTCAGCAAAGTTGTTAGTGACAAAACTTGATAAAAACAAATGTTATCTCTTGTCTTAAACTCTCTTAGGTTCAGGGGTTTTTTAATTTAAAGAGAAAGGGGAGACACCAGTGCTCCTACTTTGATAGTTTATGATTTTTCAGTTAAGTGATTGCTATGGTATTTGTGAATATTAGAAGCCACGTAGGCCTCTGAACTATCTCATATTTACATTAATTTTGCATGATATGTAACCGCTTGTAGGACTCTTGAACATTAAGATTTTATTTTCTTCAAATTTTGTTATGTTGTTCTAAGATTTTTGTGGCTTGGAGTATTGCAGGGAATTAAGTCCATTATTACCAGAAAAAGTTAAGTTTGGTAAACAGGTCTTTTCTACACACACTTTTTTTTTTTTTTTTTTACTGGTATAATAACTACTATTGGTGTGTGTGTTAGGTACTTAGTATGTACAACCCTTGATATGGACGTAGCTAGACTAGTATAAACATATCTTTTACTGATAAAGTTTATTTCGCTTTCTGTACACTGATGAGCTATATTGTCATAACTCACCCAGTTATGATGTTGTGCCATTTTAACTATATCTGTGTGGTTAAAGCAGTACAACTTTTGTGTGTAGATGCTGCCTAATAAAGTGCCACAGGTTTCTACATTTCTGATTAGAAAGTTGTGTGTTGAGATGGTTGCAGTCTCTTGGCAGGCAAACCTTAGCTGATATGTCAGCCCTAGTCTATACTTAAGCATGATTTTCGATGGCAGATACTCAAGGCAAATAAAAAACCTTGTGTATCTGCCGGTGATTGTCTAAGCCATTGGTTCCCAACCTTTTCTCAGCTGTGGCACACATTGATACCTTTAATTATTTTGAGGCACACCACCATATAGTCTCCAAATGAACTCATGAATAGTCATTATCCAAACCAGAACTCTTTAAGAGGTTTTTCAAAAAATTCTGTGGCACACTTGCTAAGGCCTGACTCTAAGGCTTTAAGGGACCTCAAGAAGTCATCAAGCCCGGTCTCCTGTGCTTTGGCTGGACCACGTAAATGTAGATGATTTCTTGTGCAATGTTGTATTACAGAGACAACTTGTCTTTAGAAACCTCCAGAGACGTGGATTCACAATGCCCCTGGAAGGGTAGTGCAGAGCTTAACTATTCTTATAATTATAACATTTTTCCTAATATTTAGTCTAAATCTCCCTAGCTGGAGACTGTTCATTACTATTTGTCTTACCTTCAGTGAACATGAAAAACTATTGATCATTGTCCTCCTTATAGAAGTCCTTAACATATCTGAAGATTATCAGTTTCCTCCTCGCTTATCTTTTCTCAAAACCTCACCTTCCCAATTTCTTTTTAGTTTTTCCTGATAGGTCAGATTTTCTAAAACTTTTGTCATTTTTGTTGCTCTCCTTTGCACTCTGTCCAATTCCTCTACATTATTCTAAAGTTGTGGTGCCCAGAACTGAAAAGAGTAATCTGACTGAGGGCTCACGAGTGCTCAGTATAGTAGGATGATTATTTCCTGTGTCTTACAAACAACATTCCTATTAATCCGTCTCAGAATATTAGCTTTACTTTTTCACATCTGCATCACACATTGACCCATATTCAACTTGTGACCCACTATAACCCCCAGCTCCTTTTCAGCAGTGCTCTGTACGTCTGTGAATAGTGCATCTCCAGTTAAGTGGTTTGATGGTGTGGAGAACTATCTGTAGGTAAGAAAAGTGCTTTAGCCAAAGCTTGGAGCCTGCTGAGTTTTTATAAGCATGGCTTACTTCTGTTTTATTTGCAACCATTTCTGTTTCTATTAGCTCAGCTTAGTATCATTTAAATCTCTGTTCTTTATTAATGAATTTATTGTTTTATTATAAATTCCTTTCAGTGCTGTTATATTTAAGTGAGATGTGAATCCACAGTAGAGCCAACAGGTTGGTATGTATTCTTTTTCTTTTGATATAGTAGATCTGTATTTCTGTGGGCACCCGGTACAGACTGAATGCTGCAGGGACATCCTTCTGGAGTGTTTGGGAACTGAAATACACCAAGGCAGAGTTAGAGGTGGCAGGGTCCTAGGGGTTTGTTTGGCTGGCTAATATACTGGGATGGCAGAGAGCTGCCACATAGAATAGTACCAATAAATCAAAAGGAGGTGGCAGGGTGGCTTTCAGTTCTGGGTGCTGAGAAAGCATCACTGCTGTACCAGAGAGCTAGCACCATCCATCTTCCATTTAAGTCCATGGAAGATGTGTGGTTAAGTCCCTTCTTACCAATTCCAAAATTTGAACCAACTTACTTTCCCCAAAGATCTAAAATGTTAGATGTGCGAAGTAAGGATAACCAACAACAGAAGGTATTGAGTGATGGGAAAGTATGAAGAAGAACTAGGGTGGCAATAATAGCATACAGTTTGTTTTACCCATATGAACCTCTTTATTGGTTTGCTAAGAGCATGCCTGTAATTGTCTAGGCCTCAGTCTCAAGCCATGTGGGCCAAACTTTGCTCCTGTGTCAAGTCCCACTGACTACAGAAGTTGTCTGTGGGGGTGCAAGGCTCTATTTGCACACCTCCAGTTGCAGGATCAGGGCACTGTACTGTGTATTTGTAAACTAGCTTAGTTGTCATAGGAGATTTAGAGAGAGTGGTGGCTTTTTAACCCCGGAACAATGTTTTGTGTGAACATCTGTATTACCTCATATGCTGTAGGTTTTGTAACATGGACATCTTAGACACTCTTAGATACTAGTTAAGGTGTAAGACACTTGGTAGATTTCTCCATAAACTGTATTGAGGGAATTTCCCAAAACATCTTAGTTTTTGGGATCAAAGCTCAAAGTTCTTGCTCTGTGCCATTTTGGCTTTTTAAGTTTGCTTCATCAATGTAAATCAAACTCAACATGGTTTCTATTCTTAGTCTCTGTGCAGCTTTTTCATTGCAGAACAATGGTGTGATTCCAGTGCATCTTTTGACTGTTGCATTTTAAACTGTTGGGAAACTCTTGAGGATGCATGTGTGTGTAGTCTTGAATTTTATTTTATTATATCTCTGTCCAAAACTAAAAATAAGAGTATACTTAGAGGTCTCTGAAAAGAGAAAGTGACATGAGTTCAGGGGGAAACACAAAATGAAAATGTAGTTGCAACAGGAAGAATTTATATTGAAAAAAACAGAACATGTTTCCAAGCAGATACTAGCAGCTAAACATGGTCAGTGACGTTAACATTTGATAATATATATAAAGCAACTTTAAGAGGTTGCTGTTTGTGAATGAAAATTGCTCTAAAGAGGACTGTCATTAGAAGACAATTGGAATGCAAGAAATTTCTAATCACACTTCGTTCCTAGTTGTTACCTACAGAACTAAGTTCACCTCTGTAAGACCAGTGTATTTAAAATTATTTCTAGCTTCCCAATGAATACAGGACACAAGACTAGTTTTCACTCATGAAGCATAGGAAAATGATACATTACTACAGTATTTATTTCTTTATGTCTGTCTTTCTGTTCCTCAGCCTGTCCACCTTCTATTACTAACAGCTTTGAGTCAGGGGAACCCAGATGGCAAGCTTGTTTTACACTAGATGATTAAACTGATGTAAGCTGCCTTGTGCCGCCCTAGCTGTGGAGTTGTTTTCACTTAAATTTTGCTTCCGCTAACGTTGGTGCCTCTCTTCATCAAGTTGGTAACACTACCTCCCTGGCCCTATAGAGTCACAGTCAATGTAACTAGGTCAAATCATCAGCGTAGAAACTGTGTTGCTTACATTGACTGTTACTGACTTTCAGGACCCATCCCATAGTACTTCACACAGACAATACAATATGATCTGTTCAGGAGTTCCACGTGAAGACGTGCACCACTGATACAAGAAGCCTAATGTGCACATACATAAGAGATTTAATAACTACATACAGTGGGTGTATGCTGACATAAGTTAGGTTGACATCATTCTGTAGTGTAAACATAGCCTTCTTGGGGAAATGAAGGGGGTTAATTCTCTGACTTTCCTTGACAAGATAGGCACCCCGGATGGCTGCCCTTGCAGCAGAGAGGAAATCAGATGAATTCCAGCTGGGGACAGACTCTTTAAGCACCTTGGTTTGAAGGAACTTTTTCTGATTGTATGTATCTAGAAGGAAGAGTTGAAATCCATTTGGGCCTGGTCTGTATTGCCAGTGGATTTTGGTAGCAGTTGATGGGAGATACATGAGATATGTAGAGTAGCTTGTAGGGGTAGAGTAGCTCATCGGCAAGTTAAGAAAGGATGGGTTGGATGAGTGGACCATAAGGTGGATAAAAAAAACTGGCTAGATCAATGGTTTGAGCAAGTAGGAATCAATGGCTCAAAGGCTAGTTGGCAACCAGTAACAAGTGGGGTACCCCAGAGATTGGTCCTGGAGCCAGTTCTGTTGAATATTTTCACTAATGGTCTGTATGGTGGGATAGAGTACATGCTCGGTAAGTTTGTGGATGACACCAAGCTGGGGGGAATGGTAGACATGCTGGAGGGCAGGGATAGGATACAGGGAGACTTGCACAGATTGGAGCACTGGGCCAAAAGAAATCTCATGAGGTTCAGCAAGGACGAGTGTAAAGTCCTGCACTTAGGACGGAAAAACCCCATGCACTGCTACAGGCTGGGAAGCGACTAGCTAAGTAGCAGCACTGTAGAAAAGGACCTGGGGGTTGTGGTAGATGGGAAGCTGGATATGAGTCAAGAGTATGCTCTTGTTGCCAGAATGGCCAATGGCATATTGGGCTGCATCAGTATAAGTGTTGCCAGCAGATTGAGGGAAGTGATTATTTTGGCACTGGTGAGGCCACATCTGGAATACTGTATCCAGTTTTGGGTGCCCCACTACAGGAAGGATGTGGACAAATTAGACAGAGTTCAGTGGAGGACAACAGAAATGATTAAGGGGCTAGGGCTCATAACTTACAAGGAGAGACTGAAGAAACTAGGCTTATTTAGCCTGCAGAAGAGAAGGCTGAAGGGGGTTTGATAGCAACCTTCAACTACTTGAAGGGGTGCTCCAAAGAGGACGGAGCTAGGCTGTTGTCAGTAATAACAGTGGACAGAACAAGGAGCAGTGGTTTCAAGTGACAGCTGGGGAGGTTGATGTTGGATATTAGGAAAAACTTCTTCACTAGAAGGGTTGTGAAGCATTGAAATGGGTTACCTAGGGAGGTTGTAGAATCTCCATCTTTGGAGATATTTAAGGCCTGGCTGGACAAAACCCTGGCTGGGATGATTTAGTGAGTGTGGCCCTGGTTTTAGCAGGGGGTTAGACTAGATGACCTCATGAAGTTCCTTCCAACCCTATGATTTCATATCTTCTGTCAACTTTCTAACGTTTACTTACCATGGCATCCCCACTGCATTGTGATTATGGGAAATGCACTCCAGCGGACCCAGCGCTACTCTTCTTGTGAAGCAGACTAATGACACTGACTTTCTGGTTCGATTGAATGGGTCTGTACCAGGGGTCTCAAACTCAAATCACCATGAGGGCTGCAAGAGGACTGGTAGAGGGCCGCGTGAGGATTAGCATGGTAGCCCAAGGGCCACACCACTGAAACCTTTCCATACAATGATATTGCAAATATCAGCAACTCTCATGTCACTGCTGGCCACAGGCAAGAGCTCTAGGGGCCGCATGTGGTCCGTGGGCTGTGTGTTTGAGACCCCTGGTCTATACTGTTGCTCAGTCAATCCTCCACTACAACCTAGTTTGGAGAAATTGTTATCTTCTGGAGAGCACCCTCGCTCCAGTAGCAGATACATAAAGCAAAGTTCTGCCATAAGCAAATGGTAGAATCTCTAGCCCAAATAACATAGATGATGACTGGGTCTTAAAAAGTGACACTGGATCATTGAGCATGTTCAGTGTCTAGTTGTTTGTCTCTTAGTGAATGTCTACACTGATGACCTACAGTGGTGCAGGTGCAGTCTTTTAAATGTAGATACTCATTACAGGAAAGGGAAGGGTTTTCCCATGGCTGTAGTTAAGCCACCTCCTTGAGACATGATAGCTAAATCAATGGGAAATGTCTTCCATTGACCTAACACTATCTGTACTGGGAGTTAGGTTGCTATAGCTATGTCTCTTAAGGGTGTGGATTTTTCAGACTCCCTGAGAGATGTAGCTATGGTGATGTGAGTTCCTTGTGTAGACCAGCCTTTAGACGTGCATAAATCTCTTATCACAAGAGAGAAAAGTGTATATTCTTCCCTTTCAGCTTGCATGGGGACAAGGGAGTTCTTTAAGGTAGTGTTTTTGCAAATGGATTCATCCTGCATCCTAGTTCTCTCAGCCACAAAGATTTAGAAGGGGATGATCAGGACAAAGAGAACCTCCCTTCCATGCACAAAAGGCCATTATCGCAGGAGAAAGTAATTGCCAACAACAGACTCCTTTTCTTCTCAGTCCCTAACTCCGACGCTTGTCATGGGAAGCCATTTTTTTCCTTTAATAAGTCATGAGTTTGGTCCAGCCACTTTAGTGACAACTTTGTTAATATTTGAAAATACCCACTCAAACAGCTCCAGATAGAGATTTCATGATACTGCTTAGCTTTGAGAGGGTCTCTGTATGTGCTCTTGTCTCTCTCTTTTAAACCAGTATGCTGGTGCTTCAGGTACATACATATACATTGTGTTGCAAGTATATATGCATGTGTACTTCAAAACTTGCTGCAATATTTATGATGTGAAGCAAAACAAGATAGTATGAATTGTTCTGTGAGCAAAACTGAAATTTTCAGCTAGTGCCTGCACTTAGGCTATAAATAGGCTTTTTATATTAGTTCTGTTTATGAGAACTCCTATTACTGATTGCATTAAGACCTTGAGTTTCTGAGCAGCTGCAAGCACTTGATAATGACACAGAAATGCTATCAAATGTTGAGAAAACATTCTTACAAACTTCCAGCCCTTTTCCTAATTGCTAATATTGATTGATATATTAAGGGAAAAAGAAAACATGAAACAGAATGGTTTTTGTTATGACTTAGTTGGCAGAGCTTTGCATTTAATAGTCTTTGATTTTACTTGACTGTGTCGATTATTACATAAATAGGAAGGAGTTCAAAAGTAGCATTTCCAGGGATCACTCGTTACTAGGAATGTAACTATAAATAACTGAACAGAACTGGGGAGTTGGGGGTGGCAACTCTGCATTATGCTATCTAATGTGACTTCTCTCAAAATTTCCTGTAGTCAAGAACCTAGAAGAAAGCAACCTTCAGCTGTCTCCACTGGATAGCTAAACTTAGGAACAGTTTGACATGCAAAGTGGGGACTAATGTCCCCACAGCAGCTGTGCAGATGAATAGTCTATTAAGGCCAAAGAACATTCCAGCATTGATTTTATTTTTATTTATAGGTTTTTCCATGTTCATCATCATAGTATCTGAGCATTTGTAGGTATTTGTTTAGCTTCCAATGTAGGGAAGTATTCTCCTATTTTATAGGCACTGAATCTTTGTCTCAGTTCTCCAGAGACACAAGCAAAATGTCTCAGGGGCACAACCAGAATTTTCCTAAAGAGGAGGTTCAGGTTACCTCCCTCTTTCTTCCCTTGCCTTGCTCATTTACCTCAGTCTGTCTCCCGTCTCATCACTTCAGGGATTCCCTTTGTTCTTCCCTCTCTCTGGAGTCTCAGCCTGTCTCAGTGAACTTACCTGAGAAGTGTGGCACTGGTGCCAGTGCTCCTTGCCAGGACAGAAATCTAGCTCCCCCTGCCAAGAATCCAGCACACAAGTGGGGTCTTGCTCTGCCCCCATCCTGGCCCTGGTGCTGCTAGACATCTGGTTTTGCTTGCCAAACAGGGCATATGTGAGACTGGGTTGGAAAATAGATTTGGGGATACTGTGTACCCTCTAGCCTAGCTACTGGGGTGCAAGGAATCATGGACAGATGTGGAGCATCCTGGTAAGTGTACCAGGCCTCGATGAAAGAGCTCTACTTGAGCTCCTGCCAAGAGACACTGAGACTGGGCAAGACCTCTTCATGGCCCATACCACCTGTTTTGGCTGAAGGGGAGGGGCTGCACCTTCATTATGCTTCTGTCCCCAGTTCATACACACAGTCTATAGCAGTACTGGAGATAAAATTCAGTTCTCTGGGGGCTCCGTTAGTTCATTAAGTGCATGACCATACTGTAGACTTCTGCCATGAAAATGCTTCTTGGTTGTATTCACTTTCTACATGCCTTTTTGGTGTCTTCTGACAACTGTTCATTCCCATTGAAATGATGGGTTTTAAAGCCTATTTTAATATTTAGTAGTTGTGAGTGGAGGAGTTGTTGTGGAGCTATATGGTGGTTGAGCTGTATTTATGACAACTTTGAAGATTTCATATTTGTTCTCATTTCATGGTGGAATGTAAACAAAACCATTTGAACATGTTGCAGAAATCTGTTTGTATTGAAATGTCTTTAAAAAAAATCAAAGCCTGAGCTTTTCAGTTCAAGAAGGTTTGGTTTTTTGGGGTCTAAGGCACTTTCCAGTCACTTTTGATGAGAACTAACTCTCACACGGTATACCCTGTTGCTCTTAGAGCATTGGCATGGAATGTGGGAAATCCGATCTTGGGTTTCTGTTCTGCCATTTCAAAGTGATCTGGAATGAAGAACTCTGTACTAAGTCACACAGACTCTAATGTTTTTTCCCAATGAAATTGAAATGTCTCCTCAAAACATTTTGATGAATTTTCACTTAGTCAAAAATGTTCTGACTGACTTTAGTACTGTGTTTGCTTTAGTAGCTGGAAATAAACCATACAAAGCTGGTGATGTGCAGGCATCTTTGTAACATAGGGCACTTTGAGGGCTGAAGATATGTAGTATGCTAACTAACCAGTGTGCCATCGACTGCATCTATTTGTTGGTTGTTTGAGTAATGTGGAGCACATTTTGAACCTAGTAGCTGGAAAATTTCCCATTAGAATAAACTAGAGCATTACACAACTGTAATGTTCACCTCTTAAATTCAAATAATTAAGAAAAAGAATGAGAAAAATGTGATTTATTTTTTTAAATAGAAAATAGAGTACATTCTTTAAATTACTTTTTAGCATGGTACATATAGACTTCCTTTAATTATGAGATAGGTAACTTGATGGCATAGCGTTAAAACAGGTACCCAGTACTGAAAATCTAATTTTACCATGGATTTGAAATAAGGGAGAACCAGACAGGAGTTTTGTAACTCACTTTACACATTTTAACACATGAAGCTGGAGGCTAGCAGGTGGTGTATCTGTACATGTGAAATCCTGGAGTACACTGAGCATGTTAAAAGGCAAGGTGAAGTAATGCCTGGACACTCTATGCCAACAATAGATATTAGTTTGAAGAATAAATGTGGCATGGCAATTATGCCATAAACTGTATATATTTGGGTATAAGCTGATCCGGGCATAAGCTGACCCCCCAATTTTGAGCCTAAAAAGGAGTAAAAAAGATGGGCGCACCGTGTATAAGCTGAGACCCCCCCCCCTTTTGGTCTTGGCCCCTAACCTCCCCACCCAGTGCTGCTGCTGGCTTCCCTGGGGGTTCCCAACAGCTTCCCTAACCCCCAAATCTCTGCTGCTGCTTTTCCCCTGCCCCCTGCTCTGTCCATTCCTCACTCCTGCCTCCCTGCTCCACCCTTTCCTCACTGCTGCCCCCTGCTCTGGCTTTCCTGCTCAGGGGGGCACCCTGCTCTGCCCCTTTGTCACTGCTGGTCTCTGTTCCTCCTACTGCCCCCCCTACTGCCACCTCCTACTCCACCCTTCCCTCACTGCTACCTCCTGCTGCCCCCCTGCTCTGCCCCTTCCCCACTGCTCTCCCGCTGGCTCGTCACTGCCGCCCCCTGCTCCCTTCTCAGTTCCCTGCTGTTGCTCCCCAACACCCTTTCCACCCCTTTCCCCCTCAACCCCTGCTGCTGCTCCTCCCAGCCTGCCAGGCACCCCACCGAACCCCCTTTTGCTGCTTCCCTGGGCTCCCCAAAAACCGTGGGTCCTCCTGCCGCTTTCCCTGGACTCCCCGACCCCCCCCCAAACAGCCAGGGCCTGCCACCCCTTCCCTGGCCTCCCTGAACCCTCCCGGCCGTCCCATCACTTTTCCCAACTCCCCAACCCCCTCCCCAACCTCTGGTCCCTGCCACCGCTTCCCTGGCCTCCCTGAATCCCCCCCTCAACTTCCAGGCCGACCCCCCCCCAGGCCTCCTTACTTGGCCACTCCAGATGCCGGGGTCCCCTCCTTCCTCCAGCCCCCGGCCCAGCCGACTGCCCAAGATGGTTGCCTGGCAACACTGGGGCTCCCCCCGGCTGCATGGTCAAGGAAACTGCTGGGCGGGGGCTGTCTACCATATTCTCCTGAGTATAAGCCGAGTGTCTGTTTCAAAGCCAATTTTCAGGAACAAAATTCTTGGCTCATACGCGATGATATACAGTAGGTGAAGAAGGATACTCAAAAAGTGAGATTTATCAGCTGAGACAAATGAACTCAACTCAGTTAGTTGCTTTTTGTCTTTGTTTCCTGGTGTGCTCTGACTTAGAGATATCCTTGAGTCCTGAATAGTGTGAAAAGCAGAAGCTACTCGGAGTCCTGAGTCCCCAGTGAGCAGTTGGTGGAATACCTACAAATGCAGTACTGATGAGGTAGGGTGGGGGAGATGATAGGGCTTTACTGGAGAACAGAAATTTGTTGCTAGGACTAGGCTTCTGATTCCGGGAGAAAAAGGAGGTATGGGAAAAGGAGGAGAAAAAGCAAACAGTAGGTGACCCTTTATAGCTGTGTAAGATGGATATACTCAACTAGCCCTTCTTAGGTCCCTAGTGTTTGCTTCTAAAACTCCTCCAGCCTCCTCACTAGAGCAAACCTTAGTGAGGCCTAAAATGTATGACTCATGGTAGTTATTCCTGGCAGTTTATTCCTCTTTAGTTTCTGAGACCTTAAATGTGACTTTGCTCATGTTGCTATTGAGTCATCACTCCGATTCACATACCTGTGCTATTCAATTACTTGACAAGACTCCATGTTGAAAGTGAACTGGGTCTTCATTAAGGAGAACTATAAACAGCAGTGCTGAACCTGCAGCCATCAAGGTGCACACAGATGTGACTTTGTGCAACTTCCTGCAAACTCTTCTCTCTTGCAGCCTGAGCTCCTTCTGTCAAGTGCCATGCATGTTACTATTTGCATCCATTATGGAAATGTATATAGAAACTTGAAAGAAGTTTCTCTGATTTTGTTCATGTGAGACGAGCAGTTGAAAGTGAGTACTCTCAAGGGAAATTTCTTTAGGCTACTTTCAGTTATGAGCTGTGTCTATGAAATACAAGCAAAATAAGGAAAATTTCAGGCAAAAATGCTCCAATGTGATGGTGAGAATAGGCTTTGTGTGTCTGACAGTGATTTTTCCTGAACTGAAAAGAACCAGAAAGTGTTTGGTTATTTCCATGTATGTCTGGCAGCATGCAATTGCCAATTTCCATCTTTTCCCCACTCCATTAACCATTCACCTGCAAACATAATACCTCTAGAGGGAGTTCAAAACATACATCATTCACCTTCTGTTTCTTTGCCTACTCCTCGTTCTGGTTGCTGTAGCAGCAGCTGATTATCAACATTCCCTGAGCAATGCCTATTGACTAATCTAGGGATGCTTCTCAGCACAGGACTCAGAATCTGAAGGCTGTTGTGGGTTGCCTTTAACCTCCCCTGAAATGGGTAATGTTATACGTGGTTTGTACACCATACAGCCTGGAGAGGTCAGTGTGCAATTATTATCACACAACTAAAGAGCATGCTTTTGGAATTTTTTACTGTGTCACGTTAATTTGTTAAGAAAGTGCGAGTAGGTGAAAGATGGGTGAGAGAAAATGGAGCACAGCTGATGATGACTATTAAATCTTTAACTGTAAATTTCCAAGGTATTTGGAATTCAAGTTTAAATATTTGGATATACAGACCTTGAATGTTGTTTTACAGGGTAACATTTTACTATAGCTGTCTCTCCCTGGGAATTAATAAATATTTACTCCAGCCCTATTTCAAGTATATCTGAAATCACACACTATTTTCAGTTTGGAAATAGAGCTTGCCCCACTTCTTTGTGTGTATGGGGGAGGGGGTTAATTCACTTTCAAATTTGATATCTTTTTCTGGCTTATGTGTTTCCCCTTTAAAAAAAAATCCCCCCCCCCCCTGAAAAATGCAACTGTACACTGTTTCCTCAGATAGACCAAACCTGATTCTTTTGGTAAAGAGACAGAAACCCAGACTGACCCATTGTGTGGCTCTGGTAAAAAATGTTAATAGTATGATTAACTGACTTTCTGGGCTATATATTGTTCTTTTTATAATCACCTAGTAATATTTTATTTACTAGGCTAAAATAATAGTTTGATAGCATTTTTCATGTAAGGGCCTGAAAGCTCTTTACAAACACTAATGAATTTAGCTTCTTCAGCACTATTATGCTTATTCTAGAGATGTAGAAATTGAGGCAAAAGGATTGTGAGGTGTCCAAGTTTACATACAGGGTGTAAGAGGCAACAGTGACAGAATTTAGCTCTCATGACTTCTGAGCCAGTGTCTTAAGACCAGCCTCCCACTACAAGAAGTGTATCTCTATTGCTTGTGCTATTGTTAAAATGCTTAAAGCTGTTGATTTTCTTAGGCTTTCCATAGGGTTGTTTTTTGGTTTTTTTTTTTTTTTTAATTATTTTTTTAGATATTCCTCCCCCCATGCCTTAACTTACTCTTTTTTTTTTTTTTTTTGGTAAACCAAATACACTTAGCTTCACTGTAGCTCGCCATCCAATATAACATACATTTAAGTGTAGTAGCTCCTCAAAAGTGCTGTGGAAAAATTTGTATCTTCTCACTCAGCTGATTTGCTCCCTGTACATATTCCAAATAATGTCTTCTATTTTAAAGATGAAAACATGAGTTCAAAGTGGTGCAAACTTATTGGCCCCACAGAGCAAACACAGCTAAGAGAGGGCTGGATTTTATTCCTTTTTTGTGCATCATCAACATGGTTGTTTACTAAGGTGCTGCTCTAGGTCCAATCAGTTACAGCTTCAACCTACAGAAGGAAAAGTAATTGAAAATAAGTAGTAAAGATATTATTTGGCCTTGAAAATCTTCATTTCTGAAGTTAAGATAAGCAGAACTCCATTTGACATTGCAGAGCTGGCAATTAGTGGTTCATCCTGTTCATCCCTTTCCTTTATTGGTATCCTGAGAATGGGATTGCCTGAATTGCTTTCAGTATGCTCATACTTGCAGCTCTGAATTAAGATAAGGACTGTAAATCAAATTTCATGCTTTTCAGCTGATCACTTGCAAGGGTCCATATGGATGTTGTTACCCAATACACAACTGTCTAGATGTCTTTTGGATTCACTGATTGATTTTTGCCTTTCTCTAAGCATCAGGGGCTGATCACAACTGGAGATGAGATACTGCTGGGGTGGGCTAGTGCTCTGAGGAGGTAGGAAGAATCCTTTTTGCAGAACGATATAGATAAAGGTAAATAGCTAATGGGGGGGGGGGAAACTGACAATTGTATGCTGTCAGAGACACAGGGAAACTGCCAAATAAGGTAGACCCATTTTGAGAAAAACCACTGTCAGGTGCATGAAGCCTATTCTTACCATTTTACTGGAGTATTTTTGTTGCCTGAGAATTTCCTTTATTTTATTTATAGTTTTTGTGTACACAGCTTGTAACTGAAAGTAGCCTAAACTGGTTTCCCTTGAGAGAGCTAACATGCTCAGGGTCACATTAACTGCCAGACTGGGCATCAGAAAGGCAATTTCCACCCATCAGATTGTCTGAGACCTTGGGGGTTTCTTAACCTCCTCTCCAGCATGGAACATGGTTGGTTACTGGGCTCATCCAAACATATCTTGCTTAATCAGTTCTCTGCCACTCAAACAGTAGGGCAACTCGATCTCCTGGTTTTTGCCTGTGGCACACATTTTGTTTCACAAGAACCAATATGCTTTGGTGATATTAAAATATTTGGACTTGGTATATGTGGGTACAAACTAATGACCTGTGGTATACAGGAGGTCTACTGGTCTCCTTTGGCTTCAACTCAGTGCAAGTTTAAAAAGTCTTCGAAACAATGATGAATTGATATAATAATTGAGATCATAGTACCCACAGGGCCATTTTAAAATCACCCCTGAAAACAGATATACCTTCTCATCTGTGTGAGTAGGTATGTTTTTAAAAACAACATTTGAATTATAGCTTCCTATTAAAGAATCAAACATGCAGTAAAACCTTGGAAACTAAGAAAGTATGTGGTGTGGCCAATATGTCCACCTGGAACAGAAACACAGATATTCATACTGGGAGAAATCAACAGAAAGCATTGAAATTGGCAGCAGACAGGGAACTTCAATACCCCGAGGATAAGATTAAACTGCTTTTGGTCATTTTTATTCCCTTCCTTGGAAAAACGTTGATGCGATATACTGAATTTACTGTTGCTGTTTTTTAAACCTCGCTTTTTTTTATAGGATTTAAAAAAAAAATCATCCTGGGATCTTAAAGCCCCGGTACTGGAAAGCTCATGCATGCATGTATATATTTCTGTGAGTAAAGAGTTTGTGGGATTAGGTCCCAAAACCAAGGGGGTCTGTTTTAAGCTTTATTGCTAATATTTTAAAGTCAAATAATGGGACAAAATCTAAAAATAAATAAATAAATAAATAAAATACTTCACATTTATTGTAACCAATCTGAAAATGGTGGTAGAAGGAGGAAATGATTACTCCAGGTATTAAAGAAAGGAGATTAAAATTTAACCAAGTGTAACTGCATTTCCAACATAGGTACAAGGAATTTTCTGCCTAAGCCTTGAGATAAACATAGACAATCAAGTAAATAAGTACCATGTCTAATATTTGGTAGATTACATAATTGTTGCCAAGATCCAAAGGGGCAGCTGTGTTAATCTAGTTCAGTAAAACAAGCAAACAAGGAGTCCTGTGGCTCTTGAAGACTAACAAATATATTTATTGCATGACCTTTCATGGGAGAAAATCCCACTTCGTTAGTCTGACGAAGTGGGATTTTCTCCTACAAAAGCTCATGCAACAAATATATTTGTTAGCCTTTAAATGCCATAGGACTCCTTGTTTGTTTATAGTTACCATGGCTTTGGTTCTTCTGCAGCCTAAGTGTGAAATGAACCAAAGTGATAACTGAGAATCTTTTATTGAGCCAACAAAAGGTTTTTGCCATGTTTTAATTGGGTTTATGACTTTATTAGAATATATGATTTAAAACTAACTAGATCAAATTTCAGCCCCCAAACTAAATCCCTTCATACTTTGGATCAGTTTACAGCAGCTATTTCTCTCAGTGCCTCTACCCCTCACCTACTATAATCAAGGACAGTAGGTTTTGAAACTGCAGAAAAACATTTCCCTATACTTCGTATATTTTGTCATTCTTTGACAGCCCTGGGTAACAACATTAAGATACTACAGATTACATTGTTTGATCTTCAATCTGCATATTGCTCTCTGCAAAAGAGTATTAAGGCTCTGATTCAGGGTTCAGTTCAGCAGAGTGCTTAAGACAGTGCTTAAATTGCGTTGACTTCAGAGCCTCATCAAGGTAGTCAAGCTCGTGCCTAACTTTGAATAGGAACTGTTAGGGCACATTAAACTTATACCAGTGCCCTGTTAGATATAATCATATTTTGTGTACTGAGTGTTAATTATAGATAATGGCACTGCTTCCCTTAACTCATTAGCATTTAATTCTTTAAAATCAATAACTAATATGGCCTCTAATCAGTCTTCCCACCGCCACATTCTGAGCGTAAATGACGGTCTTCATCTTCCAATGATTCTCCGCCTACTCTTCTCCCCAGTCTCGAAGATAAGGTGGTTTTGGCATGGATTACTGTAGTATTTGCCAAGTCAGCTCTGAACACTTCAAGCTCCATACAGTTTTCAGACCAACCCTAAATATTTTACTGTTTTTAAAAGACTGGAAGAACTGTATATTTTGCTTAGCCTTGTTTATTATGTTATGAACTCAGCTTGAACTGTGGTAGGTTGTTTACCTTGTTGATCTAGTGTGAGCAACATTTTAAATTGTAAATACTTG
The DNA here is from genome assembly GCA_007922195.1 of Podocnemis expansa. Classification (NCBI taxonomy): domain Eukaryota; kingdom Metazoa; phylum Chordata; order Testudines; family Podocnemididae; genus Podocnemis; species Podocnemis expansa. Next base: position 35,884,802 of record ML681984.1, on the reverse strand, counting down.
ATCAAAAGTGTTTAAAAAATCTTTAATCTCATCTCATATTTCCAACCACATCTACTACATAATCTGCTTTTATTTTTCATTTTAAGAATAGCATATTTTAATTGTAATCAAAATATGCATGCTTTTAAAAAATTGAAGTATAATGATATTCTGTCTGTAAATTAAATACTTCAACATAAAAAGCACAACTTTCTTTCTCCCAGACCAGAGAAGGCATACAATTGCATGGTTTTTGAGGGGAGGAAGGAGTGAATGTGTGTGGGGGGGGAAAGGCGCCTGGGTGATCTAAATGTTTAATCTGGTTCTTTAAATATCATAAATAAAAGTATCTGAATATATTTGCAAGGACAAAGGAGGTGTTTGCAATCCCTGTGATTGGCTGGCTGCTTGCTAGTTCTGTCCCAGAGTCATCCTTAATTGGCTTTGAATAGGGTTGGATTCACATAAGCAGGGTGACATTTATTGCATTCTTTCTTGTTTCTTTGCACTGACTCAACAGTATTGGGCTCTGAGAACTAAGGTTTCAAGGAATATTGCCAAGGACTTATGTTATTTCACGTATGACCTGAATGGAAACTGTTAGTCTAATTCTGTGAAGAGCAGACATGAGCTTGTATGCAAGAAGGGTAACTTTGCCAGCAATTACTCCAATAGTTCTGCAAAAAAGGGTAGGACATTTATATGATTTCGTACTGTAGTGTGTATGGGGGATAATGAGGTTGCAAAGTGTAAGCAAACAATATTTTAAATGCACAACATGTAGCCATATATAAGAATATATGATTGAGTCTCATAGGGAAAAAGATTATTTAAAAAATCTATAATATTTTAAGATAACAATTGTCTATATCATCAAATAGACTTAAAGTTTATTAGACTACCTGTCACACACAGCTTTTCTGTATCATTATTTTTGTGATTATAGGCAATTAGAGGAAATCGTATGTATGTAATATTTTAGCTGGGTCAGTTGTGCAGAAAAACTAAATATCAGAGATTTCCATTTGTTAATATTAAAATATGTGCTTCTCTAGGGATTTTAAGGGTTTGATCTAAAACCCACTGAAGTTAGGGTCAGTTTCTAGGATCATTGTAGAATGTTTCTACATTCTTTCAATGACAGTTTTGATCAAATTTCCGTCTGTTAAATGTTGAATATGAGCATTTAATTGTATAATCACTTCTAAGGAGTTTTAAAAACTAATTTGTTCCAATTTTTAGAATAAGGATTTAACTTTCTAAAATGTACTTATGACACAATTATGCAATTTAGATATTGCACCTTGTGGATCATAACTAGAGTTATGCTAGTCAGTCTGCATAGTGTGGCTGTATAGACACTTGTAAATCAAGGCAAGAGAGGGAGATGTGCTTCCTTTCTAATACAGGGTTATTTAATTTATGTATAAATATTAAGTTTATATTAGTTTTTAAGAAACCCCAAATGATTACAATTAAACTTACAAATGTAGAACTAACAAACAAGGAGTCCTGTGCTACTTAAAGACTAACAGATATATTCATTGCATGAGCTTTTGTGGGAGAAAATCCCACTTTGTCAGACTCTTTGAAGAAGTGTCTTCAAAGTGTCTGAAGTGGGATTTCTCTCCCATGAAAGGTCATGCAATAAATATATTTGTTAGTCTTTAAGTGCCATGGGACTCCTTATTTGTTTGTTTTGCTGAATTAGACTAACACAGCTGCCACTTTGGATCTTTACAAATGTAGGCTTCATTGCCATGTACCTTTATTTCCCCAAAATAAATAAATCCTTGTAAATGCAACCTTCTGTTACCACGACGCTTTTGAGACACTGTCATAGCTATGGAAGACAGAATTTTAGTGAAATACCTTTGTAGTAGTAAGTGACTTTCAAGGCCATCCCTACAGACATAAAACAGTGCATGTTATGAGCAATTAGTCCAAAACTGTCTACACCATTTGAATACACAACTTTTGTACCTCTTTGTCATGGAACATTTCTGACTCAGATATTCTGTCCAAAAAGTACATTAGAAGAATGGTAGGATTACCCAGTTGAGTATTCAAAATTGAGGAAATGTCACAGTTAAAATTTCACATATAGGTTTTTGGTTTGTTTTTTTTTTTTTTAAAATTTTGCAGTTTTATGCAATATACATTATGGTACTGTCCAACTCAGATGATTGCTTACTATACTATATCTAAGGTGAAATATCCCCTCCCCCAACCTTAGATATGTGAATAGCACGCTGTAATGTCTTGTTCTAGTGTCCTTACACATTTTGTTTGTCTTAATAGTCCGATATATCTTAACTGGCTTTCCACAGAAAATTTTGTTCTCTATTCTCTAAAATGTTTGAATTTTAAGTTTAATCAATATTTACATACTAGGCACTTTCCTTGTATTTTAGGAAATGAGGCAGTTTGCTTTAAAGGTAATTAAATCATAAGCTTAGGTGGCCAGTATGTGATATCTAGCTTGCTCTGCTGTTCTATTTTTGTTTATTGGGCACTTGTTTTAATGGACTCTATCTGTCATAGACAGGGTAGTACGTAATGCTACCCATTACACCTATGCTGTACACACAAATGTTGAAGTAAAAGTACACATGTAACTTTAGAGTTCCCTGATTTTTTTTTTTTTTTTTTTAATATTATACTAAGCTGCCTTGCAGAATATTTTGTAAGAATATGCTGGGTGCACTAATGAGGGAAAAAATAAGTTTGCATTTGGGAATATACAGAATAGTTGTATATGTTTGTTACATGGTTAGACATCAGCAGTGCCCAATTCTCTGAAACTTTGTAAGGTCTGCCTGAAAGACTCCGTTCTTCCACAAATCTTAGGATGTGTATAGCTGTTTTTTACATGCTTTCTCAATGAAGTTGCCAGTAAAGCCAGTAAAGCTCTTTCCCAAGTACAGCACAACTTCACAAAGTCTTTCAGTGCGCAGCTAAGTTAGCTATGCATGCATGTTTCATACAGCTTTCTTTATCCTCATGTTTTATAAGCTTAGGGAGAAAACACTCTGAAAAATATACTGTATGCACCCAGAGCTGGATAGTCAATGAACATCTGATCCAAACAACTGTTACACTGGAATACTCAAAGTAATGTGCCCTTGATTAGGGCTAATTCAGTGCCAAATTAAATTTTCTGAAGTAGGTTGTGCGCTTTGTATATGTGCATCTCATATTTTCTGTGCAGATCTCCTCCCTACTTCCTCCCCAAAAGACGTCACTTCTGTAGCACCATCCCCCCCTCCCCCCCCCGCCTGACTCTGGGCAGCCACAATGGAGTAGGTAACAAGAGACTGGGCAGGTCAAAAGCAGGAGTGCATGCAAGAGTTTTAAGTTACAATATATGTCATTTTGCCTCCTTGAGGATATTAGGTAAAAGATACAAACAACCTTAGTTGGTGTTTATTTCTGAATAGCCCTTCCCTTCCCCATGCTTCTGGGGTCTCCCGTGGGTAGGAGGGTGCTTTTGTAGATCAGCTCCACTGGAGTTATGTTGCCAACGAGATGAGATTGGAAGGAGGACAAGTTCAAGGAAGGGGTGCAGCAGGCCTCCATGTAGATAGTTCTAATATTCTTGGGATCCTTCAGCTTTGAGGGAAGGATCTGGCAGAGAGCAACCCTCCTTCCAGAACAGTTGTGGGGAGCTGCTTGCAGAGTCTTCCTCCCATGAATCCCACCTCAGAAGTTTTGTTACAGGAGAAAAAGATACAGCTGTTTAAACTGGTCTAGTGGAGAAACAAGATGAGAAATGTTTATAATAGGAAGTATCTCCTCCCTCCCCCTTTCTCATTTAACTTAAAATCCCAGTAAAGTTCTTTGGTTGTTCATTAGTTCTTTCTAGTATATTTTTAGTAAAAACACAGACTATACCAGGTAGGATAACATTTAGAACCTGATCCCACTGTTATTGAAACCAAGGGCAAGGCTCTGATTGACTTCAGCCACTGGTCTTTGGACCTTGCTTAATTACATACTGCTTCAAATAATAGATTTTCTTTAGAAGCATGCAGGCATATTTGAAAAGGTATCCTCCTTTGTTTTCTTTTTCCAAAAATGTGCTTTTAAAATGTCACAAATATACTTTTTTGTCCATTTTTGGAATATATCTAAAGCTACGTTAAAAATGGAAAAAGCATATAAGTGAAGTGTGAAATGTTATGTTTTAGTATTCAGTAGTAATTAGGGCTATATTGTGCAAGATGGTTTTAGAAACAGCAGCTCTATTTATCAAATTAAATCTGAATTCTTAGTTCTTGAAGTATTTGTCTTGTCAGTGATGTGTTTCATAAGAATTTGACTTGAGTTTCAGATACAGTAAGGCAAAAGTGCAAGTTTCACCAATTATACAAAAAATTGCAATGGCATTTTTAATGATAAGAAAAAATAGTTGTATTACTTAGCTGATATTTGGCTATTCTGGCAGTTCCTGACAAATGCACTACTAGTTTTATTTTCTTTTTGAAGAGCTGAAAGGAATACATTCTCCAAATATGTGATAGCTGTACCCTAATATAGCAAGTGTTTATCATACTATTGCCATTCATTGCCTCTCAACTGCATCTCATAAGAATAAAATTCAGGACAAGGTTTACCGCCTCTAGAATGTACTTCCATGATTCATGCAATTCCTTTCCTAGTGACCATACATGGACACGGCTTGCTATAGATGTTGTTCTAAAAGGGTCTGACTTTGCCCCCAAAAGGATCTTTAAAAGTCAGCCAGAAAGGTGATTTATTGAATATGCATATTAAACATTCAAATCAGAGCTGAACATTTTGGCCCCATCATTAATACAAGTCAGAATAAATATTGTTTTCTCTAGTCTTGGTAAGTATGCTCTTCTATAAACTGTTTTTAAGGAAACTGACTAAAAGTGTCAACTTTGATTAAAAAGCATTTAGTTATGCTTGTCTGAGAACCAGTTAGTTAAAATAAATACTGATGCATTCACAGAAGTGATTGTGGTAATAGATAGACACTATCCAGTACAAGAAATTAGGAACAGGGCATTGAAGAAAGCATTCAGTGGCCTTTCATAGCTATGATCTACTTTCATGAGATGTCACAAAGTATTCTACATTTAAAACCCCTGAATGCATAATAGTGTAGTGCATAAATGTGTCACGCCCACTGATTTTAAAAAATATGATGTAAGTTTTCTTTTTTAAATGGACAAATTTATTGTTTAAGATCTGAGTCTGATTACATTGGTTAGAGTCAGAATGTATGCAAGGAAGCGAGTTGAAAGCGCACACTTCTAGTGCACCTAACTTCTGGTCTGCCACTGCCATTATACTTCAATATTGGGCCTTTTCTTAGCAAAAATTGCTACTTAAACTAAATTTTATTTAGAGTTAGGGATGAGAACATATCTCTGCTAGGCTGAAAGCCATTCTTCAATTTGTTTACAGGTCCCCAGAGGTGAAAGGCTAGTGCATTAATCTAGGAACTTTACATAAAAGCACTCAAGCTGACATGCCAATGGTGTCCGTAAACGGATACCTTTATAGACTATCTGGAGGCAGTGGTTTCTCGTTTGAATATTTTGTCTTTCTATTTATAAGGACAATTGAAAAATGGAGTTATTTAAAGATGCATAAACACACCCATTGCCTCTACATCTGAGCACTTCCATAAACTCAAACTGAAATACTTTTCCTAAGGCAATCCTACTGTTTATGTAAAGGCCTGACTGAAAAGGGAAGCCTTGTTCTGTTTCCATGCCAGAAGGAATGAGTGGGTTGTGGGCAGTAATATATTCAGAGCTACCTTCAACTGAGCCTGGGAAGTTCAACCCCAAAAATCTACAGCAAGACTAGCCTAGCGTATTTGCAACCACTGGGAGTGAGGGCAGGAAAAGAGGCAATTGCAAACAGGATGGAGTTCCGATTACTGTGCTTTTGTCTACTCTCAAATGGCATCTTCTAGTATTTCATCATAAAAGTATGAAAAATTAATGCAGCCCAAAGAACACATCCATGTTGGTTCATGTGTACATTTGCCTTGCTCAGTCTTTGCTTAACTTCCTATAGGTGTTGATGAGGAACTAGTTTGCATGGAGAAGAACTGGCATAAAAACTGTTAAATAGCAGCATTCAATGGTTGATAAAATTCCTTCCTAGTACTTTCTGTGGTGTAATACCTTTGTTAATGCTCCTAGGAATTCTGACCCAGTTGGAGGATGGGAGCTGAAATAGGGAGGAGGATAAATTTTGCTGGTGGTTTTTATCTTGGTAATTATTTCTGACCACTGTGGTGCATGCAGAAAAAGGGCAAGCACTTTAAAGGTGCATCTGCACCGTAGGTGGGAGCATAATTCCCAGCTCGGGTAAACAGACAGATGCTAGAGCCAGGTGGTGGCTCAGGCTAGCTTCCTGTTTGTGTGTGTGTGTGTCTATCTGTTTGTCCATCCAAGGGGTCGGAGCAGGTTTGTACTCAAGCAGCTAGCCTGGGCTGCTCGCCTTCCTCCATAACTGTTTTTAGAGCTGGCTCCAGGAGATCTGGTATGTGCATGTCTTTTTGAGCTGGGAAGTATGCTTTCAGTTATATTGTAGACATCCCCTAAATGAAGGATGTAAACCACTATTAATTTTTTGTTTATTATGGAGTTGCTTAAGGGCCAGGAATGGGACCCGTTATGCTAGGCCCTGTAAAAACACAGAGCAGTAGGCAGTCCCCCACCTCAAAGGACTTACAATCTAAATAAATAACAGACACAGGCTGTGGGATGGGGCGTAATGTACAAACCACCTACATAGCTGAATGTCTGTCATTTGAACTTCTGTGATCTTACTAGCTCAGTGCTGTGGAAGGTGGACATGTCTGTTGTCCTGGGCTGCTCCATAATAAAGCTGTTTGCCTATGTTCCTGTAGCAAGAAGGGGAAATAAGGAAAAACAAAAACAACAAAACAAACATCAATCTAAGGAGGCATGGTCGAGTGGTTTTCCATCTTCTTTTCTCAGGACCCAGTTGAAAAAAATCACTTGTGCCCATGACCCAACAATTACATCTTTGAGCAATGCATTCCAGTCTTCTGGTAGCAGCAACAGGGGGTGCTGTGACCCAGTGCCTGAGGGTCTGAGACCCAGTATTGGGTCCTGACCCATGGTTTGAAAACCACTGGCATAGTATAATAAGGATCTGTTAGGAGACCCTGGTTCTGGTCCTGCCACACTAACTTCATGAGTTACATTGGGTACAATCACTCTGTTCCTGTTTCCCCATCTACTCTTTGTGTGTCTAACTTTTTTAGACTTAACTTTTCAGGGCAAGGGCTGTTTCTATGAAATATATGTACAGCATTTCCATAATGGAGCCCAAATTTCAGCTGAGGCCTCCGTCTAAAGCTATCATAATATAATAAGGTCTGGAGGAAATTTGGTTAAAAGGGAGTTTGGACATGTATTCAAAGTGCTACTTTAATATGAGGCATTTAGATTGTTGTGAGCCTACTACACATTTCTACCCTTCTGTGACGGGGCGGACCCGCCCCACACTCAAGCGGGCCTATATGCCCTGAAGAGACGGGTAGCCCCGTCCCTCAGGCCCTGCTGGGTGTGCTCCAGCAGCTGCCCAGGGATAAAAGGCAACCGCTCTCCTCAGTCAGGGGCAGACCGGCGGAGGGAGCAGACGTGGGTGAGAGGCTCCTACCCAGAACCCGGCTCGGCCTCTACCTTAAAGGAGCAGCTTCTCGGGATGCTAGAGATGCCGACTGCTGAAAGTGTTGCGGAGCTGGGCATACTAGGTCGTGAGGATCCTGGGGCCCAGGCCGAGTAAGTAGGGTAACCAAATGGACATTGGGAAGCCATGTGGGGGGCCGCCACCTCAGCTGCTGGTAGGAAGTAGCCCAGGGTGGTATTTAACGGGGTGAGCCATGGTGGGGTCAGGGCCTCAGCCGGTGCGTTGCGGTTCGGATCCCCGCCGGCTGGACCAAGATCCACGGTAACCCCCAGGGCCCTGGGCTGGGGTTCAGAGGAGCGGGAGGGCCTGAACCCCCCTACCTGGGCACTCTCCCCTTGTGACGCCCAGCCGCTGTACACATGGACTCTGGCTGTTGGGCCGCACTGCCCTGGTGTTAAGGGCTTGAGACTATTGACATTGGGTAAAGGAGCCACACCGTCCTACCAGAAGGGGCTCCTGCAATTGTTGCCTATAACCAGTGGGCCATTGTGCCCGGAACCCAGAGTCTGGAAGTGGGGCTCAAACCTGGAGATTCCCCCCATGTCTGAGCCAGCGGAGGTAGTTTACTCTGTGACACCTTCATACAGTAAATCCTGGCTGTTGTCTGACTTAGCATTTGAAGAGAAGATGCAACTGAAAGGCTGATCTTAGCTGAAATATACCTGTGATTGAATTTTAAATTTGTCTGATTTTAGGTCTTGTTGAATTTCCCAGGTCTGCAGATCGTTAACAATATAAATGTTCCTGAAACTTGAGAGAACTTGAAAAATGTTAGGTTGCATATTCTAGTGTCCTTGCAAGTGATAACTTTAGGCTATGCTGAGTATCACCTGAAAGAAAAGCCTGAAAGAGGAAGGGGCAGAATTATGGAAAGACTTGAAGACATGGGACAAGAAATTTCACTGTGCTACTTTGGAAGGTGTGGGGGAAAGGGCAGTGGACTGGAAGGGTGGTGATATGGTTGGAACCATGGTTGTGGCAGATTATTGTAATGGCTGTGGGGTGTTTGTTGTTTATATATAGACTGGAAATGGGAGGGTACCATGGTTTGTCAGTGAGACAGAGAGGAGAGGGTAGACATAACCAGGAGAGGATATCATAAAGGCTAAATGGGATTTTTAAGCTCTGATGGACAGATCCTAAATATTACTGTAAGGACAAACATCGGCTTTGCAGATGTTTTGCTGTGTGGGGAGATCAAAATAGGCAAAGCTGACCTCCTGGCTATGAGCCTGAGTGACAGAGAACAGGAAAAGTAGAAGGCTGTTTTGCGAAGGAAGAGAGAGGCTAATTTTGGTGGTGATTAGTTTTAAGCTGAGAAAGAGACAACCAAAGGGAGATGACAGAGAGATCAAATATGGTTCAAGATTGAATGGAGGAACATAAGTGTGTAGTCTTGCCTTCTCTATGTATTGAGAGAGCAAGGGAGAGCAATGGTTGGCATGCAATTTAACAATTACATGGATATTCTTTAAACATTTTTTCTGCAAATAGCCACATTTATTACAAATATGCAATAAGGTGGCGTGGGTTTTGTTAGCCATTTCAAAGGAATAATCTTAAAACAAAACTATGTATTTTGTGTCCTAGCAAGAAAGGCCAGCAGGTTTTTTACTGTCTTTTAATGGTCATTGAAATGATTTTACAGCCTGTGTAAAAATCCCTTTCCACTCTTTTACTTTTTCTAATATGCACATGATAAATCTTTTTATCATGTGAAAATACCACGTATTTGATTCAACTGCTTTATAATAGTCACTCTGTGATGCTCTGGGCCCTATAGTTTCTGTGGCTTTTTCTGATAATTTTAGTCCCAGAATTCACAATGATTTTGTAAGGTGAATTGAACAGCAAAATGGTGCACAACTCACATGAAGTGTGTGTGCATGAAAGAAAGAGGGAGAGAGAGAGAGAATCATAAATGTGTGTGGGATTTTTTTTTTTTGCAAGTCTTTAAATCTCAGTGGTGTTATACATTTTCTTTGCTCATTACCTGGTGTGATTTGACAAGCTTTAGTGACACAGTTAATGTTGCATTCCACTCCCCCCTCCAGTGCTTGAACACATCTTTGATGTGTTTTTCAGTTTCTTCTTGACTTCTTTGAACATCTAACATTCTTCATATAGTAACCATGGAAAATGGCAGTGTTTAGTGCCCTTCTCTGCTCATAATCCTTTCCTTTTGGCAGAAATCCTTTGGACGAAACTGATTTCTCATCAATTGAGAAAAGTGCTTGGCCATTTCCTAGCCCTATTGCGTTAGTCTCCTCTTGAAAAAAATTAGGCTTCCAATAAGTCAGAACTTGACCTTCATACTCTGTTATCTAGCCTTGAAGTGTATCAAAAGGCTTTGCTGAAAGGTTATTTCTGCTAGGAGTAAATCTGTTACTGAGTACACAAGTGATTCTGCATAGCCGTATAAAAAGGAATAGATGGATCATGCATATAGCACAAAAGGAATTGCTTAAGCTATTTATACTAAAGCTAAAGTATTTCCCATAGCTAACATCTTATGCCCAGCTTTGAGATTATTGAGATATATATGTATGTATGTATAAAAATATCCATTTATTTGATGCATGTGAGTTTTGTAAGAAAATTACACACACTAACTTGCAAAAAGAAAATTCAGCAGTGTACTGAATCATTCTTCAGTTTAGACTTCTCCCTAATTTTCTCTTCCTCCAGTGCTGACAATGTTTTTCTTTTGTTTTTCTGCTTCTAAAACCTCTAGACTTTTTGTCCCTTCTTAGTTTGGTGCCTTCCTCTATAAACACAAGCTTGCTCTGGTCTTCCTCAACTGCCTAACTATCAACCCATCTTCCTTACTACTTTCACCTCTAAACATTCTCCGTGCTTTCTATAACCATTGCCCTGAGTTCCTGTACTCCAATTCCCTCTAATTTGGCATTCACCTTCTCTTCACTGAAACAGTTCTTGCTAAGTCTCCACAGACCAAATCTCAGTGTCTCTACTCTATTTTTGTCATTGTTCTTGACATTATTGATCATACTGTCCTTGAAATCTTGCCTTTCTTTGGTTTTCATGGTTGTCCCTCCTACCTTTCTGGAGGTTTCTTTTAGCATCTTTTTAAGGAGTCATCCTGCCCTCCCCTTTCCTGTTGTGAATGGATTTGACCAAGTTCAAGTTTGAGCTCCTTCCTTTTCTTGCTTTATACTCATTCATACATGCAAATTCCTCTACTATTTTTAAGCCCAGGATTCTCAATTCTGCCTTTTCACTCCTGACTTTTCTCTGTCTGTCCAATAGGGTATTTCATTTTCTCTCTCTCTTTGATTCTGTCTCCTTGGTGTCTCTGTCAGCTTAGGCTTGTTCGACACTGAACACTTATATTGCCATAGTGATGTCATTCAGAGGTGAGTGATCTGTTCTGAACTTCCTGCTTCCTCTTTAAAATCCCTGAAATTTAATCTTTTTTTACTTTCCACATACTAAAACTCTTATTCAGGCCCCCATCTCAAGTGTTGACGTGTTAATTGCTTACTATCTGGCTTCCCCGACACCTACTTTGTCCCCCCCCACAGCATTCCATACTAGACCACCCTTTTTGTATGTACATCTGATAGAGCCATTTCCTCTTTGAAACCTTACACTTGCTTCCTTTTCTTCATTGTATGATATTCAAACTTCTTGTCTTTCATTTCAAGGCTCTCCATAACTCTGCCATAAGACATAGATCTACCTTTGTTACTTATTACATCACCTTCCTCTAAGCTTGAATTCCTGTGTATGAACTTTCACAGACAGTGCCAGACTTATCCTTTGGGCATGCAATTCCTTCTCTAATCACATGATAGTATCTTCATTCTTCCTTTCCGCCTGTTTTTTTGTTACATTCACTAGTGTTTTGTTTTAGGTTGGATTGAAACATCTCTGGGGCAATGACTATCTTTATGTTTGAGTTTGATACTATAGAAAAAACAAAGGTCTTTTCGACTTGACCACAGTATAAGTAATTATCTATTGGAGAGGTAGTGGCATATATTTTGTGTAAAGGGAAAAATCTGCTTCGACAAAGTAGGCTACTACAGAATAATGCTATAAAGAGCAGAAAAGTTGTTGACTTTTATTGAATTTTCTATTATTTCAGAAATGTTCAGCCTGCACACTTACATGCTTTAAGAAATACGATGGGGTAAAGTTTGCTACATATTCTGATGTTGGTCTTCATGTTTGTATTTGCATTGCCTCCTTAAGGATAAGGCAGTCAGTGTGTGGCAAAGGAACAGTCATCTTTGACAATTTTTATAACTTGGATAGACTCACTTTGTTACTACATGTTTCTTGGTGAGACTTCATATTTGGTTGCAAGATACAATACTGTGGGGTAAATACAAAACCATTATTGAAATAAGTGGGAAGGCACTCAGAGACAGACCATTCTTTTCACAGTGTGTGCAGTGTTGCTGTTATATCTGATTGCATTGCTCCCATTCTTCCATTATCATCTGGCAATCTGCGACCACAATCTCTAGTTTCATTCCAGAAATGCAACAGTGGAAGTGCTACAGCTGTGCATTCCTTTATTCAGCTGAAATCTGAAGGTGCCTCAGGCAGTTTTGCTTCCCCTATCTATGTATGTTTCTTCTGTAATGACCTCCAGGCAGATAAACTGACATTCCTGGGGGGGGGGGGACGACTGAGTGTTGTAGACAAGACACAAGAAGTGATTCTGCTTTACCTGGTGCTAATTTAGGGCTCATTTACCATATAGTGTGTGTTCTGTGTGTCATATCTTATGAAAAATGTGGTCAAATTGGAGAAATTCCAGTGAAGAACAATAAAAATGATTAGAGGTCTAGAAAACATGACTGATGAGGACAGACTGAAAAAATTGGATTTGTTTAGTCTGCAGAAGAGAAGACAGAGTAAATGCAAGTTTTCAAATACATAAAAGATAGTAACAAGGAGGAGGGGAAAAAATTGTTTTCTTTAACCTCTGAGATTAGGATAAGAAACAATGGGTTTAAATTGCAGGAAGGGCAGTTTAGTTTGGAAAAACCTCCTAACTGCCAGGATGGTTAATTGCTGGAATAAATTGTCTAGGGAAGTTACATAATATCTATCATTGGAGATTTTTAAGTGCAATTTAGAGAAACACCTGCTAAGGTGGTCTAGAACTAGACCTACCTTTAGTGCCTAGCACTGGACTAGAAGATGTTCTTTCCAGTCATATTATTCTATGTTCTTTCTCTGTTGATCTCCAGGATGATAAACTGATATTACTATTTAGAATTTTTACCTAGGAGCCTGTATGTTATATTTCAGCTTGGACTTCCTGTGTAAAATAGCAGCCCAGAAATAACATAATCTGCTGCTCTTATTGAATAGCATGAACTGCTGCTGGGTGAGTGCAAAGCAGTCTTGCTGTCCAACACCTCACCCCTACTTCCCTGAGCCTTCTACCCTAGAGAGGTGAGAAAGATGAGAGCCTCTCAATTGCCATAGTTCATAGGACCCTGTAATTCTTTAGCTGTTCCTAAATGTGCTAGTAACTGATTTACATATGTAATGTAAGCACGCAGAGTTCAGTTGTTCTCTGACAAGTAAAGAATATATTGAACAAATTGTACTGTTAAATAGAGAAAATTCCATTTAAATGTTGGTGACACCTGACACAAATGGGGAAAAGGAATTCAAATGTATGGTGGTTGATACTCTGTGGTGTTGATTTGATTTTGGAACTCTTTCCTCTCTGCCCTGCACCCCCCCCCCTTATTTTCCTAGGTGAGTCTCTTGTTGAAAGCCTACCTGTATGTGGGGACTTCTTAAAGTATTGCTAGTTTAAGAGATGAAATGTGAGTGCAATGCAAATTTCTCTTTCTCCCTGGCTTGCCACCTTCTCCCTTCTGAGGCCACATTCCTCAGGGATGATACTTACACAGGGTCTTTCATTCAAAGAGTTCAAGTGCTTTGTAATCTTTAGTAGGAAAAAGATTAATGCACCTTTATTATTGTTAAAGGAATCATATTTACAAGGAGGTCAGGTAACATTCCAAATGTCAGTTTAAATGTTGATAGATTAGTCAAATATCATGTATTTGTGAATTGCTTATATAAGATCTCACCACTGATCAGATACCTTGGACAGTCTAGTGCAGGGGTGGCCAAACTTATGGAATTCAAGAACCACACAAGTTGATTATTAAGCCTACACTGAGGCCCTGACTCCTGCCTCTCTGCTCAGACCCGACCGTGATCTTTTCTCCTTCCCTTTAACAGCTCCTCAGCCCCCACTGCCTGCTTCCCCGGTGAGGTCCCCTTAACCCCGGGGTCTCAACTCAAATCACCCCAAGGGCTGCATGAGGGCTAGGATATTGGCCTGAGGGCCACATCACTGAAACCTTTTCATACAACAGTTTTTAAAACTCTGAAGTGCTACCACTTCATTTAATTAAAATTAAATAAAAATTAATTAATAGAATTCAAGTGATTGCAAATAAAATAATTGGGTTTAATTTTTTAAAGGTTTTAAAGTTAAATATTTTAAACTTTTTTAAAAGAAAGAAAAGGAAGGAAATGAAGGAAGAGAGAAAGAAAAGAAGAGAAGGAAGAGAAAGAAAAAGAAAACGAGAGAAGGGAGAGAAAGAAAGAAAATAAGAAAGATGGAAGGAAGAGAAAAGAGAAGAAAGGAAAGAAAAGGAAGAGAATGAAAAACAGAAGGAAAGAAAAAGAAAACAAGAGAAGGAAGGAAGGAACGGAAAGAGAAGAGAAAATATATTGGAAGGAAGAAAAAGTAAGAGAAGGAAGAAAGGAAACAGTAAGAAAAAAAGAGAAAGAAAGAAGGAAGAAAAAAGTAAAAAAAGACAAAAGAGATGGGAGGAAGACAAAGAAAGAGGGAAGGAAGAAAGAAAAAAGAAAGGTTGCTTCAGTTGCTCAGGGGCAGGGCGATGGTCCCGTCCCCACCGGCAATGTGGCCCTCCTCGGGACTGTCTCCTCCTCGGAGAATGACTGGGGTCTCTGGGAGACGGAGTGGGCCAGCCTGCCGCTCTACCCTCCAGGATGGGGGGGGGGCATGGAGGGTCCACCTAGGCCTGCCGCCTCAAGGGATGGCCCTGCAGGGCTCTGCCTGCTGCATGAGACTCAGACATGGCAGGCTCCATTTCCAGTTTGGGAGTGGGGAGGTGGTGTAGCGTGGTCGGTGGCAGGACCCTGGGGGGAAGGCAGGTGGCTGCCAGCTCCCAGCCAGCAGGGGAGGGGAGACGCTGCAAAAGCTGCCCATGGATATGGAACCCCTGAATTCCGGCTCTTTTGGGCTCGCAGGAGGGAACGCTGTGTGAGCTGCACTTCTCTTTTCAAGAGCTGCATGTGGCTCACTAGCTCCAGTTTGGCCACACCTGGTCTAGTGTTTTGGTTATTTTTTCTTTTTCCCTCTGTTTGCAAGTCCTTTAGGCTAAGAAGACGTTTTTCATACCCATGTTATGTATGAAATAGGTGCCCTAAGTGCTCATATTATATATTATAAAAATCAAACTAAAAAGATTGAAAACAAGGAAACACAGAAAAAATAATTGCACTATTTTAAAAGCCCTCCTTTTGAGGATACGTGTTGATAGGATGGCTGCATTTCATTTCATACATCATTTCATACATGTAAAACCTTTCAAAACCACCCAATTCATTTTTTTCTTCAACAGAGGGAAATGCTTTTGAAAGTACCTATTGTGTTCTGCTGAGATTTAGCCAAATACAAAAAATAATATAAATTCTGTGTGTTCATCTCTTTTTAATTGACCCATAGGATTTAAAACCCTTATGATAAAGGATATATATAATATATTTAGCTGTTCAGCAAGTTGAAGTTTTGTCTTCCTAGTAACTTCAGTGATCATCTGGATTTTGCAAGGAATATTAGGTTAGCACCCCATGGAGGTAATAGGTCACACAGCATATATAGTTACACTAAATAATAACTTTGGATTTGTACTGTAGTCTGTGTTGGTTGAACAGACTGGAAGAGATGAAAGAGCGTAGGGAGTTCAGTACAGCATCATGGTGGTGCATAGCTAGAGGGAAGAAGAGTCTACATATAAGTATAAAATCTTTTACAGTTACCTGACTGTAGTTGTTAAGGAATTTTATCCCTGACTTTCACTAGATTCTTTAAACATGGACAAATAAAGTTGCCTATTTGCTTACATTTCAATTCAAAGGGGTTTTTGAGGTGCACCTTTCCAGACACTGTGTTTGGAGTAATAGGAGAGTAATGAATGCTGTTTACTGAGATTGAGAGAAATGACCTATATTCTGTTTAATTGGTGATCAGTATTTAGTACATTTAACATTATTATGACATAAAGAATTTTCATTTCATTGAGACAGGTTACAGTATTGAAAATTAACTTGATTGATATGTTGTTTCTTAACCACTGTTTAATCCATGATAGTACTTTACTATTGCCTTATCATGACTATTCACATTCTTTAATGACGTTTTTTGAGACTTTCAAAAAGCTTTTGACAAAATCCAGATGAACTATATATTATCCCGGCATATCTCTCTTTTGTTGACCTAGTGAAAGAATTGTAGTCAAGTCTTGAGTTTGCTTTACAGAAGCTGTGATAGTTGGTTCCCATTATATCACATTCATCCAGTTGTTTTTATAATTCTGAAAACGATATATATTTCAAGAAGTAGTAGTCTGTAATTCCCTGGATCACATCTAGTGTGCTGTTTTTAAATACAATATTTACAGTACTCCAGTATTGCAGCTGATTTTAATGAGAATATTTGGCATATTTCACTAACAGCTAACATATTTTCACTAACAGCAAATATGGCATATTTTCACTAGCAGCCTAGCCGCTTCATTCATAAACTCCTCCAAAACTCTTAGATATATGCCATTCAATCCTTGTTACTCTTCTTAATATCTGTTTGTTTCAGCAACATCTCCTTTTGACACTGCAGTCATTGACATCTTTTCTTTATTACCTGAAAACAGCAGGGCGCCAAGTGTCCTGTGATGAAGAGCAATACAAAGAAATCACTTAGCTACTCTGCAGTATTTTTTTTGTCTTACTTAACCAATCCCTTTAACTTGATAGGCTTTCTGCTTCTGAGATACTTGAGTGTCTTGTTGGGGTGTTTTTGTTTATTTTTCATTTGAATTCCTTCTTAGCTTTCTTAATTTTCCTCATGTTTTATCTGCCATAGACAAGCTTATGCCCCTGCATAGGCTGGATTTCCATTATCTGAATAATTTCAAAATTTTAACCACTGCAATTTTTAATTGCCTTCTTTGTTCCTTTTGTGCTTACCTCTCTCTCTCCCCCCTCTTTTTCCCCCCCATCCCTTTTATGGCTTTATTATGGTTTTGCTTAACATATTCCCCCTTACTGTATATAAAGACTTTTAATTTCTTTACTTCTGGATTGGCCCTTTAGACTAGATACTTCAGGTTTTTTTTGAAATCTTCACTTTCTATATCTAACGTGACATACTATTTATGACTACTCCCTTAAGGAGTTGAACTTCTAGTACTTCATGGTCATTATTACTTAATTGACTCAACTATTTTAATTATTTTTGAGAATTGTTACTTGAGATATCAAGAATAGCCTCTCCCCTTTATTGTTCTAGAATGTGTTAAAACTGGGTGTTCCATTGAGCAATTGTTCCAAGTGTTCTGAAGTTGCCATTCTAAACTTCATTTAGTTTGGCATTTGACCAGTTATTCTGCAAATATCTGAAGTTCTCTCCTACTGTCTTGTTAGCCTTAGTTGGTTCTTTTCTCTCTTTCAAAATTGAACACTTCATGCAGCTGTGGTAACAATAGGATTAATTAATATAAACAGTCACATTTTAGCTTCTTTGGTATCTTTCAGGCACTGTTTTTATTTACCTCAGTGTTGTCTCCAATCAAGGTTTGAGATCGTACCATGGCATATTCATCATAGGCTAACATTGTCCTCATAATGCCATTTTCCTAATATTAGTGTGTAACTGCCATAAGCTTAATTTTAAATAGCTTTGCCAGTAAATTTTTGTATGTAGATAAAGATAATTTTGCGAACTGCATAATTTAACTTCACTTTTAATATGATGCTGTATTGACTATATGAAACACCAGTCATGTAAAGAAGTCTAATCACTTCACAAATCATGAGTTCAACCTGTTATCCTGCTATACAGAAATGTTATTACTCCTCAACCCCCCAAGAGGATCTGAAGATTAGGGATATTTAACCCTGTTTCTAGTTAATATGTGTGACTAAAACAATAATATATGGACAAAATGTGAAAGCTTTATTAATAGAGCAAAAAAATATTGTGGAAGTGATGACATAAAGTTAGACACTAAATCTATATAAATAAATGTGGATTGATTTTTCAGAGGCATTGATCATCTGTGGTAGTCAGTGGATGTTAAGAGGTGCTCATCATCCTCTGAAAATCTGGTCACTTTCATTTAGGTTACTAAATATGGATTTCAATGCATGAGTTTTGGAACTAAATCTCAACAGTGTTGTCTGTTAGCTCTAATTGACTCATATGGTGGTTCACGTCTTATTTTGTTTTCTAGACCATGCTTTTAATGGGTTAGAGTTTAAACTATTTAGGGTTGGGAGTGTGTCTTTCTGTATGATTGTATAATGTCCGTACACTGAGGCATTCCTACCGATTAAAGCTTGTAATGCAAATACAGTAAAGCAGTCTGAATAGAATACCAGTTAGTTTTCAAACGCAGTTCTCCGGGATTTGCGAGACTCCTCTAGCAAATCCATGAAGTTCTCAATTGCTGCTGGTAGTCTGCTAGATGACTTCTCAGCATGACAGACAGTGAGAAACAAAGGGCAAAAAAATCCCCTGCTCTTATTATCATCATGCTTCCATGTACTCTGCTGCTTCCTCTTAATTTCAAGCAGATACATCTCTCCTATATTAATGATACTGCAAAACAATACACATAGTATTCATTTCCACTTTAAATATAAATCTACATTAGTCAACCATGATTTGATAGTCTGAACATGATGACTAAGGAAACAAAGATAATCCAAATAAAATATATATTGACATTGACTGGGTTGATCTTTTGGCACAAATGTTTTCAAGAGTCAAGTTTAATGTTTAAAACGTAGTGATAAATTAAATAAAAATGACACAAAAATCATTTAATCCCTCATCCTATCCTGCAAACAATCTAATTTCTTTCTAACATCTGCATCAAAGATGGTGCCTTCCTTTGTGCACAATCACTTGTCTAAGCAGAGGCAGAAATTTCTTTCACAGTGTTGTTACAATGCACAATGTCATGCTGGGAATAATGTATAATTGGCTGTCTTAAGTAAGATGTAAACTTAAGCATGATATATTCACCTATACTAAGGGTATGTCTTCACTGACAGTGGCAAAATTGTTGACGTCAGACTGACATTCTGGGCTCGATTAGCAGCAAGTATGAACTGACTGCTGCGCTGCAGAAGGTTGATGCTGGAAGTTCTGCCCCCTAAAAGGCGCATAGAAAAGCCAACTGTAAGCCATTTGCAGTTGGCTTTCAGAAGTGTGTCCCAGTAGCTTAGAAAGTTTTCAGCAGATATGCAAGGCATTTTACGTGCCTTGCATATCTGCCGGTCAATTGCTGCTGAAAAGCACTGCAAGTGTAGACTTTGGGTAAGAAAGTGAGGAGACTTAAAAAGAATGTAAACTCTAACTTTACTTGTTTTTGGTTTTTTTTTAAGTGGTGTTTTGCTTCAGCTGCCATGTTGTAGTTCAAGGCCACCTCCAAGGCTTCCTTTTCCCCAAGTCAGATGGCCTCAAGGCAGCCCATTATCAAGATATGTGTTGCTGTCTTCAGCATTTTAAAAAGCTAATTTCTAGTTCTTCAGTAGTAACACAGAGGCTTGTTATCTGCACTGCAGCTCTCAGCCATTCTAAAAGAAGAATTTGTGTAACAAAAACATCACATATGCTGTATGCAGAGTCTTGCTATAAAGTGACATATGACACCTGACTCAATGTGTAGCTGAAGGAATTTCTACATGCAAAGTTCATACTGGTAGTATCATCTAGGAGACAAGTCGTGGGAATGCTAGTCAGACCTGGATTTCCATCATGGCTGTGAAAGCAACATGTGTTACTGTGAACAAGTCACTTCACTCTCGTTTCTCTTCTATAGCTTCTGTCTTGTCTGTTTAGGAGTAAGCTCTTTAGGATAGAATGGAATGGGGGTCCAATTTGATTGAAGCTTCTGGATGCTATATTAATGTAAATATGATCAATAATACAGTGTATGCTGAACAGTTGCACATAGTATTTTTTTCTGGGTGTGTTTCAATTTCCTATGACCTTTGCAGAGGCAGGAATCGTTCCAATCTATTCAAGTGCCTGCAGGAACAGAAGCTTTGTGTCACTGAAAAAAACAGGCAATGGGAGTATGACATAAATCCAATATGCTTTAAGGAACTAACTCCACCACTAATAAACAATCTTGATCACTTCTCAGGCATTGTTACCTTATGTTAAGAAACTTCTTTCTCTTTGATGCATTGTTAAATATCAGTTCTTGCTTGCCTTGCGGTCTCATTGCAATCTTGTACTCAGGCTGCTCTAGGCCTATAGCCTCTGGAAGGCTCCAGTTGGATTTGCCATCTCTCTGCTGCAGCAACGTGTGCCCTTGTTATTTTATCACTTCCCAGCAGGAGCTGGCTGCATGGGTTAGGGATGGGATTTCCTGCTGACTGTTAGTTAGCTGTTACTTGGGTAAAGGAATAGGGGTCCAGGGTGGGTGAGGGTGCCTTCACTGCTCTTTTGCTGATGCATGGATCAGGCACGCCGCAGTATATTAATGTAAATATAATAATAAATGTAATAAATATAAATGTCATATTTCGCTGGTTAAATGAGATGAGATTCAGAGAAGGGTAAAGGAAGTATTTAAGGGATGCAGGATTGCTTCCTACAGGAAAGTGTTAAAAGAAGCTAGCTACAAATAGATCAGTTAAATTTCAATGTAAGGAGATACACATCTGTGAAAACTTGTGTAACAGAGGACCAGAGGAGTTATGGAAACTTGTATGATAAAAGTGTACTTAGATACACTGGGAAAAATATAATTAAAGAGAAAACTTAAGATGACTATCAAGAATATCTTTCTAATGCTGAAGTCTCTGACTGTTATAAATTTCCCAAGTGATGCACTTAATGAGATATCAATTTGTCTACTCTGGCGTTGTCTCAGACTGCTAGAAAATGTATGCATTAGGGAAGAAATTCTATATTGGTATTGGAGATATTAATAAAATGACTAATTTTATTTGCTGCCTACCTTTCAATGATTTTAAAATAGCTTTAGGATTAAAACATTCCACCTAGAAGAAACATAACTTAAGCTGATAAAAATAAAGGTCTCGGTTTCAGATTGTGCTATTTTACCAGACTTCAGAAGATCTAGAAGACTTCGTATGTTGACCTGCCCATCATTTTTATAATTAAACACAGAACAGTTATGTTAATTCAGTGATAATGTTGAGGTTCTAATACAACAATGAAGTTAATGAGAGCTAAGGCTGCTGCCCCAGGTCTATATTTTTCATTGCTTATTTTGGTTATCTCTTTAAAAATGGTAAAATAAAAGCAAATGTGAAATACTGTGCTGTTTTAATTGTAAGGTTCTGTTGTAATTTCATGCAAGTCAAGAAATAAAAAAACAAGTTTACTTAGTTTAAAAAAACAAAAAAAACCCTTTCATGTTGATGTCAGTTGGAGCAGTCAGTGCACAGCACTTCAGAAAATAAGGCAATAGCATATTTCATCAATTCCGTTTGTTTGGCTATCGTTCCATACTTCATTGAAGTGAAAACAAATTACATCTAAACTGACTTCTACAAATATTCTATTTGTATTTGGGTGTCATCTTTTGAATGGGTGCGAACATGAGCGATATCTGCTCAAACTTTCGCTCCTTTCAGAAAACTTTATGGTATTTAACACATTCCCCTATTTTTGAGGAGCATGGACCATTACTGAAATTTTCAAGTCAACAACTCCTCACTGCTGAAGATCACTAAAAAATTACAAATTTTATATAAAGAATGTAATACAATAAAAAGATATTTGAAAGTTGTAAGGATAGAAGATGAGCAAATAAATCTGTCAACTTATATTACATTCCATCCTACAATATTTGTGACTTCTCTGTAGTTGGATCATTTTGTTCCGGTGTATGTTTTTAATTCTACTTTCATTCCACTGTGTTTTGGTACATTTTTATTGCCCCTGATTTTTGCTTGTCAAAATTCAGTTTTGTGGCATCCATCCTTTCTATTCCCTGCAGAAGTCTATACATCTCAAATTAGTTCACTTGTCTCTTTGTCTACTTTCTTCAACAAATTCAGATCTGGTTTCACCAACTTTTCTGTGTATCTACATTCTCCCAATCCTTGAACTGTACCATTTATCATCTTTATTTTACAAAAGTCCCCATCCACTATAGGGGGACATGGAAGCTTTCTGCTTTTGTTGACTTTCATATTCTTTTATGTTCTTGTCTCAGTCATGAGGTTGGGAAATGAATAAGTTGTTGGGGCTGATTGAAATGTACGTATACTTTCAATTTCCATTTAATACTCACTCATTGTTTTTACAGGTAATTAAAGTATACAGTGAGGATGATACTAGCAGAGCTTTGGAAGTGGCAAGTGATATAACTGCCAGAGATGTATGCCAGCTGTTAATACTGAAGAATCATTACATAGATGATCACAGCTGGACACTGTTTGAATGCCTTCCTCGCACAGGTTTAGGTAAGATTACATTGTTAATGGTTTTTATAAAAAACAAAAAAAAAAAGCAGGTATAGTAGCTGCTGATGTGATTGTATTTATTAGATATGTATGTATGTGTCGGAAAATTACAGCAGACAGGCTTGGAAGCAATTAAACCTCCTGCTTTTTTTTTCCCCTCCATTTTCTTTTTCTGGAGTACAGTAATAAGAAAAACTTCCACTGTTTCTGAATTACCATAATATGCATCTGAGGCAGTGGTCTGAAGGATATGGCTTCTCAGCACTTATAATAAGTGGCTTTATTTTGGGCAGTTCTCTCCCTTTTTACTTTCTTTACTTGTTCCTCTTTACTGCTACTGAAATAGCTGAGCCAGTATTCCAGTGCAAATGATAGTGGCACTACTACAACACAGCCTATTGAAATTTTGTCAGGGAATATCTTTTGTACAAAGACTAGAAGAGCTGTCCTATTTTATATGTTTATGTGGACAGTGGAAGTCTAACTTTCTAAATTACATCTTGTTCTATTGAAGTGGACTTGTCAAAATCCTACTGTAATACCATCTGTTAGCTTGGCGAGTTTTTTTTGACCTCTAGAATAATTCAGAGCTACATTACTTAATCTTTTCCTATTCTACTTATAAAATAAAATTTAAAACAAAATAAAATAAAATAAAGGTGCTTACATAAGAGCTATTAAATTTGATTTTAAGCCCACAAAAATCAAGATATTCGTACTTCTTGTACAGCTATTATCTTTGCCCTGCTGGTAATATGAGTTGCCAAATAAAGTGTAAATGTTTTTGTAATTGTGCAGTGTGAATTATGCCAACTTTTGAATTATTGAATTACATTATTTTAGTATCTCACTTCCTGTTTTCAGTGTATACACATAGTTTCAAAACTCTTCAGTAAAAAGTGAAGATAAGTAAGGCATATCAAGTATTAGACGTTAAAAATATGTAACACAGTGAAGATTGCATTAACCAAAGAATTGATGTAGATGCCTTCTCCTACAAGGCAACAATTCCAAAGTTGCCTTAATTCAGGGGTGGCACCCTCTGCCAGCCCACGTGTTAGCTTCGCCCCGTCAACTCTCAGCAGCTGTATGGTGTGGGGCTAGCAGATGCCAGGGGGTGGGGGCAGGATCTGTGGCACATGGTAACACCTTTTCCCTGCTGGCCCTGTCCCCAAGCTAGAGTGCAGGGGCAGGACTAGCAGGGAGGAGCAGCTGCTGGGCCAGGAGCCCTGCATGCCGCAGTGACCAGGTGTGCTTGCTAGGGGTTGATGACCTCTGCCTTAACCAGACAAATTAAATTCCATTTTCAGTATAAATAGTAGGACAGTACTTGTCTATATTGCATCTTATGATCTTTTGAGAGCTATAATGGAAAAATCTACTAAAAATCAAGGGGCATAAACAACTCAGATCTGCTCCCCTCCCAAAATAGATATGAAATTATCTGGATCCAGTTTGTACTTAATGAACAGTAGTGCCAGAGAATTTGCCAGCAAATGAAATTTTCTCCTACACAGGAGTATAGAGACACCATAATGACTGCCAGTGCAGGAGTATAGCTAGAGAAAAGGGGGGAATAGCTGAGATGTCTTTGCATCTTTAGATTCTAGAACAGGAGTTTTCCAACTTTTTTCCACAGGACCCAATTAAAAAAAAAAAAATCTATGTCTGTGACCCAACAATTACATCTTTGAGCAATGCATTCGTTTTTCAGTGGTGACAGTAGGGGGTTCTGTGACCCAGTACCTGAGGCTATGTCTACACTAGCAAATTAGTCCGAACTAAGCAAGCTTAGTGTGCACTAATTTAGTCCAGGTCTACACTAAGCTTTGCCTAGTTCAAACTAAAAATTTTTTTAGTTTGAACTAGGCAAAACTTAGTTTGAAAGATTAGTTTGAATGGGGGTGATATAGACGCCTTAGTTCAAACTTAAAAAGTTTGAACTAAGCAGTTAGTTCCAACTAACCACTTTTTCCAGTTCAAACTAACTTTTTAGTTTGAACTAAAAATGCGGCTCGTTTGAACTAAAAAGCCTTGGTTAGTCTGAACTAACCCGCAGTTTGTTCGAACTAACGCAGAGCTGCTGAAGTTGGACTATCTTAGCTCGAACTAAGCTTTCTAATGTAGACATAGCCTGAGAGTCTGCTATACAGTACTGGGTCCCAGCCTGCAGTTTGAAAACCCTTGTTTTAGAAGATTCTTGAGATATGAAGTAAGTTCAAAGCAGCCTTCAGGCCGCTTTGCCTCTAACTCATTAATGTGTTGTGTTGATACCTAGCAGCTCCAGGACTAAGGCTGCTTTTGTCACTTCTGCTTTTGTGTTGTTTGTTCCTTGCTGGTCTGGGAAGTTTGGCCCAATCAGTATTCATATAAAATGACAGCTAACTGTGTAGGCTAGGGTATGTGATTATGTGACTTTGTGGTCTCCTTGTAGGTTAGCATAAGCAGGCAGAGTTCCTGCAGTGATGATGTAGGCACAAGCTCAATAATAGGTAAATGTGTTTAGTGCCAAAAGAAGGTACAGAAAGAGCTCCCCTCTGGCTTGCAGGTGTTGCTGTCTTCAAGTCTTTTTTTTGTTTTGTTTTTGTTTTTGTTTTTTTCCTCTTTCCCCTTCAGGAAGCACTCCCTGTCACTTTCCTGTCCAGAGATCCTTCCTCACTGAAAGAAGCCATACTCTGTTTAGGCTGCCTGTGTACATGCCTCTCAAGCATATGAGAGCCCACCAGCACAATGACCCCATTACTGTATTATGTTTAATAGCGGTATTGTAAAGATGAAATACAAAGCTAAAATTGTTTTTGCCCTTTACTGTCACTTAATGGTGTATAAAAACAGCCAGAAACATTTTTCAAAAACTTATTTCTCCTTTGTAACATTTCAAAAATATTTATTACTTTTTGCCCTAAATGCATCACTTGTAAGATACTTCCAGAAGATGCTGAAAGAGTAAGGTCAGAGTCTGAACTGGGTCAGGGCTGTATACTGACTAAGTATGCTGTTGGAAGGAGGATAGGGATAGCTTTAGATTGATCAGAGGTTCTCAACCACTGTGTCGGGACACATTACTGTGTCGCCACACAGTGGTAAGTGTGTTGCAAAGAGCCAGGGAGGTAGCTGGGTTTGGCCTGGAGGAGCAGGCTAGTGTGTTGCAGTACACCACCAAGAGTGTCACAACCCACAAAAGGTTGAGAACCACTGCTTTAGATGATATTTTATAAATAATAGAAATTTTATCTCTTTAAAAATAGAGGAGAAAATTAGTAAAAAGTATTAAGGAAAACAAAAATAAATTACAACCCCCCCCAAAAGTGACACTGTAATGGTTCCTGGGCTTAAGTCACCTAAGGAATACCCTGGCCACATTTGGAGTTCATTAAGTCAACTTAAGCACTTGCTTACATCGACTTAACTCCTTTCCTTAAAGTTGACTTTATTAAATTGGCTTAACATAATGTTGCCATTAAAGTTGACTTAATAAAGTTGACTTAGTGCAGTGGGGCTATATAAGTCAACTATATAAAATCGACCTAAGTCAGGGGATCCATTTAAAGTCGACTTTATTAAGTTGACTTTAAATGGGTCCCCTGGCTTAAGTTGACTTTATAAAGTCAACTTAATGCAACATGGCTTCACTAAGTTGACTTAAGGTCTACTTAAAGTCGACTTTAAGTAGACCTTCGAGCAGCTGCTCACGTGCATTCCACTGTGGTGTGCATGCGCCGACGTGCCCAGCTGCCGGAAAGCTTTTGCCCTCCAACTGCCCTGTAGGGATAGCGGCGGCACCCCCTGGAGTGGTGCGCAACCACCCACGCTAATAGCTGCAGCTGGCCAGCTCTCCTCTCAGTTCCTTCTTTCCGCCATTTGTGACCTTTGCCAGAACACCCTCTTTAGCAATTTGCATTACCTGCCTCTTCTAGCAAGTTTTTATATAGTTCTTTTAAGTGTAGTTAAGGTTAGTTAGTTGTTCTGCTTAATATGTGGTGGTAGTCTCCATCGACATGCCCCAATCGCCAGGGTTTAAACCATGCGCTGCTTGCAGCAAAGCTTTTTCTGTGAGCAATCCCCATGAACAGTGTCTAAAGTGCCCGGGGGAAGCATGTCTCCTGGAAAAGTGCAAACTTTGCAGGTCTTTTAAGCTGCATACGAAAAAAGATAGAGACATTAGGCTTAAAGCTCTGCTGATGGAGTCAGTGCTGAGCCTGGCACCAGATTTGGCTTGTGCTGCCTCTGTCCATTCTGTGACTCCCAGCTCGTGCTCAGTGCTTGCGCACCAATCCTCCACCCTGGCACATTCAGAACTGCAGGCTCAGACTGATCAACTGGCACCAGCTGCACCGGTGGTGCAGGAGGAAGTCCTGAGGTGGGTCGGGAGCACATCAGCCAGGAGCACGAGCCTCCCTTGACCCCGGGTGGTGTCCAGGCAGAGCTGTTGCTGGCCCCGTCGATGCCGGAGGCATATGAGGCCGCAAGGGCACTGTCAGCCTTACCTTTGCCTCCACCTCCTGTGGATTTGTGCTCCCGCCCACCTTCAGAAGGAAAGCTGTCACTTCATCCTCCACATTGGCAACACAGGGACTGCAGCTCTGTAGGGTGCTGCCCCTTGAAATGTAACCCTGCAGAGATGGCGCAGGCAGAGACATGCTTGCTGGAACAGATCCCCGGCCCTGGGTCAGGATGTGGCACCCCAACAGCGACACTCCCGTCTGAGGGACCAACTGATAAATGCCGCCACAAGTCCTCTGCATCAAGAAGGAGGGGGAAGCAATCCTCACCCTCCTCGTTATCGCTGGTGCTGCCGCACCAGGGCTTGCAATGCAGGGTTGTGACAAGGTTTCTGAGAGGGCGCTTAAGGCACAAGAGGCCCCAGTATTGCAGTGGGGTATTGCCCTCTTCATCTTCCTCCCCTCACTCACTTTCCTCAAGCACCACAAGTGAACTCTCCCACCGGGAGATGGATTCTACTAGCACGTTTCACCCTGGAGGAGACCCCTTGTTATCTACTCAGACTCCCCCGGTGGGCCCTCTAACTGGCCCTATTGGGGCCCCTGGGTGTACCAACCGGGTGCTACATCTTCATTTTCATTGGAGTGTGACTGGGATGCAGTGAGCCAGTCAAAGTCAGACCCAGCTGGGAGCCGCCCAGCAGCGACACAGCTGCATTGTTGCTCCTCGTCCTTGCTGGACAAGGCAGTAGTTCAGGATACCGCTTCACCTCCAGATGACTTTAAAACTCATCAGGACCTGCTAAGAATGCTTGCCTCTAACCTCAGACTGGAGGCTGAGAAAATGAAAGACAGCTCAGACTCACTGTTTAACGTCTTGTCAACCTCTGCGTTACCTAGGCTAGCTCTCCCAGTTCATGAAGGGGTGCTAAAAATTGTAAACTCAATTTGGCAGACCTCAGCGTCAGCACCGCCCACTTACAAAGGGGCAGAAAAAAAGTATTATGTGCCTGCGGCCCTGTTTCAATACTTACACACACACCCTGTGCCTTCCTCCCTAGGTGTGGAAGCCGTTAATCAGAGGGAGTGCCAGGGTTGGCTGGCCTCGGTTCCAAAGAATAAAGAAGCTAAGACATTGGACACATTTGGTTGGAAGATTTATTCGACTTCGACCATGCAGTTTAGGATAGCAAACCACCAGGCTCTCCTGGGGAGATACAACTTCAATCTGTGGAACTCATTGATGCGTTTCTATGAGCTCCTCCCTCCTGATCTTCGTCTTACTTCAACACTATTCTATGAAGGTTTGCTGGTCACAAGGGTAGCCTTCCAGGCCTCATTAGATGTGGCCGATTTTCAGCAGGGTGAAACATTGCTTCCACGGTCAACCTGCACAGGGTGGCTTGGTTGCAGGTGTCAGGCCTCTCTCCATTAGTTCAGCTGTCAATTCAAGACTTACCTTTTGAGGTACATCTCTTTTCTCGTTGCTGACAGATAGTCATGGTCTAAAGGACTTGAGAGTGACACTCCATTCATTGGGACTATATTCTCCACAAGTGTCACATCGTCCATACAAACAACAGCCTTGGTCCCAGCCTCTTCAGCCCAGACAAGTTTTCAGTTCCAGGCAAACTAGACAAAGAGACAGGGAGAGAACATGTGCCCCCAGAGGCAGGCGAAACAGCTCACCGGTCAGATCTTCCTGCTCCAATCGACACCACTCTATAACCAAAGGAGACAGTTTTGACGGTTCGCCTGAGGTCGGCAAAACCCATCTTTTTGTCCAGGATCTTCTCAAGTCCTTCCTCAACAGGCTTTCTTTTTTCTACCCCCAGTGGACTTCTATCACTACAGACCGATGGGTCTTAAGAATAGTCTTAGAGGGGCTACGCTCTACAGTTCCAAGCAAAGCCCCCCAGCCACCCTCCCATTCCCTTTTCAGAGACATCTCTCATGAACAGCTCCTGGAGCAGGTGGTGGAGAAACTGTTAATGCTTGGTGCTATAGAGCAAGTTCCAAGAAGGGAAGAAGGGAGCGGTTTTTACTCCTTTGACTTATTAATTCCCAAATCAAAGTGGGGGTTGAGACCCGTTTTGCACCTGCGTGGTCTGAACAAATTTCTCAGAAAGCTGAAATTCTGTATGGTCACCCTCAGTCACATCATTCCATTGCTGGATCCTGGGGACTAGTTTTCTGTCTTCGATTTGCAAGACGCTTATTTTCATGTGGCGATCAAGCCACAGCATAGGGGGTACTTATGTTTCCTAAGAGGATCCTACCATTTCCAGTTCATTGCCCTCCCCTTTGGCCTCGTGTTGGTCCCAAGGGTATTTACAAATTGTATGGTAGTAGTGGCAGCCACCCTACGAAGGAGTGGGGTCATGTTTTTCTGTATCTGAATGATTGGCTCCTCAGGGGCTGGTCGAGAAGTCAAATTCAATCCGCAGTTCGTATAACTTGAAACCTATGCTGCCGTCTTGATCTGGTGGTCAATGAGCAAAAGTCCACCTTAACTCCTGTTCAAAGAATAGAGTTCATCAGGGCAGTTCTAGACTCTGCCAGCTCCAGAGCATCTCTCCCAGTCTCCAGATTCGACACCATTTCAGACCTCAAAAGAAACCCAACAACCACAGCCAGAAACTGTCTGAGGTTACTGGGCCACATGGCAGCATCCACAACGGTGGTGTGCCTCGCCCGTCTTTGCTTCAGACCACTGCAGATCTGGTTGAGGTCAGTTTTCCAACCGAACAAGCATTCTATGGACAGAGTGGTGTCAGTCCCGCAAAAGTATTGTTGGAGCTGGCCTGGTGGAAGGACCCCCAATTGATCTTGGAGGGGATCCCGTTTGGGTCAGTGACCCCCATCCATAACACTGATCACTGATGCATCAGATCTCGGCTGGGGTGCTCACCTGAGTTGCAACCCTAGTACCCAGGGCAGGTGGTCAAAAAGGGAAATGCTGCTGCACATCAACATGAAGGAGTTAAGGGCTATCAGGCTGGCCTGTGGCGTGTTTTGGGAGGAACTGCGGGGCCAGACTGTTCAGATTTTAATGGACAGTACCATCACAATGCACTGTGTGAACCGTCAAGGGTAAGCCCATTCCTCGGCCCCATGCCTAGAGGCATCATGTCTTTGGGACACAGCGATAGCATGCAATTTCCATATGGCTGCTTCTCACCTCCCGGGGGTGAGGAACAGCAAGGTGGATCACCTCAGCAGATGTTTCAATTCACAGCATGAATGGTCTCTGTACTCAGGAGTGCCGTCCTCAATCTTCTGCTGATGTGGCTATCCCTAGGTGGACCTTTTCACAACCTAGAAGAACAGGAAGTACCGCCAATTATGCTCCCTGAGGGGGTTGGAACAGGGCTCTCTTCTGGATGCTTTCCTGCTGCAGTTGTTGGGTCCTCTCCTGTAAGCCTTCCCTCCATTCCCAGTTCTGCACAGTCTTGCTGAAAATAAAGAGAGACAGGGCCAATATTATACTGATTGCCCCTGCTTGGCCTCGCCAGCACTGGTTTCACCTGCTGTCCGAGCTGTCATTAGCCCCATCCTGGGGACTCCCACTCAGGCACAATCTGCTGTCCCAGGATGATGGGTGCCTCCTTCACCTGAACTTGAGGTCGCTTCATCCGACCGCATGGAGGCTCAGTGGCTGAGCTTAGAAGAGCTCACCTGCTCCACTGAGATGCAGCAAATCCTAATAGGTAGCAGAAAGCCATCTACCCAATCCACTTATAAGGCAAAATAGTTGCTTTTCTCAATCTGGACCCAGTCCCGGGGCTTGAACCCATGTACAGCCCCCATCCAGGGCATATTGGACTACCTCTTGGATCTGAACCAACAAGGTCTATCCCTGGCGTCCCTGAGAGTCCAACTGGTGGCCATATCCGCTTTTCATGTTCTGATTGCGGGGCATTCTGTCTTCTCTCACCCGACTGCCTCTAGATTCCTGGTACTCTGGACATTGACTGGGCCACATTTCAAACCCTTGGCTGCCTGTCCCCTATTGGTGATGTCACAGAAGGTGGCATTTTTGGTAGCCATCACATCCGCGAGGCGAGTTTTGGAGCTAAAAGCCCTCACCTCCGAGCCCCCTTATGTTGAATTCTTCAGAGACGAGGTTCGGCTAAGGCCTCACCCAGCTTTTTCCCCTGAAGGTGATCTCTGATTTCCACTTAAATCAGGACATTTTCTTGTCAGTGTTCTTCCCCAAGCCACATGACACAAGTGATCAGAAATGGCGCATGTTGGATGTTAGGAGGGCTCGAGCTTTTTATATTGAGAGGATGAAGCCCTTTCGCAAGTCAACACAGCTACGTACCGAGGTTAGTTGTCTTTCAGGATGCCTCATCCTTTTGTAATACTTAAAAATTAGAGTTGGTTTAAGTGTTATTATGACACAAATTTAAACCCTTTCTAGGTTTTTGAAGTATTCATGAACTGATCTTCTTTATTTTAATCCAATGTATTTACTATTTGTAAGTATTGGATAAATAACGTTCAGACTATTCTTTTTTGTGTACTGTTTGGTTGACTAACTTCTAGATATCGTATGGTTGAGTGTATTATCCCCTATGAGAGACTAGACGTTTTTCTGCTTCTTGGTTGAATGACTGAAGCACTTAAAATAGGAAATAGTGAAAAGCTCATTTCCCGTTTAAGGGGAAAAAAAAAGGTGGAAGAATAATGTTAAAATTCCTAAGTCCATCATGGACACACACATTTTTGCTAATATCCAACAGCTTTCCAAGTACTTGTGATTTTGATCCTGGGATCATAGCTATTTTTCTTTGCAAATAATTCACCAAGCAGCTATTATTTTGTATAATTATGTTAAAATGGTATTTATCATCACACAGTCATTGTAGCATGCTTTTACTTGTGTACAGACACTTGACTAGCTACTTGCATGTTCAGATCGGAAAATATCCTAAAAAGGGATATTATTTTAGAATCTTGACCTCGTTTAGTTAACCTAAGTTCATCATTTTACACATTTTTATCTTTGCTATGGACAATATATACTGAAAATTATTTTTAGTGTTTAGAATCATAGAATCATAGGGTTGGAAGGGACCCCACAAGGTCATCTAGTCATTTAGTATGTTTTAAGAAAATATTTTAGTAATAACTGCTATGCTGTCCTCAAAGACACATGATGGTTTAACCTACAATTCCTTCTTGAACAATTATGCTTATCACAGGTG
Organism: Podocnemis expansa; assembly: GCA_007922195.1. Lineage (NCBI taxonomy): Eukaryota > Metazoa > Chordata > Testudines > Podocnemididae > Podocnemis > Podocnemis expansa. The sequence continues at coordinate 35,852,692 of ML681984.1, read as the reverse complement.
TGCAGGATTTTTTAAAGATCCACTGGATGTCACTGTTGTTCCTCATATGCAGGTGCCAGATTTATTTTAGCAGAATAACAGGCAGCATTTCAATCTTAGGGTATGCATACACAGCCCCAGAATTCAGACCATAGGAGGTATGAATTGCAGTCCATATGGAGTGATAGTGCTTCATTTTAACTCCCCTGGTTGGATGGTGCAGGCATGAACTAAAAGATACTTCATAGTTACACAGGCCTGTTTAAAGAGGACTATGTTAATACACACTAGGTACCTTTTAGCTTGTGGCAGCAGTGTCTATGTAGTGGAGGGCCCTAGCGAGTGCTACAGTTCACACTGCAAACTTGGGGCTTTGTCTGCACTTGAAGAGGGGAATGTGATTCCAGTGCAAGTAGACAGACTTATGCAAGCACTCATCAAACTATCATGCTAAATATATTAATGTAGCTCCAGTTTTCACAGTTCAAAGCAAATGAATCTACATTGCTCCTTTATGGTCAACCAAGGGTGCCTGCTCTGACTTCCAGATCCCCAGCCTTCACTTGGCTTAGGCAAATGTATTTTTCTCCTTACTGTCTGGGAATTTCCACACGGCAGAGTTCTCTGACTACATTGAGAACTCCCCAGCAAAGCAGATCTCTTCAGCAATCCTCTTTGCCTTTCTTGCTCAGAAGTTATAAACAACGTAATTACCTACAGTTAAGTGACCACATAATTTTTTTCTAAATAATCACATTTGTTCTTAAAATAAAAAGCATTATGGAGAAAACATTAAAAACATGTAAATAAACTTAAACAGAGATTACCCTGCCTCCAGCAAGGGCAGAGCAGTTAAAACTACATTATAAAGCAGGGGTCTCAAACAGACAGCCCATGGGCCACATGCGGCCCCTAAAGCTATTTCCTGTGGCCTGCAACAACACTATTGTTACCAGTATTTGCAATATTGTTGTATGAAAACTTTTCAGTGGTGTGGCCCTCGTGCTAACGTACTCGTCCTCATGCAGCCCTCGTGGTGATTTGACTTTGAGATGCCCTGTTGTAACGTAATAGACATGCTCTTACAAACTGCAGGGGGGAAACGTGCGCTACTGGTTAGAGCAGTGGACAGGTAGTTTTGGACAGATATGAGTTCTGTTGCTTGCTTTAGTTTAGCCATCTGTAAAATGTCTAAGAATTTTTTACTATGGTGTTGAGCTTAATACCTTTAACAGCATTTTAAGATGAGGAGTGCTCTAGAAATGCAGTGATTTCTACTGATAATTTTTGTGGAAGCTCCTTTGCGTCCTTTATGTGAGCTGCACAGAAACTGCACTATAATCTTATGGAATCTGTATTCATATTCAAAACAGGCCTGAAAGCACTGTTAAAACAATCCTGTGGTTGGATTATTTTTCTTAACATATAGTTCTCTGCTAATAGTTCAATTCTTTTTAAAAGTAATCTGAATCCATTTAAGAGGTTCTGTACTCTATTCCTTTAAAGATCCTTTAGAGTTCATATGCTATACCAGGATTTTTACCTATCTGTGAGGTGATGTAGCATGTCTTGTTTTTGCTCCACGAAGCAAGTCTCCAGGAAATGGTATTTATTTAAATGTCACAATGCCAGCAATTTAACATTTTAAATGGCATACCAGAACAGCACTTGCTTTCTGTAAAACTGATGCAAACACAAAAAGCTGTTTGAAGAGACCATCTCAGTTTTCAGTCCTTTTCCATAAAGATGAGAGCTACATTTTAAAGAAAAGCTGCATGCCTATTTCAGTTCAGTTTTCACAGAGAGAATTTTTGAGAAATTATGTAGGCAAAATTATATAAATATGATTACTGTACAACTTCGCTTCATTTATTTAATTCTGGTGGTGAAGTGTTAAATTAGCTTTCCAACTGTGTTGTAGTTTAAAAACAAAATAAAAGAGTAATTGGAGTGCATTCATTTGGAAAATCCTATGGTGGTAGATTATGGAGAGGTGCTGAATTTCTGCTTTTGGATTAGGCTTGATGTAAAAATAATAGGGATTCAGAACTAGAGTCAAATATTTTTTTAAATTAAAGTCCCTTTAATTAAGGGTTTTTTAAATCTTGTAACAATTTTCAACAGAACAAACCAGTTTGGTGCATTTTTATTACATTTATTTAAGAACATAAACAACTATATGGTTAACCAATGTAAATATAACAAAGAGTCTTTTTAGCACTTTTAAACACTAAAAAAATTATTTAGTTAAATCAAGGAGTTAACTAATTTGTATTATTAACTAAATAACTTGTATTAGTAACTAAAATATATAATAGTTTAAGACTAACAATTGGTCCAATAGTTGCATGAGCACTATCAGTATATGTGGCCTGTGTGTCTACAATGACGCCTCTTTCCCCTACTGGTAGAAGTTAGCTGTGTGAGGATAATAAGTCACTCCCTGGAAATCTGGAAACTTTTTGGCACAGTACTTAACCTAGATGTGCAGATTTGATTAGGCCTCTGAGTTAGATGATGTTATTTAGGAGGTAAATAGTTTTGAGTGTTTAGAGTAGGAAGCATTGCCATAAGAAGTAAAGACCATTGATGGAATCCTACCCTTTTAATTCTTTCTGGGACAACATATTCAAAAGTAATTATAGAAAGATTTTGAGTGCCCAACTTGGAGGCATCTTAAATAGGGTCTGAGTTTTAGAGGACAGGTGTTTCACACCTTCTATTTGGCCCTCAAAAGAGAATCCCTTTTGAAAAACTTTAGCCTTTGTGTTACCTTCAGGGGCTCAAGCACAGTTTGGCAGGCCTCAGAACCCTCCTAAACCCACCTGTCCCTGAAGTGAATCACCCTCCCAGGACCCCCATACCTGGCCCTCATGTCTCTGTGGAGGGGCCCCGGCCTGGGCTGAGGCTCTGGACTGAGCCTGCTCTGAGGCTCTGAGCATGCTCAATCAGTTAGAGCAGGCTCAGGCGGGAGCCTCAGCAGCTCTCTGCCAGCTGGAACATGCCAGAACAGCATTCTGGCACCTGCTATTTTTAGAGGATCAGTGTTGGAGGGCCTCTAAAAATTGAAAATGGAGCCAGACTGCTGCATTCTGGGGCCTGCTATTTTTAAATGGTGGGCCCCAGGATGCAGCATTCCAACTCCATTTTCTATTTTTAGTGGCCCTGAGCCCTTAAAAATAGTGGGCCCTGGAACACCATTCTGGTGTATTCCGGCTGGCAGAGAGCCACTGCTTTCCGGCTTACTTTAATCTCTGGTTACCTTGGTGATATAGTGAACTTAGTTTAAAAAAAAAAAAAAAAAAAAGAAGATAGAAGTGAACTGTTTTTTCTTATTAAGATTGCTACTTTTGAAAGTTGTGGTCAAATACTTTTAAGTCAATTTTCTTTGTGCATTTGATACCACTTTGCAGATAATCAGTTTTGTTTCCCTTGTACAGTCATAGAATCATAAAAATGTTGGGTGGGAAAGGACCATCTGAATTTCATCTAGTCCAGCCTCTATATAGGCTTCCTAACAGGTGTTGTTCCAGCCTGTTCTTTTTAATCTCATGTGAGGAGGATTTCACAACCTTCCTTGGAAGCCTGCTCCAAAGCTTAGCTATCTTTACAGTTAGAATGTTTTTTCTAATATTTAACCAGAATTGAACTTCCTCCTGATTAAACAGAACACTTTTTGTCCTACCTGCAGTGAACATGCTGAACAATTAAACACCGATGTCTATATGTTAACAATGTGATGCAGTTGCCAAAAAGTCTGACTCAGATTTGATTTGTGATCAGCTACAACTCTCCTTTTTTAGCATTACTACCTACTAGTCAGTTATTCTCCATATTATAGTTGTGTATTTAATTTTTCATTCCTAACTGTGGTACTTTGTATTTCACTGAATTTTGTCATGTTGATTTCAAACCAGTTCTCCATCAGTCAGTTTGCATTCTAGCTTGGTTCTCCAAGATGCTAGCAACTTCCTCCCCCTCTTGCTCCTCCTCCCCCTGCCCAACTTGGTGTCATCTGCAAATCTTATAGGCATCTTTTCCCCTCCGTTATCAAAACCTTTAATGAAATTGATGAATAGTACTGGACCCAGGACAGATCCTTGTGACTGCTGGATACAAGAAGTCACCTCCCCCCATCACAATGTTTGAGTACCTTCTTTCAATTACTTTTGCACCTGTTTGTTATGTTACTTTAGAGTGCTTATGTTGCATTACTCTAGAGTGCTTATGAGGCTGTCATATGGTATGACCCTGGGCATCCCTGTATACACACCCTTCTCACTACTACAATAATACTTACACAGAATATGTTTTGTGAGATTATCTCATGAAAGCTAATAACATTAATATAATTTAAAATGAATATATAAATGCTATAGCTGAAGTAATTAATTCCTTCTGTATGATGGTACAAGAAGATATTTAAGACCAGGCTGGCTGGTCTAGGTAAAGTTGATAAACATCTCTCCCAGACAAAGGAATGGGATTTACCTCAATTTACAAGGTAGCAGTAAATTAAACCATTGAACTAAACCTGCAGGGATGAGCCTAATCCTGAATTCAGGACTAAATCCCCAGGCAGCCTTCCTGACTTCTAAGGCAAAGACATTCCTTTGGGATACAAGGACCAGAGAGAGAAACTTTCTTTATCCTTCACCTCAGAAGATGAAGTAACTAAGTTATTTTGATCTCTGTGATAGGTCCTCGCCAGGCTGACAAGTCAAAAGCTGGAAAGGACATTGTGTGAGAGAAACGATGAATGAAGATTTACCTTGCTAGATTAAGTTTTAGACTGCTAGACAGGTGGTTTTATTTATATGATTGCAACTATTTTTATCTGTGCTCCTTGTGTGGCAAGGCACCTCTTTTGCCTCACTGGGGACAGAGTTTTCCCCCTCTGGCAGTGGGGTTTTGCAGTAAATCAGTCCCACTCTGGAGATGTTTTATTCCTCAGTCAGGTGTTGTCATTGAATATTTACAAGGTGCACCTCAGGATAGGCCCAAAGTGTACTCTTTAGGCATACAAAATAAACAAGTTTCTATCACAAAAAGGGACTACCTCTCCCTGCCCCCTCTCTGGAGTATTTTTACTGCTTATGTGGGCATCTGGATGCTAGTCCCTTGCCTAATAGTCTGTTGGCTCGGCTGTTTCCCCAGTAGAGAAGAGAGCAGCCTTCTACGCAGGAGAAGCCTTTTCTCCTTGCTGCCAGTAGCCCTTCTGCAGCTTGCCTCTCATCTTTCCCTCTCTCTCACTAGAAGAGGGTTTTCTAAAGGTCACACACAGCCCTTCAGTTGACTCAGGGAATACTTAGTAGACCTGTAAAACAAACAGGGAGTCCTGTAGCACTTAAAGACTAACAAATTTATTTATTGCATGAGCTTTCATGGAAGAAAATCCCATGGGAGAACTTACTGAATGGGAGGAAATAAATGCAGGGGAGTGTAAGTCATGGGAACAGCAAATCAAAACAGCTGTAAAGATACAAACACAGAGTAACAACATACAGAGGAAGACGAGGTCAAACCACCTGTTGTAATGAGAGACAAATCCAATGTCCTTATTAAGTCCTGAGGCAATGGAACCGAATTTGCAAATAAATTCAATCTCAGCAGCTTCTCTCTGAAGTCTTCATTAGCATTTGCCTGTCTGCGTACAGCTATTAGTAAATTGTCAATGGAGTGATCAGAAAGATTGAAGTGCTGACCCACTGTTTTTAGAACGTTCTGATGTCAGATTTGTGCCAATTTATTCTTTTGCATAGAGCCTGTCCTGTTTGTCCAATATACAAGGCAGAGGGGCATTTCTTGCACATGATGGCATAAATCACATTGGTGGACGAGCAGGTGAATGAGACTTTGATGGAGTATCTGGTGTGATTAGGTGCTGTAATAGTGTCTTTTGTGCAGCTGTGTGGGCAAAGTTGGCAGCATGGTTTGTTGCAGGGATAGGTGCCTGCTTTAATGGTTCTGTTGTTAGGTCTGTAGTTGCTGGTAAGTATCTGTTTAACATTGGGGGACTGTCTGTAAGTGAGGAGAGGTCTGTCTCCCAAGTTCCCCCATCTTCAAAGTGTCTAAAAAAGTGGGATATTCTTCCATGAAAGCTCATGCAATAAATAAATTTGTTAGTCTTTAAGTGCAACAGGACTCCTTGTTTGTTTTACTCAATGAGACTAACACAGCTGCCCATTTGGAACTAGCAGACATGAAGTAATTTCTTTTCAGTTTATGGGGAAAAGAGCCATTACCGATCTAGGACTGATATAGTTGCATTCTTCTACTCTTTGATAGCTGCCTGGTCTGATTTGTCGCAATTAATATCACTTAATTCATGCTCTTTTGTTAATAAACTTGTTTTGCTTTCATTGTAAATTGAAGTTTGGTAAAGTGCGTGCTTCGGGAAAGCTTCTGGAAAGCTAACAGGTTGGAGAGCTTTGCTGTCTCTGTAAAAGCACTAAACATAACAGTTTATCTCTAAGAATCCCATGAGGGAGGACTGTTTCTGAGGTGAATTTGGGGGCTAGAAGGGTACTAAGGTCAGTCTGCCTCGAGTACTCAGGTTGGGCAAAGCTAGAGTGAGGCTTGTGGGCAGCCGGCAGACTGTTCAGAACAGAGATCTGGAGCAAAGTGACATGGCCACAAGCCACTCGGTGTTACAAGCTAGATGGTGACCATACCCCTTAGTGGCCTGGGTGAACCCCAAAATGTCACAGTAGGACTGTGTCAAAAGTCTTACTAAAATCAAGATGTATCAAGTCTGCAAGCTACAGTCGGTCAGTGGTCTCCCAGAAAACACCATCCTAGCCGCTACAGATGTAGAAGCCCTCTTCAGTAACTTTCCTCACAAAGATGGCTGCAGGCTATCAGGAAGAATTCCCAGATGATGACACAGCACACCTCGTAACTGAACTTTGTGACTTTGTCCTGGCCCACAGCTATTTCAGATTTGGAGATGATCTATACCATCAAGTCAATGGAATGGATAAGGGTTCCCACATGGCCACACAGTATGCCAACATCTTTATGGCCAACCTAGAACATCACTTCCTCAAATACCACCCACAATTGCCTCTCCTTTACCTATGTTACTTTGACATTTTCTTCATCTGGACCCAAGGGGAGTCCCTTGAAGAATTCCATCAGGCCTTCAACAATTTCCACCCCACCATCAACCCCAGCCTGGACCACTCCACAAAAGAAATCCACTTCTTGGACACTACTGTACAAATAAGGGATGGACGCATTAACACCACCCTATACCAAGAACCAGCTGACTGCAATGCATACCTACATGATTCCACTTGGGACACATTACATGATATGTCATCTACAGCCAAGTCTTAAGATACAACCAGATCTGTGCTGATCCCTCAGCCAGAGACAAACACCTACAAGATCTCTATCAAGCATTCCTAAAACTGCAGTACCTACCTGGGGAAGTGAAAAAACAGGTCGACAGAGCCAAATAGATACTCAGGAGCCATCTACTGCAGGACAGAACTGACAAAGAAAACAACAGAACACCACTGGCCATCACCTAGAGCTCCCAGCCAAAGTCTTTCCAACACATCATCAAAGATCTACAGCCTATTTTAGAATATGATCCCACACTTTCTCAAGCCTTGGGAGGCAGGCTTATCCTTTCTTACAGACAGCCCCCCAGCCTGAAGCAAATACTCCCCAGCAACCAAATACCATACAAAAATAACACTAATCCAGGACCTATCCCTGCAACAAACCCCGTTGCAAACTCTTCCTGCACACTGACTCCAGTGATACCATCACAGGTCCCAACCACATCAGCCACACTATTGGGGGCTCATTCACCTGCACAACCACTAATATGGTATATGCCCCTCTGCCATGTACATTGGCCAAACCAGACTGTCCTTTTGCAAAAGGATAAATGGATGCAAATCGGACATAAATAATGGTGACATCCATAAACCTGTAGGAGAACGCTTCAATCTCCCTGGACGCTCAGTAACAGACTTAAAAGTTGCCAGACTTCAACAAGAAAATTTCAAAGACAGACTTCAGCATTAAACTACAGTGCTGAAGCTGATTTGCAAGCTTGATGCAATCATACTGGATCTGAATAGGGACTTGGAATGGTTAACACGTTACAAGAGATAATCGTCTCTGTTCAAGCATTCTCTCCCTTTAATCAACAGGTGTGAATAGGTCTCATCTACCCTTACAGTATTGTCTTTGCTAACACCTGCCCTCTTTCATCCTGGCATGGGTATGTATATATATCTCAGCTGTGGTTTCCAATTCATGCATCTGATGAAGTGGGTTGGAGCCCATGAAAGCTTATGCCCAAAGAAATCTGTTAGTCTATAACAGGCATGGCCAAACTGCGGCTCAGGAGCCGCATGTAGCTCTTGAATAAAAAAGTGTGGCATGTGGAAGAACGTCAGTGAATCAATTTAGTAGGTAAAAGAATATGGCTATATGTCTCAGTGTGGCTCTTGAAGGTTTAATAATAAACTTGCATGCTCTTGAGTTCCATAAGTTTGGCCACCCCGGTCTACAAGCTGCCACAAGACTCTCATTGTTTTTACTGTACAACAGACTAGCATGGCTACTCTCTGGAAATTTTGTCTTTTTTTTGTTTCTAATGCATTTGTAGAATGTTTTGTTATTGATGTAAGTACCTTGCTAGATTTTCTGACCTTTGTCCCTACATGCTTATGCTATTCTTTTGTACTCTTCTTTAGCAATCTGTCCATGTTTCCAATTTCTGTTTGATTTTTATTTTTATTTTGAGGTCATTAAACATCCTTTTTGGCCTTAAAATGAAGGTAAATCCCTCATGGTTATGCAGTAAAGCTTGAAACATGACCCGACTATACCTTAAACACTGAAAAAGTAAAAGAAAAATACACAGGAATTGCTGTCCCACTTTTTTTCTTTAATCTCGTACATTTTTGGAGCTTGACAGTGATTCCCCACCCCCACACTAGGGCTTTTGTAATACTCAGAGACAGCAAAATTAAATAAAATAAAGTTGCTGTGTAGAACTATATATTTGTGAGGGGACTTAGGAACGGTAGCTGAACCTATTTTACATCACTTATTTGTTGGAATTAATTAGATCTGAAATTGACAGTAACCCTTTAAGTACAATTCAATAAAGTGGCAGAAATAACATTCCCACTTACATTTAAAATAACTTCTGTTGCCGTCATTGGTTCATGCTGTCAGCAAAATAAAAGTTGACCACCAAACTTTTTTCTGTGCACTGAAATGTATCCTCCTCCTTTGTAGCATGAATGTTACAGTAGTTGTTTTGCATTTTTTAAATGATATCTAATGTACAGAAACAAATTTAGTCACAATCCTGCAAAGGATTATGTCTGGGTTTAGTATTACTTACTCTCTAAGTAGTCTCAATGAAATCAATGAGTGCTGATAGGGTTTGCAGTTAAGCACATGCACAACTCTTTGCAGCATTTGGGCCTTCAATTCTAAACCATATTCCCTTTCATACAAATGTAGTTTAGTGTTTTTTTACACTGCAGTAAATTGTCAAGAAAATGAGATTAAAAGTAGTCGAGAGAGAGGATACAAACCGTACTGTGAAAAGCTTTAGAAGGAGCGCTTGAATGGACATAGGTGGATTGATTGACTGGTTATATATTATCCATTTATATAAGCCCTTTGTTTGTCATTTTGTTTAGATTTTTCTAAATCCCCAATTAATGTAAAGTTAATTAGTAATAAGAACTGGTTTTCAAAAGGTTAAAATTTCCCACATGGTTTTGCAGATCTGGCATCCAATCTAGGTAATGAGGTCATATCTGTACAAATGGGATCATTTTAAATAGCATTGCCAGGTCTTGAGTCATTCAGAAAGAACTCTTCCAATATGAAAAAGCACTTTATGAATGAATGTTGGGTGTTTTTTGTAATTAATGATTCCCTTTAATTAATTTTGGCTCAAAGTCTCCAATTTCTCAAAGAAACAAGTTATACAATTGAAAAGTCTAGCTGCCAAAAACACCATCTCTTTGTCCCAAGCTGGGTAAGACCATTACAGTATGTAATAAGTTGGTTTTGGTAAAGGTAATATTTCATTTTGCATTTATATGGAAGAGTTTAAAACCTTGTTGGTATTTGAAGAAGAGGAGGGGGAAATTAGTTTGCTCACCTACTGCAGAGATTCATGTTTTATGAGAAGAGTTGGCTCAAACAAGAGCACTGTATAGATCAGGGGTGGCCAAACTTATGGAACTCAAGAGCCACACAAGTTGATTATTAAACCTTCGAGAGCCACACTGAGGCACATAGCCACATACTTTTACCTACTCCAAAATTACTAAGCTTAAAATGCATTGCACACTTTAATTTTATCATAAAAAGAGGACAAATATTGATCCTACTAATGTCAAATTCTAAATAATTACTTAAGGTTACTATGAGAATTAGGCCTATACAGTAAAAACATAGCTGCTGCTTGATGTAGAAGACTGCAGGCCAGTGGCGAGTTCTTTAAAATCCTGACCATGCCGCACTTCTCTTTGCCATCCCCAACCACGCTGCTCTACTCCCCACCATCTTGACCCCCCTCCTGAACTCCTAGACTGGGGCTACTTTCCTAAATTGATTTGCTGACGTTCTTCCAGGAGCCACAATTTTTCATTCAAGAGCCACGTGTGTCTCCCAAGCTGCAGTTTGGCCATATCTGGTATAGATTACCAACTTGGGTGACAAAATACCAAACAGACTTGATGAATTAAAGGTGTTCATACTGTTTGTTCATGTTGGAATGAATGGTGGATTTGGGTGCAGGGCTATTTATTTTTCTTTGTTTTACAGAAAGAATTATAGAAGACCATGAACTGGTAATTGATGTTCAATCAAACTGGGGAATGGAAGAAGAAAATAGACTGTATTTTAGAAAAAATTATGCCAAATATGAGTTTTTTAAACACCCGGTGGTAAGTCTGTTTTTTCTTAAAAGTACTGTGGGTTTGGGCAGCTGCTGTTCCTTCCCTCATGTCTGAAGCCATGTAGCACAGGGATGGGTGGGAAGCAAGAAATTCAGGAGGCCTTGGGGTATAGTGTAAAATGAAATGGAACCAAAATCTACCTGTGACCTGTTTAAAAGGAAAGGATGATTTTAAGTCACTTCAAGTATGTCTACACCAGAACTAGAAGGGGTAAATTTCAGTTAAGGAGACACCTGCACTAGCTCCAGTTGCAGTAGCGTGCTAAAAATAACACTCTGCCATGGCATGGACTCTGGGAGAGACTAGCTGTCCATGTACACATATGTGGTCTCCAACATGGTATATTTATGGTGGCTAGTCCCCCTGATCTCCCTATTCCCTGCTTGTATCACTGCATCTAACCTCTATTTAACACACTAGTTGGATCACAACTAATCTGAGGATGTCTTGAGCTAGATTTTATACTGTCCAACTCTGTTGCAGACATAGGGATGCAGGAGCTTCACATTCTATTCCTTGGTCTGCCTGTATTATCTTGATCAGATCATTTAATCATTTTCTACTTCAATTCCCAATTTTTGAATGGCTATAACTTCCCATCTCACAGAGATGTTGCAAAATTCATTGGTAGTGAGGGTCTCAAATACCATGGTGGTCCATAGAAATGACTTTAAATAATTAGGCCCCAGTAGGTTGGTTGGCAAATGGCATGACCTGTTGATGGACAGTGTAGATTTTCATTGCAAGCTAATCAGGGTCCTTAGCGATGGGTGGCCTTAACAAGAATGGTATAGTCCAAAGAGGAGCTGGAATTAGTACACTGCATCAGAGACACTTAAGTCTTATCAATTTCCAAAGGGATAGCTGTGTTAGTCTAGTCCAGCAAAAAAAAAACCAGGGAGTCGTGTGGCACTCTTCGCATGAGCTTTCGTGGGAGAAAATCCCACTTCCTCAGATGCTTTGAAGATGGGTGTACATCAGATTAGGCAGTTGTTTTTGCAGTAGTAAAAGCTAATATAAAATACATTAATCAACATTTTGTTTCAATGTGATTCAAACAAAAGTTTTTGACAGTGTATCCCACTTACTTCTTTATTCAAATAGGATACCATGTAAACTTCAATAAAATATTCCCTTTAAAATGTATTGGCATATATTTTCCCTCTTCCTAGATAGTGATAAGTCGAAGCCTTTTACAGAATGAAGTGGGGAGTGGATGATTATCTGACATCTAAGGATTTGTTTACATTGTATCAAAACAAAAAAATCCCCTTAAACAAACCACAACCTGCAGCAATAAGTCTGAGCCTGTCACCTGATCTGGGTTCATGGGACTTGTTTAAGTTTCAGAACCTGGGCTCCAGACCAAATGGGAACATCTACACTACTGTTTTAGCTCCATAGTGTGAACCTAAATCCAGTTGACCTGGCCTTTGAGACCCATTATTATGGATTTTTGCAGCAGGCATACCTTAAATAAAGTCCATCCTGCAGTCTGACTTGAAGCAGCACTTCATTATGCCTGTACTGAATTTTTTAAAAAATGTTGAAGTTTATCCTCACAAATTCAACAGGTGAATTTACAAGACAGCACAATTTGTGATTATTTTAATGGCTTCCCCACTATCTTAAATTCTTTGAGGGTAGGGAAATCTCAAATTTCTTTGTCCTCTGTGCCATTGAGTGGGTGTTCTGCTTAGATGTTTAAGGGAAATCTGAGGGGTTTTTTTTTTTTTTTGTATTTACATTTACAGAGCTCTTAGTATTTTCTATTTTAACAGAATTTTTTTCCAGATCATATGGTGTCATTTCCATGTGAGACCAGTGGAGTTGTAGGCCACACACAGATATTACAGGTATGTAGTATTTCCACTAACGTAAACCAATTCACAACAGAATACCTTAATGTCAGACGTCCTATTTCTATGTATGTAGTATTTTGTCATTGATGAGATTGTGGTAGTTTATTCAATGATTACGAAGACATCTTCTCATGAAAATAACATTCCACACTATGCAGTTGTGATATCAATGTACCTGGAATATTCTAGTTAGTTTTGGGACACTTATTACTGTAAAGGTATTGAACAATTGTAGGGAGTTCAGAAAAGAACAAATAGCAGCAAATATGCTTAAAACAAGTTTGTGTGGAGTAGTTTATAAGATATGATTGAAAAATTAAAGTCGTACATAGATTGTCTGAAAGGATGGAAGCCTAACAGTTATCAGCTGTCTGAAAGTGGTAAATAAAGAAAAGCAAGGAATTTACTAACATGTTACAGGCAAGTATAATTTGGAGTAAAGGATTGACCTTAACGAAAGGACTGAAATGCATTGCTCAAGGATGTAATTGTGCGGTCGTGGGCATAAATTATTTTTTTCAACTGGGTCCTGAGGAAAAAAGTTTGAAAACCCCTGGACTAGATGATCATATTGGTCCCTTCTGACCTTCAAATCTATGAAACATTGCAAGTGCAGCTGTGCCACTGTAGTGTTTCTAGTGTAATGTATCCTCACTCTTTCAAACTCTCCCAAAGCCTCTCTTTGAACTTGGTCTGTAGAATTAAATTAGACCTTTAATATAGTCTTTTTATTCACCATCACATGTGCCAGGAGGCTAATGTATTTGTATGTTTACATTATTCATCTTCTTTACCATATTCTGTAAAATGCTTTTACCCTTGTTAAAGCCTCTGATAGATACATACACTTTCGAGTTAAGTCTAGAACTTATTTATGGGCTCATCAAGCAATGTTCAAAACCAAAAGCAGAGTTTCCTTCGTTTTACTAATCACAATTTCTGTGTCTCCAAGTAAATACTAGCATGACAAATATCACCTACGGCTGCTGAAATGAAACTGTTGTGGAATAGAGTCTACGTTGAAATGGATGTGCTGGTCTCTTCATCTGTGAGCAATGCTGGAAAATAGTTCACTTGAACAGCTTTAGGCCCAGTTCTGAGACTGTTATGCATACAAATAGCCCTGCTGATGGTCCTATTCATATATAGGACCCTGTATACTCTGCAATTCTGTGGCCAAAATTTTTTCTGGAGAATTTGACCTTTGCTGCAGTATTATTCTCCACAAACCACCCTTCCAGTTAAAAAATGTTTTAGCCCTTATCCTTATGGAGCAAATCTCAGAAAATGTGCACTGAATGGTAACTAAAGCAGTGTGCCTCCTCAATCTGTCGAAAGGCTGCAACAAATGTCAGTCTGGTCATACAGCTCTGATAATCTTATTCAGGGCTCTGTAAGCTCAGCGATCTGGTAGCCTTAAGAAATTGGCATATTTCCAAGGATTTAGACTTCTTTCTGAGCCAGGTGCCTGATGCTTTGTTCTGTCTCCCTGCTTTCCTGGATTCTGTCTGCAAGTTTTTTTCTCCAACTTTCCCTACAAGAGGCAGTTAATTAGCTCAGATTTCATAGGTTCTAAGTCCTGTAAGGGGCTGTTGTGTTCATCTAGTGTGACCTCCTTCTTTATAATGCAGGCCATGGAATTTCTCAAAAATAATTCCTAAAGCAGATCATTTTGAAAAAATCTCATCTTGATTTAAAAATGGTTAGTGATGGAGAATCCACCGTCACTCATGGTGAACTGTTACAGTAGCTAATTACTCTCAACATTAAAAATTTACTTTGTTTCTAGTTTTAATTCACACTTCTTGCACTTTACCATAGAACCATGCTTTGCTCAGATGCTGCAAGAGGCCTCTGACATTCAGACAGAAAGCAGGAAGAACAAAAAATGCCAGTTCATAAGCCAGTGGTTCTTTCTGTATTGGCTACCTCTTTCTCACACAAGCCCCTAAGTGCAACCCCCTTGTAAATAAAACATAAAGGGTTTTTAAAAAAGTAATACTATTTAAAATGTTAAATTTGTTACCCTGTTTAAAAAGAAATTTACCCTTTTCTCACCATTTTTAAGACAAACACATTTTTATTGAATTATTGTGATAAGCAAAAAAGTTATTTTTAGAAATAGTTACTGTTTAGTGCTGGCGAGTGCAAGGAAACTTTGTTGATATCCCTTTTCACAGCAGACTTACCCACCCAATTGCCAGTCTTCCTTGTGTGCTACTACAGGTGGCGGTGGCACTGCCTTCAGAACTGGGTTGCTCACGTCCCCCACATAATAACCTCATGAACCCCTGAGTGGTTGTGGCCCCTAGTTTGAGAACCACTGAGCTAAACATCTTGGGGAAAAGCACAACTGCTGAGGGCTATGGAACCATGGAAGTGAGCCACTAAAGCTAGTTACAACCTTCGACTTTCCTTGCTGTTCATGAGACGAAGATGGTTCTGGCCTGTCTACGTAGAAAACATTGTATATAGGCCCAGGCCCATGATGTGGAGTGCCACAAAAACAAAACAGCCACCTCACCCCACATTCTCAAATAGCCATTGTAGAAAATCATCAAGAATTTAATTTCAGGATTTATAGCTGTGCATTTTTGTGTGGGTATAAATGCAGGAAGAGAGGGCATTGCATGATAATAGAATAAATTTAATATTGCTGCAGAATGAGAGTTTCTGTTGCAGAATTTGCTCTAGAATACAAAAGTTTACACATCTGAAGACTTCGTGGCTATATAATGTATCAGAGAAATTACTGTTTGTAGCCGAACATAAATCCTTTTTTGTTTTTAACTGAATCTCTTAGCTAAAGCAGATATTTTCATTCTTTAGATAAATAGATCTATTTAATTATGTTGAGGAGGATGTGCTGTGAAGAGGTTGATTGGTAGGCATTGCCACAGTCAACTTTTTCTGTTTATTCTTGAAAAGAATGAATGGAGTGCTGATCCCAGGAGGGCTCACCACTTTCCTTAATGTATAGTGTGTAGGGCAAAGCAGAGGGAGTTTATAAAAAGCCTAGTATTTTAGAGGCGTTGAAAGGACCTGTGTTGGGGAAGAGATGCTGCGACACCTTGCAGGGGAAAGAAGGCACTAACCTTCCTGTGAGCAGTTGGGCGGTTGTAGAGAAGAGTGAATGGAGCCCTCTTCCCAGGTGTCTGAAATCCTTTGAATAGCTGCAGGGACTTACACAAAGGACTCCAAGATGAGAGATTTATATGAAGGAAATTGAGAGAATTGGATTGAGAGTCCCTGGTCTGGAGCTGAAATCTGTTGCTTAGGTTGAATTAGGAAGTGTTCCAGTATCTGATAGAATTTCTTGGGCATTCTGTCAAATTTCAAAAAGCATGATATATTCCCTTTAGAAAATTCAATACAAATGGCAAGGGCAATGCACGAAACTAACAAGGAATATTCTTTATGGAACATCTGTACCTTTATCTGTCTACTAAAGGCCAATTCCCTTTAATAAATGGTGTTTGCTGCTCTGTGGCTTCAATGTTTGTAAAACTCTAGTGTAATATTGGAACAGATGGTTGTGGTAACATTCTTGGTAGATGTCTGCAAACTATCCATAGGGATAACAAAGTTTTACCTTGTCAGGGACTTGGACTATTTCTCAATCTAACGTAGTTGCAAAATGATACAGTTAACTTTTTTAAATAGTTTGGGTTTTTTTTTAATTTAGGAGGGAGGCTTGTCACCTGAGGATTTTAAATTTGTTTGATTTCAGAATCACTTCATGCACTTTTTTCAGTCAGTGCTCAGTGTGTGCGTGTTGGGTTTATGTGTTGCAGAGAGGGAGAGGAAGGGGTGGTGTGTATTAAATGATGGCATGTGCCTACATCTTAAAACCTTACCCTGTATGTCTCTTTTCAGGTGTTTTTCAACTAGTGAGAGTTAGACTTGGGAGATACAGTATTAACCCACTTCTAAGAACAGGCAAAAAATCCTCAAGCACTGGTTTTAATTAAACTTACAAACCACTGCCATGAACATCTATCTGAAATCTTCAAGTCTACAGAAGACTGTTCCTTCTTTTAGGGGATAGGAATTTTTATGTAATATTATTTATTGCCTTGTCTATGTTTCTGATGAATCTTTGAAGGCTTAACCTCCTTATTTATTTATCAGAAACTTTGTTCAGTTTCTTATCCCATTGTAAATAGACAGTCCCACTGTTTTTAGGTATGTGTTTTAATTTTTCACTTTTGCTGTGTTGCATTTTCACCTTTTAAATATTTCAATTTTAGTATAATATTGGCAAAGTATGGAAAAGTAGGTCAATAAAAGAGAGAGCTGATTTCAGGTGAGAAGTACATGCACAATATTTTGTTTCAGATGTTCCTGAGTTCCAGCACATATCCTGAAATTCATGGTTATTTGCATGCAAAAGAGCAGGGGAAGAAATCATGGAAAAAATGGTACTTTCTTTTAAGAAGATCTGGCTTGTATTTTTCCACTAAAGGGACATCAAAGGTAAGACTAAAGTATGTCAGAAAACAATAAGCATAGGGCATTCATGCAGTAGTTTTAACTTAACTTTATTTTAATCCATGGTGATTAAAAGAAAAAAATCCTTCTCCCAAATTTCCTGTTCAAGTGTTCCTTCTCAGGATAAAATGTGATTGGTGGGAATAACGATAACATCTGTGTTAGTTGTCAAAGTACTTCCACAGCTATCCTTGTTTAATTGAAGACACAAAGAAGTAAATAAAAGAAACTCGACTGGCTCCACCTTGGTGAATTGAATCAGTATTTAGAATTGAACTAACACAGTAATTGCTAAAATATGTTGTTTTCATCTTTCTGATCATGTGTTTTAAAAATTGGAATTAAAAAAACCTGCAAAGTGACTTCAAACATTGTTACATTTTAAGATGTAACACACCTAATTAATCATTCCCATAAGCATTTATAGCTAAGATCTCATGTATGCTTTTCCAGAAATTGGCTCACCAGTGTTATATATTTTAATCTGCCAAAAACTGGATGTTTGGTTTTTGTCTGTCTGGTTTTGAACATTTTCCTCTGCTGCAGAATGTGTGGCCTTTTTCTAGATTTCTTCAGTCATTGTGATGGTAGAAGTTGAAGTATCAAGAAGGTTGTCATTCAGAATATGAGAAGCGCTTGAGATGAGTGTAGTTACTAGTATTCAAAGAGATTGTCTAAAAGAGGAAGTGTGCCATGTTTTCCCTCCCTGAAGGTGTTCTGTCTCATTTACTTTTATTATACTTTTCCTATTTTATTATTTATTTCCTTTTAAATGTAAATTGCATGCAGCGTATATGGTATTTTTATTTATAACAAGAATGTTGTTGCTGTGTCTTGGAACATGTACCAAATGTAATTAAAAACAGCTATTCTCCTTCCACCTTCACCCCCAACAAACAATGCCTCCACTAGCCTCTTCATGAAGAAATGTTGGATGATAGTCAACACATTATGCAGTCAAGGTTGTGTTTTAAAGTGGAGTATAAATACCTTTCTTTACAAGTAGGTGGTGAATTGGTAAGACATTTCACATCAATTAGGAGTTATGCTGTGACAGGCTGCTACCCTAGATCTGGTCCAATGTGCCACTGTGATCCTCCAATCTCCACTCCTGAATGCAGACTCACTCTGCTTTGCAAGGTGACCACTCACTCCAGAGTCAGCCCACACCAGCCTCTTGCTTGTGATCAGTCTCAGGAAGCGAGTGCAGGCCCTCTGGCTGCTCAGGCGATGCTCCCCTAAGTGAGCACCGCCAGCCCCAGATACACACTGGGAACTTCTGTCTTACAAGGATTGGGATCTTTCTCCAAGCACCATACGCTCATGTCCATCCATTTAACAAAGAAACAGATAATGCTTAGCCTCTCTCACTCATACCCTCTAAAGTCCACACAGCTTGAGATAAAACAAATAGTAATTTATTGATCAGAGTAAGATTTTAAATCAGAATGTTTGCAAATCCATGCAGAATCACAATTTGGATGAGTCAGGAGCAACCACAAGGAAATAAAAGACATAAAAATGCATACTAACCTAATACCTCTGCCTAAAATGACCTCGTAGTCCAAGTTCATGCTCGAGATGTTCGGCTGTCAGATGATTTTACAGCCAGTCTCTGCCTGAGGCCAGGCAGGGCCCATATTGTGCTTGAAGTTAGAGAAGGTTATCAGATGGCATTTCCCGTGGAAGAAACCTCAGGCTCCTCAAAGTGACTCTTTGTTTTCAACCCCCTTTGCCCCTTACCTTTCTGTGCTGCCATGTGATTCTCTTTACTTATACCTGAGCCAGGGAGGGCATTCGCATTCCCTTTGTCATGTAATTCTCCAACCTCTGTGCTAGAGATAGTCCTGAGAGTCTGTGCCATGTGACATGCTTTACCTGGGCGCACATGTATAATGCTGAAGGAGACATGACATCATAACTATATGGTGCAGCAGTCAAATGAGAGCCTTGCATGATGTCATTGGAATCAAGTCATACAAAGTGCATTAGTGAACAGAAAAATCATAGATCATGGCCCAGGGGTGCACAGATGTGCATCCTGTGCCATATGCCCTTTTAATTTTCTGTGTATTTCTGTTTTGGTTTCTTTTTGTAGATCTTTAACTGTTAGGCTCTGATTCAAGGTTTTTCCTGGGAGGTGTACTTATCATTGTTGAGGTGATATTTCCAAAAAAAACTGTTATCAACCTAAAACTTGTTAGGAAGTTAGGGCTCAAGGAGAAATGGTGCAACAGGGAATTTTTTTAAAAATAAATTTTAGATTTTTAGGGCTATTGTTTAGCCATTGTTTACATTATATGTGAAAATTTATGCATTGTGCACAAACTTTATTGATGGAGGCCTGGGGCTAATTAACCCAATTAATATGATTTGGCACATGCAAATCTGATTGGACCAGATATATATAAGCCTCACAGCTAGAAAATACGTAACTTGATCAATGGTAGTCCCCTATACACATGCAAACTTGAATGGTTGATCAGGAGAGTTGCAGGTACAAGTAAAATCATCTCCATGTGGAAATGTCAGATTTTACCATACAGCAGAGATGTGTTCAAGTACTCCAGTTAACAGGTAAAATATTCTTCTGTGGTACTTGAAATTGTTCCTATGCCATTACCTTTCCCTCACAAGATATGCCAGTCTTCTGCTGTCTCTTTCTGCACACAACTTTTTACCAAACTGTCCTCTTTCAGCACAACCAACTATTTAGTATTATGGTGGGAAGGCAAAGCAGAAAATCTGATAAATGGGGTAAAAGGGTATGTGTAGAAGGGTAAAGTAAGGGCAGCATTACAACTGAAGTGTATGGTTTGTGGTAATAAGATGTATGTTTGAGGTGGAAGCACGGAGTGTGTGTAATGCTAGGTAGCTTGGTTTAAATCTTAGTTTTGTAAGTTTGGGTCAGGTCTTGTCTGAGTGCATCTGTGCATACGTGTCCATGTGCATAGTGATTCTAATTGCTTCAGAACTGTTTTGTGTGTATTGAAATTGGGTTGAAACTTTAGTTTCTATCAGTGGCAAACATTCCTGTTAGCCCAGCTATTGGGGTATCTGCATCATGTGGTAATGTGATAGATAACTAACTAGTTTGGAATCCCTCATAAAGTTATATTTTTTTAATCTTGGATTTTAGTGTAGTTCTTATATAATGCATTTAAATAGATTACTGTGTAAATGTTTACATTTTTTGCTGATTTAAATATAGTTATTTACTATCGTTTCCATTTTTAGTTTATAATGAAGTAAAAAGGCCTAACTGGTTTATATTGCTTTTCCTTTCAGGAACCAAGGCATCTGCAGTTTTTCAGTGAATTCAGCAGTAGTGATATATATCTGTCTTTGGCAGGCAAAAAGATGTCTGTAACACCAGCAAACTATGGATTCTGCTTTAAGGTACAGGCTTAATATTTTGATAGATATATACAAGCCATATTTCTTAGGTAAGCTTAAGTTTTGTTAAGAATTTTTTGTTTTGTTTTTAAAGATTCATCTGTCTGTTATAAAATAGGAGAATTAGTGGCTTTTATTTCAACAGGTATTATCTGCAAGATGTACATTAATGCTAAACAATGTGCTGTGGCCTTCTAGCCTAACAAAGCAGGAGGAACCAGAGACCTGAAGCAACTTTATGCAGATGATGAGCAGACTAGGACCTGCTGGATGACAGCAATTAGATTACTTAAGGTAAAATCTTCTGTGAAGCTAATTTTTTTTGCCAGCAGTTTACTAGGGTATGTTAAATACTTTTGTATTCTAGAATAGAGAAGCAGGGGTACTTGTTGGTTTCAGTGTAATCCTTAATTTTATACACTGGGAGCTCTTTTTGACTTGCCCCAAAAAGAAGATAGACACTGAATTTCCAAAAGAGTAGAAAAAGATGGCATGAGGATTTCTATTTAAGAGCGCTAAAGTCCTGCAAACATCTATGCAGGGATTTAACATTAAGCTTGTGAGTAGTCTCCCCTAAGTTCAGTGAGAATATGAAGATGAATAATATTAAGCCTACATACTATATTTGCAGGACTGGGGCTCTAAAATGTATTTTGAGGTATACCATTCATTGATTAAATTCTTACTATTAACTGTAATTAATTCTTTTTAGGCCATTTTAGTTTACTGTAATATATCATTAATACAATAAAATACAGTATTAAGCTCTTTGATAGGGTACTTGATAGACTTGAAAACCACATTTTATAGTTCCTAGTACAGATTATATGATTTGAGCCACTGCTGCTACTGGTGCTAGCCCTGAATATGATGCAAGAACTTCTTTGAGTGGTGGGAGGGGGCTGTTTTTAGTGGCAATGTAGGCAGAATGGGTCACATGGTGTTTTAAATGGCTGGAATTAACATTGATGTAATTTTTTTTAAATGAAAACTTTGGCCATTTACATACTCTGGCCCACTTTTTTTAAATTATTATTTTTAAGAAGGGACCAAAATTTACTCAATCCAGTTTTGTACTTTGAAAATTCTCATTAACTGTAGTATCCGAAAAGCAATAATGAAAGATGTATTTCTAAGACAACGATTCCAATTGTTTGTGCAGACATCAGTTTTGGTTTTAAATTAATATAATTAAGCTGGATAAAAGTTAAAATCTTTCAAAATGAAATCCATTGCACGGTATTCAGGAGCTCCTGTATAATCATCTTTATGTAATACTTCAGGATGGTGCTACATAAATCCCACCCATAAACTAATAGTGATAAGCTATATTATTTTTTGATTTTAGTATGGAATGCAGCTGTATCAGAATTACATGCAACCATATCAGGGTAGAAGTGGCTGCAGTTCTCTGACCATATCACCCATGGTATGTATCTGTTGATTAAATAAGCTACATAAAATGAAACTGTATGGTAGAAGCTATGTAACCTGTGTCTGTGATTCAAGATGCATGTACTTGTGTCTTTAACTTAAAGCAGGGGTTGACAAAATTGCCCCTCTGTTAGACACCCAGCTTCAAAGCAAGGTGCCTAGCTCAGACACCCTTTCCTTCTGAGCTCACTTCCCCCTGCCACAGAAGTGCTGCAGAATCCCTAAAGGAGCCGGTGATTTTATTCTCTGTAACCAGAAGGTGCTTTTCTGCTACATCTTCTCTAGGCTGCCTAACTCTGCAGGAAAAGTTCAATGGAGGAATGCCCTCTAGTAATTAAAAATAAAAACAGCCAGCTCCTAAATTTAAAAAACAAAACAAACCCCCCCCCCCCAGTTGGCTCCGAGGTGCCAGCCTGCAACTTTTATCGTCATGGCCACCTGGTACTCCGGTTCTGTTGAGCCTTGACTTAAAGCATGTGAGCATTTACTTTAGGAACAATTTCCAAAGGAGCAGCCGTGTCACTGTAGTTCAGTAAAACAAACAAGGAGTCCTGTGGCACTTAAAGACTAACAACTTTATTTATTGTATGGGCTTTTGTGGGAGAAAATCCCACTTCAAAGCATCTAATGAAGTGGGATTTTCTCCCATGGAAGCCCCTACAATAAATAAATGTGTTGGTCATTAAGTGCCACAGGACTCCTTGTTTGTTTTAGGGACAATGGTCATCTGCATTTATTGGCACTGGAGTTGGAGGTGGAATCAGTCAGGAAGCCATTACTGATTCCCCAATGTACATACTTCCCATGTCCTTTCCTGTGACTAGTGGATCTTGGTGCAGAAGAGACTCTAGCTGTGTATTTGCACCAT
The DNA here is from genome assembly GCA_007922195.1 of Podocnemis expansa. Taxonomy (NCBI): domain Eukaryota; kingdom Metazoa; phylum Chordata; order Testudines; family Podocnemididae; genus Podocnemis; species Podocnemis expansa. Next base: position 35,829,707 of record ML681984.1, on the reverse strand, counting down.
GCTTTAGTTAAGAGGAATATTAAGCAACTTTTGAATAAATACAGAATATATCACACTGATGAAACAAAACAGTCCAGGAGCACTCTTTGAAAGGGGCTAATATAAATGATCAAACTGATCAAATATACAGGATATTCTCAATACAAGAAAGCAGTTAGTTTCTCACACCCCTGAATAATAATTCACAAGTGTCTCAGCAACACTGGTCCCATCTTCTAAATTCCACTAGATGCAAATGTTGCTTCTTACCCAGTCTTTGTTTGCACCTTGTCTGAAGTCATTCAGGTGTGATCTCTAATGAAATAATTGCTTTTAAATGATTTTCGATGGGTATAAGTTGTCCTACTATATATTATTAAAATATTTTCTACTGTCATTTATGAGCTTTAAAGCAACGGTTCCCAACCTTTTCAGTAACACTGCACACTTCAGCGACACAAACAGTTCCATGGCACAGCCACTTCTTTCAGCTGATTGATTGCTCATAAACATCCAATTTACTTACATTTACTATGGTTACAGCCTTACTAGAGAGGTTTGTGACATCGTGCATACGACAAGCTAAAGAAAGATCAAATGCAGTAATGTTTCAAATCCATGGAAAAAAATATACATCGTTTCAGTTTGCCCTTTGGGCCACCTTTATTTATGATATTCACATTTTAGAATTGAAAGACTAATACCTCACTTTTAATTTGATGAGTAATTTTTACAAGTTTTAGGAGTTGTAATTTTGATTGACTAGAAGATTCTTTAAGATGAAACAATGCTTGATTTTTTTTTTCCATTACCTTGGTACAAAATTTCACAGCACACATGGACAGTTCTCACAGCACACCAATGGGCCATGGCATACTGGTTGAAAATCACTGTTCTAAAGTAATCTTTCTATGGTTGCGTGACCTGTCCGTGCCTAAAGAAGCCCCTGAAAATGCCAAGATCAGAGCAGGTTGCGAAAGGAGAGCAGATTGTCTCAGCACTGGATAGTGACGCTGAAGTCAGACTTCCCAAACACCTACAAACAATACTTCTGATTTCGCACACTGATCATCAAGAAGCCAAAGAAAAATACAACCAACCTCCCTTACTGCATATCAGCCACTGGGTCTAGTAAAGAGATAAGTTGCTTGTAACCCCATGCTCTTTATCAAAACGGTTCTCCTGACCACAGAGGATCAGGCACATTACCAGATCAGTGTTGGATCTTACACAAAATACCACTCTGCCCACACAATCCTTTAGTAATTCAAACTAAAGGATTATTATAAAAAGGTAAGAAACAAACTATAAGTGAACCGTTAAAGGATTAAAGCAATCAGATACATACATATGATTTGAAAGTCCATGTATATCAGGCTCTCTGTAGAATTTGGAGTTTTGCAAGCTTATATAGTCCCTCTGGTGTACGTTCAGTATCTGGATGGGTTTCAGTCCTTTGTTTCACAGCTTCATTTGTAGATGAATAGATCCAGAGGTAGTAGGTGATGACCGAAGACAAAAAGATGTGGTATAGCTGCCTTTTATGTCCCTTGGTGCTTGCCGTGCTGCTTGTGGAAATTTACAGGAATAAGATGAAGTTCAGAGTTTGGTTAACAAGACCTGGTGACTCATCAAGCCTCTCCCTAGGCCCATTATACCTGTGAGTTTTCTTAATGGACCATTAAGCTGGCTACTGCTGCAATCATCCTGTCTGGGGTGTTTCCCAGAAACACAGCACAAGTTGACAAGTTCCAAAGGGGTAGCTGTGTTAGTCTAGTTCAGCAAAACAAACGAGGAGTTCTGTGGCACTTTTGAAGACTAACAAATTTATTTATTGCATGAGCTTTCATGGGAGAAAATCCCACTTCGCCTGACACGTGAAGATGGGAAACTTACAGAATGGAAGGAAAATAAATGCAGTGAAATACAAGTCATCAGATTAGGCTGTCAAAACAAATTAAAGGATTTGTTTAGATTTAATCAGTGGAGAACAGCATTTAGAGAGGGAGATGGGGTCAAATCACCTGTTGTAGTAAAAAAAAAGAAATAAGATCTCAGGTTTTTTTCTTAATGCTACAGGTGATTTGACCCCACCTTTTTCTATATACTATTTGAATCTAAACAACAGCTTGGATTTGCTCTAATAGTCTGAACTGATCCTGTGACTTACACTTCCCTGCATTTATTTTCCTCCCATTCTATAAGATCCTCAGCTTCAGGCGTCTCATGAAGTGGGATTTTCTCCCATAAAAGCTCATGCAATAAATAAATAGTCTTTAAATTTGTCAGTCTTTAAAAGCGTTTCAGGACTCTGTGACAATGAAATTTCTGTTCTCCTTTGAGCACTGCTCACATCATTCAGTTACAGGTGTCTACGTGCCACAGTGCACGGCAGCTTGGAAAGTCTTTAACATTAGCCTGTCGGGTCAGGGCGCACAGCCAACGGCCCCTCTACGCCGTCACTGCGGCTCTATAGGTGACCGTGATCCTTACCCTCCCAGTTCCCTTTTCCGCCATCAGCGTCGGTTTCGGATCAGCATAAACTTGGAAAATGCACGTGCCTGTCTTTCGTGCGAAACTCAAGATGCCCGGTTTCAAGCCGTGCTTAGGATGCTGCACGGCTTTTCCAATGGACAACCCGCATGAGAAATATCTTGCTTGCCTGGGTGAGTCCCACCTCACGGCGGAGTGCTCCATTTGCCGGTCCTTCAAGCGGAGGACTTGGCTGGAAAGGGAGCGCTGCCTCCTCTTGATCTTGGGGAGTGGAGCCACCTCCCCCAAGACCAGCCAAGCCACTAGCGCCCCACCGGATCCCTGATCGGCCCTGGCTCAGGACTCCCGCTGATCATTGGTACCAGGCTCGAAATCCCGACCCGCTATGGTACCGCCTTGGCACTGACCTCGCTGGTCACTGGGTAGCCTTTGAGCCACCCCAAGAAGGGCACTGGCACAGGCAACCCCAATGACCCATCACGGGCACTCAAATCCGGCCCTGGTGCAGAAGATGAAGAAAAGGACCAAAGTGGTGCTGTCCTCATCAGCACTGCAGAGCCCGGTACCATCCCCTATGGTACTGCTGGCAAGCCCAGCACCACTGGACCCGGCACCGCCACTTCCGGTGCTGTCATTTCTGGTACCGCCGAACCTGGTACCACCAATCGCAACGTGGATACCGGTACCGGCATACAGCTCTGTGCCCTTCTCCAACCTGGTACCGACAACCAGCTCGACACTGGGTCCCAGCATGGCACCTCCCAGCCCTCCTCTGCTACCACAGTCCAGTACAGAGGGGCAAGAAACTCTGCTCCATCGCTCCACTGAAGAGCTCTCGTTACGGGGCTCCCGGACTTCGGGAGGAAGGTCTTCTGGATCATCCTCCAAGGACCCCTTCTTTCCCCCCGAGGAAGAGCATCCAAGGAAGAGGCTTCAAAAGAGCTCCGTATCTCCGAGCTCAAGGAGACTGCGGCTGCAGGGAGAAGCCTCTGCTCCCCCCACAGTACCCATGCCTCTAGTGAGATCACTTCACAATGGATGGACTCTCGACTGGCTGAATGCAACATCAGATGATGTCTCCTCCCGTTACGCTCGGTCGCCATTGCCAGAGTCCTCAGATTTTTTCCGACAATGAACCTGACCCTGACTCTACACAACGTAGTAGGTCTTGGGCCCAATCCTACTCTTCACCTGATGAGCACCTAACTGACATGTCCGCCGACCACAAGGGAGACCCCACGTCGAGCAGGACCTCCTCCACCGCATGGTGGCAAACCTAAAGTTGAAGCTGGGGGTGATCCAGGAGGAAGATGACTCCCTCTTCGATGTGTGCCATAGAGACCCTCCAGCTAAGGTTGCAATCGCTTGTATTCGGGGGTATTTCACATTGTCCAGGAATGCTGGCAAATGCCTTCCTCGATCCCACCAGCGTCCAAGGTGGCAGATAAGAAATACTACGTCTCCTGAGAAGGGTTCTCCTTTCTGTTCCATCATCCCATCCCAGGATCCCTAGTGGTTGATGCGGTAAACCAAAGGGAGAGACAGGGCCATCCCAGCTTCATGCCCAAGAACAAAGAGGCAAAGAAGCTCGACCTCCTGGGGAGGAAGGTTTAATCCTCTGCTGCCCTCCAGCTGCGTATTTCCAACCACTCAGCCTTAATGACACGCTGCATCTTCAACCTGTGGGAGGCAATGCGAACCTCTGCATGGCCATCTCTGAGGAGCAGCTGAGAACTTCAAGGCAATGCTCGAGGAAGGAGAAGGGCCATCCAGGAATGCACTAGCAGCAACCTGGGATGCAGTGGATATGGTGGCCTGTACGATGGCCTCCGCAGTCGTCATGCATTGGTTGGCCTGGCTTCAAAGCTCCAGCCTGTCCACGCAGATGCAACAGATTATTCAGGACCTCCCCTTTGAGGGCCCTGACCTCTTTGCCTCTTCCACAAATGCGAAGCTGCATGGCATGAAAGACTCGAGGGCCACGCTTCGATCCCTCAGGATATACACTCCGCAACCCACCAGCTGCTCCTCGAGACTGCATCAGCAACTCCAGTAGCAGTTACATCAACTAAAGCAGCAGCTGCAACTGCAGAGTCAGTTTCCGAGATCCCTCCAGTTTCCCCAACATCATCTTGGAGACCTGGACAAAGACAAGAACTGATCAGGTAAAGGGGAGAAACTCAGCGCTTTGCAGTCTGGACGGCATGGACAGGGATCTGACCTCTCATCTGGCTGTAAACAGCGTTTTTGACGGTGCCCTCGAGGGCAGCACTCCAGGGCCCCTGTCCCCTCCCCCCCCCCGCCTCCGTCACTTTGCCACCCACTGGACCTGCGCCACATCAGACCAGTGGGTTCTCGACACAATGGCGCAAGGATACCGTATCAGGTCCTTTCAATCCCTCGGGACAGGAAACTGCCCCCTCGAGCACCACAGAATCCGGAACTGCCGGGCAGGCTTGAGGTCGAATGCCAAAAGCTACTTTCCCTCGGGACCATAGAAAAGGTTCCCAAATGGGAGCGTGGTAGGTTCTACTCCTGCTATTTCCTGGTCCCCAAACCCAGCGGGGACCTGCGGCCTATTCTAGACCTCAGAGCACTCAACAAATACATAAAGAGAATAAAGTTTCACATGGTTTCCCTACCCCAGATTGTTCCCTCCCTGTCCCCAGGAGACTGGTTCACAGCCCTTGACTTAAAGGACACTTACTTTCACATAGCCATCTGACCCCACCACAGACATTTTCTCAGGTTCATGGTGGCACGAAACCACTAACAGTTCACCACCCGGGTTATTGCTAGCTCCCAGGGTGTTCACAAAATGCGTGGCACCGGTCGCAGCATTTCTACGCAGGAGGGGCATAAAGATCTACCCTTACCTAGATGATTGGCTCATAGTGAGCAAGTCAAGTTGACAGGTGCAAAACCATGTCAACCTGGTAGCGAAACTGTGCAAGTTCCTGGGCTTCCGAATAAATTCAAAGAAGTCCAAGCTTTGCCCCACTCAGGACATAGAATTCATCGGGGCATGTTTAAATGCTCAACAGGGCACGACATCCTTGCCCCATCAAGATTTTGGTCCATTTGCACCATCATCATGGAACTGCAAGCGCCTGGTTTGACCACAGCATGCCGGTGCATGTAGCTCTTGGGACACATGGCGGCTGCTGCCTTGGTAGTCCAAACAGCTCACCTGCAGATGAGACCTTTCTAACTCTGGTTCACTACGAGGTTCCAGCCATGGAGAGATCATCTGGACAAGGTACTCTCAGTCCCCAGTATGCCCTGGAGCCCCTCCAAATTTGGAAGGACCCCCGCTTCGCGATGGGAGGTATCCCGTTCAGGGAGTCCAAGCCCTGAATGACCCTGATAACAGATGCTTTGGACTCAGGTTGGGGAGCCCACCTATCCGGGGCCCTCTCCACTCAAGGTGTTTGGAACCCTGAGGACAGACTCCTCCATGTAAACGTGAAGGAGCTCTGGGCTATCAGATTGGCCTGCATGACCTTCCTTGACCAAATCCATGGCGGGATGGTCCAGGTCCCCACAGACAATACAATGGCCATGTTTTATACAAACTGGCGGGGGGGGGGACTCCTTGGCTCTATGCGAGGAGGTGAGCAAGCTTTGGCAATTATCGATAGATCATCACTTTACACTGACTGCCTCCCACCTGCCTGGGGTAGACAATGGCCTAGCGGACTCAGCAGGAAACTCCTTGTGAATCACGAGTGGTCCCTTCACAACGAGGTATTCTCCCTGCTGATAAACAAATGGGGAACTCCCCAGGTGGACCTGTTTGCCACAGCACAAAATGGCAAATGTTCTCAATTTTGTTCCCTTCGGGGTCGGGAGGAGGGTTCGACCTTCCTCCTCAGTTGGTCGGGGGTTCTGATGTATGCCTTCCCTCCAATTCCCCTGATCCACAGAGTGCTATTGAAGGTACTTGCGGACGAGGCACACATCATTTTGATAGCTCTGGACTGGCCCAGACAACACTGGCTCCCACTCCTGCAGGACCCATGTCCATGAGGATCCCGCTCTGCCTCCTGCAGTGGGCGGACCTCCTAACACAGTACTCAGGTCGCCTTCGGCACCCAAACCTGGGCCTCCTGCACCTGACAGCCTGGATGCTCTCTGGCTCAGCGAGCAAGAGAGATGCTGCTCGGATAGGGTTCAAAAGGTCCTGGTTAGTAGTAGAAAACCCTCCACCAGGTCCACTTACATGGCAAAATGGAGGCAGTTTTCCATCTGGTGCCGTGACAAGGACATAGACCCTATCTCTGCAGCAATACAGGATACTTTAGACTATCTCCTAGATTTAAGAGAAAATGGCCTATCCTTGTCCTCATTAAAAGTCTACCTGGCGGCAATTTTGGCCTGTCACCAAAGAGTTGATGGGACTCCACTCTTTTCACACCCCATCTCTTATAGGTTCCTGAAAGGGGTGGAAAAGCTTTTTCCCCACCCCTGTAAACCCACCCCTCAGTGGGATCTGAACATTGTGCTACGGGTTTTAACAGAGCTGCCTTATGAACTCTTGGACTCAGCCACTCTGCTCGTGCTGTCTTGGAAGGTGACTTTCCTGTTAATGATCACCATGGCTAGAAGGGTTTCAGAGTTGCGAGCCCTTTCCTCCAAACCCCCATATACGACATTCTTTCCAGAAAGGGTGGTCCGTCTCCATCCTTCCTTCCTGCCCAAGGTGGCCACTCCCTTCCACGTGAATCAAGAAATTTGCCTGCCAGTTTTCTATCCCGACCACCAGGTGACAGAAGACCAGAGACAGTGGCACACCCTGGATGTGAGGAGAGCATTCCTAATTTATATCAAGTGCACACGATCTTTCCACAAGACCTCCTAATTGTTTGCAGTGATCGCTGAATGCATGAGAGGCTCCCCAGTGTCCTCTCAGTGCATCTCCAAATGGATTGTGAACTGCATTAAAGACTGCTACAGAAGGTCAAGCACGCCTCTCCCAGGGGCTGCCACTCTACCAGAGCTTAGGTGTCTTCCATAGCCTTCCTCGCCAAGGTCCCGATCCAAGAGATCTGCAGGGCCGCTACGTGGTCATTGATACATACCTTCACGATGCACTACGCCATTGCCCAACAGGCTAGAGATGCTGCTGCTGTGGGCAGAGCTATAATCAGTATAGGTACACTGTAACTCCTCCCACCATCCTTGGGTACAGCTAGCAGTCACCTGTAACTGAATGATGTGAGCAGCGCTCGAAGGAGAATGGTTGGTTACTTACCAGTAACCGTCCTTCTTCGAGATGGGCTGCTCACATGCATTCAGGTCCTTCCCACCATCCCCACTAATGGAGTTGGCAAAGGTATATGGGACTGTGAGGGTCAGGGTCACCTATATAGCCACAGTCGTGGTGTGGAGGGGGCGTTGGCCACGCGCCCTGACCTGACAGGCTAACGCTAAAGACTTTCCGAGCTACCATGCACTGCGGCACGTAGGCACCTGTAACTGAGTGTATGTGAGCAGCCCATCTTGAAGAAGGACGGTTACTGGTAAGTAACTAACCGTTGGAAGCTTAGACTGTAAGGCCTACTGTAAATTCACACATACCCAAAGTATGTAGTAAGTTTGGTAGAATTTAAATGAGGAAGGAGGAGAGAGAAGGGGAAGAAACAAAAGAATGTTGTTTGTGTTTTGAGTAAAGGACAAGACACTTCCTCTAAGGGTCTGAAGGGCTCCTCAAATTTTCTCCTGGACTTTAGGGATAGCGTGTAAGATTTTTGAACTGAAAGGAAAATGCCAATGCCACAGAAGCTAAAATAAGATTTGTTATTAATATTCTTTATTCCAGAAGCACTTTGTCTCAGAAAAATAAGAGTGCTCAAAGGGCCAGAAGCTCATCAAAAAAATCCTTGTTTAACCAAAGTTAACTTCAGCCTGTATAGGTTGGTCATCCTGTATCATGAGAACAAATGGATACAAACTTTCCATCAGGAAAGTTAGGCTTGAAATGAGATGCAGATTTCAAACCATCAGAGGTGTAAAGTTCTGAAATAGCCTTCCAAGGAGAGTTATGGAGGCGAAAATCCTAGCTGGCTTCAAAACTGAGCTTGATACATTTATGGAGGGGATGGTATAACAGGATGGCCTAGTTTGGCAATTGACTGATTTTTGACTACTGCTGGTGGATATGCCAGTGATTTGAGGTGGGATGTTAGATGGGGTAGATTCTTCTTCTGAGTATCTGGCTGGTAAGTTTTGCTTGGATGCTCAAGTTTTAATTGATCACCACATTTGTGGTTAGGAAGGAATTTTCCCCTAGGATAGATTGGCAAGGGTTCTGGGGGGTTTTCACCTTCCTCTCTAGCATGGGGCAAGGCTCATTTGCTATGGAATTCGCTGTACTTTATGGCCTTTAAATCACAATTTGAGGGCTTTAATAACTCAGTCATAGGTTAGAGGTTTATTACAGAAGTGGGTGGGTGGGTGAGATTTTGTGGCCTGCATTGTGCAGGAGGTCAGACTAGGTGGTCATATTGGTCCCTTCTGTGAGTCATGATACAGATGAGTCTATGCTGAATATGGAGTTCAACAGGCTTTCCTAATAGTGTAGTAACACGGGTTTCCTATATGGAAAATCTCACTCTTTCTCAGCCTGCCCATTCATGTGGAACTGAGTACAGTGAGGTGAGTAGCCCTGTAATGTTTAAAAGAAATCTGCATTGCAAGTACCAAATCATGCTAAATAATGCATATTCAGCAGTTTTCAAAACAATAGTGGTAGGAATGCCCTTTGTATACCAACTCTCAAATTTAGATAGGACCCTGAGAAAGCTATATTTTCACAAAAATATAGTGTAGTAGTCACATCAGTGTGTGATTTAGGTATCAAAAAGAATGCTGTGGTATTGCTGTTTTTATGTAGGTTTGCAATTTTCTTTCCATATGTTTTAACAACTCTGCAGTGTTGCCTTTGAAAAGGAAAGTCCATCCTTGTTTCTTTTTCCTTTCCTCTCTGTCAATGTATCAAAGTCACAGAGTAATAATGGAATATTATAGAATTTTCTTTAAAATGTTTAGGAAGCGGTTCCATGACACAACATTTTTTTAAAAATTTTTAATAGTATTCGTAAGTTTGAGGGAAGTTGAAATTAGTTCTTAGTATATGCAGGTACAGATATTTTATAAGGATCTGGTTTTATATCATTGATGAGATTGCTTACTTCAGTTCAGCCCTGTGTGGCTTTTTGGTAGATGGAGGATATTTCAAGCGAGCAAAGCAAAAGTTTGTGTCTAGTGCAGGTGTGGCCAAGTTACTGCTCGGGAGCTGCATGTGGCTCTTGAAAGAAAAAGTGTGGCTCGCAGAAGGACGTCAGCAAATCAATTTAGTAGATAAAACGATATGGTTATATGCCTCAGTGCGGCTCTTGAACGTTTAATAATCAACTTGTGTGGCTCTTGAGTTCCACAAGTTTGGCCACCCCTGGTCTAGTGTCTCATGGGAGCCCCCTTATTTCAGTCATAAATAGCAGACTGAAAAATTTTAAATCCATAGCCTCGGCTACAGCTGGTTGAGGACCAGTATTTGGTAGCCTGGTAAGGGTCTTCACTTTAGATACTGTAGACCAGTAGTGTTCAAACTTAGGGTTGGGATCCAGTACTGGGTCGCAGACCGTCAGGCACTGGGTCACAGCACCCCATGCTACCACTGCAAAAAGACTGGAATGCATTGTTCAAATATTTAATTGTTGGGTCATGGGCATAAATGATTTTTTCTCATCTGGGTCCTGAGGAAAAAAGGCTGAAACCACTGCTGTAGGCTGTAGTAATCCAAAAACAAGACATTATGCAAGTCTTACAATAATTAGTAACCATTACCTTTCTCCTTCTTTTGATACCCATCTTCCTGTCTGGACAAGCCATAAAGTTGAGCTGGATGGTCTCTGTTGAAAAGAACTAGAACTACAATTGTTGTGCAGTGTTAAAGAAATCTTGGTTGAGAGAGGAAATCTTGCAAAAATTTGAAAACCAGCTGGCTAAATATGATGTTGTTTCAAAATAAGATTTAGAAACTGTCTAAACTTTTTACATATCTGAATTCTGCCCTTTTTTCCATCCCCAGAGATGCATTTCAGAAAATTCCTTGGTAGCAATGGACTTCTCAGGACATAGAAGCAGAGTTATAGAAAATCCAGCAGAAGCCCTTTCAGTTGCAGTTGAAGAAGGGTTAGCATGGCGGGTATAAACACCTTTATTTTTTCAAAGTATTTTTTCTGATATATTTTTCCCTCACACTAAAAGCTTTGAAACATGTTTGTATATTTTCTCTCCCACTCAGAGAAAAGGGTGTTTACGATTCAACACACATGGTAGCCCTACCACTTCTCAAAGTGCCACATCCAGTGTAGGTATGTATGAATCAATTTATAGCCCAAGATATGCAATAATGCTTATGATAAAATAATATTGTTAAAATTAAGATCTTCATTGTTTTTACAGCAATACATAGAACACAGCTGTGGTTTCACCATAAAATCTCCAGGGATGAAGCTCAACGACTTATTTTACAACAAGGACTTGTAGATGGGTAATCTGATTCTTTTCCTTAATTTTTCTGGGTTATAGTTATAGTCAGAAAAATAATTCTATAGAAGCATGTTGCTTACTGAAGGGTTTGTATCATGATAAGTGGTTACTTAATGGAAGTAAAAGTATTCATATTATTAGAGCTATGGAAGGAGAAGTTAAATTATATTCAACAGCTTTCTTGAGTAATGGAATAGTGCTCTAAAGCCCAGATCCTGCAGCTGAGTGAATGAACTGTGGCATCCCATGTGCAAAAGCCGCGGTGAGATCAATGGGCTCTGGACTGGCACAACAGTCTGTAGTACAACATCTCTTACTAGTGGTGAATAAGAAAACACTGCTTGGCTTTCAAATCCAATGTTGAGTTTCTACAGCTGGCAGTTGGAAGAGTACATTCAACTCATAAACCGAGCAGAAATAATATGAAAGTAATTGAGAAAGAGTAAGCGTTGAACTTCAGGATGAATTATTTAGTCATCTAATGATATACTTTAAATATTTCAAATATTCTTTCTGAAAAAGGTACAAAGATAATAGATATTTCTTACTTATTTTTCCAAATCTCCATATTTATTTTATTGCTCCCAAATCTCTTCTCGTCTTGCTGTAGTGGAGGTTTTTTTAGTCTTGGGCTTCCTCAGCCCTGTAACTTATCTGTACAAGTTCTCCTCTTATTTTGGACTCATAATTGGTCTTCCAGATAGGAATCCCTATTGTCCAGCTCAACTATTAATTTGCACATCAAATCTTTCTGAAGCTCAGAATAGGGATATTGACATCCTCTTAGATCAGTGGTTTTCAAACTTTCTTCTTGGGACCCAGTTGAAAAAAATCATTTACATCTGTGACCCAACAATTACATCTTTCAGCAATACATTGCAGTCTTTTGGCAGCAGCAGCTGGAGGTGCTGTAACCTAGTACCTGTGGGCTGTGACCCAGTACTGGATCAGGACCCATTTTTTGAAAACTACGGCTTTAGATCACTGATTTAATGCAGTTTCCTACATCTTTCAGAAAGGGCTGCACAAAAAAGTAAGGCAGGGAACTAAAAAATGTTTCCATTGTGGCACTCTGAATCTGTCAGCCATAAAACTGACAGCCCCACCCTCCTGGAATTCTGTTCATAGATTTGGTATTGCAGCTGGCCTAATATAAAATTTTAATTTCTAATAACACAACCTTGCAAGTAATGTGTCTGAGGTAAATAGGGTTCTTGGGGTGGTAAATCTGGACAGAAAGGTTGTGCCACATTTTAGCAGACAAAACCAAAATGCAAGACCTGTTTTTAAATGAAAAAAGAAAAGAGACTGTGGAACAAAGAGCGAGGGTTTGAACCTAGAAAGTAAAATACCTTGTCAAGAGTTAACACTGTACAATGTTAGTGTGTACCCTTGTATCTCTAGAGAGAAATGCATTGTGGTCTGGTTGCCAGGATCTTGTTGAATATACTGTCTAGAATTATTTGAAACTCATAGTACCTGTAATTAGCTGATGTTGAACTCAGATGTATCTGCCCAAATTGCACACAAGACATTAGCAGTAACTGGTATGGAAGACTCACAAATATGGGAAGTACAATATGTGACAAAAGTTGTGTTTGCTGATGGTTGTCTGAAATTACCACTCAATGTAGTGGCTTTGCATTTGGGTAATAAGATGTTCTTTTGGTACAGGCTTGACCATGTATCAGGCAAAATTCTGCATTCTTTGTACATAACCTTGGTGGGTGTCAATTCAAAGATAAATGTCCCAGGCAGTGAAACCCAGTCAGATTATGGGCTGTTGTTCTAATGTGTGTCTTTATAAATAGTGTTCATACTGGCTTATAAAGAAGGAAAGTTAATAGTTTAACAAGGGCTATTATGTAAAGGAACTACAGCAAACTGATAATGGTGCCATCACGTGAAGAGTGTGCTGAACCTAATTACAGATAGCAACCATTTTAAAGCATTTTTTGAGATTCATCATAGTACAACTGCCTTCTGTAGGGATGAAGGGAATACTGATGAGTTACAGATCTAATCTCCAGCAATTTTATAAACTTGTCTATGTTCTGGAAAATTTGTCTGCATATTCTATGCCATTTTTCTTCCCCAGTTTTATTCTTTGGCTAGTTTGGGTGAAGTAGCACAATAATAATTTTGAAAGGATAAATACTTTTGGAGATAAATCTACATTTTACTTGTAATCCAAGTTTATATGTTTGTTAGACTCTCTGTGGGTCTTAGTTCCAGAGGGATAGTCATGTTACTCTGTATGCAGGAAAAACAGAGAGCCCTGTGGCATCTTTAAAGACTATGAAATTTCTTTGGGCATAAACTTTCCTGGGTTGCAACTCACTTCATCAGATGCAGGTTGCAGCCCACAAAAACTTATGCCTGAAGAAATTTGTTAGTCTTTAAGGTGCCATAGGACTCTCGTTCTTGGGGATCTTAGGAAATACAATAATACCTTTATTACTGACATGCAACATCAGTTGTGTGGGTATATAGTGAGTACTCAGAATGGTTATATGATTCTGGATCAACTGAAGTTTAAGCAACAATATTTGCTATAAAGTATGGCAGAAGCTCCAAGAAAACAATGGTTATGATATTTGCCCCTTAATAACCCTATTTTTGGTTAATCAAATGCTAACAACCAGGATTTAAAACTAGCAGGCTTCTGCTATATGAACACCATAAATTGTCACCAGGAAAGAGTCCAGGTCAGCATGCATCTGGTCAAATAGGGAACTTCTTACAAATCAGGGTTATTTTGGGTTTGATGCCGTAAGTGTATGTATGTGTGTGTGTGTGTGTGTGTGTGTGTGTGTGGAGGTGGAAGGTTGGTATTTTTAGATACGTTGGGGGTGGGGCCTTAATCATACATTTGTTTGTTTGTTATACAAGCTTTAAAGGTCTTATGGCATTCACAAGGATGCTTCCATGCTGATGGTAGGTTCTGTTCAATAATGATTCAAAGCAGAAAAGACTGATATACATTGATTTTCACTGTCTAAGTCACATACCACCAACTGAAGATCAGTTTTATTTTTGGTGATTCAGGTTCTAAACTTATGGAACTCAAGAGCCACACAAGTTGATTGTTAGACCTTCAAGAGCCACACTGATGCATATAGCCATATTTTACCTATTCCAAAATTAAGTTTAAAATTCATTGCACAGTTTACTTTTATCTTAAAAAGAGGGCAAATATTGATCCTACTAATGTCAGAGTCTAATAATTACTTAAGGTTACCAATGAAAACTAGGCCTACCTATACAGTAAAAACATAGCTTCTCCCCTCTGTCCAGACCATGCCACTGCTTCTCCCTGCTCTCCCGATCCCCTCCCTGACCCCCAGATCCTGACGCTGGCTCCCCCCGGTCGTCCCTCCCCCTGCCACCTTACTTGGCCGCTCCAGTGGCTAGGCACAGGCTGGGGCTCACTCCCCTTGCTTTAAGTCCTGTCTGGGCTGAGCATCCTTATGGCTGCTCTGGTGGCTAGGCACAGGCTGGACTCCCCATTAGCATGCTCCCAGCATGCTAAGGGTGGGAGATTTAAAACTCTTAGGCTGGGGCCGCTTTCCTCTGGCATTCTTCTGCAAGCCAAACTTTTTCATTCAAGAGCCACATGTGGCTCCGAGCCACAGTTTGGCCACTTCTGTTCTATAGTTTCTGTGTTGGGGTGTTGCTCTTTTAAGACAGTATGTTCTGACAGTATATTCCATACTTTGCCCCTCTTTGAATTTGAAAGGCACTTCAAATTCTTAAACATTGGGCTGAGTGCTATAGCTATCTTTAGAAATCTCACTTTGGTACTTCGCATTTTGTTAAATTTCAGCAAAAATGTTCTGAAGTCAAATGTATTGTGTTGTCATCTGAGACTGCTATAACAAAATATGTGGCAGAGTGCAGGTAGAACCACAGAGCAGGAGAAATACAGTTCTCTCCCACAGAGTTCAGTCACCAGTTTTAATGAATACATTTTCTTTTTTAATGAGCATGGAAGCATGTCCTCTGGAATAGTGGGAAAAGCATGAAGGAGCATACAAATGTTTAGCATATTTGACACACACATACCTTGTAATGCCAGCTACAGAAGTGCAATGTGAATTCCTGTTCTCACTTCCAGGTGACATTGTAAATAAGAAGTGGGTAGCTTTATCTCCTGTAAATATACAGAAGCTTGTTTGTCTTAGTGATTGATTGCACAGGAAGTAGGACTGAGTGGACTGGCAGGCACTAAAGTTTTACATTATTTTATTTTTGGGTGCAGTTATGTAAAAAAAAATTCTACATTTATAAATTGCACTTTCATGATAGAGATTGCAGTACAGTACTTATGAGGTGAATTGAAAATACTATTTCTTTTTTACAGTACAGATATTCCTAGGATAAAGCATGTACTATATACTTTGGATTCTCTGTTGTAATTGAAATAATATATTTTAAAATGTAGAAATATCCAAAAGTATTTAAATAAATATTCTGTTGTTCAGCAGTGTGGTTAAAACTGTGATTGTGATTATTTTTTAATCATTTGAAAGTCCTCTCAATTCTGTATTATTCATCTGGTCTAGATTGCTTCCATTCCAACTATAGCAACTGTTTTGTTTTATGCCTCTAAGCCATTTTCCTGTCCATGTATTCCAGCCCTAGCCCCAAGAGGGTTTTAGAAGAGGACGCAGCAGTTTCCAGATGTTATTCTATCCTTTCTTTTAGCAGTTGGTCTGTTGCCAGTATGGCTATGAAAACTCTATAGCTACAGCAGTGCCCAGAACAGTGGCTGTCTGAAGAACTGGTCTGGAACTAGTTTGCAAACCTTAAACTGCCTGACTAAAATTGGGTCTGTTGATGGAATATTTTACTTGATCTCTACAGTAAAACATCCAATAGCTTGTAAGCTTGAGAGTTCAGTCCTTAGTGGGGAATTTTCCTGCTTTACAGATGCTAATATTTGTATGTGTATATCTACCAGCCCTAACAATCTGGTCAGTGTAAAGTTTTGCATTATATTTCCTATAAACTTTCCATTGACTGCTAAGTTTGTAAGCTTTTTTATATGTATATGCTTTTATGCCACATTAGCAACCCATGTATTTTGGGATTTCAAAAGTTTTTAAGAGAATTAGATGCTCAAATCCTATTGTGGGGTTTTTTTTGTTTTGTTTTGTTTTGGTTTTTTTAATGGGAGTGAGGTTCTTAAGTCCCTTAGCATGGCTGAAAATTTTAAAGGAGGCTATTTGGAGAACTGAAAAGCAAGTAGTGATGTATCATGTGGACTATGGAATATAGAAACTAAAATATTCTCCTTCACTCCAAAGTACTCTAAAAGGTAAAACTGCCATATGTCAGTCTGTTGGTGATTAGTGCCTTTGGCTTTTTCTGATAAAAATAAATAAGTTTTTTTACAAGTACAGTTCCAGTTCTCTAATGTGAAAAACTACGGACTGCCAATTCTGAGTGCTCTAACCCTGTATAATTTGTGATTTTTGGTAGCTGTCAAGATCAATGTCAAAACTTAGCTAGAAGTGCTGACTCTTAAGTATGCATTTATGCCTGCAATAAAGAGAGACACCTTCACATTGACAAACTGAGTATTTACAGTTATCAGTTGCAGTATCTATCATTGTGTAGATGCATATTTTTACAGTGTTTAAGGGATAATAAACTAATGAAATAGCTTATTTTGCAGCTTGTATTTCCAAAAATAATGCTTTTTCAAAACGTATAAAGATTTAAAGAACTGAATTTAAACTTAAGTAAAAATTGATAGAATGAATTATTTGTGATACTCATTAATACTGCGTGTATAATTCATTAGTGTTCATTAGAAAGCTACAAAAAATTTCCTACAATTCAAAATGAGCTTACTTTGAAAATTTCTTATCTTGCTCTAGGGTTTTCTTGGTACGGGATAGCCAAAGTAACCCCAAAACTTTTGTGCTGTCAATGAGCCATGGATTAAAAATAAAACACTTTCAAATTGTACCAGTAAGTAACACTTGTTAATTTGTATATAATCGAAAAGACACAATAGCATGCCTTACTTGTGATAATATTTTTCTGGTACATAGACTATAATGGATATGTACGACAGTGTAAGACATTGTAGAAATGCTTAGACAGAATTAGAGACACAAAGTGGGTGAGGTAATATCTTTTTGTTAAACCAGCTTGTGTTGTTTATATCCTGAGACCGATATAGCTACAACAGCCTTCATAGACAAAATTAAACATCTGTGGAACTTGTTCTTTGATTTGTTATAAGATTTGTCACCTATTGTTTTGGTTTTGTGCGAGCTGTCCTAATGTGAGGGCAAATCTTTTTTTTTCAAACTAAATAGAAACACCTCTTATGGGATGAAAATATCATTTCTTGTTCATATAAACTCTGAGGTCATATGGGACCAGTATGGTCATCTAGTCTGACCTCCTGCACAATGCAGGCCTCAAAACCTTACCCACTTCTGTAATAAACTTCTAAACTGTGACTGAGTTATTTAAGTTCTCAAATCATGATTTAAGGACTTTAAGATACAGAAGATTCTCCAACAGGTGAGCCATGCCCAATGCTACAGAGGAAGGCAAAAAACCCTCAGAGCCCTAGCCAAGCAGCCCTGGGGGAAAATTCCTTCCCGACCCCAAATATGGCAATCAGTTAAACTCTGAGCATGTGAGCAAATCTCACTAGCCAATCACCCAGGAAAGAATTCTCTGTAAAAACTCAGAATCTACCCCATCTACTGTCCTTTCCTAGGCTATTTGCATATCTGCCACCAGTAATCAAAGATCAGTCAATTTCCAGTGTAGGCTGTTCCATCATACCATACCCTCCATAAACTTATTAAGGTCAGTTTTGAAGGCAGTTATGGTTTTTGCCCCCAAAGTTCCCCTTGGAAGGCTATTCAAGACCTTTACTTCTCTGATGGTTAGCAACCTACATCTGATTTCTAGCCTAAATTTCCTGATGGGCAGTTTATATCCATTTGTTCTTGTGTGCACATCAGTGCTATACTCAAATATTTCCTCTCTCTCCCTGATATTTATCCGTCTGATGTATTTATAGAGTGCAGTTGTATCATCCCTCAACCTTCTTTTGTTTTGGCTAAACAAGCCAAGCTTCTTGAGGCAGGTTTTCCATTCCATGGACCATCCTTGTAGCCCTTCTCTGCACCTGTTCCAATTTGAATTCATCTTGTTTAAACATGGGGGACCAGAACTGCTTTCAGTAGTCTAGATGGGTGTTTCACCAGTGCCTTGTATAGCAGCACTAACACCTCCTTGTCTCTACTTGAAATACCACTTCTGTTGCATCCTAGGACTGCATTAGCTTTTTTCATGGCCACATTGCATTGGCAGCTTATAGTCATCCTGCAATCAACCAGTACTCCCAGATCCTTCTCCTCCTCAGTCCCTTCCAACTGATGCATACCCAATTTATAGAAAAAAATCTTATTTGTCCCTAAATACATGGCCTTGCACTTCTCATTATTAAATTTTATCCAATTCCTGATGCTCATTTACAAGGTCATCCAGATCTTTTTGTATGGTATCCTGATTCTTTTCTGTATTTGCAATACTTTCCAACTTGGTGTCATCTGCAAACTTAATCAGCACATTTCTGCTTTTTGCACCAAGGTCAGTGCCAAAAAGGTTAAATAAGTTTGGTCCCAGGACTGATCCCTGAGAAATTCCACTAGTAACCTCCCTCCCGCTTGACAGTCCACTCTTCAGTATGACCCACTGTAATCCCCCCTTTAACCAGTTCCGTATCCACCTTGCTATAGTCATATTAATCCCCATCCTTTGTAACTTAATAATTTCCTGTGTGGAACTGTATTAAATGTGTTGCTGAAAATCTAAGTAAATTAGGTCCAATGCATTCTCTTTATGTAAAAAATCTGTTTAGCCTCTCAAAAAAGGAGATCAGGTTGGTCTGCCATTATCTACCTTTTGTAAAGCCATGTTGTATTTTATCCCAGTTACCATTATCCTCAACATCCTGAAGTACTTTCACCTTTAAAATTTTCTCCAAAATTTTGCATACTATTGAAGTCAAACTAACAGGCCTGTAGTTACTTGGATCACATTTATTCCCTTTCTTGAAAATAGGAACTATATTAACAATTTTCCAGTCATACGGTACAACCCCTTGAGTTTACAGATTCATTAAAAATCTTTGCTAATGGGCTGGCCTTTTCAAATGTCTCACCATTCCCTGGACACATACCTTTTTTACTTAATTCTTATATTGATTAGTTTTTGGTTAGATGGACTTGCCTAGGTTATTGCTTTCAGCCATACATTCAGGCATTCCCCCTGGTCAGAGCAGTTGTCTTCATGTCTCAAGGCCTAGTGTTTTTGGTTTAGTGCCCCATTTCCTTGCCACGTGTTGCTGTGGTATCTCTGTGTACAAGGGTCACTAAGGTAGAAAGGTATTCTCATTTTTCCTGAGTGTATGTTTTTTGGCTAAAATTGATACTGCTTTTTCAGATCAGTTATCTGTTATTAACCTTGAAACCCCAGTAGATTTTTTTTTGAGGTACAGCCATATTTCTAGTGAAATTATTTCCAGTGAAATTATATTTCTAGCCATATTTCTCAGTGAAAGCAGTTACATAGCGTGTAGTGCTCTTGCCATGAATCTGGGGTTGTCCCATCTTTTCCACTGACTCTGGAGGTGGTATTAAAGCTCTTCCACTTTTTCTGTCCTGATTTATGCTGGAATATGTTATCATTGCCTGCTATAGCCCTAGCTCTTTTTGACTTTACCAAGGAAAGCCACAACTACTATTTCCCTCCCCACAAAGAACCTCCCTGTCACTCTGATTTCTATTCATAATCTCCATACCTGTTGGTAATTAGCTTTCCTGGTGGGTTTTTCAGTGGATTCTTCTATTCTGAAGAACTGGGCACTGCACCAAATGCTCTTTCTACTCCCTTCCCTGACCCATTAGTGTGCAGGGACTCCAGTGAGAGACTTCAGAGGGCCTCCATTTTGGTATTTTTCAATGTTTCACCATGATCCTGTAGCCAACATCCTCGAAATCTCTCTCTTGGATGCACTATAGAGCCGAAACACTTCAGGGGATTCAATAAATCTGACATTATGTTTGAAAAGCAGCCTACAACCCTTTAAGCACTGTAAACTGTCCAGCAAAATTCATGCCAGGAGAAAGAAGTGTCCACAGTTCTGCACTGACTAGATATAAGGGTGGTGGTATCTTTTGGTCTAAGGAGAGGACCACTGGCTAAGTCTACATTAGAAAGCTTAGTTTGGACTTGCTTAGTCCCAACTAACAGTTCCAGATTAGTTTGAACTAACCCAAGGTTAGTTTGAACTAACCATGGCTGTTTAGTTTGAACTAGCCATGTTTTTTAGTTTGAACTAAAAAAGTGTGGTTAGTTTGAACTAACTGCTTAGTTCAAACTTATTTAGTTTGAACTAGCACAATTACATTGCGCTAGTTCTAAATGAAGTTTGAACTAAGTGCTTAGTTAGAACTAAAAAATATTTTAGTTTGAACTAGACAAAGCCTAATGTAGATAGGGACCAAATTAGTCTGGATTAAGCCTCCTTAATCTGGACTAATTTTCTAGTGTAGACATAGCCCTTGGCACCAATCTCCATTCCTCCTTGTCAGCGTAATCAATCTCGTTGGACCCCCTCTGGGTTCCCTATTGTCAGGGCCTCCATTATTCAGTTGTTTCTTACCTGTCCCTTAGATCAGATGTTGTTGTATAGTTGAAACAGCCTTTTGGGTTGCATACAAAAACTGAATACTTCCTTCTCATCTGGTTGGCACTGCCTTGACCTGCAAACTTTGGAAACCATCTTTTGTCTTCCCTATCAGGAAACAGGCCCTGGTTTGTGAACTTCTCCAGTGGAGGAAAATCCAGTTCCATTTTAGAGAGTTTACACTTCCCTCTGACCCAGACATGCCTCCTCTTCCTTTCTCAATAAATCTAGTCCTTTGTTGTACTCCTTTGCAGGTTGCTCTTCTAAAAAGAAACATTGTAATAAATAAATAAATACAAGTATTATTCATCCTTTGAGCTGAACCACATAACTGCTAAAACCTTTCCTTCTTGCAGTAAGATCCTTGGTAGAGGAAGAGGAAATAGCTGCTTTGTAGTATGCACAGTCAAGAGTCAGGCCACCTTTTCCATGGGAAAATTTGTAACGTCTCATCACATTTATTCATACTATTTTGGAAACTGAGGAATGTTAATTTTCCCAACTCATTTCCAAAGCTGTTTCACAAAAGTGGGGCATGCCATTCTTCAGGTGGTGGAAGTTTAAAATAATCATTTATTTGACAGAAAATGTCTTTAAAAAAAATCGACTGTTTCAGTGCCCTGCTCCCCCCACAGAGATTAGTCTCCTCCTATATGGGGAACACTCTTAGCTTAGGTATAAGAAGGATGGATTGATATTTGGAAGGCATGAGAATTTTAGAACATTGTCCTTTTGAACCGGTTATAATTTTAACAGGCTATGATTCTGCTACTCTCTGTTTGTGGGTTGAACTGTTCTAATATCTCTGGCATAAAATAAACTGATATGTCCTTTTTACTTTTCAAAAGAATCTTGTTTGGGTTGAAATGATATTTAAAAAAATATATTGATGCTCATCAATTCTGGTGGTTCCAGCATCTCCATTAATGAATTGCTTAGAAGGAAGAATGACATGCAGAGGCAAATGTGGTCTAGTAATCCTAGACGAGGGCTGCTTGTTCCTCTAAACTACTTCCTCACTTCAACTTTCCCCAGGGATCAGGAAAATAAAAATGTTTTGTTTGTGAAGACATTAATACAATCAACCAAGTTGCCGCTAATTACAAGTGTCAGGATTTCTGCTCCATGTGTTTCAAATCCCAAAAGGACTAGAGGCTTTTGCCCAGTTTTAGATGAGTTAAACCTAAATTGATCAGTTAATAACGTCTGTTTCTGCACAAGGTGCCAGAGCTGAGAGAGCACACCAAAAGAGTTCCTGTATTTAATGGATGTAGAGCAGCATTTCTCCAACTTCTCCAATGGTAGCAATGTATTTAGCAATTCATGTAGGGATGTTGCTTGATCACAAATGTTGTGATTGGGAAGTTGGAAGAGACTATGATAGGGGACAATTTCTCCATTACAAGCTACACCACATTATGAAAATTTTTGAATGTTCCTTATCTTTAAAAAAAAATAAAATCAGCCCTTCATTGATGTATGTTCCATTCCAAATTTGTACTTTATGACTCTGGGCCAAACTACTGATTAAAATCATCATGTATTCGTCTCTTCTACTGTCTAGAAAGTTAACAGCTGTCCAAGCTAAGAGAGAGAAGAATAGAAAGGAATATTCCAGTTCTCAGACAATCATCTTTTAATAAAGGCTCAGTCACTCACAGTAACAACCTTACAAACATGCTGAACACGTCAGGTTCTTGGACAATGTGGTTTCCTCATTAATCTCCTGAAGAATTGTGTGGTTCCCTCCAGGAACCATTTATGCAATTCTGTTGAAGGCAAACCTAGGCTTGGGAATAACAAAATAACATTGTTAAATTTTAATTCCCTATTAACATATGCCTCAATTTTCCTGAATGTTTCAGCTCTGCAATGCCTGCCATGTTGGCTTGATAGTTTGTATGCATGCACAGAGTCCCATGGCTGACTGTGCATCTTCATATTTCTTGCTGGAATATAGGAGTTTTGAGACACACAGTATGACATATGTTAACACTTCCTTAACTAGTAGTGTTTGCCCTGGACTGGGGAAATCTGAAAAAAAAGAGATTCAGATGCTGTCTCCAGACATCTAATGGGAAGGATAATGAGTAGTTGTGGCCAGTGCAACTGCTGCTTATACTGGGAATCCTTAATTAAAGGAAGAGAACTAATTTTGTCCATTTTCAGAATGATGGCTAGATCTCCCTTCTGAGCTTCAGCATCTGATACTGCAATGCTGTCACTCACTACTTCAGGGTGTTCTTTAGTGCATGACTGTCCACTGCCTCTAAATTACCTTCTTTCATTCACTGATGTGTATTACTGTTAAATATCAAATGTTTTAATACCACGAGACTTCAGATTCTCTTTTCTGCTCATTGAGAATATTCCATTAGCCAAAGAGTCTATTGCTTAAAAAATAGACTGATGCCAATTATGGAGCTGTTTATTTGTAACAGTTTAAAATTGGAAATATTCCCTGTAAAACCTTTTCTTTTCTTTTCTTGAGTGTGGTTTTTAGTTATTATGGATATTTTCCAATTCTCATCCCTCTCTCCTCCTGTGATTAGCATGCTATCATATACATGGATACTGGAGCAGCAAGAGCTCTCTCTCTCCCCTCGCCCCCTCTTTTCCTGCTCCCTTTTTGCTATCCCTGCACCAGTCAACCTATTATTGTGCTGCTGCCATCATGATAACCAACAGTAGAAGGCTGCTGGCTAGAAATACTCTATACAACAAAGGCTGTGTCAGTGCAACAAAGTAATTACGAATATATGGCCACCCTTTGCTACAGAAAATACACTAGTTACACAGAATATTGTACAGAATGAGTGCAGAGCAAAAAGTAGTTTTAACTTGATACCTTATTGTTTTGAGAGAGAACCTAAATTCAAATTTCTTGATTTATATAGGTTTAAGGATTTTTATGGTTCCAATTTAAATCTTTGTACATGTGATCATCATGTGTTCTTTCTGAATAAAAGCAATGACACTGTAGGCTTATGTTGGCAGTCTTCATGGGCTTACATTGTAAAACGTAACAGCTAATCTTATGTCCTGATTTTATAGGGAAGTCCTAATATTCAGGGCTTTATCTTATTTAAGTACCTATTATCTCACTCCCCACCCCCATCCCAATTTTTCACACTTAACTATCCGGTCAGTCTGCTTCCTTTTACCTTATGAATTTACCTAAAATTGAAAATCCAATAATTTTATATTGGTGACTTTTGAATTTGCTATGAATGAACACTAAACTTCCCCACAGGTGCATGAATCTACACAAAGAGGTCTCAAGGTCTGATTTCATTAAAAATCAACAATGTGCATGTCTTGAATTTCTGACGAAATACTGTAGCTCGATGGCATTTTATTTTTTTTCTCCTTTACAGCTGGAAGATGATGGAAAGCTGTTCTATACACTAGATGATGGTCACACCAGATTTACTGATCTCATTCAGCTAGTGGAGTTCTACCAGCTCAATAAAGGAGTATTACCTTGCAAACTGAAACACTATTGTGCTCGAATTGCACTTTAACCAAAACAGCAGTTGATTCACCAAATAGAAAAAAAGAAGAGGCCAGAACACCTTTTTTATGGCAGTTCCCAAGGTGCAGAGGGAAAAATCATCTCACTGAAATGGTTGTAAATTTTAGATGCAAAGAAAAATTTATATGCACCATACAGAAAGTACTTTGCATTTTAACTGTCATTGCAAAATAACTTTACATTCAAATGACCTTCAGAAAAAAAGATTTAATGTGTAATTATGTAGTGTTGTAGCACTGGAATCCCTTTCAAATGCAAACAGATATTTTTTAATACTATGTAACTTTATTTACCAAAATAAGAGTGGAGAGTGCCTCCTTGCTATTAATAGAGGACTAATAAATGAGTTAATTGCATTCTCTAATGCTTCTCACACACAATTTCTATTCAACAGGTAAGAGTTATAACATGAACTCGGGTGGAAAAGCTCAATAAGCTGGATTGCACTTGATTTGTAAATAAAACAATTATTTTTCACTATATTTCTGAAAGCTTTTTTGTGGCTTATTGGATTCAAAAGTGAAAATATTCTGAATTAGCCAATTAAAATTATTTCTAATATATTGACTAATTCTAGATCAGTTGCGTTGTGAATTGTACTGTAGCCTCTCTAATAGTATTCTTTTATACATTTTCACATTTTTAAAATAGTAACAGAAACCACATTTGTTATACAGATTTGGAGCATCATTTATTTGGATGTGGTGTATAGGTGTATCTTTTGGTGTGCATAATGTGTATGGTGTATATGTGAAATCTTTTACTTATCCATAAACACTTTATATGATACAGTAGTTCAGAGAGCCCTCATTTTAGTGTATATTTAGGGATGGAGGATACCTGGATTTTGACTCTTTCCCAAAATGATAGGATTAAGCTGGATTGTGGCTTTCTGTGAAAATCTTCCCAAATGACTGGCTACAATGTTAAGAGTTTGGTTATGGATAACATTGCACTGTTAATCAATTTGAAAGGAACTACCGGTAATTCAGATCTGCAGTGTCATCTACTAGCCCATTTTCAAGAGGGCTTTAAATAGCCACTTAACTTCCAGTACTTCCACCAAAAATGAATAAATAAAACCACCACAACCCCTCACCCAACAAAAATCCTACCCAACCCAAGCTGTTCCAGACACCAGAAAGTATGTAAAAGTTTTTGTTAACAAAATAATAGTGGATCCTGAGGATTTGTCTACACTTGAAATACTATAATGGCACAGCCGTATCACTGGAGTATGAGACTGTAGCACTATCTAAACTGGCAGGAGAGGTTCTTCCTTTAGCTCAGGTAATCCACCACCCAGAGAGTCGGAAGCTATGTGGGAAGAATTCTTCTATGAAACTGGTGTTGTCTATAGTGGGGTTAGCTTACTTTACCTGTGCTATTCAGGGATGAGGATTTTTCACACGCCTGAGTGAGGAAATTAAGCTGATTTACTTTTCTATTTTAGACTAGTCCTAAGTGTGGCAAAATTCCTGAACAGGCACTGAAGATGCAAATCATCATTCAAGTTAATAGCAAATTTTAATTTTTTTCACATACCTAATACATTTAACTTTTAAATTAAATCTGAAAATTTAAAAATAATTTTAATTGAAAGAGCCCTCCCAAGTTGCTATTGCATTACTTAATATAATTTGTTGAACCCATATTTAACAATGTATACATCTTTATTTTGGAGCATTGCATGGCTTCAGGGCTTAAAATGTAAGAAACGGCATGTCCCTTCCATATCACTGTTCCAGGCAAATAACCTCTGGTTGTCATCTGACACCTGAAGCAAGATATTAACTTTGAGCCATTTCCTAGTGGGAAAGTGTCTCTTTAAAAAACAAAACAAAACCATAATTGCCATTCTGGCATTCAGGTCATCATCTTCGTCAACAGAGAAGTTAACCACTGAATGAAAGCAGAGACAGAAACCTTTCATGTTGCATCTGTCCGGGTCAGATATAAGAAATGCAAGTTAGGCAGTTTGAACACAACTTTACTTTATCTATCTTATGGACAGAAAACTTCATGGCTGACCAGTTCAGGACTTGTCATAAGTGCTAAATTAATGAAAAACATAGTACAGTTATCTGGTGTACTATTTGAATATTTTTAATGCTTTTTGCCTGTGAGTATTCAAGGCAAAAATGTCATCTTTCATTTTAACAACCTTTTTCATAAAATAGTCAAAACCAGAAAACTATGCAGACATTCTTCTGAGAATATGAAATCTATTTTCCAACAAACATGCACATTTCCTTTTATTTGTGTAATATCTGAGAACATTGATTATAAACCAAACATTACAAGTAGTTGACATCTAAATTGACATTTAAATGATGACACTTTTAAAAAATGTTTTTGATTAAATTACAGTGGTAGAAATACTTGAAAAAGCAACTTGAGTGAGGGATTAAAGATTGTAAAACTGATTGGCATTTTAAAATAGTCTTAAATAAGCAAAATTGTATAGATTTGTTTATCAAGATCTCTGCTAGGCACTCACAGAGGTTGTACAAGGAAGAAACTGCCCCATTTTCAATAAAAGTTGGAAGCCAGGTAGTGAATAAGACAGATGACTATCACCCAGGATAATTTAGTTCTATCTTGACTCTGCCACAACCTTTCAATGTCATGTTGTCACTTAAACCAAATTTTGGGCAGGTGGTCCATAATTATGCATCTGGAATTTTCTTGGTGCCCAACTTGAGAAGGCAATCATGAGATCATGAGTTGCAATGCTGACTCCACACTTAATTAGTACATGACTTCAGACAAGTCACATCTACTTCTGTCAGCTTCCTCATCTGCAAAATGTGGTACTTTCTCACCTACCTCAGGGATGTTTTGAGGATTAGTTAATGTGTGCAGAGTGCAGGCAACACATAAAGGGTGCAATTTGGAATGCTTCAAAGTCAATGGCAAAGCATGCATACTTTGAAAATATTTAATATTTTGAAAAATTGTTCCAAGATGAGACAAGCTGGATGCCCAATTGTTGAGGAACCACAGTTACCACACATTGTGCAAATTTTGGCTGTAGTCTTTCTGTGCCTGTTTGCACTCTTAAAATAAGGATGATAGGAATGTTTTATTTCACTGATAAATGAAGGTGCATTCATTAATTTTTGAGACACAGTTTGCTGTGACAGCATTGACTGTTACAGAAAATGTCTTGAAGTTAATTCAATAGTCAGTGCAGAATTTGGATGGGGAAAAAGATATAGTGCCAGGCACTGAATGATGAGAATAAAAAGCAATATCAAACAGGTGCCTTGTTCTTCAAGCACATTATATCTTGTGCTTGGAGTTCTGTGGTGAAAAAAATTGATTATATAATTAAAGACTATACCTTAATAAATATGTTAAAAGTTATGTTTACATGACAACATATGTGGCATTTCCTAATTCTCTTAATGTAAAGTAATAACCCAACAATTTTATTAAGATTGCATTTTTTTTATTTAATAGGCAAGTCCGAATTCAGCAAAGCATTTTATGTGTTTGAGTCCAATTGCCTTGTGCTTCAAGTTATGCTGATTTTGAATTTTTTTTTAAATTCTTTGAGTCTAGCTAATCTAGTAAATACTACACCATTAGATATACAATTGGCTACAAGTGGGTTCCTTCTAGGATAATTCAGTCTCCTATCAGAAGTTGACAATGGCATATTCTGTTTTTGATATTGTAGTATTCTGTGTTTTCTCTGAGGGAACAAAAAAATACACACACATGCGCGCATACACACACATACATATTTAATATTGTCAATTGACTTTACCTTTCCTGGTTCAGTATATCAGATAAAAAGAATATGATTGATCGAAAGTTGTCATTTTCACCAAGGAAGAGCAGCTGATCCTCTAGTTTAATTTGCATTTTGAATGTTTAACATTCAGTGTAAGTGGAAGCTTGCATGCTATACTTTAAGTAGTTGATAGTGAGGTTTTACTGCCCTTTATTAGTTTTGCCAAATGTTTTACTTATATATTCTTTTGCAATCAGATGGAAGCAAGAGGTAACTTGCACCAATGCTCCTATTCAGTTAATAAAATTTAATTTTTTATTACTTCTCTGATATTTTAAATTATCCTTTGGCATTGGAATGTAATTTTTCTTAATTCAGGTTGAAGCTGAAGATTTCACTGAAGTCATCCATGATGGGACATAGAATGTTATTTGAACATGCTTGCAAGCTTTCAGAGGTTAAACACTTGATGGTCTGTGCATAATCAATGTGTATGGTAGCCCAATTAATGTTAGCTTTAATGAAATGCATGAATATTTAAAATGTAATGAAGCTGACTTTATAGTGGCTTTATAGTCCAACAGAAAGAAAAGTGAACAATATTGAAAGGTGGCCTCTGGATGTCAGCAGTGTTTCATAGAATTCCTACAAACTGCCATTGTTTTCCTATTACCTCCCACAAATATCTGTGGCTTGTGGTCTCTGCACACCTTCAGAACACCCAGTGCTTTTTCCTTATATAAATTATTCACTTGTTCTGTACCAATTAGTTCTACCAGTTGCTAGGTTTGTTATCAAGTTAAGCTTCAAGACAAGAACCTGAACTCAATGAATGATTAAAAATTTATTAGTAGAGATGATTAAATATGCAGATAGTCTGTGAAGCTTGTTCTTGAAACCATTACATTACCTTTTTAATACTAATGATTTGTATAATTAATTAAAAAAAGCCTAAAAGACTTTTAAAAGCAGAGTAAGACATGAGAGAGGATTGAACGCGGAGGAGGCAGTGAATTTGACTATCACATGAGATGGTAGTAAAGTTTTTTGCTTATAGAAAATTTTTGCCTTTTTTCTCTAAAATAATTGTCATTAATGGTTTCAAGTTCCCCACAGACCAGGATCCATCAGTTCAAAGCAGCACCAGACACTGATAAGATTTAACCTGTAGACATATCTCTTCTGCTACAATGATCTATATCCCCCATAGTGCATCTATGGGTTCTACATATGTCTATTACATGTGGTATAACTCATCTTCTTCATTAAATGCCCCAATAACAATTATATGCATGAAATGTGTATAATCGAGTGAATTTATTTAAACACCTTATACTTGAGCACTTTTTGTCTTTCTCATGCAGGGTTGGGGCAGATTCTGTCTTGAGTTACACCTAAAGAAGGCCCCTGAAGCCTTGAGTCATGTGTGTGCATGAAGCCAAAATGTTGGTCTTAAACTGTGCCCCACCAAGATCCAAATCTCAAATTTTATTTGATAATCACTAACTCTTAAATATGAGATGAGCCCTGTTTTCCTTCCTTTAAATATATTTATATAGGCTATGTCTACACTTAAGAAGTTAGTTTGAATTAATTAATTTGGACTAATAATGGTTAATTCGAACTACATGTCCCCACTAGAAACCCAAATCGAACTAACATGTCCATGGACAGGACTTGATAATTTGATTTAGAAGGGGGGCACCATGGGAAGCGTGGCAACTTGGTCTCCAAGAAAGGCCATGCTCCCACCCAATATACAGAAAGAGGAAGGTACCCTGAGATGAAGAAGGTCAAACTGCATTGATTCAAAGTTCAAACTAATGGGTAGTTCAAATTAACATTGCTCCATGGGGTTAATTTGAACTAATGAGTTCAAATTAACCGTTACTTTGAAGTTAAGTGAAGTTTTATAACTTTGAAGTAAGCATTTATTACTTCAAACTAAGGAATTCCTTAGTTCGAAGTAATGAAAGCCAGTGAGCCATGTATTAATTTAGTTTGAATTAAGCCTCATTAATTCAAACTAAATTGTAAGTGTAGACATACCCATAGGAACTGAAGATTTTATGTGATATATACCAAGTTGCCACAAGAACAAACTGTTAATTAAACTCAGTTCTCTCAGAAAAACATTTCTATATTTGCTTTTCTTGGTGAAGTAAGTTAACAATATTTTCCAGTTCATACTTCTGTAGAAGGAAAGTTCCTTCTGTAGAAGGAAACCTAAGTTTACACTTCTATACAAGGAAAGAAAACCCACTTTATGCTTCTGAAGAATGAAAGAAAACCTAAGACCCTGATCCTGCAAAGACTTACCTGACTTTATGTACCTTGAGTAGGCCCTTTTGACTTCACTTGGGCTGCGCATAATGAATAAAATTAAGCACATGGGTAAGTCTTTGAAGACCTGCATTGCAATCTTGCAGATTTGGAAATCATCATATGTACTATCAGTTAAGGCGTAATAGTGTATTTCAATCTTTTTCCCCCCCCATTTACAGGCACCTAAAAAGTTTTGAATAGTGTTATGTACCCCCTTTGAAAATCTTAAGATGTCATCTGTCACAGGAATTTCCCTAACACCCCTCTTATATCCCCCCTGAATTTCCCAACACCCCCCCCAAGTTATCAGATAGTAACAGTGTTATACCAATTTAGTGAGCATCCCCAATGCTCCCCTACACAACCCTCATTTCAAGTCCTGGGGAGAATACTGGGTCTGTGGACCACCCCCCCAGCTTGAAAACCATTGGCATAATAAAATGATACTTTCATTGTAGTTTCAGTGAAAATAATGCTCATACTCTAATGTTCCAGGTTGACACTAACTGACTATTCCTTCTGTTTTCTTTACTGTAAATTAAGAGATGTGGAGAAATTAAAAGTAACTTTTTGCCACTCTTTTCCTCTTTCTGTGCACTGTAAATTGATAACACTATGGGAGTGATCTTACCTGCAATGAATCTTCTGGCACTTAAAGACTAACAGATTTATTTATCACATGAGCTTGCATGGGAGAAAATCCCACTTTGTCAGATGCTTTGAAGAGGGGGAACTTACAGAACTGAAGGAAAATAATGCAGGGGAGTGTAAGTCATGAGATCAGGTCATGCTGCAACAGCAAATCAGAGCATTTGTAAGGATTCAAACTCTAGGAAACAGCACACAGAGGGAGGGTGAAGTCAAATTATCTGTTATAATGTGAAAAGAATCCATAATCACGATTTAGCCCTGCTTTCACACAATCTAATCTATATATTATTTGAATTTTGGCTGTTTATCTTTGAAGTCTTGATGTCTCATTGATTTTCTTGAGGACAGGATACTTGTACTTGAAACACTACTGTCCTTTCTTTTGTACAGGATTTTTTTTTCTGCTGGTGGTCAGTAAATAAAACATAGGGAATCAACATTACACACATCAATGAAAACTATACTAGAAACTAACAAACCCATCAGGAATGAACTGTTGTGTCATCCACATGTATCTATAAATAAATTACCACACCAGTTCACAGCATCTTTAGTAGGGTTGAGGTGCTGAAAGGGATTCCTCACAAAACGATTCAAAGAAAGAAGCTGCACTGTAGAAGAAAATATTTGTAACAAGCCAATCACGTGTTTTTTGCTTTGGATAGTGCCATTTATCACAAAAAGGATTTCTGATGGTTGTTGTTAGTTCTATTAAATAAATATAATGAATAAAATTAATACACTTTCCATGAAGAGCATCTGTTCCACTCCTACTGCTGCTGTGATTTTGAACTAAGGCTAAACATCTTGTGTGAATTCACAGTCAGAGGGATGAACCTACTGTTGTTCTCACATTGGTTCTAACAATCAGAACTAGCTGATGGCATCCTTTTTGTTTTTTTCTTTTCTCTCCCTACACAACTTTCTTTTCTTTATCCTTTTCTCTTTGCATAATTTCATCTCACCTTTTGCTTCAAACTTTAAACTACCATCAGTGGTAAATGACCTGTCATGGAAAAGCATTTGATTGCTGGATGTATTTTATGCTTTTTCTGGGACAGAGAATGTGTCTTATATTTTCTGCAGATTTGTTGTTATAGAACACATATCACTTTGCAAAAGTGCAACTACGTAATGTGTGTGCCACACCACGTGTTCCATTAATGAGGTAAATCTGCTGCTGGGAAAATGCGGCAATGAAGGGGCTAAAGCATGTGTACTTCATGAGATGTTTGGGAAAGAGATGCTTTTAGAGCTGTAATGGTGAGAAAAAAATTGGTATGATGATAAATTGTATATTAATTTACAATGTGATATGGGTGGCAAAAAGGCCAGTGCAATACTAGGTTGTTGAGGCAGAGGAATAGCATTATGGAGAGGAGCTAATTGATCTCTTCACAGAGCAGGGGTTTGCGTGCATTTGGAGTATGCTCGACAGTTTGCTTGCCCCTCGTTCAAGGAAGAAATCAGCGAACTGGAAGTGATCCAAAGAAAAGCTACAAAAATGATGAAGAGCTTGGAAGGCCTGACCTTCAAGCAAAGGCTAATAAACTACTGTTACTTGGCCAAACAGTAAGAGAGACTGTGGGAGTGGGTATTGTAAACTGACAAATAAATATATGAAGGCCATCAACATTAACAAGCAAACAAATACTGGGGATATTAGGATGAAAGAAAGAAGATCTGAACTATAAATTAAGTGGATTAGGGAATAAATTTCCAAGGGAAGGGGTGAAGTTATTCAAATTTAAGAATATACAAGTCAATGAAGAAAGTTGTATAGGAGACAATGGTGACACATGGGATATTATTCTTCAGTAATCCTGAACTTGTAACTAAAGAGCCTCAGGTTGCTGGAAGGGACAGATTATTCAGTGTTTACCACAACTGAGAGTAGGAAATGTTTCTTGTGTAATGAACCTGCTCACCTGAGGGCATCTTGCTGGCTCTGGGGTCCCTACTAAGGGGAATGGGACATCCTGAGTTCAGCAGGAGACAGCCTCCGTCTATGCCACCGGGTTTTGCTCTCTCCTTCACCGTAAATGGTTTGCTGCTGTTCAGGGGACAGCCCCTAGGAGGAACCCAGTATTGTGACCCCATCACTGTGCTTAGGTGGAAATGAGTCCTGGAGTCTAAGAACCACCTTCATGAACAGTAAGTGGTAACTATTGCTGGAGATTGGGATGAGGAGCAGACTAGTGAAATGGATGTGCCCAAGACTGTTGTTAAAGAGTCTAAAACTCTGGAGGCCTTTGAACTGTCAGCCATAGATAGCACAGCATTGTATGATAGCTCCATGCCTGGGGCTTGCATCAGTGTCTTGCCTCCACGAGGCCCCCGGTGTTATATGCCATGATGATGACACTAAGTTCCAGCTTGAGGCTGTCCTAGCTGCCCTCCTGGAAGGAAAGAGATCAACCACTCCCACTGAGTCCATCTCTCTTCTGAGTGATGAGGTTGCTGCAACAGCACCACAAAGTTCTTCTCAGTTTGTGGAGTCTGAAGATGACAAGAAGGATGATGATGACTTCTGAATGTCCATGATGTCCCAGCTGGACAGGAGGGTGGCCACCGTGTGGAAGAGATCAGTGATTTAGTGCTAAAGAGCACTAAAATGAGTTGAGATTGAGGCCTGTTTCCCTGATTTGCAGTACTTTGTCCACTTAGCTGCCTATATTCTGAACAACGCCTCACTCTATCTCAGGAAACATTTCTCTTTCAGGAAGTTACAGAGTAAGGTTAGGAAGTTTTCAGGGACTGTTCAGGGCATGTTGACTCCCCCATAGCTCATGTCTCTCTAGATACCCTGGCTTTCCACTTGTTTCTGTCCCCTCTGCGGTATATTGACTCTCCTGACATCCCATTACCATCTCAGGGACTCATAAAAGGACTTCTGCTGTTGCTGCTAATGTTACTAGAACATAATCTAGTGAAATTCAAGTTCTGCAACTGTTTGGCTTTAAAATGCCAGTAGGAAGCACACACAGAAAGAGGGAGAGACATAATTATAGTCAGACAACTGTGTGGGAGAAGACTAGCTTCTGAGGTGTTTAGTGACGGTGAAAGCACAGGGAATCTCAGTTTGGGCTTGTTTCACACAGTTGCATGACACTGACACTTTTACAAGGTTTTATTATTTTTGGTTTGGAGAAGAAGATTATGGATCACAAGAAGATTCACAATCTTAGCTGCCCAGCGGTCATCTGATGACTGATCCTGCAGACCTCTGGAAAGCAGCTCTTATCTTTTACAGTCCTGTATGTGCATGATGCCTGTGATGGCCAGGTAATAGAGGAGCCATGCCAGAGTTACCCAGTCTGGCTGGTGAGATGAAGTGGTATCTGGATGCACATCTCTTCACAGGAGCTGACTTACAGTCCTTCAGCTCTCTATGGGCAAAAACCCGGTTATCAACAGATTCTATAAACATTTTTGGAAGCTTATTGGTGCCGATATTGTCCTGTAGTGTTGAAGTGATAGGATAAGAAACTGCCCCTTAGCTGCCACAGGGTGCAGTAATCACTCCTGCTGCTGGAGAAAGGGGATCTTTGTGATTTAGGGAACTGGTGACCTGTTTCTAGTCTCTGTTCTGCTTTTAAAAGTCTAACTCAGGCTTTGTAACTAGGTAGAAAGACTATCTGGACTCTTTAATCCACCTTGATCAATCATATTGCATCCCTAAACTGTTGTAGTTTTGACAACCTCTTTATGTTATGACATTTTTACTATCAGCAAGCTTCTTAATCTGCAGATGGGGTTTATTTCAGTGGACCAGGAGAAAGCCACAGTGGATTCTGTTAAAAACTAGCTTTTAAAAACTTTAGAAGCATTTAGGATTTGGCCAGTGCTTATTTCATATATTTTTTATCATATGATACCATTTTTAGTGTTTTAAAGATTAATGAGGTGTTAGCCATTACTTCTCAGTATGCAAAAGCATTTATCAGGAATGCCCTCTGGGAAGTGGTATGTCCTAAGCCTAGAGCCAGCTGACCAGCCTGGATACTTCTCTGGTTTGTCTATTGACCTATGCAGATGACATCTCCATTTTTATCATGTTTGTGTGTGATGTTCAGGCACTTTGCCTCTGTTCGTGAATATACAAACAGCATTTTCTTCCCAAATCAATTGGGCTATGAGTAATTTGATTTTACTGTGTTCTTGGCAGTGAAGCAGTATCTTACTGCTGCCCCAGCAATTGCAATGGAGTACTCTTAGAGGCTGGCTAGCTCTTTAAGGCAAGCTGGGCTCAGTCTGGCCCATGACCTAGCAATAACCAATTAAACTAGCACCTGATCTAGTCACACAGAGGCAAGTACTAATCCTAGCTGGGTTTAGTACAGTAACTGAGCTCAGTTGAGAGGACTACCCTAACTGAGATGAGCTCAGCTGAGAAAGAAGGTAAGGTGCTTTCTGTGTCTGAGCAGGGCCTGAGATTGAGGAAGGCCATGGATGAGCAGAACTGGTTCCTCTAGGAAGCTCTGGGAAAGATGGCAAAATATAGTGAAAGTGGCTGAAGCAATCCTTCTGTGGAGTGAGATGTATGGAGATCAGAACTGGTTCCTGTAGGAAGGAGTGCTGAGATAGAATTTGTGAGTGTAAATGGGAGGCTGCTCAAGGGGACAGAAAATTATTTGCATTTGCCTGTATTTTCATCTGGACTACTCAGTTACCCTGGATGGTGTTTGAACTTTGTCTTGGGCAGAGTATGGAACTGTGGAAGATGTGGTGAAATGCAGGAAGTGACAGCAACACTATACACAGATGGAAGGGGATGTGCCAGGGTCAGTTTGCTCCATCCCAGGCACTCTGGGATTAAAATATTGCTTTTTTTTGGGGGGGGGGGGGGGTATCTGAATGATACAGGCTGAACAATTGGGAGGGGGCTGAAGAGAGGGTGCAGGGTTAGCTGCAGAAATGGCTATTTCTTTCCTGGACTTCCTTTTCAGTTCTGGTTTTGATTGCCAACAATCTTGTGGGCTTAATATTGTTGCACTAGTTAATGTGTCTAGAGCCTGTCCTGGGATTTCTGGACCTGACTGAGACACATCATTTTTTTTTTTTTTCAGGAACAGAAAATACTGGTTGGATCCTTTTTGCTGCTGCTATTGTTAGATGAGGGGAGCCAGAGGTTAGTCAACAATGTAGCATCTTCTCACTTCTGTTTTGTCCAGCAACTACTGTATTCTGACTCTTGCCCTCTTTCCCCTTTCACTATGTTTTCTCTCATTTTGTTTCTGCTAGCACTGGGTCACTTAGGGAGCCTGGATTTGCTGATGTATGAGAGGTTTGAATGAGCTCTCCCCTGACATTTAGTAGTGCACTGGGGGAAAAGACTTAAGGAGCAGACCATATTTACAAAGACTAACTTACTTTGCCTATGAATTCAGCAGACAGACCTGTTTTGCTAATATGATCAATTCTTGATGGGTTTTGAGTTATAATTTGCTTTGAATGCAGGGGTAATGGAAATGTTCTGATTCTATGAGTAAAGGACAGCAGATGTGTACTTAGGTTAGGAAAGTAACCATATCACGGTAAGCTGAACCTCACTTGCTGGGCAGGAATCCCAAATCCTGCTGAAGATCAAGGGAGTCAGCACAGATATGTTTGCCTGATATGTAGGACTCTTTCCCCCCTGCCCCTGATACAGTCCACACCACCATTTGACTCTCCAGTGACTCAAAACAGAACTAATTAGACTCAGTTGAGCATCCTTATTTCTGTTCAGTGATCAATAGAGCTGAAACCACTGATGATTATGTCTAGGGGCAAAGTCTTGGTCTTTGTATGAGGGTGCTATTGCTGTGAAAGATGCTGAAGATGTGGCACCACAGAGACTTCCTGCTATGTAGTGGAATCAACAAGAGCTGGGCTAAGTGGAGGAACCTCAGTAGCTGGCATTTCAGAAGTTGCAGCAGCAGAAGCCAACAGCAGTCACAGTGGAAGCTTTGTTCACTTGTCCCCTTCTAGCATGGGAGGTGGACCTGTGGGAATGCAACTTTGGGAAGTCGCTCACTAAGGACAACCAGTTGTGAGTGAGAAGGGATTGATGTGTTAGAAACTTTTGGGGCTTTCATATCCAAAGGTAGGAAAGTGAGGCAA
Organism: Podocnemis expansa; assembly: GCA_007922195.1. Taxonomy (NCBI): domain Eukaryota; kingdom Metazoa; phylum Chordata; order Testudines; family Podocnemididae; genus Podocnemis; species Podocnemis expansa. Next base: position 35,792,594 of record ML681984.1, on the reverse strand, counting down.
AGCACCCTGCCCAAGTATTGTAGGGTGGGTTTCTGCTTATGATGATATGCCTTTGACTATGCTAGTGGTATTTTCCCAACTAATGCTGGATTCTCTAAGTTCTACTGCTTACAGACTTTGCTTGTGGGTGGGGAAGTATTGCTTCTTAGAATATGTCTGCTTTGCAGTTAGGTGCCCACAGTTGGCCTACACCAGCTGACTTGGGCTCTGGGGCTTGGGCTAAGAGGCTGTGTTAGTGGTGTAGACATTGGAGCTCACTTTGCAGCCTGTGCTTGAGGCCCTCTGACCTAGTAGGGTCCTAGCCCCAGGCTTGCATCCAAGCTCTAATGCTTACACGATAGCTAACTGGCCCTTTAGCCCTAGACCAAGTCATCTAGCACAGGACAGCCATGGGAGTCTCACTGCAGTGTAGAAATAACCTTACAGGTGCCTGGGTTGGTATCCGTTTTTTCCAGATTACAAGGTGAGGGCTCAAGCCAGATTTTTTTTCCTTTTGTTAAGAGAAACCCCCAGATATTGATCTTGGCAGAGGAAGCAGCAAAGGCCAACTACAGTTGGCAGACAGATTACATGCATCCTACGATGGCCTTTTCAATACCTGGGTGCTTCAGCCAAGAACTTGGCAGAGACCAGATGTCTTCTAGTCCATAGCTGTTGGAAGAGTAACAGTTTAACTTCCCCCTTTGAGATGCTTTTTTTTGCAGGAGCTTGTTTTTTCTGCTGTCTACCGAGGCTGGGTTTACCAAACTTTCCCAGCTGATTGCTCCTGGTTGGTGGGGAAGAAACTGGTAGCAGGCTTGGCAGCTCATGATGAAATATGCATATTTTTGGGGTAAGGCCTTCTATGGTTTCCAGGCAGTGCTCCCTTAGCAGGCTCCTGAGTATCTACAGAAGTCTTACGGTGCGGGAATCCTGTGTTCTTGTCACTAATTGTCTCCCTTCTGGTGATCTGTGTGCAGCTGAGGTCATGGTTGCCCTAGAAGGGCCTGATACCTGCTCTTTTTCCAGCCATGAACAAGAACAGCTTTCTGACAAATGCAGCATTCTCTTTGGCCTTGGATGAGAGTTCTCTCTCTCCCCCTGATTATAACCCCCATTTGCTCCTTTTTTGGTTAAAATAGATGTACTTCAGCAGGTTAGGACTGGCTTTCTTCAAGCCCCTCTATTTTGGAAGTGAGGTACATTGCTCACACACAGCCTGTTTCTTGCCTGGCTAATCTCTTACTGGGCCAGGAGAAACTCCTTGTTCTGAAATCTCAGAAGGGCAGAATGGTGATGGGCAGAGGCATATGATGGCTGGGCTTGTTCTGTGCATTGAATGACTTGTTGCAGAGGGATTGTATTAGTATGGACATTAATTTAACCTCTTGGTTGACAGTGTTTTAGGTGAATCGGGTGATGGTGATGCCTTGGTGATCCATGTGTAAGTGTTGCTTAGGGTGTGACTGACTATACCTTTTGTGTATATTGTGATAAATATCTTGTGATGCTCTGATCATATGGGATTTTATCCAGATAAAGGTGTTTTCATGTCCTCTTCCTCCACCACCACTCTTGCTTTGCTCAGACTGTATCTTAACCCTGAGACTGTTTTTGTTGAAAGTGATACATTCAAACTTGGTTTAACAAGTCAGCATTTTCCAACAAGAAACATATTTTGTTGAAACATTCCTAACCAGCTCTACTCCTAGGACATTTATATCTCTGTATAGTTAGAGTCCAGTTAGTCGTCCTTTACTCTTGCATTTTGTAATGAGCTTTTCTTAATTGTCTTAATGGCCTATGTAAAACAAAAACCCAGGAATAACTAATTGAAGTGGGTTAAATAAAACTTTAAGCCAAAGGATCTATATGGAACTAGGACGATGCATCTACGGTTAGTGGAAATCCAGGAAACATTTGCCCTTTGAGGCAATCTCTTTTGGGTGTTTTAGAGGGTGACATCATACACTTGAACTGGTCTGACAATCCAGCTAGCAGAAGGCAGTGATGAACAGTCTAAAAGTATTTTTGTCACAAATAATCCTTTGAGCTAGCAACAGCTGAATGTATGCTGGAATCACTAGTCAGTTAGAGTGAGTACCTTTCTTGAAGTCGGATGCCATCTCAGATGATGTAGGAATGGGGCCTGATGGCCTTTCAAAGGGCAGACTGGCATAATATACATGTCTTATAGCCAAGAGGCATGAGCCTAATAAAAATATATTCATCTAGTGCTAACACTGCTGTGGGGGGGAGGGGAATAAACAAATGTTACTATAATTGGCTCAGTAAATCCAGTCTGACTCCAGCAATTAAGAGATGTCTGGGTATAAGATGATTTGGGTGAAGGAGAAACAATATAGGCCTCAGATACCATTGTGATGAGTGCGGTACCAATATCTAGATCACTGGGAACAGGCATAAGTTTAAGAACTGGAAACTTCTTTTCATCCAAGGAAGCAGCTACCTTAGGATTCTGTTGGGGCTGGAGGGGAGAGGATGACAAAGCACTGTGTGGTGAATACAGTAGGATGAAAAAAATGTTATAGTAGTGGAGGGCTGTACTGGTTATTTCAAGGAGTTTTCTCATTTCTGAGATGACGCATGATTTTAGTGTGTGGTTCAATCTTTAGTTGCTTGGTATGATTCTGTTCCCTGCCTCATCACTGTAACACCATAGAATTAGTTCAGTATCTGATCAAATTAGTGTAATCTTAAATTGGTAAGTGCAAAAGTGACACAGTATGAATATATTGCATAATAGAAGCAAAGATTGTGGCATTGGATCATGGGCTAGCAGAACCCTTGTTACCAGACAACCCTTGCACTGTAGAATATGATGCATTTTTCTTGCTATAAGCCTTAAACAAGAATTTTAAAATGATGGCATTTGTGTGCATCACATTTTTAACTTTAGTTTATCTGCTGTCAGACATATGGAACTGCTGATAAAATAACATCTGACTTAAATTAAAGATTTTAAATGATCCATTTTTATATATGGTCATGCACATTCTTTGATACTATGGTTTCAAAGATAAAAGCAATGGGAGAATAATTTCCCCTTTTTAGTAGGCAGCTTTTGTACCTCAAGCTGTTCTTGACTTGCAGAACGAAAAAAAAAAATCTCTGGCTGGAGCTGGTCAACTGACCAAAATGCATCATGTGCCATATGGTAACCACCCATTCTGGATCCTTCCGCAACAGCAGCAGGATTCCTGTGTTACAAAAAGCATGCCTAAACACTTTGGCTATGTCCACACTGGCATGGTCAGATTGATTTAATAAAAAAATCATTAAATCAATTTAACAGGTCCCCACTAGAAATCCAGACTGAAGTAGCATGTCCATGCACAGGACCTGCTAGCCTCGATTTAGGAGAGGGACACCATGGGAGGTGTGGCAAGTTAGACCCCAAGATGGGCCATGCCACCACCCAATCCCCTGCCTGGCTCTTGCCTGGCAAGCCGGGTAGTGTGGGGGGGAAGCATCCCCCCCACCTGCCTCCAGCCCCACACACTGAGCTGGGTGCTGGGAAGCACCCTATAGAAGCGCTCAGCCAGACATGAGGAAGGGACCCTGGGGCCTGGCTCCAGGTGGTCTAGATGGGCAGCAGGGAACACACCCTGTGCCTGGCACACATCTGCATCCGGCCCCCAGCATGTTAGCCAGGCAGTGGGATGAAGGGACCCCTGTGACCAGCTCTAGGTATTCTGGCTGGGTGCAGGGGTGTGTTCACAGCCAGTGTGCCAGGAGCCGGGTGCAGGGGGGCCTTCTCCCCATACCTGGTTGAGCACTTTGGGGTCCAGCATGAGCATCTCTTCATCCCATGGCCTGGCTAGTGCGCTAGGGGTCAGGCATGGGGAGTCCCTTCATCCTGCTGCCTGGCCAGTGCTGGGGGAGCCAGGCATGGGGGTTGCTTTCTGCCTGAGCCCACCAGGGTACTCAAGTGCTGGGTGTGGGGGGTCCCTTTCCCTGCTGTTCAGCCAGCACTCCTAGAGCTGGGCGCAGCATGCTTTCCTTGTGCTCAGCAAGCAGACCCAGAGCTGGGCGTAGGGGTCCTTTTCCTGCTGCCTGGTCAGCCTGCCCACTTCCAGTCATGCATGGGGATTCCCTTCCCTGCCTCCTGGCCAGCCCAGCTCTAGCCAGGCAGTGGGGATCTGGACAAGGATGTCACTTCCCCTGCCACCCAGCAGACTGCTCCAAGAGCCAGGTGTGGGGGATCCTTTTGGCCAGGGAACTGATGGAGGTGCTTCTTTTCAGGGTGCCATGCACCCTGAGAGGAAGGTCCAACCTCCTTTAAAATCAAAATACCAGTTAAACTGAAATAATACAGTTACACTGCATTATTTCAATATAACTTTTTTTTAACCATCATTTTTGAAATCCAGGTTCTATTACTTTGAAATGAGGGAGTTTCTCATTTTGAAATGAGCTGGTATGGACCTGCCCTTCATTAAGTTGAAATAATGAGCATTATTTCAATTTAAAGACTAAGTGTGGACATGCTCTTTTGTTAAAGCTACAGCATTAGTGTCCATGTTAGTAGTAATATCCAGAGGGGTAAGTCGTGTTAGTTTGTATACAGCAAAAATAACAAGAGTCCTGTGGCACCTTGTAGATTCAGGTGCAGCTGACAAAGTGGGTTGTAGTCCACGAAAGCTTATGCCTGAAGAAATCTGTTAGCCTATAACAGGAGTGGCCAAACTTATGGAACTCAAGAGCCACAGAAGTTGATTATTAAAAGTTCAAGAGCCACAGTAAGGCATATAGCCATATTTTACCTACTCCAAAACTACTAAGCTTAAAATTCATTGCACTTTAATTTTATCATAAAAGAGGGCAAATATTGATCCTACTGTCAGATTCTAATAATTTACTTAAGGTTACCATGAAGACTTGGCCTACCTATAAAGTAAAAACTTAGCTTCTCCCCTCTATCCTGACCATGCCACCACTTCTTCCTGCCGTCCCAGGCCCTGATGTTGGCTCTCTCAGGCTGACCCCCCCCCCCCAAGGTTCCCCTTACCTGGCCACTCCAGTAACTAGGTGCAGGCTGGAGCTCCTCCCTGAGCATGCTCAGGGCAGGAGATTTAAAACTTCTAGGCTGGGGTTGCTTTCCTTTGACTTTCTTCTGCGAGCTGCATTTTTTTCATTCAAGAGCTGCATGTGGCTCCTGAGCCACAGTTTGGCCACACCTGGTCTATATGGTACCACAGGACACTCTTTTTTGCGTGTTAGTAGTTTGATCAAAACTCTTTATAAATGTGTACCTTTACTAATTCCCTTTCCTTAGTCACCATTGCACACTGTAGGAAGTATTGTATGCTCTGATTTGGATTTTAAATGGAGGTTTGAATCTGTGACTGGGTATCCCAGACTGGAACACACTGAGAACACCGCGCTCTCAGGGCAGACCATCCTCCACATCTCATTGCTTATTCTGGAACTACATTCACAAAGTTAATAAAAATTTTTGCAGCACCACAGTGGCTAACTAAAAGCCAAACAGTCATCTTTAGGCATTTCAGCCCTTAGATCTATTAGTCTGGATGAGATCCAACATAGTGAAAGGTAACTGAAAAGTCAGTTCACTTTACATCAGCCTCTACTAATTCTGAAGGATCAGAGGCTTTTCTCCAGGTCACTGTGCTCTCAGATTTCACCCACTATTGGACTGTCAGCCAGTCTTTAACAAGCTAACTAAAACTTTATTAATTGAGAAGACTAAATGGTGACTGTATTATAAACACAGATTATTGCATAGTCTTGTATCAGGTTGGTAGCAGTGATGGAATGGACTACTGACTTGTAAAAGAAGCAAGGAGCCCTGTGGCACTTAAGGACTAACAGATGAGCTTTTTGTGGGAGAAAAATCCCACTTCATCAGATGCTTTGAAGATGGGGGAATTTACAGAATAGAATGTAAATAAATGCAAGGGTAAGAGTAATCCAGTAACAGCAAATCAGAACAGTTGTTAAGATTCAAACACTGGAACAGCATATTGAGGAGGGTGAAGTCAAATCATCTGTTTATAATGGGAAAAGAAGGCCATAGTCACAATTTAATCCTGCTTTCATACAAAGCAATAAATAAATCTGTTAGTCTTTAACTGCCACAGGTCTCCTTGCTTCTTTTGCTGAACTAGATTAGCACAGCTGCCCCTTTGGAACTTGATATACAGAAGTCTATCTTCCAAAACATTCAAAGGTCCTCAGTCCCTTATGCAAAAGACTCTCCAGTCCAGGGAACTGGAGCAGAAAAGGTGCAAAATGGAGATGTCTTGGGCATCTCTTATCCTCTGCCATGTCCATGGAAAGCTGCTGTCCTATCCAATGCCCATAGGCCCAAGAGCTACTGATGAAAATGGAATCAGCAATCACATGTCCACATTACATGCCTGTCTGTATTTGCTGAATTACAGGAGTGACCACTGGCTCCTGCCTCTCTGAGGTAGCCACAGGAAAAACCTATTGGGTACAAGGAGTTTCTTCACTAGTCTGAGTGGAGAGTCCTTAATGGGGCATCAACCCATAGTGCTCTCTTCCTGATGTAAATCTCCATGGGATGCCACCCAGGAATACAACACATCCATAAGAAATATATGTAATGTCAGCTCAAAATGATACAAGCATATAAACAAGATAATTGTACTCAGCAAGTGTAACTCTTCATTTACACCTTACACAAACCTTGAGTGTTGCTTTCACAATTGACCCCAAAATGATACAAATGGTCATCTTCAATTGCCCAGCATCACTAGGTCCATATGAAACTGCAAGCAATTCATCAGGGCAGTATCCCTGCTAGATTTCCAGCCAAATTCTGGAAGTTTACCACCTTATTTTATACTTACCAAGATTTACCCACCATATAATAAAAAGACATTTTAATACCTTGAGTAAATAAACACCTGCAGATATTGAGATAGTCCAGTGACCCACCAAGCAATGTGGGTTTTATTTTAGTTGCTATAGAAGCTTTGACCAGAATTTCATACACCTGATGGATCCTAATTCTTAGAGATGGAAAAGCTGATTGACTGTTTCCATGAAAGTGCAGAAAAGACATAAACCAAACAAACACACTCTAGGATTTAGATCTGTTGATGTAATTTTAGGTAGTCAGAGTATACATTAACTCAACAGCAGCTAATTTGGGGGCAGTAAGTAGAACTTGGCAATTTTCCAGGAGTATTGATGTGCTGGAGAAGAAGAGAGCCATGACTCTGGAAGAAATAATCTTTATTGTTTAAGGTGAGTTTGAGGGTGTTGCCTTTCATTGCATGAGCAATGGTCTTGGGAGAAATATCTGAGCAGTTCTCAGCTGAATGAGAAGGGATACTGCTTGATAGCTCTGGTCATAGTCCATAAGAAACTCCAAAACATATGCTGCTTAAATTCAAAACTAAAAAAATCTGTACTTTCCAGATCTTTGTAGTAGTTTAGTGACCTGGGGAAGGCAGAAGAATAGCTTGGGCAGTGGGCAACAAAAGTAGTGGTGGGGAAGTTAGACAGGGGAAAACAATAATTCAATTTCATTTTTTGAATGGAAGCCAGTTGTCTGGGCAGACTTTCCAAATGAAGAAAGATGTTGATGCTCAAAGTTAAGGCCAGTTGAGATGAGGGGATGGAAAAGCTAACAATGCTGTAATAATGATGGAAGTTACAGGAACAAGTATGTAATAAGGTATTTGTCAGGAAAAGGTCTATTCAGGGAATCAGTTGCCTGCTTTAACAAATTAGGCCTTTTAAAATTGATAAGTATAAACTCTCTGAACTGGCAGTTTGACTAGCCTGGATAGCTTTCCTCACATCCACTCCTCTTCCCTCTACAAACTTCATTTCTGATTAAACCTGATGTATAGCATCACTGTCTTTTTGCAGCACTTGCATGCAACGTAATACAGCAACATACTGTGCATTGATGATTGCAGTTCTTGTAGCTACTGGAACAGCTAAAAATGAACATTTTCCATAATCTAGATAGTTTACTTTGGCCACTGGGCTTTCTGCACATCTCTATTCCCACAAGACATTAAAAAAGATGTATATGTTTTTATTATATTGTGTGTGCACTTTGGTATAAAACAAGTTTACATTTTAAATGCATTTGTGCTGCTATCAGAGAAAAGCAAAACAAAATAAATTGATACCAGGGGAAATGTCAGGCATGTAACACAGATTTGTTAAATAAACATTACTGTGTGGCATTAGTTAATGTTATTACTTTGTGTCCCTCATGGCTCTTTTTTTGATTATCTGCATTTCTGAAGAATATGCACATTTCATACACACTGAGAACAGAGCACAAGGACTGGGCATTTACAAAGTCTCTGGGAAAGTCTCTGTTTCTAATATTGTTGCTAATAAGGAAAAGTCAAATATTGTCTGACCCTTAAATGCAATTTTCTACAAAAGCTCCTGCTTTTTAAATTTTTGCATTGGAAGAGTGATTTCTAGTTGGAATAAAATGTATACACCCCCCCTGCTTTTTTTTTTTGTGATGGTACATGGAATACTGGCACCTTTATTTGCTGTGTCTACAGGGAAAAGGAGAGCACAAGCACCTCTTTAAATACACTTGCACTGAGATGCAGTGGAGCTGAGTGTACCTGAGTGTCTCTCCTCTGTTCCCAGACCCCAACTTCTGCCTGTGTGCCCTCCCTGCCTGGGGGTTGTGGGAGGAGAGCTGGCCCAACCTGGGGAAGGGCCCCCTCACAATAATGGATAATCTCAAATCAGTTGTTGCCATCAGAATGAAACTCAGTAGCATCACTTCTGTATAGGCTTCAGAAGATCATTGTATCATAACTGCAAGGGTTAAAGTATAATTTGGTGAGCCCTGGAACTCTCTGGCATGGGTTGGCACCCCAATATCTGTCCCCAAATACCCACACCCTGACTGACAGACAGACACATCTATCTCCAGACAGAGAGAGAGAGAGAGACACACACACAACCCCCAGCACCCCCCACCCCCAAAGCACTTACCTGGGCTATTTGCAGGCTGCCTGACTGGCCACAAGCTGCTCTGCCCTGCAGGGGGGAGATTCACAACCTGCCACAGCTCTCTGCTGGCTGGTTTAAGATGGAGCTGTGGGAACATTGCATTCCAGCTGCTGTAGCTATTTTTAGCAGGGCCCCAGAACAGTGTTTCCATGAGTTCTTCTATTTTTAGGGGCCCCAGAATGCTGCCAGCCTAAACATGTGGGGCCCCAAAACTGCTCCAATGCATTCCCCCTTACTTTAACCCTGCATAACTGTGTACACCAAAGCATCACTGTGCACAGGAGATTACAGTAGTCTAGTTTTATATAGGCTGATGGAGAAACCAAAAGGATTCCCTGCATGAGTAAGTGATCAGTTATAAACTGAATATCCCCAATTTAGTGAGCAACCAGTGTTCAGTAATGCTCAAATAAGCTTCTTAATGAGTAAATCTGCCACTTTCAGGCAAACCTGGAAGTACTGCTGATTGAACAGCTTCCTGTAAGTGGGGAGCTGGATAAACTCACTATTAACTTACACAAGGGTCAAAAGGGGGGAATTCCTATTCCCCTTTTGAGGTAAGTATTCCTTATTCATACAAGTAGGAAATCAATGCAAAAACCTTAACTTGACCATAAAACCTTACTTACATGCTTATAATACAAATGTCTGCACTAATGACAGTGATACATTAATATACTTCTGTTTTCTTCAGCAGATGCAAGGATATCAGGCCAAGATAACTCTGGAGACGTTTCTGTAACATCTACTGTGTTTTAGCTCTAGTTTGCTAGATCAGTGTCAAACTTATGGTCTGTGGACTGAATTTGGCCCATCAAGGGCACTGATCCAGCCCATGGAGCTGCTGGCTCCAAGAGCAGTGAAGAGGGGCTGCCCCCAGCAGAACAGGGGGAGGGGTAGGCGTGCATCTGATTAACTCACATGGTCAAAGTCACTGCACAGGGGAACAAAAGTGCTCCCACCAATCTCAGCTCCATGGTTGTCTGCCAACCAATCATAGTCTGTCATAGCAGGCTAGGCTAGGTTCCCAGATGACCACCACACTGTCTCCTGCCCTACCTGTTCACTGTCAATTGGCATGCAAATTTGATTGACAGCATATTGCAGGAATCACAAATAAAGGAAAGTGGCTGGGGCCTATGCGTGAACAAGCCAATCAAAGGCCAGCCAAGACTGAGCCCAACAAAAGGCCAGCATGCTGAATGACATAAATTGGTTTGCTTGTTGGTAGTCTCTGCAGAGAGCCTGAGGTCTAGACAAGAATACTGATCTACCATCTCTTCTCTAGGGCACAACTGAGTTACAATATTTCCCCAAGTTCTCTCATAAGTGTATTTGCTCTGCCCTGTTCTAGGGTTAATAGAGATCTTACCTTCTTAGGGCCAGTGTGTAGGCATATTTTACAAGCAAAAAAATTCACTTTAGAAAGCTAGTACTAAGTAAATGTCATGCTTAAATCTGTTCCTGCTCAGTTGCATTGTGCTAGAACTACTTGCCAATCACTAGTCCTCCTGCCCCATTTAATAGGAGGGGTCATACAGGAAAACTTGTCCATGCTGTGCCCTCAGCCATTCTTGCTTTAGTAATATTAATACTGACATTTTCTTACCTTTTGAATGCCTGACTTTGTGTATCAGTGATGGTTTTTGGACACACTTGCTTATTTAAAAAAAAAAAAAAATTCTGTCATAGGTCAGTATCATTCTACCTGATTGTAGGTCATTAGCAAGTTTTCCATCTTTTGCTCTACCACCCAAGTCTGTATTACTAGAGCTGATGGAGTTACTGGTAGCCTGAGTAGGCAAGTCCCTTCTATTTAGTCCACACAGAAGCTAATGGAGCAGTGCCAGCCCTAAACCAAATAGTGCCCTATCCAAGGAGCTGCCTCCCCCAATTATTAAACTTTTGATTACCTTATTTTTTTATTGCAGTCAGAGCCCCCTCACAAGTTATACTCTTCAAGCTTTAAAACCCAAGGATACTTTCACAATAAAACAAGGTTCACACCTGCACTCACACTTCATTTTGTTTTTGTATCTCACTGAATGGCTACCACTGACCTGCCCTTGTGTGTGTGTATCCATGGGGCATGGCTGACAAACATTCTAGGAGGTTGGTTGAAACTGTAAGTCTGGAAGCTTCCATGAAATTTTTACAAAGGTCCAGGACATTGTAGGAGGTTAGTGAGGAAAGATGAATCTGCATAAGAAATTCCAAAACATTTTACTTCAGCTCTTCTATTTTCCCTTTTGTCACTAACAAAAAAAGGCGCCAGGCAGTTGTCTGGCCCTGGAATAAGAGGGACACTTTGCCAGTTTCATTCTGCTCAAAATAGGAACGTAGAGATTCAGAAGCCAGGGTTTAATTTCGGATTCAGGAGAGAATGATACTTCAGACTTGTACCCTTTGTCTGTTGTCTCCTCCTGGTTGTATCTTCCTACCGAACTTGCCCCTCACTGCTTCTGCACCAATACACCCTTATAGCTCTCTCTCCTCGGCACCTATCAAACCCACCTCCCAGGCACCTCACTGGCTTCTTTACTTGTGCTCCTCTCCTTCAGTCCACATCCTACTCATGCCATGTCATAAGGCCTCCTCCATCTATGGCCCTCTTTGGCTTTTGGCCCCTGTATCATGTTTTCACCTCTCTGCTTTCAAGTCAGGCTACATTCAGCTTCTCTGTGCTGCCTGGGCAGAAGCACTGAGAGCAAGTCATGATAGTCTGCTTGACCTCAGTTCTAGGGTTACTATACATCTGTTTTTTCCTGGGCATGTCATCCTTTTCAGAGGTTAAATCTCCATTGGGCTGGGTTTTTTAAATACCAAAAAAAAGTCCAGGATTAGCGGGGGGCAGAGATCCAAGCTATGCCAGACCTGGTCCTAATGGGGAGCAGAGGTAGCCAAGCAGCTGCCTGAATAGGGGCTCTGAACAGCACCAGGAGCTCAGTTTATTGGCTGGTCCCACTTTGACTCTAGGAGCTTCAGAGGCAAGTCCCCACAATCCATGAATTAGCTGGTCCTATTGAAGAACCAGGTGGCATGCACCCACCCACTTCTAAAACCCCTACCCCCCATGAATTAGCTGGTGATAGGTAGCTACCCCCACCCCTTCACCCACCTAATCAAATGATGGACAATTGCTGCAGAACAGCTGAGTGATTTCAGCAGCTTTAGCTTCCCTACTCAGCCCAGGCGGAATAGAAGTTGTTGAGATTGAGGGCCAGGGGAGTCTCTGAAGGTATGCAGTAGTGCCATCTCCCAAAGGGTGACCCCAGGAGACAGCTAACACAAGAGGTAGTCCATAGGGTGGTAGTTGCCCTTTGACCTAGGGAGGCTTAATCTTCTGCTTTTATAAGCCAGTAACATGCTTCTATAATGGAGAGGTGAGTGGTGGGAGAACTGGGCAATATCCCATATTACCAGAGAGCTGCCACTGCTCTTCCTCCCTTCCAGCTCCACCTGGAGTTGGGGGGGAGGAGAGGTGGAAGGGGAGTGATGGTGGCACTCTGACCAAAGCTTGGAGGGAAGGGGAGCCCAGCTCTATCCCTTCTTCTGGGGGGTGCTCCACCCCCCCCCAAACTCCCCTTCCTAGCTTTATCCTCCTCCCACCATGTGGGTGGTACAGTGGCCACTCTCTCCTTCAAGCCTCCTACTGCCCCCTGGAGTGTCCTATTTTTGGAAAGTTCAGATCTGGTAACCCTACTCACTTCTTGTATCTGGCTCAGAGATGGCTCAAGGGGCTTTGGTGCTCAGAGCCAGCTTTTGATTTTGCGTGTCCCCCCCCCACCATGTGGGGTGGTGGCATGGGGTAGAATCCAGCCTCCGCTCTGGCCCAGCTTGCTCCACCCCCAGGCTGGGGAACAGATGGGCCAGGGGCAGACCAGGCTAGCCAGGAGGCTGGGCTCCACTCTCTCGCCTCTCCCCTGGGCTAGCTGTTCTGCCCTGGGGTGGAGTGGTTTGGCCCAGAGGTGGGGCGAGAGAACAGAGCCTGAGTCATGAGCTAGCCTGCTCTGTCCCCAGCATGGTGCCATGGCTGCCCCTAGGCAAATGATGCCCTGAGCCAGGGCCTCATTTGTTTATGGGTCGAGCCAACCCTAGCCTGGCTCCTCAGTTGCTTTCTGCTGCCAGAAGTAACCATTACAAGAAAAGTTATTCTCTCGCCTTGTCTTTAGTATGCTTAGTGCAGACAATCTTCTGAGACTTTTATTGCCAAACTTTAACAAGCTGTACTGAGCATGTGTAAACTGAATATTTAAGTTTAGAACTTGGCTTAAAATTGTCTGAATTTTCCTTGAGATGAAAAAGACTCATCCTTGATATCACCTGCTAAATTTTCAAGTTCCCTCCTCCAAAGCATGTAGACACTCAACTTATAAAACAGTGGTAAGAATATTTGTATTATAGGCAAAACACTTTTTCCTATTCTTATTCTGAGAAACAGCCAAACCCTTTTTGCTGAAACTTTCCAAACAATTCAAACAGAAAATACTAGTCCAAATGATTAAAGCTTGGCAAACTTGTAAGCATCTTACGAAGAGAAGGGTCTGGCAACAATAACTATAGGCTATGTACATAAAATATAGTTTTGTATTTAAGATGTTTTTCTGTATACGTGTGTGTTATACTGAGGCGCAGGCTGAATTGAATCTTTCTGTTGTTAAAGAACATGGTATGATTCATGCTCTGGTGCACAACTGTTTACAAGAGCCCACATCTTTTCACACTGCACTCATATTAAGTATTTAAAAATGTGCCTTATCCTGTTCCTACTGAAGCTGAAATGGTGGTTGTGTCACTAGCAGGGGTTAAAATAAGCTGGAACATGGTGGAATGCTGTTCTGGAGCCCACTATTATTAGGGGCTCTGCGTTCCAGGGCCCCTAAAAATAGAAAATGGATTCAGAACGGTGTATTCTTGGGCCCACCATTTAAAAATAGCAGGCCCCGGAACTCAGTGTTCTGGTTCCCTTCCCTATTTTTAGGGGCCCTCCCAAATGTGGAGCCCCTAAAAATATCAGGCCTGGGAACCACATTCCATTGCATTCCAGCTAGCAGGGAGGGGGGAGATTTTAAATCTCCCTCCTTGGGTCGGCTCTCGTTGGGCATACTCGGAACCTCTGAGCCGGCTCAGGGCTGGAGATGCAGGCTGGGCCAGGGCTACAGCTGCTTTGTCCTGTGGCAGGTAACGGAGTCCAGGGGGGGTGGGTTTGGGGGCAGGTGAGCCAGCCCAGTAGGGAAAGGGTGTGAGGGAGGAGGGCATGGCGTGGCAGGGGGTTGGAGGGGCCAGTGGCAAGATGGGGGCTGAAGGCAGTAGCTGGGGTGGGGGCAGGAGTTGGGATGTGGGATAGGTAGGTGGGGCCCACCAATTTATACTTTAAGCCCTAGTCACTATTTTCAGTAGAACCTGGATCAGGCCCTAAAATTATTCTCTATTAGCTGAAACCAAGAAGGAAAGAATTCAGTTGACTTTGCTGTAGGTATAAAACTAATTGCTACTGTTCTAATAGCTAGAGTGGTTTTAAACTTCATTTTAAAAAGTGAACTGAAAAATAACCTTTTTTGTTATTGTTAACCTTATTAATGGATTCCATCACCCGGCAGTAGGGTTCTAATCCTAGTACCCACCCTTCCCCCATAATATTCCTTAAATCCATCATATGCAGCATGTGGCAATGAAGACTCTTAAATAGTGACATATTTATCCTTGAGAAGTAGGTTTTGCTGGGGTTCATGCTGGAGTCCATTTTTCTTATCTTTTTCAAATGGCCAAAGTTAACTGATTTGAAAGGGCCTCATTTTAAATTACATTCATTCAGTGAAAACAGAAATTAACACTTAGAGACATCTATATGCTAATGATTGTAGCTCAGGGAATACCCTTCTAACCTTTTCAAAAGGAGTTGGTAAAAAGCCATTTCACTTGAAAGCAACTTAGTAAAAATGGTAGATTAATTAAATACAATAAAATTTCCCTAAAATCTTTATTCCATTTATCATTTATATCATTATTTTTCCTTCTTGCATATGTTACCTTAGCTCCAAACAGAATATCCAGGATGCATTTATTCTTGGATGTCACAAGCAAAACAGTTTTATTAGATGCTGAAAACAGAGGTTAACAATGTCATTGGTTTTAGGAATGGCATGCAGACAGAGGGGAAAAAGCACTTCCATCTATCACTCTGCTTATGATACTAAGTGTATGGAGTTTCTCAAAAGGTTGAGAATGAGGGGCAGCGAGGAAAGAGTTCCTATAACATTTCCAAATGCTAAGCAGTGAACTTAACAAAAAAATCTCAGGCTTTCAGACCTTGACAGCCACTTAAATGTGCACGCATTAGAGATGGAATTTACGGTAAATGGAAGACGTGGATATTGCCACACCCAGGCAGACCAAGAGCAGCTGTATGTTTAGGAGTAGCCATAGTATATGGTTACTTACTCTTGGCTATGCTTGTAGGAGGATAGTTGACATGCATGATCTTATTGTCTTGAATTACTTTATGTCTGTGTGGTTAAACATGTATTTAGTACTTCCTGTGTCAGGTCATCTTATATAGAATATCTGTGACAAGGTAAGGGGACTGCAGGCTGTAAAGAGATTATAGGTCCTTGCCTGTCACATGGCTGCTTGGGACAGAGTGTAGAAAGAAGGGGAAACTGGGTCAATTGGGAAGAGGAGGTAGACTACAGCAGGGGAATGCCTTTGGGAATTATTGCTCAGTGTTTTCAGTTGATTGATTTTTTTTTTTTTTTTTATTTGTGATTGCAGACAATAAAACAAGTGCTGAAGAAAAGTCTTTTAAAGACTAGTGCCTGGACCTCTTTTTTTCTTTTCTTTATAGTCTCCTAATGGCTAGTAGGAAGTTGAACTAGGAGTCTCAATATACTGAGCCCTTTGGTAAGGTGCATGCACCTTGGACTAGAAGAGTGGTTTTCAAACTTAGGGTCAGGACCCGCTACTGAGTTCCAGATCCTCAGGCACGGGGTCGTGGCATCCCCTGCTGCCGCTAACAAAGACTGGACTGCATTGCTTAAAGATATAGTTGTTGGGTCATAGGCATAGATGATTTTTTTTTTTTCAACTTGGTTCTGAGAAAAGAAGTTTGAAAATGACTGGTCTATAAGCTATTTGCAACTGATGGGTTAGGCAGTTAAGATATTACTTTAAATCTAACAGCAGCAAAAATCCTATTGAAACAAAAAGACATTTATTACACTTGGAATTCCTGGGAAAATGAAAGGGGGGGGGTCACAGGTCTGCGTTCAGTGAATAACTGAAACTCTGGATGTAAAAGTGATGTGGTGATCCCAAGGGATACTTGCAAGTACAGTGGGGACCCGTTAACGTGCGGGAGTTGGGGACAAGCCCTGGCGACCGCGCATTAAGCGGATAGTGTGTAAACAGGACCAGTGTTCCCACTAAGCTCTGTGCACGCATGCGCAGCAAAAAGCGCTTGCTAGTGCACAAATCAGTGCCGGCAGTGCAGAACCGGCAGCTAGGGACCCTAGCCAGTCCGAAGAGACGGTCTTCAGGATGGCAGGGAGCAGTGGGGGTTTGGATGCATCCCCAGCTGCTTCTGGACGAGCTGGGAAGCTTCTGCTGCCGGGGCCATCCGGATCCGCTCCCCCCCCAACCCATGGCTTGCTAGTGCGGCGGAAGCTCCTCTGCTTGTCTCGCGGCAGTTGGGGATGGATCCAGATTCCCCCAGCCTGCCGGTGGTGGCACAAAGCTTCTGCCACCACTGGGAGGCTGCAGGGATCTGGATCTGTCCCCATTTGCCGCCAGACAAGCGGAGGAGCTTCTGTCACACCGTCAAGCCGTTGGGGGGGGGTGAGTGGATCCAGATAGCCCCCGCAGCAGAAGCTTCCCAGCTCATCTAGAAGTAGGTGGGGATGCATCTGGATCCCCTCAGACTGCTGGCGGTGGCTAGGGTTACCAGATGTCAGGGAAAAGGGGACATGTCCTCCTTTTTACTTTCACATCCTCCATCCAGCAGGCATTTTAAAAAAGACATGATTTTGCGTGGCTTTTTACATACAGGGGTTCAAGCATGCTGGAACGCTCAAAAAACAGCCTATTTTAAGAGGGAAGCATTCCAAGGCTCATGAAAAGAAAAAGGTAGCGCTACTAAGGCTCGTGCCACAGTCTGTACAATGAGATCAAGCGTTACACGTTTTCCCACAATGCTTATGAAAAAAAAAAGGCAATGCTGCTAAGGCTCGCTCCATGTGTTTCCTGCCCTGGCCAACTTCTGCTTGTAGGCAGTGCATGTTACTGAGTCCCGTGCATTAACTTGCTGGCTTTGGGGGACATGCCCAGAGCATGCATTAACCGGATCCACGTGCTAATCAGTCTCTTGTTAATGGGTCCCTACTGTATTTTTGTTTTGTAGCTCACTTTAATAATTTTTAAGCAATGATAATCCATGTTTAAAATGTGAAGAAATGCACATTGTAAAACACATAATCCCAGCTATAAATTCAACATGATGGATCTAAATTAGCAGTTACTATTCAAGAGATCTAGGAGTCATCATGGATAGTTCTCTGAAAATATCTGCTCATTATGCTGCAGTGGATGCAGTCAAAGCTAGCAGAAGTTGGGAATCATCAGGAAAGGAATAGGTAAAATAGAAAACACCATGATGCCATTGTATAAACCTGTGGTATTCCCACACCTAGATCAGGGTGCCCTTGCTGGGGGAGTGGGTGCGCAGGGTGATCACCTTGGCTCCTGCACTGCCTCCCCGCTGGCTTTCTGCAGGCAGGGGGTACCATACTTTAGTGGCATTTCTGGCCCTGACCCCAGAGTGGAGCAACTGTGCGATGGCCCAGGGGTAGGGCGGCAGTGAGGAGCCTGGCCCCTGGACCCATACTATCCCATCCCTGGGGTGGACCAGAGTGGGAGCATGTAGCCCTGCCCCACCCTTGGGCTGGCCCACCTTGCTGGCCCAGGGGCAGGGCAGGAGCGAGGAGCCTGGCCTCTGGCACAGTGCTGGGGGGCTGGGAGCTCCCACAGGGTGATTGTCCCTAGGCCCTGCCCCTCCCTATGGACAGCCATACACCTTGAATACTGTGTGTGAATTCTGTTCAGCTCATCCCAGCAACAAAGAATTGCAGAGACTACAAAGGAAGGTAAAAATGATTAGGTATCTGGAACAGCCTTCATAAATTGAAAAAGGTTGGGGCTGTCCAGTTTGGAAAAGGGATGACTAAGGGAGGATATGGTAAAAGTCTGTAAAACCATGAATGATGGGGGAGGGGGGGGAGTGAATAGCAAAGTGTCCTTTACCCCTTCATAATATGAACTGTAGGTCAGTCAGTGAAATTCATAGGCAGCAAGTTTAAAACAAACATAAGGAAATGTTACTTCACCCAATGCTGTCAACCTGTGGAGGTTATTGCCTAAGGATGTTGCAAAGGCCAAATATATAACTGGTTTTAAGAAAAAGGAGTTAAGTTTTATGAGGGATAGACCTGTCAATGGCTATGGACCAAGATAGTCAAGGCTGCAAAACCCTTTGCTTTTGTTGTCCCTGTACTTCAGGCTGCCAGAATCTGGGACTTGATGAGAAGGGTTGTTGGGTCACTCAGTGATTGATCTGTTCATTCGCTCTGAAGTGTTTGGCACTGATCCTTTTAGAAGACAAGATACTAGGGTAGTTGGGCCATTGGTCTAACCCAGTATGACTGGTCTTGTCTTTAAAAAAAGACCATGAAGAAACTGTGTCATAGTTTTTATCTGTCTGAGGATTCTGGAAGTAGTGACCTCTGCTGTTTTGTCTGACTCTGGAAAGGAGAGTTCTTCTGCAGGTGATGCAACTAGCTACTGTCTCTGAATGGAAAACTCAAGATTTAGGATTGTCATACGTAGAGTTTAACCATTTAAATTGGAGTGGGAGGGAGCATGGCCGCTGGGGGTGTGGGAGGAGGAAGCAGTTCATCAGACTGGGGGCCTGGCTGGTGCCCTCCCCAGGCCAGAACTGGGGGCATTGTGGCCCCTCAGCAGCCACTGTGTCTTGGGCTGGGAGCTGGTGCTTGCAGCTGGTCCGCCAGTCAGGGGGAGCAGAGGCGTATGCAGCAGTGGGGGATGGAGTGGGATACAGCCATGCCTCCAGGGTTGGCCTGGCGTGAGTACTGATGGGGCCTCCTCAGCAGTGTGCGCACCCTTTGTTTCCTGTGTCTGTGCTGACTCAGCCTGGTGCTCCGGGGATTTCAGCGAGCAAGGTTCCTCTGAGGAGGGCATAGCTGGTGCTCCCCTCCTCAAGGCTGGTGGTAGGATCATGGCCCCTCCTGCCCCATCTCTCAGTATGACAGTGAGGCCTCACTGGGGATGGGGAATGAGAGGGCAGCACTGGGTGGCATGGAGGGTGGGGAGTTAAAATGAGTGGGGGGTTATTGCCCTCCATATCTCCCCAAACTGCCCATGGCTTAAGCATTTATGATCAATCTTTATGTGAAATGTAGAGTTATCTATCTGCTGACCACCTAGCAAGGAATTGCTCTCTTCACTCTGAGCTTTCAGGTTTTAAAAAAAGAAAGTTGGTCATGTCCATTTCTGTGCAACTCTGATACTACCCACGTTTGGCAGGGAACGTGTGTGTGTGTGTGTGTGTGTGTGTTGGGGAATAGTATCTCTTTCTACTGTAACAATGCTTAAGGCTTTTAAATTCTACAAAAGAAATTCCATAAAGCACCACAGTTTAGAAATTAGTAACCATCATTCCTGTACAACTTCATCCACACATGCATTAATGAAATAACTGGCCTGGTTTTAAAAAATAATAATAGCTCAAAGTGTCATGTTTAACTCTGTCACTTCAAGCAATAGGAATCAACAACTTACAATGGCTCCAGGTTAGTTTGTCTGTGTATACTTTGATATAATTAACCCTTCAGTTCCTTGGGCAAGGCACATCTAATCATTTAAGGCCAGATTTTTAAAGGCGTTGACCTAAACTATTTGACTTATTGCTAAGCAGATGTCTAGGCAATTAATCTGCTAAGTGCTGTGTTCAGGGTTCAGCATGTTTCTTCATAAGGATTTGACTTATCTCCATTGACTAACTGCATCCTATGTATTTCATGGGGGTGGGGTTTCTCTATCTCATTGCTTAAATTATAAGCTTCCTAGGGCAAAGTCTCTACCTGTAGTTGTATAGAACCTGGCACATTTTGTGTACTGCTACAATACAATACTTTAAGGATCATATTAGACAAGAACTATCTAAGGACTGAAAGACAGATTATTTTCAGTACACATTGTTCTGAATGGACTTTTCTGTCTGATTCCAGGTTGAGTGTTGCCTGTGTCCTCCTGTTTTTGTGCTAGGTTGGAGATGGATGTTATGTACTGACGTGTATATAGCTTTAAGAATGGTGAATCAGTTAAAATATAATTCCTTCGGATAATCTGAAAATGCATTCTTGATCCTGTGAGGAATGAAGGACACCTGAAGTGACAGTGACAAGGTTAATTCAATAAGTGAAAAAATGTTGCTGGAAGAGGCAGTGTATAGAAAATCTGTTGCTTTAATAGGTCTGCCATATAACTGACCTCAGTTATCTAAACTCTGATTCAGATTCTGCACTGACTTCTTCTTTTTTCAACCTCACAAAAAGCAGTGGGAATGCACTGGCTGTATTAATAGGGTAGGATTTGGCCCTTTATGCTTACATGTGCTTACAAACTACATCTTTCCTATAGTATGAATTTGAGTGTTTTTTCCAGTGAGAGAATCCTTCAGAGATCCTTGAAAAAATTGTTTATAAGGAACCATGTATTTGTTTTATATGACTGTGTGCACTTGAGACTTTAAGAGAAACATATTTAATTAAACTCTGAGCCAAACTCTGCTCTGATTTAAGTCAATGGAGTTATTCCAGATTCACACATCAGTAAGATAGATACTCACTCAGCTCTACATGTTACCAGGGTTTTCTATCTGGGTCAACATAGTGACTTTTCTCTAAATTCCTGTCTCTTGTTAAAAAGGCTTTACAAAACATTAAATTTAAGGGGATGGTAGGGAAGGAGGAATTACCAGGCTGCACTTTGCTTTTGGGCTATTTTGATATCTTTGCAAAATGAAAAGTGGTATACAAACAGCTGCTGCTTCACACTCCACACCCACATGGATTCTTGTCCATTGACTTGTGATGGATTACTAAGGGTGCATTTGCATCCCTCCAGCTGTGCTGGTAGAGGAAAGCAGAAGTGGGCATAATATGGAAAGAGGGGCAATATTAATGACTCTGTGGTCTGCTGTCCTCATCCAAAAGTCTAAACCCATCCTTGCATGGCTACTCTGCACAGCTGTAACTCTGGGTTGGAAGACAGATCATAGGGGGGAGGCTGCATTGCTTCTGAAGACTTAGGGGATATCTTTGTGAGGTTAATGATGAATACAGTCTGATTCTTCTATTAGAGTAGGGGACTTTGTACAGATGTGGAAAATAAAGAGCTTGTGGGAGCAAAGCATAGTCTTGCTGGCAATAGGAAGGGGAATGCTGCAGAGAGACTGGTCTATCATCATGTAGAGAAGCCCCAGATGCTGACTGGGACCTACTTCAAACCCCTCCCTCAGAAGGGAGCATGCAGCCAAAATGATAAATCTGACACTGCGGAGTTTTTTAAAGGTTTTTCTTCAAGAGCATTTGGCCCTCACTGAGCAAATCCTAGGAGATTTTCCATAGCTATGATGTCTGCCAGTAAGTCTGTCCTTGTCTGTTTTACAGCAGTTTGTGTGCAAGGCTCAGTCATTCCTTCATGCACATCAAATGCCCACCTAGCCTCTCTGCTTGACTTATGCTTCAGAAAAGCAAAACCATCATGTGTCCTGCTCCATTTTAATGGAACTAGAATGTGTAAGTTTCTATCTGAAAGGACTGTAGATCAGTTTCTGCAGGTAAGCCATGTGGGTTTAAAACCAAGCGGAAACTGCCTATTGGAATAGAGCAAATCTCTCTTGAACACATTAGCTGCTAATCATTTGGTTTCCCCATAGCATGGTCTAACTGTGATGGTTATCAGTCAACATGTCACAGCCCTTTTAACAACATCAGAACTGAATGGTGATATTTTATGCTAATGAAGATATTTTTAAACTGATAATTATATTAGAAGCCAACGATTGTCATGGTTACAAGAACAGAAGGAAAAGCCTAGCAGTAAATTTTCTGGTAAAGATAATAGCACAAAATTCAAATCACTTAATATTCTATTATAACAATAAAACTGGCCTTTTTTGGGAAGCATTTAATGAAGTCTTTGTTATACTTGTAAAATAGTGTTACTGCCTACTTGCTAAGTACACTTCTTAGCCTATAAGTGCATCTAAATCTAAATAATAAATATGGATTTTAGATAGTAAAGCACACAGTCTAATTATTTTTGACATTTTATCTAGTAGCTGATTGCAATGTGTTTTTTAAAATCAGGGACTGTGTTGTGCAAGAATAACTAAGGCTTGTTTGGAACAAACTTGCAAGTGAGGACTGCAGGAAGCTGTTGTATCCACAGATGTCCCTGCTATTACATGGAGAAAAAAGAAAATTATTTGGAAGGCAAGCGTGAAGCATTTTGTTTTTGGTGGGAGTTTAAGCCGTCACTTTCCCCCTGTGTTGGAATGGAATATAAAAAATTTAGGAAGCTTGTACCATTAATGGCTTGACATCTCTCTCCTCTTTCATAACTTCAGATGTTCTGAGAAACACATACCCCAATGGGTAGTAATGCTTGCAAAATGATGCATTGGATTTTCAGTTCCTGCAACTAATTCAGATATGTGTGGGAAAACTCCTGTTGTGTGTGAGAACAAATCAATATATATAATAATTATTACTTGGCTGAGAGTCTTTTGTAGGAAGACTAAGTGTATGGGATAGGAAATGGCATATCTTATCTCTGAGGAAGACTCTCCACAGTTGTTCCTAAGTGTTTAACCCCCCCCCCCAAAAAAACCCTGTTTGGATTATATTTAAATATAGTCATTCTTCTATTGCAAATACCCATGCTTTCCTGATAAATCTTCAGTAAACTCTGTAAATCTATATAATGCTAGATCCTTCATGCTGTAAAGTGTGTATATAAGGACTTCTGCATCTTTCCCTATGCATCTTTTATGGAAACACCTGGGGTGAATATGTTGATCACCTGAACATTGTGGGTCCGATTCTCTATCTTGCCTCATATGTAGACTTCTATAGTATAAAATGTCCCCAAATCAGAATAGTAAAATTTTACAGCTGCTTTTCCCTTTATACAGATGAAAATAACTACACAATGGGTAAGATAGTGGGGAACTAGTGGTAGAGTTCAGGATCCTGATCAGTGGAAGAAAGGAAAGAAGCAGAACACAGACACTGGACTTCAGAAAAGCAGATTTTAGCTCTGTTAGGGAACTGATGGGCAGGATCCCTTGGGATGCTGATTTGAAGGGGAAAGGCATCCAAGAGAGCTGGCTGTATTTTAGAGAGAACCTGCTATGGGCACAGGAAGATACCATTCCAATGTGCAGAAAGAGCAGCAACAGTGGAAGGTGCCCAGTGTGACCTAGCAGAGAACTCTGTGGTGACCTGAAACATAAAAGGGAAGCTTATAAAAAGTGGAAACTTGGACAGATGACTGGGGAGGCTTATAAAGATATTGCTTGGGACTGCAGGGATAAATTCAGAAAGGCCAAAGGACAGCTGGAGATGCAGCTAGCAAAGGAGGTGAAGGATAACAGAAAGGGGTTCTACAAGTATGTCAGCAACAAGAAGTAGTTCAGGAATGGTGTAGGTCCCTTACAGAATGGGGCAGGTATCCTCGTGACAGAGGATGAGGAAAAGGCTGAAGTGCTCAATGCTTTTTTTACTTCAGTTTTCACAGGCAGGGTCAGCTCCCAGCCCACTGCACTGGATATAGCAGATTGGAGAGAAGAAGAGAGGCCCTTGGTGATGGAAGGCCAGGTTAGGGACTACTTGAAGCTGGATGTGCACAAGTCTATGGGGCTGGATGAACTGCATCTGAGGGTACTGAGGGACTTGGCTGATGTGACTGCAGAGCTGCTGGCCACTATCTTTAAAAACTTGTGGCAAATGGGGGAGGTGCCAGAGGACTGGAAAAAGGCAAATATAGTACCTATCTTTAAGAAAGGAAAAAGAAGGATCCAGGGAACTACAGACTGGTCAACCTTGCCTTAATCCTTGGAAAAATTATGGAGCAGCTTCTCAGAGAATCTATCCTGAAACACTTGGGGGCACATAGAATGATCAGGAACAGTCAGTACGGATCCACCAAAGACAAATCATGCCTGACCAACTTCATTGCCTTCTATGATGCGATCACTAGATTTGTGGATGTGGGAACAGCCGTTGACGTGATATGCCTCAATTTTAGCAAGGCTTTTGATTTGGTTTCCCACGTCGTTCTCATCAGCAAGTTAAGAAAGTATGTATTGGATGAGTGGACCGTAAGGTGGATAGAAAACTGGCTAGTTCAATGGTTTCAGTGGGTAGGAGTCAATGGCTAGTTGGTAACCAGTAACAAGTGGAGTGCCCCAGGGGTTTGTCCTGGGGCTGGTTCTGTTCAACATTTTCATTAATGATCAGGATAATGGGATAGACTGCACGCTCAGTACGTTCACAGATGACACCAGGCTGGGGGGAATGGTAGATATGCTGGAGGGCAGGGACGGGATCCAGGGAGACTTAGATAAATTGGAGTAGTGGGCCAAAAGAAATCTCATCAGGCTCAACGAGGACAAGTGCAAAGTCCTGCACTTAAGACAGAAAAACCCCATGCACTGCTACAGGCTGGGGAGTGATCAGCTAAGTAGCAGCACTGGAGAAAAGGGCCTGGGAGTCGCTGTAGATGGGAAGCTGGATACAAGTCAACAGTGTGCTCTTACCAAAAAGGCCAATGGCATACTGGGCCACATCAGTAAGAGTGTTGCCAGCAGATCGATGGAAGTGATTGTTCCCCTCTATTTGGGTGTGGGTGTGGCCACATCTGGAATACTGTGTCTAGTTTTGGGCTCCCCACCACAGGAAAGATCTGGACAAATTAGAGTCCAGAGAAGGGCAATGAAAATGATTAGGGGGCTGGGGCACATGCCTTATGAGGAGAGACTGAAGGAACTAGGCTTATTTAGCCTGCAGAGGAGAAGACTGAGGGGGGATTTGATAGCAACCTTCCCCTACTTGAAGGGATGCTCCAAGGAGGAGAGAGCCAGGCTGTTCTCAATAGTAACAAAGGACAGAACAAGGAGCAATGGTTTCAAGTGACAGCTGGGGAGGTCGAGGTTGGATATTAGGAAAACTTTCTTGCTAGGAGGGTAGTAAAGCATTGGAATGGGTTACCTAGGGAGGTTGTAGAATCTCCATCTTTGGAGAAGTTTAAGGCTCAACTGGACAAAACCCTGGCTGGGATGATTTAGTGGGTGTGACCCTGCTTTTGACAGGGGGTTGAACTAGATGACCTCCTGCGGTACCTTCCAACCCTATGATTCTATGAACTGGTCTCTGTGTTTTAATACATTTAGATTTTGATGGCCAGACTTCTGAAAAATACTTCTAATTTTGCACCTGTCATGGATTGCACATGTAAGCATTTGTAACCAAGCCTGGATGCAAGTGACAAATTTTAGGTCTGTCTACCTTGTGTGTGGGCACCAATGGGATTTTTACCTGCCACTTAGGTGGGTTTTTTTCTTTGGAGAGTTAAGGGGCAGCTTAAACATCTGGTCCACTGGGGTGGCATATTGGTTACGCACTTAGTGTTTCCTGTTTCACCTGTTGATATCGCTTAACTCCCATTAATTTTATTTAAATAGGAGTAGGAACTTTCTAATTACAGTGGCAGCTAGATAAACCTGCATTTTGCTGCCAGACCAGACCTAAAACTGACAATCGCCCCTGGAGAATTCTTCTTGAAGAATTTATGTGATGGCTTAGGGAAGTGGCTCTCAATGAGGGTTAGGTGTATCCTTGGGGGCATGCAGATATCTTTCAGGGGGTAGGTACATCAACTCATCAAAGTGTATGTCTAATTGTACAACAAGCTACATAAGTTCATATAGACAATGACTTGTTTATACTGCTCCATATACTACACATTGAAATGTAAGTACAATATTTGTATTTTATAATTGTATGGTGAAAATAAGGAATTACACAGTAATGCTTTTTGTACTTTTTGTTTAAAATGGGGTGAAGCTTGAAGTCACACAAAATAAATCGGACTCCTGAAAGGAGTACAGTTGTCTGGAAAGGCTGAAGGCCACTGGTTTAGGGCATCTGTCCCTTCGTGTTGTACATGACTGCTGGGTTGATATAGTTCAGCTTCTCAAGTCTGTTTTTTAGCTCAACAAAGAGATGGTTTAAGAATGACTTGATTAGTTTAAGTATTTGGGGGGAACAAATATTTAATGTGATCTTGAGTCTAGCACAGGAAGCTATAACATGATCCAGTGGCTGGAAGGTGAAGCTAGACAAATTCAATTTGGAAGTAACGTCTGTGGCAGTTGGTTTTTATTGAAAAAAAGAGAAGAGTAACTAAGTACTGGAACAATTCACCAGGGGTTATGGTGGAGTTTCCACCTCTGACCATTTTAAAATCAAGAATGGATTTTTTCTGAAAGATGTGTTCTAGGAATTGCGGGAATTTATAAAAACAGTCTTAGACAAAGTCAGACAAGCTGATCACAATGCTCTCTTTTGGTCTTAGAATCTGTGAATCTGCTAGTTTCGCTTGGCTCATCCTTAGCAACTACAAGGGGCCCTGTGGACCACTGGTATTCTAATAGGAGAGATCAACCTGAAGGCTACTCTGGCCTGCTCCTGGTTCTAGTTGAGGATAAACTGGATGCAGTATTGGGGGGGGGGATGCAAAAAGTAACTTCTCTACCTTCCTTACTTTGTTCTGTGTACAGCACATCCAGGCTAGAGAATATATCAGCTGCTTCATGGAAATGCAGAAGGATGTTGGTTTATGTTTCCTTAAAGAATCCTTTAAAATACACACTGCCTGCCTATCTGATCCATCTCTGCTTTGTTTCCTAGTAGATATTTATTTGCCACTGCATTAGGTTAAAGCTATTGTGTTGCTATACTTATAACTGTGCTATACTCATCAGGTCACAGAGAAGACAAGGGAAATGCACACAGCAGGGACAAAAGGCCCCAGACTAGCTTTGAAAGTTTGTTTTTTCCAAGTTGCAGCCAGGAATGGAGCCAACATCCAAATGACATACAGTGCATCACCTGAAGAGATGACAGTGGGTCTGTAATTCAGCCAAACTATCAAAGGCTTCTTCAAAATGTAGCCAATACAATAATAAACATTTTAATAACTGACAGAAACTAGGCTACTGAATTCAGGAGCCTTTGGGTTCTTGTACAGCTTGACTTGGGGAGTCTGCTTTAGAAAGAGAGATGTTCAAAATGTGGTCCTTTTATGCTACCAAATACCAGATGCATATGATTCACATGGTTTTCAAATGGGCTTGACATTTTAAATCGGGGATCTGGTCCTATATCCTTCACTCATTTGGGGAGAGCCTGTTGGCTCCACAACCTGTATGTATCTTCAGGAAATTGAAGGATGGGCCCAATCCTGTTGTTTATGCTTAGCCAACTAGCATAATTGACTTTAAAGCTTTAAAAGTGTCATTTTTCCCCCCCAGTATGTCCAGGGATAAACATGCCTTTCAAACTTACTTGGGGCAGGGGGGTAGGGGAGAGGAGGGAGGGAGATGCAGTGTGTGACACAGACCTGAAATAAAATTGAGACATTCATAGAATCATAGGTTTGGAAGGGACCTCATAGGTCATCTAGTCCAACCCCCTGCCAGAGGCAGGACCACTCCCACTAAACCATCACAGTCACGGTTTTGTCCAGCTGGGCCTTAAACACTCTTTGCTTTTGCATGAATATCTCCTTCTGTAGTTCTAATTTCAGGGTTCTGTACTTCTGATTGAAGTAACTTTCATAAAAAAAGTAAATGGAAGGTGTAATTTTGAAAAGCAAATCAGTTTTTTGAGAGGCATAATTGTAAAGGAATCCATGTTTAAAGCACTGAATAACCTTTTCTACAAGCTACCATATTTTGCTGTGCATGAACTCCAGTTTGAGTGAAAAAGATTTGTTTTAGTTATTAAGCACGTCAAGGTTATTCATGCTTATGTGCTTTGCACAGACTGGTAAATGGGTGCAGATTTCCTTTAAAATAGAGAGATGCTTGTTTGTCAGTATAATTATCTGTGGAAGCATAGGCCATGGGATTGTATTTTTAGTCTCTCTTGCCCTACCTCTGCCTCCAGTTTAGGATCAGAGAATGCTCACTGTACCCGGGATTCTAAAATGAAATTATTTTTTAAAATATATTTTGATTTATATGTTTTGTGCTGTTTGTCTCCCATTCTTATTTGTTGTTTTTGTTTAACTGCACCATGGTGCGTAAGAAGGCAACCTCTGAAATTAATGGAGTTAGTGGAGCACTGTGTGTGGCTCATACTGCAGAATTGTGGTCTTGTTCAGTTAATATCCTGGTAATGTTAAGATGGCTATAGTCTAGATATTTAGAATTATAAAATTGTAGTAAGTTTAGCAGTTGGATTCTGCATGTTAAAGTTGCTCATCTAGATGGACTCTTTAGAGTGACAAAAATACATACATTAATAGTGGGGACTGGAAACTGACATCCTATATATTTTAAGGTTAATGTACTTACTGTTTTCCATCCTTCCTTCACCATTCTTGCTTTTTTGCACTGTTTTGTATGAAGAAACTGGATGGCACCTTATACATAATGTATTAAGGCACACTCTGTTAAGGATCTGGGAATTCCCTCAATGTCATATTTAGAAAGTACTATTGGCATTCCATCCCATGGTGTTACCAGTGAATGACATGTCAATGCCTTGATGCCTGATGTTGATTATTCACAATCTGCTATTTCCATTGCACTGAGATGGCTTCTATCCATGCTGACACGCAAAATACAGCGAACAGCATTACCAGACTCCAGAGGAAGGTGAAAAGAATCAGCTTATGCTAGAGGAAAAAAAGAGGATGCATATTGGCAGGAATTGGTTACATATACATTTTGCTAAGTGTTGGGGAATGCACATTTAATATTGGGTGGTGATGGAGGGGAGGGTTCATCCACACAAACAATAGCGGTTGACGTTAAAAATTCAATACTTGCTTAAAGACACTGCACAATTTCCTGTTCTAATTACATGGTGTTTCGGATATATTATTGAAGTAACCATTGATAAATTCTGGGTTTTTACTAGTACTCTTGCAAGCTATAGTTAAGAACCTGGGGAACATATGCCTGCAGAAGAATTCAAAGGTGTCTGAACTGAAGTTCATGTATCAAAGACAAAATGGTTCACCATTGTTAATGTTAGAGCTGTGATGAAAAGAAAACATTGGAGTTGGTTGAGCCCATTGTCTTGATTGGTAGATAACAGTTCTGTGAATTTTCAGTGATTACTTTGGAAAAATCAGCATTTTCTAGCTGAAACTGCTCAGTGTGCTGATAACATCTCATCAGTCCCTGAATGGCAGAACAGAAATTCCAGTAAAATGCTGTATTAATCATACTTAGTTCTCACTAGCCTTTAAAAATGACTTAAATTTTAGTTCAATTCCATTTAAAAATATAGTCAATAAACTTTCACATTTTGGTCTGCTTAAAATTGAAGCAGCTTCAGGAAAAGCAGATTTACAAAGGTTCAGTGGAATAAAGAAAGTAAGGAGTGATCTAGTAATAAGGTTTAAGAATAATTTTGAAATTAAATATTGCATCCAATGGTAATTACTTAAGAGTCAAAATTTGTTTCCACTGTTTTATATTTTGTACAAAGCTTATCAGTTATCTTTTTCTGCATCTTCTCTTACCACAATAAATAAAAGGTACTTAATTGTATTTACTACTGTATTACATCTAATAAGACACTTTATTTTTACAAGTACTACACACAAGTAAATATGGAAGGCTTTAAAGTGAAAGATAAGCTTAATTTAAAAAAGAGGGTAGGGTCTGTGGTTTAAATATCAATCAGATACATTTTCTTTTTTCCCCAAGTTATCTGGTCCTCTTCCACGTAGTAACTTATGGTTTTATCAGTTGTCTCTTTTAATTGAAGTTCTTGACTTAAGTCTTGAATGGTCCCTTTTCGGTCAAATAGTAACCTTAAATTAACTCCCTGGAAACCTAAAACCTAGCCCACATGTTTCCAAAACAGTGCTCAGGGATGCGTGTGTGTGCGTGCACACATGCGTTTGAGGTTTTTTGTTCTTCAAGCTGGGAAAAAAAATTCAGGAAATAAAAGGAAACAGTGGAAATTAAAACTTTAAGCATAAACTTTTAAGCTTTCTAATTTAAGAAGTGGAGCAACAACCTAGGAGGAATATTTTGTTTCAAATACAGTGTACGTTTTTAACTAGACACAGACAGAACTGTTGTGCTGTTTTGAGACATTACAGACTATGGCTACTGTTCATATGACCAACTATTTTGAAAACTGATATGGTGCCAGCACAGCTGGCCATATACTAAGCAGTCAGTCACCTAACTGAATGGAAGTTGCAATGTGTGTTACTCTTGCTGGCGTTCATAACTTCACAACTATCTAAAAGCACAGAGAACTGTGTTTCTGACTCTTCTGAATGACACATGTGGTGCTTTCTCCAAGCCACAAGAGAACTGTTTCCTGTATTGAGATTTTTAGGGAACAAAGAAGGGCACATCCTCTAAGTGAACAGAAGAGAGAAAATACTAATTGGTAGTACTGGAAGGCTATCAATTGCTGCTGTTCGTAAATACAGGAGGCCAGAATCTGACCACTTTTGGGGTCTGTTCATGTTGAAATCAGAAAGCTTAAGCCCATGTTGACTAAAGCAGACATTAGCTATGGTTGTAGCAGAAAACACAAACTTCAAATGCAGCTGAGTAATGTGTGTTTTATTTAAGTGGAAAGCTTCCTCATTGACCTTCCTTCACTCTGTAGTCTGATTTCTTTACTGACACATTAAAAAATGGAGCCATTGGGCTGTGTAAAATGTTGCATATTTTTGAATAACTGCATAGGAAGTGATGAAAATGGTTCCACACACAACTTTATGTTGTCATAGTGCCTTTCACATCTTCTCAACATTTTAGAAGCAAGCTTTGAAGAATTTAGCCTACTCATCTTAGACTACAAGACAGTTGATCAGCACATGATTTTAATTAGTGGCCCATTTGACTGTTCTAGAGATTTCAAACCTTGTAGGGGAGTCTTAGCAGAAAGACCAATGAATGACCACAGAAAGTAAACTATTTGTTCATCTCTGCAGGTATCTCCATTATACTAATGTCAGTGAAGGTAAACTGAATTTGTTCTGTGATTATAGTGTTTACTCCTTCAGATTTAGCTCTAGACTAGTGTCTGATTTGCACAGATCATAGCTGAGGACTTTATTGGAAGGTAATCTTGCAAGATCTTTCCTCATTTTGTACCATGACTAGAGGGCAGCAAATCTGTCAAGCTGCTCCCCTCAGACCAACAATAAATTTCCTTAAAGGAGGAATGTGGTCTTCTGATCCTTCATTATACTGTGCTGCCACATTTGCCAAATGCAAGCATTTTGAATTCCAAAGGGCAAATGTGACTGTGCATCCGGTGGAATCAGCTTTGATGCAATTCAGGGTATATATTCTAGCAAGAAAAAAAAATGGTGTGGCTTTTAACCCGAGTGACATATGTTGAAACATACAATAAATGCTGCATATAGCAGTTGAGCCTGAACTTTAATGAGCTTGTAGGGCTTTTTATTATTTTATCTTTGTTCATTATTTTCTGCTCTGTTGCTGTTCCATGTTTTCATCATCAAATGACTTGCTGGCTATTTTTTTCCTCAAAGAAGAAGCCTGAAACCATCAAGTTGCAGTGCTGAGCCTGTCTACCCATTCTGTCAACAGGATGAAAGCAAATCTCAGGGTTTTTTTTAATTACAAGGATAACATGTTCACTCCTCTAATAATGAAGATGGTTAGCAATTTTAAATTTTAATAATCAATTACTGAAAGTAATTCTCCATTAAACCACAAGAGAGCCATTAAATCTCAAAAGATGGAACATACTGTACGTAACAGTAGCAAAATTTCTATTTTTAAATATCATTAGGGAATATCTGATTTTCATTTCTCTGCATTTCTTTAACTTTTTTCCTGCATGCAGACCATCTCATTTTCAGCAGGAAGACAGTACATGATCTTATAAATAATAAAAGAAAACCCTTGCAAGACTTGGTCCAGTGTGTGAAATATGTGCTGGGAATCTAATTTGCTTCAGTCTAACATATTTTGACTGAATAATAAGGAAAATGACTAATGTTGTAATATGTTGAATACTGGGTGGTATGGTGGGTTTACTTCAGGAGGACTTGTTCAAATTTATTGCTATCACAGGTGGCTAACTGAATCTGGTGACCTATCTTGTTTTGTAGACATAACTCTCCGTTTGAGAACCACCACAGTACAACTGGTAATTTGTTAGGAGCTGGCTAGGGCTAGCATAGCAAGGATGCTACTGCAGCAGGGATTGAGGCCGATTGCCAGGATGCTAGGTACTGTGCATAGTCTAATTGCATCTGCTCTAGTCAGTGCTATTGGCAATTAAAAAAAAAATAACCCAAAAGAAAGTGCCCCTGTAACGCAAACATTAAACTGATTAGCATTACAGTACCATTTTGAGTCAAACTATTCCATTTCACAGTAACTGTCTTATTTTACACAGCATTTGACTCTTAAAGGTGTCGTGCTCAGTTTGTTTGTTTATAAAAGTTTACAAGATGTTTAAAGATAAAAATGCAATGGTCAAGCCATGGCAAATATATGATCTCAGCCAATGTACAAATGGAAGGGACTCCTCACACAAGTGTTAGTTTTGAGAAGAAAAATCTCAGATAGGATTTAATGAAGTGATTGTTTTCAAATAAAGCTCCTTATTGTCTTTAGTTTTCATGGTAGAGAAATCACTGGGTTTTTTTCTGAGTCCCCTTCACACTTTCAAGTCATGCTAGATTAGGTCAAGTTTCACATTTCCAGGTGACAATAGTCAGGCTAGATTATACAGGCGCTACTGGGTTCGTTCTGAGTCTGCAAATTACAGAAGATAGCATAATATAAATGTAGCATACTAGAATCTATTAGCAGAAAAGCTGAAGCTGGAGTTCAAGGATTCATAATTTATTGTCTTAACGTGCAGGTTTCAATATATAATGACACTCTAGCATTTCAAGTTAATTATTTCCACTGGTTTTAAGTGGTCAGATGGGATGCAGTAGCTTGATTAAAGGAGTCCCAAGTAAATTGTAACAAGGGAGACCTAACTGTGAATTACATAACTTTAAATTTTCTCAATTTTCTTGAATGTGCTAAAGTGACAAAAAGCTGAAAGTCTCTTTTGAAAAGGGGCTGTCATCTAAGAACTTAAGTCTCATTGAAAGAAAGATGTTTGTAATTTTTTCTCCTGTTGTCCAAGTTGAATTTTCAGGTAGGCACTGGCATTCTAGGGAAGGCTAAACAGTCAGATTCCCATCCAGGCTAATGGGGCTCATGCCTCGAGGCCTCGCAAGAGCACTGGAGCTCTGGCCCTCCTCTTTCTCCTTCTCCTTTCCTGGGGCCCTATTTTTCCTCTTAGCCCTGCAGCTTGACACCTTAGCCAGACCAGAAGCTGGATGGACACCTTCCTGCCCCCCATCTCCAAAACTGGTTGCCCCACTCCCTTTCCCCGGCTGTGTAGAGCTGGCCCAGCTAGCCCCTCTCTCTCCTATCTGTTTTCAACATTAAGGGGGGGGTGAATGGCAGCTGTAGGTGGGAGGGGAGGGGGCATGGGAGATGCTCTGCATATGGGCATGCAAATTGTAAATGTAGTTCTGCCTATTATGGTGTGTGAACATTCACAAAGTAGTGCTGAAGTTCAGATCACAGTAGTGCAGACATCTAAGCACATTGAGAAATCTGGGCTAGAGGCTCTGACGCACTCCTCCCCATCCCCCTTTCTTCCCTTCAACACCTATATGCCTGACATAGGGTTTAAGGGGGTTAGCAATCCAGCGCCTCCTTCTAGGGCTGTCACAGTTCGGAGTACGTCTGAAGGGTGCCTTAACTTCCAGCCCTGCTGCAACAGCTCCTGCGGGCTAATGTGCTGGTACAAAATAAACTAGGTGTAAGAACATCCTGGCTCTTCTCTTCCTAAGACCGTATCTCTTTGCAATACTGTACGTTTCTTGGGCAAAGCATGATAGGGTTTCTGAAATGGCATCTCCTGGTTATGCATCGCTGAAGGAGGCCTACTGTGCTGAGGCTATTTCTAGAAGTGGGGTATGGTTATGAGGAAGGATCTTACCACTCTGTAGGTGATGGCAAGGGACTGCAAATCTGGACAAGATGCTGCTTTGACCAGTCTTTCTTTTTGTTGCTCTGAAAAAGAGAATGCAAAGACATTACAGTAGTGAGGTATGACTATAGAGGAGGAGAAGAGACTGCATGTAGAAGCTAGGCATGGGTTGAATAAGGCTTTCAGGTATTTCAGCCCACAATTATTTAAAAATTCCACCAGGGCTGAGGAATACTACCTAGCTTTGATCAGAAGCCAACACCTCTCTTATCACTCTGTTTCACTGGTTTCAGCCCCTCTGGCAAGACTTTGCTAATTGCTGTGCTTTATTAATTAAGGGCTACTTCTTTAAAAACAATATGATTTAACATACAACGTGGAAAATATGAGACTAGAAGAAGTAGAGTGTCGTCGTTGCTCTACTGAGCAGCACACAATGGCCCTTCTTATCTTGCCAGTAGTGCAATGGACCCCATCATTTTTTCTTTTGCCAAGTAGTTCATTAAAACACACCACAGTAGCCTGGATGAGCATAAATGATTAAACTTAACCCCAGAATAAGTATACACAAGATGTAATAGGCAGCTGAATTCATTTTACTTTTTACTGACCTGCCATTAAAATAGTGATACTACTGTGAAGTGCATGAGTAAAAACTCAAGGCTTGTAGAATGATAGAGCTTTTTCACTGAATCAATATAGACAGTTTTTGACTCGTGTGCTATGATGCCAGTGGTCTCTGCAGAAGCACCTAGTTGTCTGTGATACGTGGAGTTGGAGAATCCTAATGCTCTGGGGTAGGGGTCTGCAACTTGTGACTCCAGAGTCCGTTGCGGCTGTGGGTTCACACCTCTACCTGCCACCACCGGGTGACCTTGTGAGTGGCCAGCTCCTGGCTCTGAGACCCCTGAGCACTAGGGGACCCTGTGGTGGGCCTGATTCTGGTTCCAGGCTCCCTCCTACTAGAGGACCCTGCAGCAGGCACCCTGGCCTAGCTCCATCTACCTCCCATGCCTGCCACCAGGAGGCTACACCCACTGTGGCTTTCAAAGCACTCGGTTATTGAAGGAATTTTAAAAAATGGCTCTTCTTATCTTCTGCTTTGCTGACCCCTGCTCTGGGGGATCCCAGCCTAAACAAGCAGGAATAGACTTTCTCTTCTGTTATTGATACTCCAGTAGAAGATCATGTGTCTTTTGGTGATTATATCAAATAGCCAAGGCCGGTGGAGCATGGTGAGCAAAGTAAGCATTGCAGGGGTGGTGCCAAAATGCCCTCGGGGGGGGGAGGGGGGCGTATCCCTGGCCCAGCTGACGCATGCTGGTGGGGACTGGGCGAGCCAGCCGAAAGGGTGGCTGAGTTCAGCGCTGCTGGGCTGTGTCTTCCTCTCCCACATGCGCTGCTCTCAGTTCTGTGCTGGAGCAGCATGGAGGGGGCAGGAGGCAACGTTGGGGTGGTATTGCTCTTCCCCACCTGGCCACACTGCCTCCCAGCCCCTCCTTGCCGCTCTGGCACGGAGCGGAGAACAGCGCCCGTGGCCGGGGGGAAGGGAGCAGACGGGGGGCAGACCAGCAGCGTTGAACTGGGCTGCCCTTTTGGCCAGCCCTGCCCCCCAGTGCCAGGGGGCTGAGTGGGGGCCCCAAAGAGGGTAATTCACCTGGGGCCCTGAATGTAGGGCCGTCCTAATGGTAGGGCAAATGGGACAGCTGCCCAGGG
Source organism: Podocnemis expansa (assembly GCA_007922195.1). Classification (NCBI taxonomy): domain Eukaryota; kingdom Metazoa; phylum Chordata; order Testudines; family Podocnemididae; genus Podocnemis; species Podocnemis expansa. The sequence continues at coordinate 35,756,502 of ML681984.1, read as the reverse complement.
CCCTGCGCGGCTGCACTGCTGCCTCCCCCTATGCCAGGCACTGGGTGAGTGGCCAAAAGGGCAGCCCAGTGCAGCGCTGCCAGTCTGCCCCCACCACGTGTGCTGCTCTGGAATCTGTGCCGGGGCAGCAGGGATGGGGCAGGAGGCAGCACGGAGCCAGTATTGCTGCCCTCCGCCCCCTCCCCGCTGCGCCAGCACAGATCCCAGAGCAGCGTGCCGGGGCAGGGGGTGGACTGGTAGCGCTGAACGTGGCTGCCCTTTTTGCTCCTCACCTGGTCCCCGGTATGGGGGGTGACAGCACAGGGGTCTGCCCCTTCCATGGGCTGGCCAGTCCCGCTCTCCAGTGCCAAGGGGGTGGGAAGGGTCTGCAGAGGGCAATTTTGCCTGGGGCCCTGCACCCCCTTAGGAACAGCCCTGCTGGGGGGGAGGGAGGGATGAGGGTGCTGATTTATAGGTTGTAGGGGGGCACCAGAAACTCTCACGCTGGCCCTGCAAATAGCTTTCTGAAAAACTGCTGTTGCTCCAGGCGGAAGTAGGATGTCCAGTCATGATAAGTCTAGTTAAATCCTCATTGGAATCTCATTTCAGGTGCTTTAAGACTGCTATTAAATCTCCTCTCATTTGTTTCTTCTGCAGACTAAACAAAGCTGTTTCCATCAGCTTCTTCTCAAAAGTCATGTGTTCCAGCTCCCCAATCATTTTTGTTGCCCTCTGCTGGACTCTTTCCAATTTGTCCACATCCTTTCTGTAGTGGGAAGCTCAAAAATGGATGCAGTACTCGAAATGTGGCCTCATCAGTGTCAAATAGAGCTAAAGAATCACTTCTGTCTGTTGGCAATGCTTCTATTAATACAGTCCAGTAGGTCAGAGCCTTCTTTGATTATATCCAATTTCTTGTCCACTGTAATCCCCAGGTCCCTTTTTGCAAAACTGCTGCCTAGTCAGTCAGTCCCAGTGCCTAAGATTCTTCCATCCTAAGGGCAGGACTCTGCACTTGTCCTTGTTGAACCTTATCAGACTTCTTTTGGCTCAATCTTCTAATTTGTGTAGGTCACCTTGTATCTTGTCTCTGCCACCCAGGGTATATATCATCTGAAAACTTGCTGAGGGTGATCCACCCCATCCTCTAGCATATTAATGAGGATGATGAAAAAAACCAGCCCCAGCACCAATCTGTGGGGCACTCTGCTTGTTACCAGCTGCCAACTAGACATCAAGTCATTGATCATTGTCCTTTGAGCCTGATGACCTAGCTAGCTTTCTATGCACCTTCTAGTCCATTCCTCCAACCCATACTTCTCCAACTTCCTAGCAGAAGTATTGGGGGAAATGGCATCAAAAGCTTTGCTAAAGTCAAGGTATATCATGTCCACTGTTTTCCCTGCATCCACAGTCAGTCACCCCACAATAAAAGGCAATCTGTTTGGTCAGAATGACTTGCCCTTGGTGAATCCATGCTGAATGTTCCTGATCACCTTCCTCTCCTCGAAGTGCCTTAAAATGGATTCCAGAGTACTTGCTCCATGATTTTTCTGGGGACTAAGGTGAAACTGACTGGTCTGTAGTTCCCCAGATCCTCCTCCTTCTCTTTTATGAATATAGGCACTATATTGCCTTTTTCCAATCATCCTCGAGCTCTTCCAGTCTTGTTTTCAAAGAAAATGGCCAGTGACCATCTCATGTTAGCTTATGTCTTTCTTGACAATAAGTATAACTAGAAGAATTACTCCTTTGATGGCTCAGGATTTTCTCTTTCTGGGAATAATAGTACATCACTTTTCATTTCTTTCACACAAAATGTAAATTCAATGTCCTGACCAATCGTGGTTATTAAAGACTTCATGGCACTTTTTGCAAGAATAAGAATGTTAACACCAATGACCCGGCCGAATTCCAATTCCAGTAATTACAGTCTGCTTTCCTCATAAAAATTTTTTTTTGCTTCATTTACAAAAGACATTTTTTCACATCCATATATTAAAACTATATATGGTGTAGCTGTTTGCTCTTAAGATATGTTTTGCGTTTTGCACTGGAGGATGCTGCATTATTATTACTTATATCTGTATCATAGTACATTTGTCATTAATTTGTTTGTCACTGAAGTGTTCTAGAAACTGGCATTCTTTGCCCATAGTAGACAGACGGGTTCCAGCTTCCGTATACGTTGTCCTGACAGTCCATCTCCTCCTTTATATAAGTTCCAAAGAGGCAAAAAAAACCAAGGAGTCATGGGGCACTTTAAGACTAACAGATTTATTTTTCGCATGAGCTTTCATGGGAGAAAATCCCAGTTCATCAGATGCAGGCAGCTGTGTTGGTCTAATTCAGTAAAATAAACAAGGAGACTTGTGGCACTTAAACACCTAAGAAATTTATTGCATGAATTTTTCGTGGGAGAAAAGCTCATGCAATAAATAAATGTGTTAGTCTTTAAGTGCTATAGGATTCCCTGTTTGTTTCTTCTTTAAGCAGGCCCTCTAGTGGTGAGAGGGCCATTCATACTTTGCTTCTATTCAATCCAACAGGTGAATCTGAAGGCAACCTTGTTCTGAGCATCTATTTCAGTGCCTGTTAGTTGCTCTTCTAGGCTAGCAGACTCTCTTTACAATTCTCTTCTCTTTTGCTGCGGCCTGACCTGAGAAGAGAAGAATATGAAATAATTCTCCAGAAATAAACTTTAAAGAGAGCTCTGGGTTCCCTCATAGGGTGTTTTTGGTACAACTGTTTCTCCCCTTCACGCTTGGTGTCCCTTCTAAACCTTTCCAAGGAAAATAAATCTTGATAGATATCTAAGTGTAAAATTGTGGTAAAATAAAGACAGTAATTAAAAAGCAAACACATGCAAATAATGACTGTCTTAGTGCTTCACAGTCAATCAGCTAGGTGTTCATTCTTTCAAGAAAAGTAAGTCCTTCAAGTTCCCTGAGAACTTATTATTTGTAATGACTTAAGATGAAAATATTTAACACAGATGATTTTGTGGTGGTGGTTTTAACAAAAACAAGTTTCTTGGATCTTCAGGGTCTCAAATTAAAAAATGCAGTTTTTATTGTGAAGATATTTTTATTAAGTGGGGAAAAATGTGAAAGATACTCATGGTTTTTTTTTTTCCTCCCTTTTCCTATTAGTGTGACTTCAGTGGCAGATATATCTCACAAGTTTTAATTTCATGTTGGATTGGTAGGGTGTGAATAGGATCAGAGAAGTAACATGGTGCTTATTCTTTCACTGAACATTTCCTAAAATCATGATGGCTGGCATTCTGGGACAGCATTTTGACTGTGGTTCATTCTGAAAATGGCTGTAGAGAATAACAAACCTGTTTGTATTGTTCATTTTACAGTCAAAATAGTAATGAGATCTGATTAATGATTTTTCTCTACTTTTATTTTTTTACATTATGTCTACATAGTGTTTTTATGTGAACTTATACCACCGCTATGGGACTCCTGCTGTAGGCTTCTGGCTTTATTTACTGGTATGACAGGCATGACTCTGTCTTGTATGTTTTGGCCACTATGACTTCATCTAATGCTGAGTTGCTGCACATTTATTTTCATTTTTAATTTCAGCTGATCCAATTTTTTATGGAGTGTGTGGAGGGAGAGAAATTTCAAGTGTTTTTGTGAAAACTGAAAACTAAAATTTTTGGCTGAAATTCGAAAGCTTTTAGCCCACAACTGGAAAACTTTGATTTGAAAGTGCCCCTAGGGAGGAGTTCATATGCCTCATGGCCCACTTCTCCTCTGCGAGTTGGTCTTTCTAGTCAGACTGTATCATCAGAAATGTATCACTGTGTCCCACTTAATGACTCTTGGGAAACATAGCCTCCTAGAAGCATTGCACATAGAGAAGAATGGGAACATGAGGCAGCAACCTTCAATTCACAGGAGGCACTGTAAAAGCATTTTTCAGTTGAAAAATTTGATTTTTGGATGTTTGGCTTTTCTACAAAATGTTGATATTTTCCCTGGAAAACACATTCCTCATAAAAAACTTTCATGTATTCATAAAACCCAATTTTTCATTGTAAAACCAGTTCTGATTGGAAACCTTCAATCTACCTTGATTTTTTTTTCTTTAACTGTGAAAAGCTTACCACTACACATGCACATTGCAAATGCTCTATGAGCCACATACTCATCCATCAACTTTGATTTCTTTCTGATTTGGCTGGGCCATTATGTTAGTCTTCACCATTAAACATTTTAATGTAGGTTACATGTGTCGAATGCCTCCTGAGGAATGGGGAGATAAACAGGATTTTCTTTTTCCTTTGCCAGGTTGATGCCAATTTGATAACTAACTCTACGATTTCTTGTTTGACATTTTACTGCATGCTTTTATTTTTCATCACATTTACAAAGTATGCTGTTTAGCTTGTGTGTTATTCTACTGGCAACTGCTCTCTAACTTTGATCTGACAGCAGATTATTATGTTGCCATTGGTTTTAACAGGCATTAGTATCAAGAGGCAACAGGTAGGTGCAAGGGGGGCAAGTTTAACATCATCAGCATAACTTTGCTCCTGGTTTTCTAGGCACTTCTGCTGCTCAGTCAAAATCTATTTCCAGTCTTTTAGTTTGCTTGAACATTGGCCATCAATCAAAAAGCACCAACAAACAGCTCTTTTGACCCATATCTGCTTTTAGTCGTCAGCAACACTTTTTTCTGTTCATTATCCAAAGGGGCAGCCATGTTAGTCTGGTTCATTAAAACAAACAAGAAGTGCTGTGGCACTTGAAGACTAACAAATATATTTATTGCATGAGCTTTTGTGGGTGAAAATCCCACTTCTTTGGACACTTTGAAGATGGGGGACCCACGTCTTCGAAGTGTCTGAAGTGGGATTTTTCTCCAGAAAAGCTCATGCAATAAATATATTTGTTAGTCTGTTCGTTAGTAATCACCATCTGGAGCACCCACATTTTGAAAAGGCCTCTTTCAGGGGTTTAGCAATATCTGTGGGTGGAACTAGACTTTTGCATTTAGAGCTAAGGCCCTGGAAACTGAAAAGATGATCACAATCACAGTTTAATTTTCAGATAATGAAAACACCTGTGGAACTAAAGGAATGGTGTAACAACTGCATGAGAGGGTATCTACGTAGTTGAGCAGAACGCTTGGAAAGTCAGTGCTGTTCCCTGATGGGTTCTACCAGGAACATGGTTCACTTAAAGAACTTGATAAATGTTTTTAGACTTTAACTTAGTTGTTCTAGTTTGTTTTGCCTTTTTGCTAATGAATTCCTTGCATACCATAGACTTAAAAATAAAACTAATTTCATCTTAAACTGAAACTTGGATCATTCTGTATGTTTAAACCCATATCTTACTACAACAACCAAAAATTAGCAACACAACAGAAATATTCTACCAATTTGTACTGTTTGTAATCACTAAAAACCCTTTGAAATTTCTGAAGATGGAAAGGTACAAACAGTTGGGTTCTATATAGAGTATCTAGATACAATTCCAGATCTTGTGATTATTAAATGTTTCAGTTTTAAAAACAGCTCAGAAATATAATTTCTGAGCTATCATACACTATACAAATACAAAAATGGAAGAGAAATATAGCGGTATCTGTTTCTCACACACTTCAATACAGTTTTGCCACATCACTTGCAGCACTGCCTGATAACATAATATTTGGAAATGCCGCTGTAATTATTGAATAAAGATCAGTGCTAAACACACAATGCAAGCAGTTGCCTTCTTGGCTTTCAGATCATACTTTCAACACCTCCTAAATGAAACACAACTGGAGGATACTAAGAAAATGAGGCATGATAATTTCCACCTGTGTTAATCTTAAATTCTTTACAAGTTGTCAGCTTTTATTCACTGGCTGTAGATTGGATAGTAAAGAGCACATTACAACCTGAGGAGGTGAAATTCAAACAACCACTGTCAGTGTATTGTGCTGCATTAAGGAAGAAAACAATTCTGTCTTGAGTAGAAACTAGTATAGGATTAACATGGATGGGGGAGTGTGTGTGTGTGTGAGAGAGAGAGAGAGAGAGAGAGAGAAGCAGTTGAATTTTGATATGAAGGAAATATGAAGAGGCAGATTTCCTTCTGCACTGAGATCCACTTAACACAAAGTACATAAGGAATAGTAAAGGGAGTTTGGTACAATTCCTTGATTCTTAATTTGCCCTGGACACAGCCATGCTGTGAATAGCCCCAGATTCCTCTAACTTGTAGAGTTGGGCTGGAGGACCCTAAAAGACCATGCATTATCTATAAATTTGCAGAGTTGAACATATTCTGCCTTCTACCACCCATTCTGCTATGATGGACAGTTGGGGTAGGAACTGACTCCAGGTTTATGCCACTGGAGAAATTTCCCTTACTAAGGAATTAAGGCAAAACTCTTAAGCAGGCAGCTGTAACTAGATTCTAGTCTCTATTGACATTAAACTGACCCAGAGGAGCTAAAACAAGTGCAAAGACTCTGATTGTTGTTATATTTCTAAGTGTGCTTGGAAAAAGGCATTGGAGATTGCAAGTTAAGGACTACCTCATGCAATCCTTACATGAGTACATACTCCTTATTAAGTCAAGTAGTCTGGTTGAATCAATGGACTACTCATGTGGGTAATGGCTTCAGAATCTGGACTTTGATTGCTAATGTGTATTTTTCTATTGCTTTGTCAAGGATGGGCTGGACTGACACTAGAGCCTTTATTTGCACCAAACAGAAAATTTCTAACGGACTTAATTTCTCATGCTCATCATCTCACGTGCTATATGATGATAGCTTCAACAATCATCTTTATGCTGAGATATTCATGGATATCTAATTCATAATCAGCCCTGCTTTAAAATGGGATGGGGAGTCTTCTATGTCTAAGTAAAGTTAAGGTTATGATGGAAATGCCAAGTAAGGGAGACCTTTGTTTGTTTTAAAAACTCATGGGTGATTCTTGACCCTCACTCTAACCTTCTCCTATCACTCTTTCACTCAGGAGGGAAACCACCCAGACCATGGTTTTAACTGAGTTATTTCTCTCTAGTGTACAGTTCCCCAAGACCAATGGCTAGCATCAGCAGCAAACTCCATGAGTTTGAACATGAAGCATTTTCCTGAAATTCTTATTTCATGATAGTTTTTCTCTTCACCTCCTGTCATGGAACTGACACCTGGCTGGAGGTTCAAGCCCCTAGTCTTGCAGATTTCCCCTAGGGTCCATAGAGGCTTAATTTTTCATATGGGTCCCGTGCCTTTCTACTCTGGTTTGTCCATGCTGAAAGAGCTTTCTGCATGAAGGGTAGCATGGATGTGACTGGGGATGAGGGAAAAATCCAAGTGTTGGAGGTAAAAACGTATTGGCTAACGTTTATAGAAGCAGTATTAAGTTATCTGCAAAAGTCCCATGGGTTTCCAAAATGCTATGCCGTCTCCAAGATGGTCCCTTCCACACTCCATCCTCTCTGACTCTCAAATTCCTAAGAGCTACAGTACCATGGAAGGAGTTTCTATAGGGATAGAAGGGGATATCCTGTGATGGGAAACACCTTGTTCCCTGGCCAGAATCCACTGTTTTTCAGTCTCCCAGTAGAGGCAATGGTTAATGTAGTTTCAAGTTTCCTGCCATTTATGTAAGTCAGTGCAAATAAGGCTACCAAATGTCACACAACACCATGCATTGGTCAGCTCTGTCACTCATTCCTGGACTGCTATTAACTTTTCATATGTCAAACTGGACTGTGGGCAAAGACTTTAGTTGCTTTTCTGGGCCACCCAGGGGATGCTGTGGTGCCTCTTTTGCAGGCAACAGTTAGATGGCCTCCAGTTTTTTCTTCTTCCTTTTCCTCCAGGACCCAAGTAGGGAAGGAGCAGCTGGGTAGAGATAGTGGCAGTAAGAGGGCCACAAGGTGAAGGGTTCCATACTGTCCCAGGGTTCCTCAGTTTCTTGCAGGCAGCTCCAAACTTCCATCCTTCCCAGATGTTCTAGGAATCTTAGCAATCACCTGCCCCGAAACCCACTCCCATAACCAGTGGGATCCTCACCATCCCTCCAGCCTGAGTATCCCCAGCCATAATTTCTAAACTTTGCTCCATGTTCTTCTCCACATCTTTGGGTACTGTGCATGGATTATGAGCCGAAATGGCTGGAATTGCCTTGGGGGAGGTGGACCGGGGTGTCCTATAGGGGCGCAATATGCCGCCAAGTGTGTCACAACGTGCAAAAGGTTGAGAATCACTGGTATAGCTGGCAAACTGTACACTTCATATTTCCATTGTGCTTCTCTGACTCTTAACTTGAATATTTCCCTTAATTTCATTCTCTTGGTTCTCTCTGTTTTCTTTCCTGGGTTCTTTCTAGGGTTCTGTCTGAACAGAGCAATCTTAAGTGAAACATTTTGAGTGTTTAGTTTCAAAACTATAGTCAACTCCTCTCAAGGTAACATATTTAATTTCTTCCTCTTTAGTCACCTAATCACTAGGAAATAAATCTGTCAGTGGGAAAATATTCCTCATCTCACCTAATAGTATAGTTATTTTGGTCCTTCAATTATAGAACAAAAGAGAGGGATTTTTTTTTTTCCATTTCCCACCTCATTCCATTGTAGTTGGGAGGCAAAAAAAAAGCCCCAAAATAAGAGAGAAGTTGGCCAGTTAGAGAATCATTCCCTTCAGGGCAGTTTTCAGCAGTCTTCATATCCAGTACCAAAAAATTATCTAAACTGTATAGTCAGAGCAATAATACAGCTTTATTTAAATAGTTCCCTTTCTAGGTAAGGAGCAGAGCCTTGCTGACTACAAGAGTCAATGTAAGGTTTAATGAACTGATATAATTAGGAGCTAGGGATGTAATTAGCAACTCAGATTCTCAGACTATAGGGTCTTTCCTTGATGAGAAAGGGAAAAGGGAGTAACCTCCCACAATCCTCTCAGAGACCCTAAACTCCATAATCATTGCCCTTTTAAATATGAGAAGCAATCATTGGCTCCAACTCTACAAGAGGTCATTATTGCTATACTCTTTATCTCTGCACTGCAAGTACTTCCTTAGTTATGCTGCCTGCCCTCAGTCCACACATGCAGTTTGTACTGCCTTTGGCTAAATCCTGCCCCCACTGAAGTCAGAGGCACAAAACTGCCATTAACTTTAGTGGGAATGATGTTTGTCCTTAAATGAAAAGAGCATGGGTATTCTGTGGCTGCTTTACAGTCTCTAGGGCCGGCCCACAGTTTTTTGATGGCCTAGGTGAACTATGATTTTGCCCCTCTGCACCCTCAAAAAAAAAATACAGAGAAAAATAAGTCTAGAATGAACTTTTACCTTTATTTTACTTGGTATTTAAAATGAACAATGTAAAAATAAAAATAGTTTTTTTTCTTTTAGCTTTTCATTAATCCTAACACAATTATACTGAATAGAGGTAAACCATCCAGTTGCTGACACTTTAAAGTTTTCCCCATTTTAAGTTGCACACAGTGCTTCTGGTCAGCACTATAAACAGCTGCATTTCAAGTTGCAAGTGTCCTTTCAAAAGTTCCAAAAGGGCAGCTGTGTTTAGTCTAATTGGGTATGTCTACACATGCTGTTTAAATCAAAATAATGCTGGTTGTTTTGCTTTAAAAAATGGTAGGTCCACACAATGTTCCCTTATTTTAAAATGAGGAGCTCCCTCATTATGATGTAAGGATAGTCATATTGATATAATAAAACCTAGTATTATATCAATATGATGGTTAAATTGAAATTATTTCAAAATAACAGTGTGGACATGTTATTTTGATTTAACTGTTAAATTGATTTAAGACTTTTTGCCCTTCTCCTTCCCAGGTGCTTTCCTTTTTCTATATATTGGGTGGGGGCATGGCCTCCCATGCTGCCTCTCTCCTAAATTGAAATAGCAAGACCTGTCCATGGACATGCCATTTGTATTTGAGTTTCTAGTGGGGACCCGTTAAATTAATTTAATGATTTCTATATTGATTTTATCAAATCAATATAAGTTAAATTGATTTAACTGTCTAAGCGTGGACATAGCTGTTTAGTAAAACACACAAGGAATCCTGTGCCACTTAAAGACTAACAAATTTATTTATTACATGAACTTTCATGGGAGAAAATCCCACTTCATCTGACAAAGTGGGATTTTTCTCCCATGAAAGTTCACGTAATAAATAAATTTATTAGTCTTTAAGTGCCACAGGACTCCTTGTTTGTTCTCCTTTCAAAAGGAACTCTATTTTGGGAAGCTGTGAAAATCTTTATTCCTTGATGCTGAATGAAGTCTGTTTTGGAGTTGCAACCCTTTTGCACTTGACCATTGATTTGTGTAAAAGATAAATGTGGAGTAAATAATGCAAGAAAAGAGAAAAATTATGAATTTACAATGCCATGGGACAATGGAGCATATAGCTCCCTATTACTGAAAACTTTCCTGCGGAGTTACTGTGCATCTGTGGTGACATCACAGTAACATAAATTTGATAAATTACAGTTTATTTTATCAGTTCAGTGTTTACTTAAACTACTTAGAAAATTAAACAAACCTAGCATTTCTATTATTGAACAACTGTATGATCAGCCAGAACTGAGCTACTGAGAATGACTAAATTGCCAGACCCCACTGCCATGCAGCAAAGCCAGGTGGCACTCTTTTGGAGCTATGCCATGACACATTTTAACTATTTACATGTACAGCTGTGCTTCGCAAAAAGGGGCATTGCTATACAGGGAAAAAAATTGGGCAGAGGCTGCTAAACCCATCCTCCCACCCATCTTCTTTCCTTCCCTCCCTCCTGGGCACAGAGCACAGCACCGTAGGGCCGGGCTGACCACTCCTGCATTCCCTTTGACTCAAGAAAGAAGCCAATGAGCCTGGGTCAGAAGGACCAAGGTAGCCCCCTCCACTTCACAATGCTGAGTCAATGGAGTCAGCAGCAGAGCAGGGCTGGGCAGCCCTCATACAGAGCCTAAGGGGGGCTGCCCACATCCAGAGTCAGCAGCCCAGAATGACTCCCTCCCAGCTTGGTGATGGAGCCAGTAATGGGTCCAGGTGGCAGACACAGCTATGCCCAAGCTGAGCCTAGCACAGAGCCAGTGGGGGACTGGGAAGCCCTTTCCCCCATGATGTGCTATGTAGTTACCATCTCCATTTAATGACAGGGAAACTGAGACACATACCATAGAAAGTATTTGAATTCCCTCCCCACAAGGTTATAGCCTGCATCCATGGTAGAGCAGGGAATAAAATTCTGACTCTCAGCCCCTTGTTCAACCACTCCCATCCACGGCAGCAAATAGAACCCAGAGGTCCTGATTAAATCTAGCCCCATACTCTACTCTTAATCTATTCTTTGGTTCCTCTCTCCTCCTTTTCTCTGAACCCCAAGAACCAAGCTGGGGTCTGTCTCACCTGAAACAGCTTCTGATATTTGGAGACTCTGAGGGTAGGTAGTGCTGGTGGTGGAGGAGTGGAGGGACTCCAAGGGGGGAAAACCATGACATGGCTGTGAGGTGGGTGGAATGGGATGTGGGAGAACAAAAGTGATGAGGGACCAGAATAGAGTGAAATCTGTCACACACGTCCCAGATTGCAGTTGTGTTTAGTGGCATTTGCGTCATGTTTCCAGCTCAAAGCTTCTTTCAAATCAAAGGTGAGTTCATGGTGTGAGCTACCTATCAAGCCCAGAGGTGGCCCCCCCCAGCTTAGTCCTATTGCCATGGCCTTGATGCTAGTGGAATTGCTCCTGCTTTACACCAGGCAGAAGCAAGATCAGAATTATCATTCTGGGCTCTGGATTGTATCTGCTTTGTATCTAAGGCCATCATTTACCCTCAGAAAGTGTGTGTTTTGGGGTCCTCCCCTCCTGCACCCTGTGAATGCCAATACAAGGCCAAAGGCAGCAGAGAAGGACTCCCCACAAACCTAGTCTGGGGGTCAGGACTCCTGGATTTTGTTCCTGGGCTGGGCAAGGAGTGGGACCTAATGGGCTAGAACAGGTGAGAAGGACTCCTGCTCTCCCCATGCCATGACTTACTCCTCTGCACATCTGCTTTGGCTCTGCTGGGACCAGAGGAATCAGCATTCTCTCCCCCCACACATGGTTTCTCCAGCAGTGACAGGGGGGCTTATTCCCCTCCACCCAGTTGCTGGTAGAGCCAGGGCAAGAGGCAGGTATTGGCAGCATGCCCCCCACCTGGTTTCCCCAACCAGCAGGTCAGTGGTGGGACTTCTTGCCCCTGCTGTGTCTAGCTTCTGCTGGGGCCAGGTTGGATGCGTGGTCATGTTAGATCGGGCATGGGTATCATCTCCTTGTTTTCCCCAGTCAATTAGGATTTTTGGCTCTGCCTGGGATCCTGACTCCCCCATAGCTGGGGGTTCCTCCCCCTACCCAGCACTTCTGCCTGGCTAGTGAGGCTCACCACCATCACTGCACACCCCAACCTCCAGCTTTTTAACTAGCCCACTGGGAGTTGAAAGGAACATGTGCACCTGGTCTGGTGCCTTGGTAGCTTGTGCTATGGTTGGGGTCTGGGTAGGGTTACCAGACGTCAGACAAAAGGAGGACATGTCCTCCTTTTTACCTTCATGTCCTCCTTTTTATCTTCACGTCCTCCGTCTGGCAGGCATTTTAAAGTACATGATTTTGTCTGGCTTTTTACTTATAGGTGTTAAAGTATGCTGGAATGCCCTGGAACACCTTATTTTTAGGAGAAAGAGTTCCAGAGCCCCCTAAAAACAGAAGAATATTACATTAATACTGCCTTTTCTTCATGCGTCCTCCTTTTAATACTTCCCTGTCCTCTTTTCCAGGCTTTGGTATCTGGTAGCCCTAGGTCTGGGAGCAGGTACGGGGAGGAAGATTTATTTTTGCTGTGTGTGCTGACAAGACAAGGAGTATGGCCTGCCCTTCTTATTAGCACCCGAAAGCCACTGCCCCTGAACAGCAGCAGCCCCAGAGCTGATTTGCAGATCAGGGAGACATTGTTAAATGGCTTATTAAACTGAGTAATCAGTGAGGGAAAGCTGAGGGAAGGGCACTTTGGAACCTGCTCAGAAAGAAAGCAAGAATTCAATTCTGTCTAATTTGGCAGACCTTAAAGCCTGGCACCTTAGGCCACTACCTAGTTCACTTATATGGTCGGTGCAGCCCTGATAGTCTTCCTTTTCTAGCTCTATTGGCTTCTGCTCTACCCTTTTAATGATTTTAACAAATTTTTTGAGGTTCTCACCCCTCTGCTCCTTTTCACAATAATCATGGGATCTGTTTAGGAGTCACTCCACTCTCTTGGCTGAATGAGTTTTCAAGATAATTTCGATGCACTGTACATTCCCATATCTTTTTATTTTTTTAAATGAGAGTTCTTCTTGTTCTTGAGTAGAGTGAATGTTAAGTCCATCAGGTGTATACAGATTTGCAATTTTCTAATGTCTGCATTATTTACTCAACAGACCATAAATCCCTTTCCCCTCCCCCCTTCTTTGGAGGCTTTTGAAATTATTGTACAAACATGTATTCATGGAAGTATCAGAAATCTTAGATCTCTTTGACAAATTGTGTCCCCTCCTACTCTCCATAGTCTGATCTCTGCAAATATGGCTCTGTAACCCAGAGATTGTGTAGGAAGGAGAGGGTAGTCTGTGAATAAACTGTGGGTGGTGGATAAAACAAAAATCATCCCTCTACAGCCCTGATAACCTTATCTGAAAAGATCATAAATTTTCAGAGCATTTCTCTCTTACATGTCCCCATTGAGGGATTAAAGTATAATTTGGCGAGCCCCAGAACCCTCTTAATCTGGCAGGCCCCCCTCCTGCATGTCTGGGCCCCCTTCAAGCACCCTAGCTACTGCCTCCAATAGCTACCCCCAATACCCACCCCGAAAATCTACCTCTTGGCCCCAATACCCACCCCTGGTACTCCCACTCTCAGCATGAGCTGGGCCACCCCAATACTCACAGGCAGTGCACTGGTCCAGAAAACTCTGCAGCCTGCACATGCATAGGGGAGCCCGCCCCCCGCCTGCCTGAACACATGGCAGAACACAGTTCTGGAGACTATTTTTAGAGGGCCAGTGTTCGTGGCCCCTAAAAATAGAAAATGGAACTGAAATGCTGAGTTCTGGATCCTGCTATTTTTCAATGGTGAGCCCCAGAACACAGCATTCCAGCACCATTTTCTATTTTTAGGGGGCCTGGAATGCTGAGTGCCTAAAAGTAGTGAGCCCCAGAATGGCGTTCTGGGCCATTCCAGCTTACTTTCACCCCTCTACTCACTCCCAGAATGTTCTGAAGGTTTCTGCAGACAGAGAAATAGGTTGCTTGGCTCTGACAGAGGCAACAGTGCTTAATGCAGGTTATGTCTGTCTATGTGGAGCTGATTGTGGCATTAGGGAGCAGCTATGTTGCTGTTCTTTCCAGCTAGCAGTGCAGCTTTCCCTAGGTGCAGCAAAGGGAGTGAGGCAGCTAATGTTGAAGTTAAATTAGCTGCAAATTTAGATATTGTAGCTTTCACTATTATTCCACTTGTACTTAATCCTCTGTATTTTATGTAAGTAATGACTTTAATGAACTTTCTTTGGCTGGCATAGACAATACAAGATGCTACATGTGTATTTGAAGTTGTAGAAAACATTTATTATATTGTGTTCTTAGAGAAATAGAATGTGGTCATATACTTAAGACATGTATTGCAATGCATACACATTGGGGGACAGTTAAGGCTGCACACACACAATTAGTGTTGTCATTCCCTTACATGTACATTTTTACCAGTGCAGTATCTTTCATGCTTAGGACTCTGTCAGACACAGATTTCAACTTTCTCTCCTTCACTGGCAGGTTCAGTATTTTTTTAATTTATTCTGCTTAATGTAATGACATTTAAAATTATCCAAACACTTTATAAAAAAAGTAAATGATAAAAAATGGTTATTGCTGAGAAGTTGTCTCTGTATTTCCGGGTAAAATTTCTGGAAAAGAGTCTTAGGGCCAAGTTGTGAACTTCTAAAACTAGGGTGTATAATACAAATACTGAAAAAATTGTAGTTGTTAATATCAGGAATATAAGAAATTTCTTATATTTTTACCTAGCTAGTCACTGAGAGTCACAGTTTTCTCATATTGGCACAATATAAGGGAAGGGGATGGGAAGGGTGAGAGCAGGGCTATCGCTGCCCTGGAGTTGGATTAAGTTGTGGTAAACCATTTAAGAATAGGTTTAACAAATACCTGTCACGGATGGTCTACTCTATGTGGTCCTCAAATAGCACATGGAGCTGGACTTCATGACTTCAAAATTCCCTCCAGTACTTCTGTGAAATTTACTAGCAAAGAATTAAAAATATATTTCTCATGTTAACACAGCATGAATTGTATGGCTCTGGTCCTGATCTACATATTAGCACTAAGTTAATTGTAAGTGACTATAAAATTGGCGAAGGCAGTATTAAAAACCAACAAAAAAGCCACTCTCTATGAGCAAAAATGTTCTACGGTAAGTTTCAGCTAGAAAAGTATTTGACTCCTACAGTATTTTCTTTCCAGATTGTCCATTCCCCTTTGTCCAGAAAAATTCATTAGTCTTGGATTTTCCCCCTTAAATTCCCCTCTCACCCAGGTGCATCGCTGGCACCTGGCACAAGGGGCCCGTGCCCTGAATACCAGCGCCAGTGCCCCGGGTCCTGGTGAGGCCCCACCTCTCCCTGTCTCCAGCCGGATCAGGCCAGAGGTCTGGGTCCTAGCTGCCCATGGCCGCAGCTGCTGCTCCCAGCCCTGTCCCCAGCCAGGGCCCAGCTGCCTGTGGCAGTGGCAGCCACTTCTGGCCCCTTCAAAGGCTGGGTGATCCCATGGCCGCAGCTGCTGCTGCTTCCCACCCTGTCCCCAGCCAGAGGTGTGGCCTGCGGGCAGGGGGTGTGGCCTACAGCTATGTGGTCAGTAAGGGTTGGGGGAAAACCTGTGGCCAGGCACTGGTGTGGGTTAAAGGCTAACTTGGATTCTCTGGAACTAGCTGACTGGGAGCAGAAGGGGGCTTTCTATCAGACCTCCCGCTGCAGTGGCGAATGCTGAAAAGCTGCTTCTAGCACTGAAGGAGTTAGGGAGCGCAAGTCTGGGGGCTGTGACCTCACCCCGTTCAGTCCTTTAGAGCTGCACATAGGGGACCCTAGTCTAACTGCAGCCAGGGATTCCAAGTTCCCTGACCTAGCTGGCTGGGCCATTGGTGAGCATGGGAGTCAAGGGGATTCCTGGGTCTGGGGATGGCTAAGGGCTGGATGGAACCTCTTTGAGTGGGTTGTGCCCCTAAGTCTCCTGCTGAAAGGGCTGAGGCTGAAAAAGCTGCTTCGAGCTCTGGAGAAGCCAGGGAGAAGGGGCAAGACTGGGGACCATGACCAGGAGCACTGTTGCCTGGTAAGGAGGAGAGAGAACAGTGCAGCCTCCTTTTCTCCAACTGCTCCTCAATCTTCTGTTGCATCCTCCTGAGTGCTGCCCTCATGATCTCCATTGGTCCTGCAAAGCTCACCATTCTGAGCAGTGGGTACTCAGCATGAGCACTGTGAATGGCTCAGTGTGAGTGTTGTGCCAGCATGCTTCTGACTATCAGGAGCATTGCTGCCCCCAAAAGGTTGGGGCCCAGGTGGGGCCTGATCTGGCTCCAGGGCCCAAACCAGGCCCTGCCACTGCTGGTAGGCAGCCTGGAGTGGGACCCAGCTCCTGGCACTGCCAGCAAGGCGACCTGGTGTGCCTGATCCAGCTCCAGCCACTCATGGCAAGCAGCAGGTGGTCAGGAGCTGAACCTAGATATGGGGTAGTGGCAGGGCAATTTGGCACCCGTGCCCTGTGAGCCCAGTGGTCGTGATGCCCATGCCGATTACTCTGACTCACCGAGAGTTTCATAGATCTTCCCACCCCCCCAACCAGAGACTCATTCTGTGCCCTATCTAGGGGGTCAGCCCCCTCTTTGGCAAGGCCAACTTGATGTTAACTGTAGATTTTTAAAATCACATCTGATACAGGGATGGATTACTGCATGGGCCAATGGGGCCCATACCCAAGGGCCTACTGCAATGTGCAGGCCCCTCCATGTTGACAACAGCCTGGCACTCAGAAGGGAGGCAGGGCAGGCTGGACTCAGGCTGAGCTCTGGGATCCCTCCCTGCCTCTGGACCGGCTGATCCCTTGGGGTGGGATGAGCCAGCCCACCGGCCGAGCTCTCCCGTCCTCACCCTGCCCTTGAGCTGGCCACTCCTCCACGGGGGGAGTGGCAGGGCAGGCTGGCTGTGGTCTGGCTGGTTGGTCCCAGGAGGATGGCAGGGCTGACTGCCACACATGCAGTACAGGCTCCAGCACCGGCCTTTGGGCCACATGAGAAACTGCACCACGCATGGAAGTCAGCCCTGCCTACCCCAGTGGCCGACCAGCCAGGCTGCGGCTGGCCTCTGGCCCCAGCTGCTGCCTCAGTGCTGGCCTGCTGGTGGGGTGGGAGGCCCAGGGGCCCTGTGGCCCCTGATCCACCACTGATCTGATGGGGGTACTACAGCTGTCCCCCTTTCCCATGCTGGGTGGTAGGGCCAAGGTGCTGGGATGTGGGGCTGGAGCAGCAGGTGAGTGTGTGTGGAGTGCTGCATGATCTGGCCCTTCTTGGGGGCCTCATTGCCGGTCCTATGCATTGTAGAATGCCAGCCAGGTTCCTCCTTGGCTAGGGAGTGAGGCTACCCTATTAGAGCCAGCATCAGGCTGCAGGGGGAGAGGTGGGCACTGCACACTGGATAAGAACAGTGGACCCAAGCCTGCATTTTCACCCACAAGCCTCTGTCCCCTCCTTGCTCTACAGATATACAACCTCTATCTCTCTCTGGAACATCTGGAGGGTGGTGCTGGAATACCACCTGCCCTGCATGAGGGTGGGGAGGTGGGCTACAAATGTAGGCTGATCTCCAGACACTGGAGACCCTTATTACACCACCACTGGAAAGGTGTCAGCCTTTCCTGCAGACTTTTCATGGTTGACTCATATTCCATTTGTGTTTAGTTACTACCCAAATCTTTCTTGTGGTGTTACAACTTAGCTAGTTATTTCTCATTTTGTAGTTGTCCATTTGATTTTTTGCCCTTCCCAAGTGAAGTATTTTGCACTTACCATTGTTTGTTTTAATAGTAAGCAATAATAGCTCATCAATGAAGTCTTGATCTGCACTGGGCTGTTTGGGACTCAGATCAGAAGGGACCGATATGCTAATCTAGTCTGACCTAGAATGCAAGCAGCAGAATCTCATCCCCACACACCTGCAATGAACCTCAAACCTGTGATTAAGTTACTAAAGTCCTCAAATCATGATTTCAAGCCTTTAAGGTACAGAGAATCCACCAGTAATTGAGGCACTGATGCAAAACAAATGATGCTTTAGGAGCCAATTTCCAAAGGTTGCCTGGGTGTGTATAGCCATATGGGCAGATAGAATTGGGCTAGCACCTGTGGGATTTGCAAGGCAGGCTTATAGGTGTACCATAGGCAGCTAGTTCTATACTTGGACACAGAAAAAAGTGTGTAGATCTTTTACACACCTGTATTTGGGCGCCCATAGTAAATGTCTGGTGAAGCTTTTAATTGCAGAAATAGGAACAGTAATTTGGTATTTAATTATTGGCACAAAGTCATGAGTGGTGCAAACTCCCTTCCCACCCCCAGAGAACCACAAGCCTTGCTCCCCTGAACAACCCTGGATTAGGCCCAAAATGCATCATGTTGATTTCTAAGTGTAACTGCAATAAAATTTTAAATAATAATAAGTAATTCCATAGTTCACTTTGCATTGGGGCTATATGAAAAGGTAAAGTTAGGAATGACTATATTTTTCAAATGTGTTTTTAAAATTCATTAGAATTATTTAATGCTCTGTAAATGAAACAAACAACTATCTTACTATTAAGCTACAGCAACACATTGAAGTTTATGCAAATATATTTTTCACACACTGATGCCATTGCTTATAAATTTTGTTTTCAGAACATAAATAAATCCTATTTTAGACATAAGAGAAGGAAATGGAAAAAGGAGTCTGAAATGTTTTAATATTAATATTATGTTTGGTTTATAGCTCCTGGTAGTTGGTGAAGTGCTGAGAGCCAGAGAAACAAATACTATGAATGCAGTCAAAGCTCACACATACACACACTCTGAAGTTTTTGTGCTTTTTCACTGGTTACAATGGAAAAAGAAACGTTTGTATCAAATATCAAAATACTGTATGACTAAAGATATACACAAACACACACAATTACTGTTCAAGCTTATGAAAATGCAGCCCTTAATATCTTGTTCTAACCTCCATTAGGAATATGATAGAGCTACAGTCTGCATCTATATTGGTTATTTAACAGTGACGGTGCATACTGTAATTGATCTAGATAAAGATGTTAGCATAAAGGATGGCAGATGTGCTTAAATCTTATGTCCCTGTGTAGTTATATTAGCCACTGATGGCTTTATTTTTCCTTGTGATAAAATTTGCAGCCCAACATTTTATGTTGGTATTGCCTGTGAAAGAATGAGCAAAATTCCTGTGCATCTTTATTTTAAGTGCAACTGAAAAACATCTCTGAACAAGGAATTCTGCTGAATTTTTTTATTATTGTATACAGAATTCATTCTCCATTTGCTCCCAAAGAATACACTTAAACACTCAATCAATGAATAACCTAGAGCAGTTTGTTGTAGATTCAATAATGGGGAATGGTGCATTGTACCAGGATAGTCAGAAATACCCATAGGGAGTGTCAGTGGTCAAAATGCTTCCATTGCCAGAAGGTAGTCTGAAAATGGTCTAGAAATTCAATACGGCATTGACCCTACATTGTATGCATGATCCACAGTCAGTTTCTCAAGCTTACTTGAAGTTTTAAAAACAACAGTTTTAATTCTAGGAATCAAAACTTATATATTCCATACTAAATTCTTTTCTTTTTCTGAAAGTTCTAGTCCATTTAAAATGTGTTGTTCATGCTATCAGATGGGAGGTTTAGTAATTATATAACATGAAATAATGCAAGGTTTCATGGAAGAGAGACTCTTGTAAAGTATGATGTTTAAAAAAGTAGTGGACATTCCTATGTCCCTTGCTGGTTAGGTAAAAGTCCTGTTAATGTACATAGAATTTGTAGCCAATTATAAGTTTAATATCTGGCTCTCTCTCTTGACATCAAAATTTGGTTTTCAAATTCAAAAATGTTTAAACAGATCTAGTAATATAGCTTGAAATCAATTAGAAAGTATAAATTACATTGTACTTGCGTTGTACTTTTCCACTAATTTACCTGGCTGTTGTTGCCATAGAAATTCCATGTTGCCTGAAACAGGAAATACAAATATGAAAATATAAAAGTAAGAAATTTGTTTGTTAATGTGAGAGCAGGAGAAAGGGAGCATAGTTCTGAATAAACCCGATCTGCAAGCTGCAGTTCAAACAGAAGCACAAATGCTGTGCCACAATTTACAGTTGAATATAATGGAAACTTTCTATTGAGTGTAGACACCCATTGTTCTACAGAATACCAAGAGTTCAGGTGTGATGAGAGAGTCATTCTTTCATTGCAAGGCACAGTATTTGCTTTATTTCTGAATAGTCAATAAAGATCTTAGTACAATAAAAATGGCAAAACAAGCCTCATTTTAGGACTGCTGCCTGTATATTAAAGCAAGTCCCATATTAAATACTTAGAAATACAATCTTATGACCAAGTGTTCTGTATTCTCCATATAATTATAAAACAAGATTACACCTAGCACACTTTGAAAGCAGCATCTGTATTATAATCCACTTTCCAGACAAGACTTCACAACTGTGCAGTCAGACAAGTGTCTGATTTTCTTTATTACAACAGTGAGCATCAGTTTTTCAGTTACATCCCAATTTTAAATAAATGCCTTTTCCCTTTGAGATTACTTGCCATAGGGAAATATTTCAGACATCTCTTTTTTAACAGATGCAAACATTTCTTAAAAGCAAGAGAGAGGAAAATAACCTTTCTATTTTTCCTGAAACCTAAAAGTGTTTTGTTTTTTTGCCAGCTGTCTATGTAAGTTCAGTGCATAAAAGGTTAGGAGTCTCTCTTTTTTTTTTCCTGTCTTGTATATCTTTGAAAAATTGGTTTATGAAGAGTCATACATCATGTAGCTAAGACATATGGGGAATAGTTAAAGATTAAGGTAAATAGACAAATTGAACTGCTTTAAATCATTTCCCCATTTCTGTTTTATGAAAGAGCTTATGAACAAAACCTGACATTAAGCAATCACAATGGGCTATTCTATATATTTTAGACAGTGGTAAAGACTTTAGTGTCAGAAAGCGTTGCATCACCAATACTTACATCAATTTGATTGGGGTCTGGATTTTTAAAATGTTACTTTGTGAAGACATAACCTTTCCCGAGTCTTTCATTTGTCATTGTTTTGATGGTTATAGCTTTTTTTTTTTTTTAATTACCTGTATCAGTAAACATGTATCATAGTTCAGAAGACTTTTCCTTTTTCAGTTGACTTGGCAATATTAGTAATGTCATTTTTATTTTCATATAGGTTTGGTCAGGCATTTTACAGTAAAAGTTATTTTAAAGTATAAAGAATTGGTAACTTCACCCAAAAAGAGATGTATTAGTAAGAGATATTTGGGAATATAGACTTCTAAAAGACCTTCATATTCATGTAACAACCACCAACTATTTACTACTGTCATTTATTTATTTATTTTATAGCACTCACAGAGTGGTGGCTGCTTCACAGTCAAAATATAGAAATTATGAAGATAAGATGTAGGAACAGTGAGTCATAAGCTTGATCTAGATGGACAACTGTTTTCGTCTTCAACTTGGCCAGGATAATGAAGTGCAGGTACCCTGCAGTATAACAAACCTGACATGGGAACTAGGAATGAATGGATGGAGACATTTTGCATATTTATTGTTCTCAGTATGTTTGTGTTGAGCTGATTAAGCTGAGAACAATGAGACTATGCACTAAAAAGCAAGTGTTCAGTTGTCAAAGTCTGTGGATGCTATTACTTTGTACTTTCAGAACAGTAATTTATTGGGGAAGACGTTTGTGTATGATGCACACTGGAAAAGTTTTAAAGCTATTATGGTCATAGACTTACCAAAACACAAGCTAACTATTTTGGTGACTGTTGTGATGGGTTTCTGTGTTGCAGTTTTTCATATTTGAATGCAAAGAGTTTACTCCTGCTCGTAAATCTGCTTGTTGTTCATACTTCCATTTTCTGTGTGCAGTAGTTCTGTATATGCTAGTCCTACATTTACTGTGTAATGTCTTCTGTGTATATATGGTTCATATGTTTTCTACTTTTTCATTGTAAAATAGAAATTAAATACCCATTAGCTGATCTCTCTCTCTGTAAAAAGAAAAAGTTTTGAGCATCTGGTCCTTTTGAAAAGATCAATTTTATTTGCAGTAAAGAAAGTGGGGAAAAAAATGACATGCCCCTGGAAATAAAACTTCATAAGAACAAGATTATGATGAGGTTTGACAGATATTTTAACTAGCTCATCCAGTGCTTTAAATTATAACAGGTATTGTGCTTTTCATTTCTATATATAATGATAGATGCAATGCACAATATAAGAATAGAGGCATGTGATCATTTTCAGTACCACATATAATAGTGTATCTTTTCATCTTTGTCTTGTGCTCTCTAGTACCAGAATATCCATCTGTTTTCTGGAAACTCTTGCAATTAGTAGAATATTTCCCCCTCACTACAGCAGCAATTTAAAACAATTGAGCTATATCCTAAAATATCCATAAAATTCTAAGATGAATCAATAAAATGCACAAATCAGTTGAGCAATGAGACTTTTGCAGAGTGAATGCCCCACTGGGCCAATTTAAAACTACTGCTTAGATCATTTTTAAATTTCCACATTACACTTGATCATGGAATGATATTAAAACACTTTAAGCTAACAAAGGACATCAAGGTCACTTTTTGATGATACATGCCCCCCCACACTTTTTTTGATTTCTTCATATTGGCCATAAAGATAGTGGCAGTAGGCTTAGTACTGCATACAAATGTAGTTGAATTCAGACAAGAATAGCTACAACATTTCAACCACAAGAGGGTGCTGTTGCAACTAAAACGAGTTGAAACAGCTTACAGGCTTCCTTCTAATCAATACTGCTGAGCTCTAAATATTTAATGAAATATATTAATGATTATTAGTTTCCACAGTCACACCCTATGACTATCAGTAACAATGATTTGCTAAGAGACCTATGAAAACAATAATTAAAGTGAATAACCCTAGACATTGATAGCTGTGTGTGGCAGAGGGAGGGGTGCCTGTGCAGGAGGAATAACAGCCAATCTTCTCTTAGCTTTATGCTGGTGACAAGCTTATATCTGCTTCAAAGAAAACAGACATGTCAAGCAGTGAAACATTACTTTTGTTATAAAAAACCTTTGTTACTCATAAATGCGGCCTTGTGTCAAAAGTCTCCAGGTCTAACTTTTCTAGTGGCTCTGGTAGGAAATTGAACACACGCGAATGTCACACATGGTAAAGAATGTCAGTTTATATGAAAATTGAAGAATTATCTGTTTTTCCCCTGCAGTTTTGCACAAAGGCATCATTGTCAGTTGCCTTTCTTAGACCTTCCCTGCAGGCATGATCAGACTCAAGCAGACAGCTATTTTCCTTTAATTTTCCACAGCAAGCCAGTAATGGTTATGATTATTGAGAAGTCAGGAAAAGTTTAGTTTGATCAAGTAACATGGAGTGTTACAATTAGTCACTTAAGCACTTCTCATAAAATTTTCCACTGTGGTACCTTGCTTGTCAGATGCAGCTAAATATTAGCATCTCATATTAAACAGGAAGGTAAAACTCCTAGCAGAAAGCACAGCTGACAGCTCTCAACATGAGCTGAATGATCACTCTCAATTGTAATCGATTCTGTAAGTACTGAACACAAACCCGCAGGCAATTGAAGAAAATAGGATGATGAAGGACTGCAAACTAATACGTTACACATCTTCATTGATTAGTCATTGATTAACCATTATTTTCCTGAATGACAAACAGCTAGTGGTAAAGTAACTGAAGCCTGATAATTTATTTACATGTTAGACAGAAGATGACTTCTTTATTCAGCTGATTGTGAGCTAATGCTAAACCAGAGGACAGCAACAGTGGAGGAATAAAGCCTAGTTTTGTGATCTTTTCTGTCAATGTTCCTGGATTTCTAACATTTTTTATTAGAAAGAAAGCTAACTAGATTTTAAAACAATTCATTAAATTCAAATGCAGATAGACTACAGAAACTGTGCAACTAACTATATTTAAAGAGAAGATCTTTTTATAGACTTGGTATTTATAAGACTATTGATCAGTATTTATTGAACTTTTAATTTAATTCTGCTTCATTCTTTTGACAATTAAACACAATTGTAGAAATGGCAGTATAAAGGCTTTCAGATACTTTGCATATTTATTACTCTCAGAGATATCTCCAGACCTCACCATGAAAACCCCATAGAATTAGGACACACGGCAAAGGAGCAAGCTACACATTTGAAGTTTGGATTTTTTTTTAATACATATCAAGCATCTAATTATAATCAGTCTCCTATTAATATAGTAAGAAGTAAAACTGATTGCAGAAAAATTGCTTCTAGTCCAGTTGACTTGCAGTGTATGTCCAGTTGACCTCTTTCTCCATTACATTTTCTGCTTCCCTCTTCTTTTTCCAGATTGAAAAGTGAAGTAAGTCCTTCCTTATATGACTGAATGTTATAATTAAACAACACTTAGGGTAAAAAACTATTGCATTTTTGAGAGATCCCTTGTCTGGTGAATTTTAGAAAGAATTGTAGAAATCCGTTTAGTGAAAAGTCAATACAATTCTTCACTTTTCTTTGATATTCATGTGACTATACTATGTTACTTCATATAAATTCATTGTAAATTAGCTTTAATTAATGTCCACTTAATTTTAGGTATTTAGTAATCTGTGATATCAGCTAGTTTTTAGAGAGACTATCAGGATAACGTGTGCTTTCAATGTGTATGAATGTAGAATACTTAAAATCAAAAGAAATTTATCACCATTCCTAGCTTTAAAAGTTAATTATGGTTTCATGTAAATTAGAAACAAGAAAAATGTAAGTATGCAGTATTATTGTAATTAACATATAGATGGATCAACATTACCTTTAATCCTTATCTGTGAATTATTAGACATGTAATTGTGCGATTCCATTTTTTTCTCTCCTTAATACATTTATAATTCTGTAGTTTTTAAAATCTCTTAATATATATTTGACCAGCTCATCTCACATCAAATTTGTTTTCCCTACAGCATTTTGCGACAGTAGAGGCTCATCACAGATCTTGTGCCTTTGGTAGGTGACTTTGTTAATGAAAGCACTGGTATTATAAATTTGGTAACTGATATCTTCTACTTGAATTTGGCATGAACATCCTATTTAGTGTCACCTTTATCACTAAATAATGGAGTTTTGAAAAGTTAGACAGAAACTTCCAGGCTGATGGTATTTGTTGCTACAGGCCCATCATTTTAAAAAGGCAAACAAATATACATTTTGTTAGAAGCTCTTTTTAGGTAGCAAGCATAGCAGTCATAATTTACAGGTACTTCCAGTTTTTCCGTCTGTCAGTTGTGAAAGCAAACAGTGAATTATGTTAAAGTTGAGAACAATGTACAACTTTGGCCATACAATCATTGTCTCCCAATTTCAATATTGGTGCCACATTGGGGAAGAGAATCATCTGACTAGATAGCAAGCTGGCACTGGGTAGGTTGCTCCGTGTTGTGAACCTTTAAACCATGATGCATATCTGTTTGGCAGACATCTTAATTGTAAATCATTACCTCCTCACCAGCTAATCAGCCCGATGCATTTTGAGCATTCTGAAGCACTCTTACCCTGCCATAAGTGTTGTCTCATGCTGCACTCGGAACATTTGGAAATGGACAGTACTGATTGCCTTAATGGAGGCTGAAGAATAACAAATGAAAAATCACTCTTGCAGCAAAGCCACATGGGAAAAACCTATTGGACAAAATAGGAAAAGGCAAGGTTCTCTTCTCATTCTGCTTGTACTGGCAATCTCTACTGTGATTCCCCACATAAAAGGTAAAATAAGAAAGTCAGTGATTCAGAATGTAATGTGGTGAGTCAAAACCTGCTTACTTCACTCATTTGAATAGTCTCATTTAGTGAAACTGTGCACAAGAACAAGATGAGTAGGATTTAACCCACCATGTGATTCTTGTAAATGCCTCCTAAATGGTTTTAAGGGGAGAATTGTTTTGGATTTCACTCTTTTTGACTGAGGAGGTATTATCCCAGGCACACATGGGGCAGAATATGTGTCAGCCTCTTCAAGCATATTTATATCTTTAAATTTTTAAATGAAAATGTAGCTGTCAATTTTAAACTAATTTGGATGGACAGCAATAAAATGCAAACCTCACTTCAAATTAGAATTTTCAGTGAGGATTTCTAATGGAAAGTAATTGCTGACAATAGGAAATGACAAATTACTAATTACTTAGTTCAATTAGACTTTTGTGCCTTTGGTCCTAAGTGGCAAGCATACAGCAAATCTTGCACTTTTATAACAATTAATGACACTAAAACTATTTAAACTGCCAACAGATGTGAGTAAGAAGACATGAATTGAAACTTACTTAATTTACATACTATCCCAGTTTTAGATCAAGTAAATGGTGTTTAATTTTTATGTTACAATTAAATATCACTGGCGCAGAGTAATTCCTACAGTACTTTGTAGAACAGAATACTTTTACTAAAATGCTAGTGCTAGGGCTTCCCCCCCGCTTTTATTGCAGAAATATTTGTCTTACAGTGATTCTATAAAATATATATAGAGAGAATGGAATACAATTTTTTATTCAGAGCTTATGCTCAGGGTTCCTACAAAGTTGGGGCCAGTAGTCTATTAACTATACTATGAATATATAATTGTTCAAATTCTGCCCTAATTTACAGAGTTGCATGGACCATAAGTCAATGCAGAATTTGGTCCAGTATAATTTATTTCAACAGTAGTTTCAGCCTTTGTCTGTGATACAAAGTTTCCAATGCTTTGTGGGCTAGGAAAATATCTGTATTTTGCTTCAGCCCTGTAATAATGATACATGTGTCTTATTTAATAAGGGCTGGATTCTGTCACACTGTCTCACACTGCACAGCATCTTATTCCATGATTACTTGCTTTGAAGGTGGTGGAGTTGCATGCCAAATAAAATGCAGCTGAATGTGATGAAAAGTGTCAGAGTTGGGTCCTAAATTCATCATAACTTCTTATGCAACGTTAATTTTTCTCTGCGCTTCAAATCAAATTGGCCATGGTTAAGATATTCTGAATGTGGAAGGGTATTTCCATTTCTGTAAATAGTTAAAATCTCTTGAGTCAGGGCAAAACTTCCAAAACTGGAGATCTAAATATAGGCTTTCAAACCTCTGTTTATGGACCTCAGCACAAGCTATTTGATTTCTGACAACATGGAACTCCAGTGAGGATGGTAGAATTTGTGGTTGGTCATGCAATGTTCCCTCTAATTACTCATAGACTGTGTGCGCAAACAATTTCTTTATGTGCACAGAAACATTTCTTTGTCAGCACCAATATTAGCACTATTGAATTTTTTTGTGTGCACTTTATTTTGTTGCTTGTGCAGGTTTCATGACCTGTGAGCACACGCACACGTGCACAGGTTAGAGGGAACAGTGTTGGTCAGTATTTCTAAAAACCAGGCTGCTTGTACTTAAATGCTCAGCTATGTATTCAAGGATCCTAAACTGGGTAGCAGTATTGAGATTTGCGAATTCCTTCCCAGATGCCTGTGCTGTGGTGGTAGAGAGTGAGGCCAAATCGTGCAGCTGCTACTGTAACAAAATTCCCTCTAACTTCAGTGAGGGCTTTGTCTGGGGATAAAAAGGCATTATTGGTTCCATTGTGAAATAGAAAGGAAAGGTAAAGGTTAGTTTTTCCTAAAAAATCTTTTAAAAGAATGGTAGTGAAATTAAAACCCTAGTGATCAAAGATGACAGCATTAGGTGCTGTTATAAGGGCCTGGATAGATAGCTGGATGGATGGATAGAGTACTAAGCATATACAGCAGAAGTGGGATGGTCGTCTTCATTGAGAAGGATGTTCCACAAAACCATCTGTCCATCCATCCAGGCCCTAATCCTACAAAGATTTATGAAAGTGCATAATTTTACTTGTGAGTAACCCCACTGAAAAACAATGGCACTAACTGTGCAAGGAAAGTTGTGCACAGGTCTATGGTTATGAAAGATCAGGGTGATCAACAGTACATGTTGGTCATGTTAACAGCTTTAAAATTGTCGAGCTTCATAATAGGTGTGTGTGTGTGGGGGGCAGCAAACTAGATATAATATTTCTAGTTTTATTGTAGGAAACTTCTAAGTCCAGGGGCTTCTCTGCATATGTTGGTCAATTTACCAGCACCCTCCTTACCTTTTTGGCTCCCTATAGCCATGCAAACAAAAGAGTAAAATGTAATGTTTCTCTGTATTGAAAGATTTACAAATTAAGATGGCATATGTTAAGTTGCATTGATGCAGAGGGTTCATTACCTATGTATGAAGAAATGTCAAGTCCTCAGCTAGTTTAAATCAGTGTAGCTCCAATGAGATGAATGGACTTGCCTTGATTTGCACCAGGTGAGAATCTGGCCCTTTCTGTGTAGCCCTGTTATTGTATAAGAAACTACCAAGCTGTTTGTTTTTATGTTCAGTTTCAGAAACTGCTGGCAGAATGGTTTCCTCAAGATGTTTTGCTTGAAGTTTTTTTTTTTTTTTTTCCCTTTCCCTCCCCCGGGGGGGGGGGGTTGCTATTATTTAAGGAAAAAAACCAAATACAATCAGAATTACCAGCAGTAATTTTGGACAAACCTATATTATTTTACCAGAGCTGCACTTTTCATTTCTCACAAGCTCTGTGAACTTTAAGGGCTAGAAACAGAAGAGAAACCATACCTGATAGCAGAGGAGAAAGCAAAATCTTAAGCAGGAGGTAAGAAGCCTGGGCAGGGACACAGGAAAGAAAGACTTTCACAAATCAGAAGTTAAAAAAAAAAAAAAAGGCATTGTTATTGTGCTTAGAAAGAGATAATGTGGAAAGGAGGTGAAAGCAGGGACAGAAAGTAGCAAGTATACCTGTAGCAAGAAGGACAGAGAAAAAGAAGTGGCCTAATTAGAAGAAGAAAGAGAGAGACAGATGATGAGGGAAAGAAAAAGAGGGGTCAAAGATACTAGGGAAAAAAAATAATGAAGCTAAGGAAAATTAGCAGGACAGCTATAAGGCTAAGAATATGGTGCCTTCATTCATGCCACCGTGAATCATGAGAGTAGAATGTTTAGGCTGATTTAATCATCCAAGGAATGTATCATTTCCTTCCCTCGTTTCATCATAATTATTGAGGCACTGGCAACATATAAAATGTGAGGTTCTTGAGCATTAGAACTATTCAGATTTATAAGGTGAAAAGGGCATGAGGAAGTAATATTAATATCTGTTTAACCATAGAACTATATGAATGTGTATCTATATAAGATTTACATAAAGATACAGATCCATCTTTATGGATATAGTTAGAGGAAATAGACTGGCAGGTTTCTCATATTAGTGAAGCTTCAACAAATCAGTAATATTAATTTTAAGTCAGGTTATAATATGTGATATTTCATTTTAGTAATAAAAATACTTGGTAAAAATGGAAATGTATGAACACTTCAGTAAACAATGTATTAACACTTCTTTTAGTAAAATACTAATATGCAGTCTGTGGTGCAAATCAATTTTACTGTAAGAATTTAGAAGTACAAACACAAATAGCGCAACAGAACTTCATAAACAAATAAAGGCAATTTATAGCTGTGGTTTCTCAGCCTCTGTAAGTTGGAAAGTCTTGAAAATGACTTCCTGCTTTTATGTTTCATTAACATAGAAAGTCTTAGTTTTCTGACATGATTAGTATGATATTATTTTTCTCTTAAAAATAAATTAATGGATTTGTATTGGCTTTCACAAATAGCTTTCTGTTTCATATTAGTATGAACTGAACAGTACAGTGTAATGCAGCAAATATTTTCTAGTATAATAGTGAAGCACCACTACTAATCTGATGAATAATTAGGCTATCACTCTCCATTACATGTATGGAAATCATGCATTTATATTTTCTATGTCAGCTGAAGCCAGTTTACCAACATCAGTTCAGACAGAGGCAAAAGACCTCGCCCAAAGTAATCATGCACTGGAGATTTCTGATGGAAAGTTGGTGTTCCCTGTATTTTTGTGAACGGAGAAAGATTTTGTTACTTCATTGATGTTTGCATCAATAAACAAATATATTTTTTTTTTTCCTAAGTAGAAGCAAAAAGAATCTGAAGTGTGAAAAGAAAAATTCGTGTAATTTTAAACTAAAACTAAACTAAATTCAGTGAAACTCAGCCTGGCTCAGGCACTGGGTAAGGCCGCAGAAATCCTGAACAACTGTTTGCCATAGTTCTGCACCATGGAAGACTGGTGATTGTTTCACTAAATAAAGTCCTAACCATCTGAAAATATGCTTAACTAAAGATTTTATTTAGGTTTCTTGAAATGTTAGATAGCAGTTCATTACTAGTAACATTTTAAAAGATTAATGACTTCAGCATTTTATATAAAACATATACCCTGTTTCTGTCAATTGACATTAGTTAATATGTTAGAACTGCTTTATTAAATCACAGTGTGGTGCATATTTGAATCAATTCCTATAAAAGAGATCAGAAAAAAAATATTACATAACAGCCAGAAATGAAAGTTTGAAAATAAGGGAAAATGCAGTTAGGCTTTCCAGATAAATGAAAAACTAATCAACAAAATAACTAAAAGTCAAAATCCATGTATGTTAAGTCTAAAACTCTTTTCTTTTCTTTTCTCTTGGAACCACATGGGAGAAGGATGATGGTGATAAAATAAGTGGGAAGGAAGAGTGTTGGAACAAATGATAAAGGACTGATTTTTAGAATCCACAAATAGGTTTTACAGAAAAACCCACTGAAAGTAAAAGTGGTAGGAATCTTATACCTAAGATTGTGGCTAATATTAGAAAGGGAGTGAATCAGTGTATGAAAATTGGGTAGGAGATGAGGAAAAAAGATGATCTGGTGTCTAACGCACTGGAGTAGGAGTTGGGAAATCTGGATTTTATTCCTAACTCTGCCATAGATTTGCTGTGTGATGTTGGTTACACATAATGAAAATATTTCTCATGGTATGTATGTGGGGAACATGTAGTGGTGGGTATAAGAAAGCATTTTTTGTTTTTGTTTTTTTTACCTTTGTATGTGCCTTGACAGCTTTGAAAATTTAGGTTAGAACTAAAACTGGTTGAGAATTTTCTGACTTTTTTTTTTCCCAAAGGCAAAAGTCCAATTTTTTGAAACTGATTTGTTGGGATTTGAAACAATGTTGAATTGAAGTCTGGATATTGTCAAAACATATCTTTTGACATTACATGAAAGTTTGTGTCCTGTTCAAAAAGAATTTTCACTTATTAAATGTTCCAAAATCCTGCAGATAAAATGTTTAGATTCTGAAAATGTTTTGGCTTGTTGGTTCACGAAAATTTGAATTTTATTTTTTTCATCTCAAATCAGGACAGGAAGAGATTTTGAAATTTAAAATATTCTTTGCAGATGAGAAAACCATTTCCCCTCTAGTGACGACTACTCTGGTGAATATAGATTTTAACTTCATGTGCAACACTGGTATGTCTGAAATGGAGTCAGCTCTTCCTGCTTCCAGGGGCTGGTTCAGTACAGTATAGAGTATCATATTATCATAGTAACATTGGAGAAGGAAACCAAGGGAAACTATAGACAAAGTTGATCAAACGTATATCTGATTTAAGAGGGTACTTGGTCCCGCCATGTGTTCAGGGGGCTGGACTCGATGACCCCTCATGGTCCTTCCACTTTCTATGGTTCTGTGTTAAATTCAGTGAACTGTGGAATGTGCAGGTGAACACTGCACCCATATTCCTACAGTACCTCTGTTTAGCAAATTGGAGTAAACATACTCTTAAAAAATAAAAAGCATTTTCATTTGTCTGGGGAGGATTTGGATGTGGAAGGTCTTAAAACAGATTGCCCTTCAGGGGAACAGGCTTCTTCTCCCTACGTATATGATCCCACCAATAGAAATGGTTAGGTCCAAGTGAAGCAAGTTTAGTTCTAATGACTAAGGACCAGACTCTGCTAAATCTGGAATCTGTTTGTTGACTCCTGGGATGCACTGCATGTTTTGATGGTAGAGTTTGCTTCTATGGATTCAGAGTATTTCACTGATATTCTGAGGGCCATAAATGAGGTCTGTAAATCCCAACAATAGCTCAACACTGTTAATGTGGCAGTTTGTATGCTTTTTCTATATCATTAGGAAAACTGTTTTCTTTTTAAATTGACTGGTGAAGCTGATAATGTTAGGGAGCTATTTTCCCTTGAGTGTTCAGCATTTGTTACAGTTTCTGAAATTCTGTTGAAAGTATTGTAAACTTCATAAAATCATTGTCTCCTGTCAGTTGCAACAAAATCCAATGCACGTGTTTTTGGACAAAAGCCTGGATAGAAAGAAACAGCTTCTGGCTGCTCTGCTGTCTCTTCTAAGTCTGGTGCATTGCTTCAGCTTTGAAGAAAACATACAAGAGATTTCAAAGGAAATTTCTGTATCACTGTTGCTATTATAAATCATTACAGTTCATTGACTAATCTATCTATGAACAAACCCCTACCAGCAAAATCAAATGACTGGGTATGTATAGGTAATGAAGTATCCAATGCCTGGGAGTACTGCCTAACAGTGTAAGACTGTGGCACATCACACTTCTGTTGTATATAAAAAATACTACATTGCAATGATGTTATAGAAAGATAACTGTAGGCTGCCTATGTTTTTGACCCATACTTTTGTAAAGCATTTATGGAAAAAGAACATTCAGCACAGAGAAGGACATAGCAACACCTAGGGACCTGATGATGTGTTCCAGCACATCCGAAATTCCAACCAAGTCAGCCAGCATTGTGGGGTGCAAGGAATACAGGAGTTAGTCTCTGGAGATTATGCAGGTAGAAAGGCAGCTCAAAATACAATCTGCTGGCAATGGGTAGTGCTACAATAGGATGAGATCTCCTCCAAGGTCTCATCATTGTCTACACCCATACCTACTAGAGGTTGAGCTTAGAAGGTAAATGCAGGAAACTTAGATGACAAAAGTCTTGTACCTTGATAAACATTTAGATGCCCTCAACTAAAGAAGCCTTCTCATTTGTTTGGATGACTTACCCTGCTTATGTGTATGTATTTATTTGAATGTATTATGGTTCACTTCAATAGGAGCCTGAAACTCCGCTCATAGCTAGTTCTGCTGAATCTGTTCTGAAGATAGCAACTTAAGCCATTGCAACCAAAAATTGTTTATTTGAGTTCTTAACAGCTCAGTGTCTATGGATTGCCACCTTCATTTTCCAGCTCTCACATTGAGCTCTGTGGCGTACACTGTCCCTTCCTTCTTCTTCCTCATCCTGGCTTTCTTTCATTTATTGTCTTACACACCTCTCCACTTACACACAGGGTATCATTAATGCTTCCATTCCCTCTTCTCCAAGAAGATGTTTCAGATAGGGCGCACAGGACCATTTGTGTTCCTATTCTTACATTTCCAAGTTTCTCAGAGTCCCTTCCTGATTGAGACTAGTTGTGAGAACAACTGTCCCTTAATGGGAGCCTACTTCTCTGCTAGGGAGTATAGACTGATACCACTCAGCCCAAGGGAGAATACTCCTGGAGTACCACTAGCCTTTTTAGTTGCTTTTATAGTCCCTGCTTTAGTAATGATGGAATATTGAGCTCCAAGACTTTAGAGTGAGTGATTTGATAGGTTATGGGGTGGAGTCTGCCTTAATTAATCTTTCACGTTTTACTCTCCCTCCCCCACTTCCTGTTTCACTCCCCTCATCCCCCTCTTCTTTCCTAATAGGCAGATTTTGTTTCAGGGCTTGTCTTCCTTTCACAGTTAAGGAAACAGATTTTCAATTTCTAGGCCAGTTGGCTGAAAGAGTGTTTATTGGCTGTATAAGAGCCTCAACAGAGCTCAGTGCATGGATCTGAGAAGGATTACTAAGGATTGTAGGGCATTTTGCTTCTGTCCAAAATCACTTTAAGGCAGAGTATCAGGTGGCTTGACTGTCTGATGGATCAAGGGAACGGAGTGAGAGGTAGAAGGAGAAGGTGAAAAGGATAAGGGAAGGATTGAGGACAAAGGTAAGAACATAAAACAGTTTGGATAGAGAGGGGGAAGAAAGAAACAGTATTTTATCTGAGCTTTCTATTTCGAAGAGTTTGTATTCCAAAACTAATTGAGCATTCTTTGAAATATATTGATGTACATTTGAGACAAGGTTTGTTGGTTTTAACTTGCTAAGGCCGAATTTAACAAATCTACATTTTACTAAAGAGGACCACATTTAAAAAACTTGAAACCATAAGGGGTTTATTTTTATTTTAAGTCATAAATAAAAATGAATTGGGGAGTCTCTCTTCACCCCCCCTTCTTATTTTGTTACTTAAATCTATACATCTAGAAAATGCTGGCAGTGTCTGTTCACAACTTCAGTGGCAATTCAGAATGGAGGCATATGTAGAACTCTGTGAGGAGATCTGGAAAAACTGCCTGTCCTATACATAGTTCTAGATGCAAAATGGCTTGGATACTGTCAGCTTAAGGAACTAGCTCTCTGTTTGGTATCAATGGCTTCAGTTAAAAGCTTTCTGGGGTATCAGGGTATATTCAGTGAATGGTTCATTTTTATAGAATTTGCTTCCTGGTGTAGTTTCCAGGAGTCTGGGTATGATTAGAACATTCTGCAGAATGCACTGGCTTTTTCTGGGAAATAGAATTGTGGGGGGACTGAGAGAGGAGCAATAGAAGGTCATTAGAGGTTATGAAGTCAATTTTTAACAGACTTAAGTTAAATCAAAATAAGACACTTATTCCAAGGTAAGTACTCACATATTTACTGGTATCAAAGGTGTGAAATACAACCAGTGTAGTTATTTCAGTGCCAGACTGCATGTGGACAAGTTGTAACGTGTAGTTCTTACACTTGCAGTTGTTGCTTGATATAAATATGGCTAAAAGTAAACTGGAAAATAAGGCTTAATTCCTTAAACATTTTTATTTTGATCACAAGGTCTGTGGAACAGGGGACTGTCTTTGGGCAGGTCTGTACCATAGTGGGATTCCAGCAGCAGCTGAAGGGAGATAAACAAAGTACTTAAAATACATTGCATATCTCTAGAGTCTTGCAGATCTGTGGGTATCCACAGTGCAAATCTGTGGGTATCTGTATCTGTGGATGTGGGTGTGGATAACCACAGACCCACTCCTGTGGACTGACCCACGGATGTGGCTTCAATTTTTATCTCCCAGGGTGCAATCCATCGCTGAAGCTGATGCTCTGATCCATGTCAGCAGCACACAGGGAAACAAGGAAGAGTTCTACCCGGTCCTAGCTCAGATCTGATCATGATTTGCCAGCCAATCAGAGTCTCAGTCACAGCAGGCTGGGCCTTGGATAGTCACCACGCACTGTCAGTCAGCCAGCATGCTGGCCTTTTATTGGCTCGTATCACATGACTTCCCTTCTCACTTTTCTTGTCTGCAGTTCATATGCCATGCTGTCAATCAGAGATTTCACTGATGGCCAAGGAAACTGACAGCACAGTGTATGAACCAGAAACAAGAAAAGGAAAAAGTGGGCAGGACCCATGTGAGGAATGAGCCAATCAAAGGCTAAAATGCTGACTGTGAGCCAAAGCCCAGTTGCGGATGCAGTTACAGACGTAAATAAAACCTGGCATGCGGACTGTGGACTGGATATATACTATCGTCGAGAGGATGTGGATTGGATGCAGATTCACATTTTTGTATCCAAGCAGCGCTCTCTTCTTCTGCCTACTGCCTTCTTACTGCAGTGCACTGAGTTGAAGGGGAATGCCCTTCTTTCAACTCAGCACTGGTCCAGTTGCCAAGGTGGTCAGTGATTGACTTCCTGATTGGCTGACTAGGTCTTCACACATCCAATCAGTTGTTCGGGAAGATTGATTTGATGGAGGCGAATTTGCTGCTGTCAGTGAAGATTAGCCCTTTTTGTTCTGTGTTTGTCCTGGCACCTGTTGAGGGCTCCTAGGCATTACTAAAATACAAATAATAATGTAAGGTCTCCTCTACTCTAACGAGAACCCTGCTCAGGAGAGAATAATAAAGCCTCTCCCACCCTGAATCTGCTGTATTTCATGGATGAAAAACTAAACTGTGAACCTTACTATTCAGTTAGATGGGCTAGAACATCATGTGAAGGACCCAGTGAAGAGAAGAGAGAAGACAAGGATTGAAAATTTGTAAACACGGAGCAGAAATAGGATTTGTAGACTGAAGGTAAAGCTATGATTGTAGTATAGGGTAGACATACCTGTGGTATCACAGTTAACAGTAACAGGCTAGACATGTTGATATAGGCTTCAGTGTAGGTTAACAACCTGTGTGTGTACCCAGGGGCCCTGGTAGGCTTGTACTTGGGCAGTAAGTCTGAGTGGAAGCTTAACTCACCATGCCTTCACCATGGTTGTTACCTGTGCTAGCATTAAAACTAGCAAGGAATGTCTACACAAGCTGTAATCACATCTTCACATGCAGTGTAGGCGTAACCTGTGTAACTATGAAAGTCCTGCAGCCATAAGCTTTTGTGAGGTGCAACCCCCTTCGTCAGATGCAAGGAAATAGATTGCAGCTCACGAAAGCTTATGCCCGAAGAAATTTGTTAGTCTGTGGTGCCATAGGACTTTAGTTTTTGCTGTGCACAGATTAACTTAGCTATCTCTCTGGAACTAAAACACACGTGTGATGGTTAGGAACTAATTGAAGGCACACAGCACTATTTTTGTATCAAACTTTCAGCTACACCTCCTTAACAGGTGGCTTGTGCTTGGGTTCCAATGAATGAAGAGGGTGAGAATGTTTTGGATTTTTATGCAGACTGCCATGATCTAGCCACCACAATAATCTTAAAGTTCATAGCAACTGGGAGACAGTGGTGGTGTTTATCCCAGGGATGGCAGTGAGAAAGAGAGTTCATTTTAACTATGTTAATAGTTAATACATTGACAAGTGCTTTAGAAATAATTAAGAGATATGGGTCAATGAGAACCAGCCCACTAGATATAAATGCTTTAAACCCATTCAGAGAAAAGAATATGAATGTCAGTTCAATGGGCCAAACCATGTCCTTGTATCTTGTATTCAGTGTGGTTTCAACTTTGTAACTGACAAAGTGAGAGAAGAATGTTGCTTATGTCTCTATTTTTAACATGCTCTATACATTTTGGTATTTGAAACTCTGACTTGCAAGTCTTCCTTCCTTTGTCAGCTTATATCCATATAAAATCCCGCTTTTCAGTGCTTCTTTTAAATCAACAAAAATGCTAAAGAAGAGACCAGCTGGTGGGAATTTTGTGACACCTCCAAGCATGCAGTATGTAAAATGGTTAAGTAAAGCATGCATATAGTTGCAGCAGTGTAATACATCAAAATGGATCGATAGTTTCAAGAAATACTACTTTTTTATGTCAGAGTGTCACATCATGGAGAAAACCAGATCGTAGTCTTAACTACTGTGATAACAATGATATTACTGTTATTTATAAGTCCATACAGAGAGAACAGGCATCTTGGGAGAAAAGAATTCTGAAGATGCCAGGCAATTACAGTTTAAAAATTTCCTCTGTCAGAAGAGAACAGGGCCAGGCTGTCATTTGAGGCGACCTAGGGCCTATGGCACCAAGCAATAAGGGGTGCTGAGGGTGCTCCCCCAGGGCTGCACTGTCCCCTGCCCCCTCCCCGCTGCTTTCAGCATGGAGCCGAAGGCAGCAGAGAAGGGAGGGGGCCAGGAGCATGTGCATCTGTGCATCCATGTCTCTGCTGAGCTGGCTTGCCACACACCCAGGGAGGGAACAGCTGGCCCCAGGCTGGAGCAGGCCACCCCAGAGGCCAGGCTCTGCTCTCTCACCCGTCCCCTGGGGCAGCTGTTCCTCCCAGGGTGGGGGGAGGCTGTTCCAGAGGTGGAGTGGGAGAGTGAAGCCCAGGCCCTGGACTGGCCCGCTCTGACCTCGGCTTAGGGTCAGGGTGGGAGTGCGGGGCTGGCCTGCCCTCAATCCCCCTGCCGGGGGGAGGCCCACACAGGCTGGTTGCCTAGGGAGGTGCCAAAATTACAGGTCTCTAGGGCACCAGAAAACCTTGGGCTGGCCCTGGTAGGGGACAGCATGGTCTCTTACTCTGTGGCTACTTAATGCATTTGGCTCACCCTGTAATTGGTCAGCATGTTAGTTAGCTAACTAAGAATTAGAATGCTTGTAGCATTAGCTGTCCTCAGGTCATGTATTGTTCTTCTGATCCTTCATTAGATAAGGTTTAAAGTACCTACGGACTTCTGATAGTCATGTGTTATTCAGTCATAAGCCTTGAAACTATGTGGTACAGTCATTTTCTAGCTTCAATCCTTGGGGCATTCTGGGTATAAAGGCAGTTTTTAGGGGCCAGATGTTGGTGCACGCTCAGTTTATAGGTAAGCACCCAAATCTTTCAGAAATCTTTCTCTCCCTTACTTAACATTACCATTAAAACTGATTCCCTGTTTGGAAAAACATGCAAATGTAGAACCAACTTCTACAGCAAATGCTCAGTGGGAAAAAAAAAATTCAGCCTCTAAAGTTTGGTCTTGAAATCATGAATCTCTTTTTCTAGAGTGGGACTGCTACTATATGTGTATACAATGTATAAAATGTATGTGCACAAATAATTACCTGCTCTTGTGTTCGACTGAGTTATAAGTATAAAGTAAGACCAATCTGAAATGTAAAAATATGCTATATTTCTTTTTAAAAATTCCTTTCCACCCCTCTCCTTACTTTTGGTAAAACTGCAGTTTTATTGCAGGATAATATGGTAAAAAGATTCATTGTAAGGGTTACCTAACAATGTTGGTTGTGTTGATGAATAGTTGCAATTAATACATTCCCTTAATTAGTCCGATACCCAGAAGATGCACCTGGCAGGTCATTTTAATACTACAATTGATTTATAGCTGCTAGAGATGATTTTACCAGCTATCTTCAGAGAGCACAATTAGAGAGGATTTCATTTTTGTATGCATTTTCACTGAGGAATAAACATAAAAGGTCTGTGTAATTCAGAACAAAGCAGCCATAATGTACTAATGGTTTATGGATTTTATTAATATTCAGCTAACATTAGAGGCAATTTTAGGGAACAGCAACCTATTTTCTATATGAAGTATGCCATTTTTAATGTCTGAGTGCTTTGTTTAAAAAAATAAACCATGATATGTTAAATGAGTTGCTGCCATCATTTGTGGAAAAAAATATTATAAATGTTGCAACATTTTAAAAAGATATTGGGAGAAGTGTTAATATGTGCTGCATATACACACACAAATGGACAGTGTTTGATACATTCACAATTAATAAAATCATGAATTTATATGCGGACACAAAATATATGTGGCATTTTTTATAACTCTACTGTAGTGTCACACTAGAGTCCTTGTAAGAATTGTGCATACAAAAATATTTTTTCTGGGGCTCATGTGATACCATGCTTTTAAATTTATGAAGCATCTCTATGGCCATGCATAAAATTATCAACTCCAGTTTAAATTTCTGCATTTCTCCTTTGTTTGTAGTTGATGCTTGCAGTTAATTTTTTCCTCTTCGGATTTTTTTCCCATCTCATTGTATTTTTCTCCATGTCCGGTGCTGCAGCAGACAGCATGGCTGCCTTTTGTTAGCTTCTCTGTTTGTGCACTAACATCACTGATGGTATCAGTAGAAATGCGCTCAGCTATAGGAAAAGTATGCGTTAGACAAGGTATTTGGCTAAGACACTAGAATTTTTTTTTATAAGTATAAGAGTATATGAGTATAAGAACAAAAAGGCCTATATTTTTTGTTCATTTGTTTTCTCAAAGCTAAAGTAATATATTTAATGGGAAAAATATAGTTAGAATCCAGCTAAGACTTTAAATTTAGGAGATTAATTGATTGTGCCTTCCTTGCATAACCCCCATGACTATTTAAAATTTGGGGTATCTTGGTGCAGGGAACGCAAGGACTGATCCCTAGATTTGAACAGTGTTTGAGAGTGGCTATATTATGCCCTCCCAAGCTTTGCTCAGCTGAGTACTATATTTCCAATGTCCCTGAAATTTGAGGGCTGTAACTAATTTGCAGATTGCATGTGCCCTGATCCTTAATATGGAGGTGTGACCCCTGGAAACAAGAGGTCCCCTTAACCTCTGCGTCTTGATGAAAATAACTTGGCTTTGGAAGCTAAGGCCTGTTTTTAAAATTAGTACACTAGCTAAATACTTATTAACCTTGCAGTATAAATGAGTGAGAAAATAATTATGCTTCAGTATTTATGAGCAGAGTGGACAGCCTATCTTCTTATCTATTATTTTATAACATCCAAAAGTGTGTGCTAGGCGTCTTACTGTACAAATAAGAAACTGTGTCGTGAAGAGCTTCCAATCTAATTTCAGACATGATGCAACAAATGGGTTGAGGAGGGGACTGTAGCAAAACAGTAGAGAGAGTCTGGTGAGTAAGGACAGTTGTTAAAGCAGTAAGATTACACAGTTAAGGTCTGATTCAACTATTGGAGTCGATAGAAATTGGATTAGGTCCTTTCTTGGCAAAGTTTAATTCACAGCAGGCTGAATGTTGTTTTTACCAATGTTTAGAAAAAGATATCTTATTTTTAGTAATTTCTTACAAGCTCTGCAATAGATTTTTAAGAGGAGGGTGTGAGAAGAAGGTAGTGGCTTTGCAGACCAGGGCATTGTAAACATTGTTCATAGAATGGAAGAAAGTGTGAAGATGGTTGTGGGAGCATAGGTTGAATTGGGGTTGCCAAAGTGGGGTTAGGATTGCCATAAAAAAAAAAAACGGTTGGATAGGGATAAATAGGAAGGGGCCAAATTATGTAAATCCTTGAAGGACAAAACTTCTGGAGGACTATATATTCTACCTGATATAACAAGTGGAAGTCAATGAAAGGATTCAGAAAGCCATGTGTGACATGTTCACATCAGTAGGACAGGAATGTAATTTTTGGTGACTGCGTTTTATATGACCAGATTAATTGATTCTGAGGCCAGAAGGCACAATTGTGATAATCTAATCTGACCTCCTACATAGCACTGGCCATATCACTTCCCCCGAATAATTCCTAGAGTGCATCTTTTAGAAAAACATCTAATCTTGATTTAGAAATTGTCAGTGATGGACAATCCACTATGACCACTGGTAAATTGTTCAAATGGTTAAGAACTCTGACCATTAAGAGTATTTTGCCATACTTCCTGTCTAAATTTATCTAGCATGATTTTCTGATCACTGGATTTTGTTAACCTTTCCTTAGACTGAAAGCCCATCATTAAATTTTTGTTCCCCAAGTAGGTACTTAGAGATGGTAATCAAGTCACCCCAGGCCTTCTCTTTGAGCAGTTTAGTCTCTCTATTTAGTTTAAGAATCACTACGAGGAATGTCTTCTAATACCTTAATCATTCTCCCAGCTTTTTTTGTGAACTGTCTCCAATTAATTAGGATCTTTTTTGAATTGTGGGCACCAGAACTGGAGACAGTATTCAAAGACCAGTCACACCAGTGCCAAATACAGATGTAAAATAACTTCTACTCTTAGGGTATGTCTATACTGATGGCAGCAAATTTGTCACCCCGGAAGTCCTGGGGGTTGGGGCGTAGGGGAAAGCCAACAGCAAGCAATTTGCTGTTGGCTTTCCCCTAAAGTATAATGGTGGCTTAGAAAGTTGCCACTGGTTACACAAGGATTTTTATGTTCCTTGCGTAACCGGTGGTCAACTGCCATCGAATTTCCCCCAAATGCAGATTAGGGCTTACTCAGAATTCCCATTTTTGTATCTGAGGATTCCATTAGCAATTTTGACTACAGCATCACAGTGGGAGCTCATTTTCAGCTGATTATCCGCTACAACCCTAAATCATTTTCAGAGTTACTGCTTTCCAAGATAAAATCCCACATCCTATAGATATTATTTACATTCTTTGTTCATAGATGTATACCTTTACATTTACTGGTATTCAAACACACGTTTAAGATGCTTGCCAGCAAACTAAGTAATGTAGATTTCTCTGAAACAGTGACTGGTCCTCTTTATTATTTACCACTTCCCCAATTTTAGTGTCATCTGCAAACTTTCAGTGATTACACTATGTTTCCTTCTGGGTCATTGATAAAGATGTTGAATAGCAGAGAAACAAGAACTCTATTGGACCACTCTGGAAACAGACAGTTTGATCAGAATTCCCTTATTATAGTTACATTTTGAGATTTATCAGTTAGCTATTTTTTAATCCATTTATTATGTGCTGTAGTAATTTTATATCATTCCAGTTTTGTAACAAAAATGTGTGGTGGTAAATTCAACTGTTACAGAAACCTAAATATATTATGCCAACACTGTTCCCATTACCAACCAAACTTATCTCATAAAAAAATATCAAGTTAGTTTGAAAGGATTTATCTTCTGTAAACCCATGTTGATTTGGATTAAGTATATTATTTTCCCTAAGTTCTTTCTTAATCAAGTATTATGTCAGCTGCTACTTCATCTTGCCAGATATTGATGTCGGGCTAGCAAGTTTATAATTATGGCCCACCCTGTTTACCCTTTTGATGAAAAATTGGTACAGCTTTAGCTTTCTTCTAGTTTTCTGGAATTTCTTTTGTGTTCCAAGATTTGTTGAAAATCAATGCTAATGGTCCAGCAGTTTTCACAGACATCTCTTTTAAAACTCTTGGATGTAAGAGTTATCTTGACCTGCTATTT
The DNA here is from genome assembly GCA_007922195.1 of Podocnemis expansa. Taxonomy (NCBI): domain Eukaryota; kingdom Metazoa; phylum Chordata; order Testudines; family Podocnemididae; genus Podocnemis; species Podocnemis expansa. The sequence continues at coordinate 35,713,441 of ML681984.1, read as the reverse complement.
AAAATATGTCCAATTTTAGAAGCTTCTGTTAAACATACTCCAGATCCAGGTGGACTGGATAGAGTACACTATATAATGAGACTATATCATCTGTTTTCCCCCCCAAATACTGAACAGATATATTTATTGAACACTTCTGCTTTTTCTGCATTATTGATAATTCCATCATTTCCATTTAGTAATGGACCAATACCATTGCCAAATTCTTTCTGTTCCTAATCTATTTAAAAAGCTCCATATTTTCCTTAACTCTTCTGGACAGAGGTTTCTTCTTGTGTCCCTTGATTTCCCTTACTAATTTTCTGTAATTCCTAATCTCAGATTTTTATTAATTACTGTCAACTTTCACTTTCTTCCATATGTTATATAATTTACTCTTTTAGCATTGCTTCACTTCCCCTCTAAATTTTTTTTAAACCAGCAACAGTTTTCTTCCTCAGTTGTGGGATTGTGTCTTTTTGGGCGTCTAGTAAAGTGTTCTTAAATTATTCTATATCATTTACATTTTTCTGATTAAGTTCTTCCTCCCAGTTGGTTTGGCTCATAATTGTTTTCAGCTTTGTGAAATTGGTCCTATTAAAGTACCAAGGATATATATATTGCTGATCTGAACTATAGTCTGTTTCCACATTTTAGAGGTATTCAAGTCATAATAACTTTACCTAAGACACTAATATTTTTAGTTAATGTTATCAGTTCCTCTTTATCTGTTAGGACAAGGTTTAATAAAAGGTCTATTGTGTTGGCTGTGGTACTTTTTGAATTAGAATATTGTCCACTGTAATGTTTAGAAATTGCAAGGAAGTTTTTAGTGGTAGTAGCATAAGATCTTCAGCATATGTTACTCAGCTTGACATCCTCTGTGACCTCTTTGTTCACCCCTCCCCTTCATAGGGGTGTTTGTTTGTTTGTTTGTTTGTTTGTTTGTTTGTTTGTTTGTTTGTAAAGGAGGCAGTTGTCCTAGTGTAATTTTGATGATCTGTTGAAAACCATGTTGTGTCCCATCTTGTGCTTTAGCTATAAGCCCTGTGGTTCACAAGAAAATGATCCTGAAAGTGTAGAGGTTATGAATGATGCAGAAACAGGTAATGTCAATTTGTTGTAGGGTACCACAGTGTGTGTCTCTCCTTTTATGCATGCTCAATCCTTTCTAAATAGGTTATAATGATTGATGTTAATATTCAGATCATGCGATTCATCCTATCAGTATTCAGTAATACCAGACAGACTGAATTCATGCTCATAATTGAACAATTCTTATTCCTTTTATTTGTACCCAGGATCCTATCATTAGTATATAGACAGTTGAAGAATGTCTTGATTAATTCTGTTCTCAACAGCTCTGTTTTGTCCTGAGTACTCATATCATCCCCCCCCCTTTTTTTTTTTACTCCCTAGGCCTTTTCTATTAGTTTAGCTCCTTCATGACTACTTTAGCCAGTCTGTCCCCAGTTGAGATTGGTCTCTCTCCTAAGGTGGAAGCCATTCAAAATTATACAGCTCCTCTCCCTCTAAAAGGTAGACAATGTCCTGCAAAATCAACAGCCTCTACCACTTATGTACTTAATGATTCAGTTGGAGAATCTTCTTCCTTTGCACATGGGACAGGAAGGATCTCTGAGAAGATTGCTTGGAAGTTCTTCTTTATCCTATTTCTGAGTTACTGGAAGTCCTCTACTATCAGGGATATCCTACAGTGCAGTCTCTTTACTGTTATTAACCATTGCCAATGGATCCTTGCCTGTGGACTTTGTAAGCCCTATTCAGTCTTCAGGTGAGGTTTCCTGTTGTGGCTTTAGGAAGGCTGCTGACTGTCCTATTGTCCCTTCTAGAATGTATTTCTGATTTTTCTGGGTGTTGAGTCTCCAGTAAGGATCTTCTGTCTTTCTTAGGTGGTTGGAGAATTTTTCATGGGTAAGCTTGATTATATTCTTTTCTTCTACAGGTGGGGCTGAGTTTCCATCTGTACTTGTGTTCCTAATATCTGTCTGTCCTCTTGGAACTGATAGACCTAAAGTGGTATCTTACCCTTTTTTTTACACTGGAGGCTTGGTATCCTTCTGAAACTTTTAGTTGTGTGGCATTCCATTGTTTCTCTTCTCTCTGCTGGCCACAGTTTGCCTATCCTTATCTCTCTCCAGCAGTGCAGAATACTGCTTATGACACCTTGCCTGTTGTGGTTACCAACTGCCAGGCCTCCTTTCTGACTCCCTCTTTCACCACTTCCTTTATTGCCATATCCGTTCTTCCTTGAGCCTTGAGTATAGCTTTTTCCTGAATCTGGTTATGTAGGAACTCTTCACTTCTTTGATTCTTGGTAACATTTCACTTTGCCCTTCCAATTCAAGAACTTATTTCTCCAGCACAGTCATCAACTTGCACTTTGTGCACATGAAATCCCTTCTGTCTTCAAGCACGAAGGAGAACATGGCACATCCATTTCAGGTCATTAGCACTGTTTCATCATTGGCTAGGCTGATATTACATGTAGTACTGAATGCAGAATGAAAGCCTTTCACTCTCCCTGTCTCAGCTCCCACTGAAACTCTCTGATTAGCTACCTCTTTTCATATCTCTTGAGTTTACTGAACAAGTGACTTTATATAAAAAGTCTTTCCTTAGTTTTAGCTCTGCTTTGCTCAGCTATGCTTCTCACCACGAGGGAGAGATTAACCATTCACAGACTTCAAACAGCTGGGCTGATCAAAGTTTCAAGGCTAGAGCCTTGCGGCCCATAGCAAGGTATTGATCAAAGGTCCCCGGGCTTATTCAGGAGCCCGTGGCTCAGCCGTGTAACCTGTATAGAGAGACCAAATGAACAATTGGGGTCGTGTGTGTGATGTGATGTGATGTATTAATATAGATCATGTTCCTTGCAGAGAGTTTTTGCCATCTAAACAGCAATAACTATTGGAGTTTAGAAAAGTTCTGGAACAATAAGTCGTGTTTTTTGGACAGAACTGGAATTTGCGGGTGAGAGGGAACTCAGGGATGATCACCAGCTTATACACTTGACTGTCAGGGAGATACCAGTTCTGGATGACTTCTTCCAAGAAAGGCTTTATAGCCTTATTTTCTGTTTTCCAAAGAATGAAATGCTTTCCCGTAGGATTTTTTCATAAGAGTTGGTAATCAAGGGCTGCTCCAGAGTCCACTGAAGTCAGCTTCCATTAGATTCAATGGGCTTTAGATCAGGCACTTAGTTCTTGGAGTCAAAAACCAGCATAGAACTGATTTGGCACATAGTTGCTGTTCCTAAAATGCTTCCCAGTTACAAATCTTTTCCATGAGCCTTGTGAAGCCTCTATAATGAGGACTTGGAGTATACCATAATTCTAATCAATCAGCAAAATTAGTGTAAACATAATTTAGCTGCACTATTTCAAGGCCTAAAATTACTAAATTAAAAGTGAGATGAGAATAAAAGTGCATAAAACAGTACTAACCATGATTCAGAACAAGTAGCTTTTGACTGTTTAGTCTAGAGCAAAAGGGAAACAAACATTTCCAATTGCAAAGTTAATGTTAACATATGGGGTTTTGTTTTTCAAGGATTTTAGTGAAGATTTACAATTATCATAGGACTGAGTGCAGTTTGTTTGCTCCCCACAAAAGCAGAGATGATTTTTATTGACCAATCTTTGAGCCGAGAGATTAAAGAAAGTACTGCATGAGCAGAGAAAAGGATAACACCATGGGGGTCAATAGGCTTACTGCTACTTGGAAATGAAAGTGAACCATTCCACTGGGAGATAGGGTAATTTAGCATTCTTACTGGGAACTCAAGAGTTTTGCCTTTCTTTCTTTCTTTCTTTCTTTCTTTCTTTCTTTCTTTCTTTCTT
>ML681984.1:35532400-35709589 GCA_007922195.1 Podocnemis expansa | reverse complement strand
CTTTCTTTCTTTCTTTCTTTCTTTCTTTCTTTCTTTCTTTCTTTCTTTCTTTCAGAAAAAAATTATTCATCTTGCTTACAGGTTTCTCCATGACTTAATAGTATGGCAATAATATGAGGTCATTTAGAGGGCACTAGATTCGCCAACATAATTCTGCACAGTGCTTTTTAGTCCAAATGGCCTGGCTGTCACACATTCGCACTGTTGATTGAAATGTTTCTGGTAGACTTTTGGAATGCAGTCCGAAGGCTTAGTGACTCAGTATTTTCACCATGAATACATTTCCTATCTCAGCAAAAGTTTCTATAAACTACACCAGAGTTAGTTTCTTTCTGTTCCTCCCTGAAACAATATGAACTTCACACAAATCTGGTAAAACTGTGTGAGCTGAAGGAGAATGAAAGCCCCCAGGTATACATTTTTATTATTTTCCATGACATCATCATCATCATGGCTTGTCTCTATGACTCTTACAAAATAACCACATAAAGACAGAGCAAATTTCTCTTCAAATAACCATTAATATTGATCCTTCCCAGGGTATGAAGTTGTGTTTTTTCTTCATTGATGAAACATGCTTTTCTCTTTCAATATTCATAGTATTCACATGTCGTCTTCTTTAGCTCTCTGAAAAATTGTCAAAGAAATCTGATTAAAACTGACCAGTTGTAGTTATTTCATTCTTTGCCAAAGACAGATTTGGGAGTTTTGATATTTTTAAAGTCTTTACTTAAGTTCCTGCAGACAAATAGAAAATGATTATTAACTTCTTAATGTGTTCTAAGGTCTAAGCTGGCTAAAAGTTTTCAGAAAGCTCACAGTGTTAAAGGAATAGCAAATGTTATCAAATGATATATGTGTTACATGAGAAACTACTTAGAATGTACCAAACATTTTTAATTCTCAAAATAAATTAATTTATAACACATTATGAGAAAGCAATTAAGTATATATTCACAGCTCTATTGACTGGTCTGTTCTCCCAAGGTTGGCTTTCCTAATGATATTTTCTGATTTAGGCCTTTCCTTAATCCAGAGACCTGCCAACCTGTCTTTGTATGTCTGTTTCTAAGACTCCACCTCTCTGCTTCCATTATTTGCTCACTGTTTTAAAGATCAAGGCTGAAATCCTAGGTCCATTAAAATTGGTAGCAATGCTTCTATTGACATCAGCTGGGGTGGGCAAAATTTTTAAGAAGTGACTAGTGATTTTTGGGTGCCTCCATTTTACCTATCCATAAATGCTATAGCATTTATAAAATAAGTCTGAAAATAAATGAAGTAACTGTGCTTCCTAAAATTTTAAAATTATGTGAAATCAAGAGAAATGTTCTTGTGTCATTAAACTCCATTTTTTTCTGTAGGTGAAAAATCTCATCCACTGTGACTTCCTTGTCAGCAATACATAGACTTACATACACTCAAATTGTAGGATTCATTTGTCACCATCACCCGGTATTGGACTTGTGTTTTCTAGTTCAAAAGGCATGTGTTATTTTGGGGTGTACACAGGAGGAGGCAAGTGATTAAAATTTTGAGTAGGACTAATCTAGTGGTGGCATTCTTTGTGATATAGTGTACCTTAAGCGTACCATTGGAAGAAAATTATTACTCTAGAAAGTCTTAAACTTCACTGTTAGTGTTGTCATTCAAGTACTGAAGAGATATTGTCATATATATTGATGCCAGCTGACTCAAGTGTAGTCAGGACCGTCTGGGGGGGGGGCAAGAGGTGTGATCACCCCTGGCCCCACAGTTCTGTGGGCCCCACGCTGCCCTACGGTGAGCAGGGCAGCATGAGGCCCACTCCGCTGCCCCCTCCTCCCCTGCTGCGATGTTCTCTGCCCCTGCCTGGCTGCCTTCAGTGTGAAGCTAAAGATGGCGGGGCAGGCCTCAGATTGTGGAACCCCGTCTCTGCTCTGGTTTGTCCCTCCGCACCCCCAGGGTGGGGAACAGCCAGCCCAGGGGCAGGGCGGGAGAGCTGGCTCCTGCTGCTGCCTACAAGTGGCAGGAGACTCAGAGCCAACTCCTGCCACTTGCAGGCAGTGCCAGGAGCTGAATCCAGCTCCGAGGCCCTTGCAGGAGGCTCAAAGCTGGAGTCGACTCCTGCTGCTGCCTGCAAGTGGAAGGAGTCGGCTCTGAGCCTGCTGCCGCTTGCAGGCAGCGGCAGGATCTGGCTCCAGCTTCAAGTGCGGCAGGTAGGAGATGCAGGTAGGAGATGCTGGCCCCAATGCAGCCATACCCCTGCCCCTGGGGGTGGAGTGGCTGGCTCAGGGGAGGCGCGGGAGCATGGGGCCTGGACCCCTGGCTGACCTGCCTGCCCTACTCCTCTACACAAAATATCATCATCGCGTATGCTATTTTTTTCCTCAACAAAAGAGGAAGTGAACTTCAAGGAGGAAGAAAGAATGACCCTTTTGCTTTCAGAAATACTTTTGAGAAGTTCATCTTTAACTGCAGTCTTTGTGCTTTGCTTTTTCGAAGAAATTTGCCATATGTGAGGGGTGTCTCTCTCTGCTTGGCATTTTGGGATTCACTTTGCTACAGTATCCAAGTAACCGTAGAGGATGGTAAAGGAAAAAAAACAAAACAAAACTCTGTTCTTGAATGACCCAATGGACTAGGTCAGTTAAATTGTGTCAAATTAATAATGGATATAAAATAAAGATAGCACATCTAATATACCTCAGAGCTGTTTCAGCAGAGAAGGTATTGGGGGAGAAGAGAGTTAGTGCTTAGAATAGTAAGAGACCCTTAGGGTGTCAACTTCAACCAAATTAAAAATGTGTGCCAGCCTCAAGTTGGCATGCTTGAGTTCACTTCACTCCAGTCAATGAGACACCTTAGCACAGTAAGCACAATAGAGACAAAGAGATGCCTTACCTCTGACAGAGAGAGAAAAGAGTTCTTTGAGATGAAATGTTAACATAAGAAGTGAAAATGGTTTGTGGTAGTCTCAAGCTGGCTCTTTTGGGTTCACTTTCCTATAGTTACTGAACTGTAGTGCCGTACCTTAGCAGAGGAGTCTTCAATAAAATTAGAGATGGAGCCAAAGATGACAAAAAGACGTGTGAGAGAGAGAGAGAGAGAGAGAGAGGAGAGTTCTTTCTCATAAGAAGCTTAACAAAAGTGGATGAACTGGTTTATGTGAATACTAGTTTTCTTGTGGTCTCAAGCTGACGCCTCGTCTCCCTTTACTATAGTCAGTAAGTTACTTTAGCAAACAAAAAAGAATGAAAATAGAGAATGCTAGAAACAGATGGGGAGAGAGAGGGAGAGAGAGAGAGAGACCTCTTTGACTGCAGAAAACATAACACATAATTTCTTATTCTGTTTCCATATTTGAAATATTTTATTTTTTATAAGGCAAAAAAAATGCCAAAGTTGAAATTATTGGCAAACTAAAAATTCATTCAATAACTAAATTAAACAAATATAATTTTATTTGCGTAAAAACTTGAAGCTCAGTTAAATGACAATAGGCTCAGAGAAAAGGGCTTTGAATTGCCTTTGTTGCTTTTTGCGAAGAACTTACTGGAGCATGCTATTGATATTTCACAAATAAAAATAATAATAGCTAAATACAGGAAATTCTGTTGTAATAATGAATTACTTTTATATCCTTATTCTCGTGCTACAGTGAATTGAAAAAGAAAACCATGAAGATGGAGACATTTTTTACTGTTGTCAGTAATGGTGAAGAATTAACCCATGTAGATTTCATACCTAGGATCATGTGACACTGTTGATTGGGGCAGCTGTTTCAAACTACATGTTTAAGTTATATCAGGGGTCTCAAACTCAAATCACCATGAAGGCCACATGAGGACTAATAGAGGGCTGCATGAGGATTAGTATGTTAGCCCAAGGGCCGCACCACTGCAACCTTTCCATACAATGATATTGCAAATATTGGTAACGATCATGTCATTGCAGGCCGCAGGAAATAGCTGAGGGGCCATGTGTTTGAGACCCCTGAGTTAGATGGTTACCTAAGCCTACACAATCTAAACCTTCTTTCCTTTGTTTTCATTGTAGTGATTGGAATTTCATGGAGCTTATGTTCTGCTTCTCATTTTGACTGTAAATTTTAAGAGGAACTTCTCTGATCTCCATTCTTCTTGGGTTTTGATGTTTTGAAGCCAAGTGTTTAAAAATGGTGTGAAAAAGAAAGAAACTTTGCATTATTAATTATTTAATCTTTTAATGTTCAATGAGCCAACTTCTAAACTCCCTATGATGACATATTTTCTCAGAGGAGAGGTCACATTAGGTTTCAAAGGTTTAGGCTTTGTTAATGGGACCCTAGGGTCCCATTAGCAAAGCCAGCGGTGGCTTTTATTTGGTTTTGTAAGGTGAGTAGATAAAAATCAGTTTTCAAGGCTGTAGTTAAGAGGTCCATGGAAATTAGCAGGGTCTTTACATTTCTTGGTGACTAACATCATCCTGAACATTATGACGATGTACAAACAGCAATCCCTGTCTTTAGAGAGAAATGCTGTGGGAGAAAAATCCCACTTCTCCCATGAAAACTCATGATAAATACATTTGTCAGTCTTTAAGTGCCACAGGACTCCTTGCTTGTTTTGCTGAACTAGACTAACACGGCTTTAGAGAGATGCTGTAGAAAGGAAGGCAAGGCCTGAAGTCACAAGTTGTTATTTTCCTAATGCATTAGGCAAACTGTGAACTTTCTAAACTCAACAGAAGTTTCTTTATAACACATGAATGGATAGATAGCAATGAGGAAAAACAACCACTAGGGATGGAGTTTAATTACAGTGGAAACTGCCCATCAGGAATTTGGACATAATGAAGGTGCAGTTATAGAGACTACAAAAAGCTCTTGATTTTTCGAACACTTTACAAAATAAAGTTGAGCGCAAATCCAATTATACTGAATTTTTCAATGAAGTTGGTCTGTGGAGAAAAATAACTGTACTCAAAGAAATTTAATAGTAAAGCATCCCTGAACCAAAGTGATTAGAGGCTGGAGAGGAATACAATAAAAATATTCTAAAATTTATTGAAATATAGTTAACAAACAGGGTGGCTATAGGGAGGATCTAAGTGAAAAGTGAAATGACATGCAAACAAATTTCAGTTTGTGGGCTGTTGAGGAATGCTTGCCTTCATCTATTTGCTATTATTCCTGGTAGGTGATTTGCTCACTTAAGTAATGTTGTGTTTTTTCTGCTTCTTAGCTGGATGACTGAAAGCTTTTAAATAATAGCATAGCAAATAATGAACAATGAGGAGCAAATATCTATTTACAATATGGATTTTTGTTCCTAAAACTTTGGGGATTCAACAACCATCTGGAAGCCATTCAAATCCTCAAGAACAAGTGAATAGCATGGGACAAATAATAGTGAACTTGTTTTTTACTTACCAAAAATATTCACAAATAATTTTTTCATTGACAATCAACCCCTGGTTAGATTTGCCACACAGACAGGCTTAGTGTATGTTGTTCCCATAATTATCCTAAGGCCTCTCATGAAACTAGAAGACCATATTAAGGTTGGGAACCTTCTGTGCCTATAATGAAACCTGGTATTTACAGGATATTGAATCTAAAGTGAGCGATGTATGAGAAACCAAAGGAATCATGGTTCTCTCAAATGGTCTTATTTGAGCTACGTTTTACTACATATTATGTCCCACACACCGGTCTGGGAAAGTTTCAGGGTAGATGACAAAAACAATAGAGGTGGGGAAATAACATGGTTCCAAATCTGCCCTTCACTGGCTTGCTGAATAATATCAATATTAGCTTGTTGAAGGCTACACTCTCTCTGCTCTACTTCAAAAGGACATGGCCACAAGAGTAGCACACATGCATAGGGCTCAGCCTTGGACAGTAGCTTGAGGGCCAAATGCCTTTCATGTTCCAGTGAAACTGAGTTGTAAGAATTACATGGACTGACCACATGTCAGCAGAAATGAGTGCTGAAACACCCTATGCAATATTAACCCTTTTGCTAGGTAAAGAAGAAGGGTGGGATGCCACAGAATGACAGTAAAAGGGGACAAAAATTGGAAAACAACTTAATATGGAAAATTAAAATAGCCAAAGAACAGGGAAAGCAGAAGGTGAAAGAACATGAGAGATAATACACAGAAAAAAGAGGACAGCAATCATGCCAGGCATGACAAAAACTGGCACCCCTTACAAGTTCATCATAGTGGAGGCTACACTGACCAAGGTCTCGTCATGTAATCACATTATTGGTGTGGAATGTAACATGAAAAACACACCAGCCCCAACATTTCAGTTTTCAAAGGAACAAATATCCAAGTGAGTTGCCTCCTGTGTGCTGGAAAAATCATTTCCTGAGTTTTAAGGGCAAAATCAAATTAACTACAGAAGCACTAAATCAGAATATTCACCATTTCTTTTCCTGGTAGAGAGGAGTGAGTGTGTGTGTGTGTGTGTGTGTGTGTGTGAGAGAGAGAGAGAGAGTGTTTTGTCAATCTGCTTAGACCAGGGTGGCCAAACTTACGGAACTCGAGCTGCACAGATCGATTATTAAACCTTCGAGAGCCGCACTGAGGCATATAACCACATATTTTTACCTATTCCAAAATTATTAAGCTTAAAATTTATTGCTCATTTTAATTTTATCTTAAAAACAGGGCAAATATTGATCCTGCTAATGTCAGATTCTAATAATTACTTAAGGTTACCATGAAAACTAGGTCTATACAGTAAAACTTAGCTGTCGCTGGATGCAGAATACTGCAGGCTAGTAGCAAGAATTTTAAAATCTGGGCAGTAATTTGTCAATGCAGTACGTAAAACCTCTCACAGATGCTGATCTCTAAGTATTGCACAATGTTTTGATTTAACAAATTTCATTGTGGAATACAATGCTTCACAGCAGTAAGTCTTGCTAAAAATTGAAACTAATCAACATTGTTTTAAACTTTTCTCCTTTGTATTTTCCTTTCTTAGCATTCAATTCATGCTTAGGACTTGTAAAACACAATTTTAACGGAGGACTAAGATGCATTAGGGCCTGTGAGAAAATCTGAACATGCCATAGCTTCCACAACCATGCCGCACTCCCCCCTCCCCCTGTTCCTGCATCCCTGCTGTCTCTTAATATGCTGCTGCTTCAGTGCTGTCCCTGACCATTGCTCACTTCTGCTGTCTCCCACCATGCTGCCCTTCCCTGCAATGTTTCCTCTAAGCATGTGATACAGCTTAGCAACTTTTGGATGCAGCTGAACAAGTTCCCTCCTGGTTCCCCAACCTGGAGCTGAGCCCCTGCTCATCGGCTCCCTAAGTGCATCCATAACTTGCTCAGCTGCATCATCAGCTTAGAAGGAACATTGTTCCTGTCTCCCATGACAACTCAACTGTCCTGGGAAATGCCTTCCTACTCCATACATGGCCCAACACTTGTCTTTCAAAACAGGCTTGTTTTTGTGGAATAGAATTCTGCAGAAAATAATTCTGAAGTGGTAGGATGCTATGCAAAACAGCTACTCCTTTGTCCCAGGGGCGTTGCTGCCCCAGGCAAGCACCCGGGGCACCGGCCCAGGCCATGCCGCCTGTCAGGAGGCCACGCCACTGGCCACAGGCCACGGCCCCTGGCCAGGGATGGGATCCCTGGCTGGAGATGGGGTCAGGAGCAGTCTCTGTGGCCGTGAGTGGCTGAGCCCTGGATCCCCTGCCCATAACGGGGCCACCGCGACCGTGGGTGGCTGGGCCCTGGATCCCCGGCTGGGGACGGGGCCAGGAGCAGCCTACGGGGCCGCCACGGCTGTGGGAGGCTGAGCCCCAGATCCACAGCTGGGGACGGGGCTGTGTGGCCATGGGCAGCTGGGCCCCGGATCTCCAGCCTGAAGGGTCCAGAGACAGGGAGAGGTGGGACCCCGCCAGACCCGGGGCAATGACGCCGGGATTTGGGGCACATGTCCTGTGTGCCCGGCGCCAGAGATACCCCTGCCTAGTCCCAGTTCCTCCAGGTCTCTGAAAAGCCTCAACTGTTCAGAGCTCTAAAGAGGTAGCCACGTTAGTCTAGTTCAGCAAAACAAACAAGGAGGTCTATGGCACTTCTAAAGACCAACCCATTTATTTATTGTATGAGCTTTCATGGGAGAAATGTGATAAATAAATGGGTTGGTCTTTAAAAGTTCCACAAAACTCCTTGTTTAAGTGTCCAGAGCTCGATCTACAGGTTTCTGTAGAGTTGGCAAGAAGGAGTAGGATTCTTCATTGGCTTATTCCTTCTCCCTCTGCTACAATGGAAGACATGTTAACCTCTTTTTCTGACTACCATACTTGTAAAGGGAGTGCATGAGGTGCCCCTAAATTTGTAAAGTTCTGTGGACAGGACTGAGACTGCAATGGCATGTGGTATAAGGTAAATACAAAACAAACCCACCCAAACCAACCAGACCAAAAGAAAATAAAAATATACAAAGTACACAAAAATAAATAAAGCAAAGCAAAATAAAATCTGCACTGAAATCTATGAAACAGAAAATAACAATAATGTGTTAGTCTTTAAGTCCTTAACAGCTTGCCTCCTGCCTGACCCCCTCAGTCATTTCCCTCAATGTCTCCATTCCCTGAATTTCCCTTCTGTCCTGAGACCCCCGACCTCCCCATCGCTTCTCTGAGCTGCCCAGAAGCTCCTCCTGTAGCCTTCTCTGAGTCGGGACTGCTGTTCCCTCTGTCCTCCCCACCCCTTTCCTGAGCTGTCAGCTGCTGTTATGTGCTCTCTCCTCCCCAGTCCCCCGCCTCCTCTGAGCTCTCCACTGACAGCTCACTCTTCCTCCCCACCCCTCCTTTGAGCTGCTGGCCGCAGAGCTACCTGACAGGCCAGAGATTTTAACTTGCTCGCGAGCCGCACTTTTTCTTTGAAGAGCTGTATGTGGCTCGCAAGCCACAGTTTGGCCACTCCTGGCTTAGACTATGGAGACAAATTTGAATAAACTAGGGTTACCAGATACCAAAGCATGGAAAGGAAGACAGGGAAGTATTAAAAGGAGGACATCGGAGGATACATGGAGAAAATGAAGTAGTAATGTAATATTCTTCTGTTTTTAGGGGGCCCTGGAATGCTTCCCCCTAAAAATAGGGTGTTTTGGGGCATTCCAGTATATTTTAACCCCTATAAGTAAAAAATCAGACAAAATCTTTTTTTTTTTTTTTTAAATGCCTGCGGGACAGAGTCCTCCTTTTGCCTGACATTTGGTAGCCCCCAAGTAAACATGCAGCAGACTAAATGCCTCTGCCCCCCAGAACTAGCACTTCTGTTTAGAACACTGTATGCCCTCTAGTTTTTTTTAAGTGACAGAAGTTGTGACCTGTTCCCAGATAGTTTATGTATTAATAATTGGTGCCCACTATCTGCCAAGAACAGTGCACGTGCTTACTGTCTTTATTTCTTTTTATCAGTCAGTTTCACTGGTTTTGGTTTTGATGAAGTGAGTCCTAGGGTGTGTTCACACAGCAGTCTTATTTTGAAACAACAGAGGTTGTTTCAAAATAAGAAATGCATGTTCACACAAGGTACTGTTGTTTTGAAACAATGAGTTCCGCTATTTTTGAAACAACGGCGTTGTTTCGAAACAACTTAAACCCAATTTGGTGACGAAACAACGTTGTTTCAAAATGATTGTTTTGAAACAATCCCATCTGAACATGTTATTTCAATACGACGGTGACTCGTTTCAAAATAACTGTTGTCCAAACATTCTATTTCGCTTTGAGCTTTTTCCCTTAATTCGAATTAACATTTTCTTAATTTGAATTAACTTATTTTGAAATAACACCTTATTTCGAAACAACTTGTATCGAAATAACCCCTGTGTGTGAACATAGCCCTAGTGATTGTACTGGATTGAATAAATTGCATTTTTCATTTGTATTAGTTGATTATTGTTTGCAGGGTCAGGGCTATAGATAGCTATTCAAACATAAGTCTTCTCATGGATACCCTTTTGTCAACTAGATAGTGACTGCTAGTATCTACCAAAAGATATTCGAAGACATTTGGATAATCTGAATGACTTTTCAGGGGTTTAATCGACCTCCTCTTTCTTGATTATGATTTATCTTCTGTATATATTAATGTAGACACACTTTGTTGACTCGGAGAATAGTTATCCCACCTGCTTGTGAAGCTGCAATAATGCAGACTCATGGATACATGCAGGAGTACTGTGGCCCTCTTTGCTGAAATAGATCAAGAGATACAACTTCTTTAAACAGAGATTTCTTGCATGGCAGGATATTGTCATCTGCCTAAGCAACCAAGCTATCTTGTGTATAAGGGTTTCTTGCTATTTCTGCTATGTTCCTGCTACCATGTAATGTCCAGTCTGAATTAACACAACTGGAGCAGATGTTAAATGACTGAATCTAAGTCACTTGTGTCCTGCTTTACACTTCACTTCATGGCTTGCATTGGACTGTATGAACATTTGATAGCCATCTCGGAGTCACCCCATATGACCTCATGCTTATGGGATATAAATCTGTAATCAGCTAGTTAGCTGATGTTACTGTAGCTTTGCTGAAATGCTAGTAATAGAGAATGTATGTGGAAATAAAACCTTGATTATTATAATGTGTGAGTGCAACTGAAAAAAGCCAAGTATCCTGGTCATGTACTTTGTCACATTTTACCAATGGGGGGGAACACAGATGAAATAACAATGACTAAGTCTACTGGAAATGTGGGAATTTTTTTTTTTACAGATTCTGTCTAATCACAACTTTGTTAGCAGGATTTTTAAAAGAAAATTCAAATATGGGAATAAATGAATGAGGGTTTTCATTACTAGGTATTTTTTATCAACATTGATTTTTAGTTTCCTCTCTAAATTTGAGACAATGGATCCCATTTCCTGCCTTGAGATCTTCCCCTAGAAAGATTTATTTTCTCCAGATCTTCATAAATCCAGACCTGCCCAAAATTATTCGAGATCCTTTTACTATCTTCTCCTCTCTCTTCCAAAGTACTATGATGAAAGAGAATCAAATATTTGATAAAACAGTAAATCATTTAAATATTTTATTGAAGCCTTGCATCCCTGGAGTGTCCTTTCAAGTAGGTGCTGCCCAACTGTTTAAAACAAGAACCAATCTATTGTTTTCACTAGGTTTCAGAGTTCAGCCTCCTGTGAGCCGAATGGGAACCTGTTACAGCTCTCCAACTTTAATTCTTTAGCACATATTTTCAATAGCTCTAGTGATGACCCAAATTTTCACTGTTTAGAGAACTGTATGTTATTTCACATTTGAACTTTAATGTAATGGTTAAAGCATGTGAGTGACCATTAAAAACAGAGTTCTGTTCCACATATGCCACAGAATTGCTGTGTGAATTTGTGGAAAAGATTTTTTCCTTCTGTCCCTCAGTTTGTCCCAGCAAATGTTGCAACACTCAGCCCTGGTACTTAAGTGCTGCGATGTATAATTGGCAAATGTCTGCCGAGTGCTGCTAAGTGCTATAGGTTGTGAGTATGGAGAATCATTATGTATAGGGCCTGATCCTGGAACCCATATGTGATTAGCTTTTAGTCACAAGAGTAGTTCTATTGCTCTCAGCGAGACTACTGGTTAGAGGAAAAGTTGTAGGATCTGGTTCATGGTTTTTACAATAGGCTTCTCCTTTAATATCAAACAGGTATTAATCATTCCTCTCTCCCTTTTAAGGACTTGAATCTCCATTGACTTACAGATTACTATGTAAGATGGATAAAATAGTCTTTCAAAGACTACTCTCTTGGCACATTATGTATCACGAATTGTTTCCTCAGAGACACCAGGCCAGCTCATTATGGTTACAATACACAAATTCCTAACCATGTGGTCTACTTTCATGGCCTTGACTTGTACTTTTTTACCTCAGAGACTTGCCACTCATGTTGACACGAATTTGTTGTGCATGATGAAGTGATAAAATCAATGAAGAGGACACACATGCGTCTCTAGCTTTCAGTGTAACTTTATTATTTATTGTTGCAACTTAAATTCACTCAACAATTTTCTGAAAAGGTACATTCACTTTTTGGATTTGTTTTGTTCTAATTACAGCTTGGAGGCTGCTTTTAGACATATGGTATAAGGTAACTTTTTAAAAGTTGTACTTGGAAAAAAGAAAGGAGTGAATATAAATCTGTGTGTCTTGGTGGTAATTGTACCCAAGGGGAAAGGAAAGTATTAAGTAAACAATTTTAGCAAAACATGTAGTCTGAATGCCAAGTATTCCTGGATTATTCTTAACTTGCCTGCCCAACAAAACATATCACTATTTGATGGGCTAAAAGGAGCCATAAAACCTTTCTTATTCTTCTGGCTTGGGTTATGCTTGGGTTTTGTGAAAAGGTGAAAAATCACTTTTGCTTGTTTCTAATTTAAAATATAATCCAAATGTCACCAGGGTGGAAAGAGAAGGATTAGAGTGTAAATTCTGTATGCTATGACACTACAAAGACGTTTCTGCATCAGTGCTCATGCTCTCTTCCTGAAGTGGCTACTCGTCACCCTGGGATGCCCTGATGTGTGTAGACTTGAGAAATAGCAAAAGTAGCTACTGAGTTACTGAAAATTGTAAAATTTAATTTGCAGTCTTTGCTGTTCTGATTTTTTTGGTTCGTGGGGAAGCAAACTGGGAGGAAGCAACTGATTTGATTATATTTAAGTGTGGAAAACCAGGACAAAGTTGGTAGAGATTTTGTGATATGTGGTGTCTGTTTTGGAGAAAGGGAAATCTTTAAAATAGTATCCAGGGGTGGGACAATGATTGGTGTAATGGTACAGCTAAACGGGGTCAGTGGCAGAAGAGTCTAACTACCAAGCTTCCAAAGCTTTCTTTCCTTTATATAAGAAAAGAGCAAAAGAAGCAGCAGCTGATAGGTTCTTATTAAAGTACCTGAAGCATCAGAAATGTGATCAAATGAGGGCTTCCTTTCTTTTTTAGAGATGGCGCCATCCATATTAAGCACCAAGATGGAGAAATGAGCATTTCTAAACTTGGAAAGGTGTTTGATTTTTGTAAGTATTATTTCATTTACAATGATAGGGCTGGGCCACAATAATCAAATGAATGTGATGATGGCCAGCTTCTGTGTATTTAACTGCCCAGCAGTTTAAAAAAAAAAAGAGTTGGTGGGGAGACAAATTGCTGCCTGCTGTAAATCAGTTTAGCTGCTTTGAACTAAATGGAGTTGGGCTGATTTATACCAGTCAAGGATTTAGCCCGGTGGCTGCAAACCATGTGTTTACAGATGTCTGTAGGAGAGATGCTAATATTTAAAAAACAAAACAAAAAAAAACAACACACCACAAAGTGACTGAGCATACTGGACATTGACTGGTTGCTGAGGAAGGGACATTGCCAAAGAGATTTTTGTTTGGGCAAGATCTGGAGCCAGAGAAACTCAATGTGTGAGTGAAATGTCACCTCTAGTCTTTTGAAGCTGAGAATTACACAAGACAGTTTAGTTGCAGTGTCTGGGAAGTGTTTCACTGCACGAGGGTGAAGGGAGGTGACAATGCTGTGAGGGAGTCAGAAGTTAGACTTTATAGTATTTGGTGCAGAGACTAAGTCTGCAGCTGTGTTTGTATATCTGTGCTCCCATTCTGCTCAGGATCTCTGGGAAATTTTATAACACACCTTGCCTGTGTCTACACTAGAGGGATGGTTTAGTGGGAGAGGTCCTGCCTCTGGCAGGGGGTTGGACTAGATGACCTATGAGGTCCCTTCCAACCCTATGATTCTATGATCAGGTAAGTTGACTTAATAAGGTTGACTTAAAGTCGATTTTATTAAGTCAACTTAGAGCATCCCCATTTGTTTAAGTTGACTTTATAAAGTCAACTTAAATGGCTTTCCTGCCTTAAGTTGACTTTATTAAGAGGACTTTAATGGCCACATTTTGTTAAGTTGACTTAATAAAGTCGGTTTAACCCTTAAATTCATCTTTAAGGGCAGGAGTTAAGTTGACTTATACAAGTGCTTATGCCGACTTCATGAACTTCAAATGTGGCCAGGGAGTTGCTAAAGTTGACTTAAGCCTCCTGTGTAGACATAACCCTGGAGTCTGAGCTTGGGCCCAGTGAAGGAACTGAGGGTGGGTGTTAGGAAACTGGTTGTGGTTCATTGGCCTCAGCCACCATCTCTCTAGTGTAAATTAATATTGCAGAAGGCAGTTTTAATACACGCTATTCATGTAAGTTGCTTCAGAGGCTTTTTGCAGTGGAGTATTGGGTACAACAAAGTCTCTGTGTTACACTCAGTTCCATCCCCCAACATGCCCTTTCCCTCCTTACACAGGTGTTAGGAAAGCATTTCAAGCACAAGACGTAGGACATCAGAACTACTTCCACCATCTTTATGCTGGTAAGGCTGTTCCTATATTGGAGGAATGTTCCGGGGTAAGATCCAGCAAGTTTGGTACTTGCAGCTTGTTTGGCTTTCCTTTAGCTCCCTTTGAAAATCAGGCCACTGCCATTTAGGAGACTAAATACTGATTAAAAAGGCTAAAACTTCAGGTTTTTAATCTGAGACACATAATCACTAATGTGTACCACGCCTACAACTGTTGGGATGCTAAGTGATGGAAATATGATGTGGTGACTACAGCTGATGAATCATATTTACTTGCTTGATCCTCTGATGACTTTTAATGTGGCAAATATATTCTTGCATTGAACATTGTTCAAATTTCTCTCCATAAATATGGCTTTGGTGTTTAGAAGTGTGGAAAACATTCAGCTCAACCTTGGAGCTACTCTAGATCAACCTTGATTTGAGTCTGATCTGTATTCATAAAACAAAATCAGTTTATTTAAATATTGTCTCCATCTCAAAACTTTTTGTCAAAGCTTTTTTCTGCTCGATTTGAATGTAGGAATTTGGTGAGGCTGCTGCTTGTTGGTGCATTTCAGATTTGTACCTGTTTAACTGGATGAATGACACTGAGCAAGTCCCTTAGTATTTTTGTTTGGTCCTTGATTGGGTGAGCCTAGCCTATTTGAGCAATAGGGTCAGTCTAAATTGAATCTGAGGTGAGCACTGAACAGAGATGGAAAAAACATACATTTAACAAACAAATCCTTCTAAATAGGTCACACAATCCAGCCAGTAATTCAGAAAATAGCCTACAAGTCATTCTCAGAGACAAGAATAAAATATATGACCAGGTATAATCAATGTTAACATGTCAAAAACATAGTTTGCCTGGCTGATACAAGTAAAAAGATGAAAATCAACTGGCCATAATTTCAATTTAGGGAGAAGAAAGAAAAGAAAAATTGAGAGAGCTGTAAAAAGTCAAAACCATGCCTTTTTGATTGAGGGTATCTGACCACTCATTGTCAAGGTAGCATGAGACTTCAGGATCTTGCTTGACTCCTCACTACTCTTGGATGCAAGGCAGCTCTTGTGTGTCTTACCATATTTGGGTAGTCAGGAGTCTGTAGGTAAGGACGTTATTGGTATGATACAAGTATTAGTCAGCTCTAGGGTAGATCCCTGCAGCTCATTCTGCCTGGTACAGCCTGCAGCAGCAGCATGATTGCTGAACAAAAAGGTCTGAGGAAGAACACTTCATACCAATGCTCTGTGAACTCTACTGGTTATTACCTGTTTATTTCTAGATTTAATTTAAAGCCCTAGCCTTAATCTACAAGGCCCTGCATGAACTAGGATCAAGCTCCACTAGAGACTACCTGTCCATCCTCGATGTATAGTCCATAGGGATTCTACAGCTAAAAAGGTCAAGGATAAAACTTGTGCACAGGGGTCTAAGCTTCCTTGGAAATGGATCTGGATTATGAAACACTTTAACAGAAAACATCATATATATACTTACTCTAACCATGTTTAGACCTACTACTTTGATAAGATCTTCTGCCATTAGAGACCTCATCCTCTGACATCAAGTCCCCTGCTAATTTGTTTAAACTGAATCGAATGATTACTGATGCAGAACTGATAAAGAGAGGGAAGGAATTGCTGTCTGAAAAGATTCTGCGTGGTAGGGATGATACCTTAGTATGGAAGGGGAATTTAATACTTTTAATCTCATTTTATTTTTAAAATAAAACATAATCAGCTTGTAAATATGTGGACGTGAAATGGACTTCATGTGGGAAAGAATATCGGCTAGGAATAACAGCTACATTTTTGTGAAAATGAATGATGTGTTCCCATTATCATGATCACTTTGCTCATTTGTTTTATCTTCTTTTCCCACCCTTCTTCTTATGTCTTTTATAAACTATTAGAGGCAGAAGGTATGCATGCCTTTATGTCCCCAAGCTTTCAAAGGCTTATGAAATTGCTTAAATTTTCTATGCCTGTGAGTAGGCCTCTTGATTTAGTGAAAGTTTTTTACAACTAGAGCATGATTAACTTCTTTTAGAGAAATCCATTTTTCTATTGCAATAATGCAGATTTAGTTTAATGGCAGTGGTCTGCAAATTCATAACAAATTCGACAAAATATTTTGGCTGAAAAAAATTAGAGAGAGAATCTAAACATTGTTTAGACATTTTTGAAGTGAAATGTTTCTATTTTTCAGTTGAGAACAACTATCCACACTGAAATTTACTGCAAGCTAACTTTTTTAAAAGGTTAACAAAACCCCTCAGAAATTTAAAAAAAACAAAAACAAAAAACAAAAAAACCCCCACCCCACCATCTTTTCCGTATTTGTTCAACCTGTAATTTTTTTTAAAAAATTGAAAAATCAACTATTTAGAGAATGTAGTTAAACATATGCCTATACCTTTGCTGGATCAGGGACCTTGTTATTCCAGTACCTACGATAATAGAGTCTTGATTCTGACTGCAGCTTTTGTGCTCTAAAGCTACTTGAATATTTGTTACTTTGTGTATGCCCACCCATACAATAAAACTTGAATGTGAGAAAATAGTTGTTTTAGCCCACTATTTTGGGGCCTGCATAGTTCTGCAAAACAGTTCCAAAAAAAAAAAAGGAAAATATTCCAAATGCAAGCTACTGTGATCTGTTCAGTATGCTCACAGTCCTCAACAGAAATGTGATTATTCTCAAATGATCTTGTCAAGTACCTACAGAATTATAAAATATAATAATGCAAACATCTTGTTGTGTATTGTCAAACACAATGAGCAAATGAAAAAATAAAAACCAGGGTACCTAAAATCACATCAGCACTATTCTCAGCCTTGAGTGATTCAGCCCTTCAGCGTTCAACAGTATTATCCAATGCTTTTAAAATGATTTATTTATCAATATATTTTGAAACAGGGAGCTTTTCCATTGTCTCCAGAAACAGCATTATTGAATACTCATGTTTACTTACTGAAGAGCATTTCACTTAGAATGGAAATGCATAACATTAGTGCAAGCTTTGTGAAATTTCCACTTCTCTGATATGTGAAAAGTACTTGAGATAAGGACATGATTTCAATAGTAAGGGGGGGGGAGGTCGCAAGCAAATATATATTGTTTATTTGTCAGTGTCATCTATATTTAACTGGTACACTGATTCACTTAGTGTTCTGTCAGGATTTAATTTTACTGATTCCCTCAAATATTCTCTCTCTCCTCCTAGCTGTGCTAAAACCCATTTGCTGCTCTGTTGTCTCTGTTTATCAATAAATATTTCAAGGGAGTTAAGCCTTAAAGCACAATTGACTGCAGCTGCTCAAGAACTTCTGGGTTCCACTTAAAATTCCCTGGGCAAAATCACCTAATGGAATTTTTTTCTTCTGTTTTATAAATTTTGAGGAAGTCATATAAATTCTGCTGAGATCCTGGAAAATTGTTGTTGTACAGTGGCTTTTGCATCAGCCCACAAAGCTCTAGTCTGTTAAAATCAGGGGTTAAAGTAAGATGGAACGCACCGGAACGCCGTTCTGGGGCCCCTAAAAATGGAATTACGGGTCAGAACGTAGCATTCTGGTGCATTTCACTTACTACCCCTGGAGCAGTTTTAAAAGCTCTCAGCCTGGGGGAAGCTCCCTGCTGGCTGGAATGTCTTTTGGCCAGCTGGGAGCTTTTATAACTCACACCCTGAGCATGTTTAGAGCATGCTCAGGGGAGGGGTCAGCTCAGCCAACCCAGCCCATGGTGTGGCTGGTCCACTCCTTGCTGCTCTGTTCTGGCAGCCAGGTAAGGGGGTATGGAGGTGGGCCTTGGCTGTACCTGAAAAAGGAGCAGGAGCTGGGCCTTCCCCAGCCACCTGGGGTCAGAGCCGTAGCCAGGGCCAGCCCCATGCTGAGGCTGCTCCAGCTCTGCAGGCAGCTAGGTGGGCCAGAGCTGGTGCTGCTCCTGGCGCAGGGAGAGTCAGGGCAGACTTGCTTGTGCCAGGCTGGCCCTGATCAGGGTCCCCAAGCTCCCTGCAGCCGCAGAGGGGCCCTGGCTGGGTGAGCGGCCCAGTGTCCCCTCTGTGTATGGCCCCAACTCCCTTGCTCCAAACTTTCTCTGCCCCAGCCTCCCACCTCCTGCCACCACCCTCCCATCTCAGCTCCCATCTCCTGCCCTGCCCCCTGACCACTCCCACCACGTGCCCCCTGACCACTCCCACTTCCTGCCACTGCCTGCCCCATCTCCTGCCCATGACCCCCTTCACTGCCCCCATCTCCTGCCCCTGCCTCCAGTCACCCCTTCAACACCTCCTCCTTATCCCTCCCTCCACATCCTGTGCCCTCATCCTACCTTGGGTGGGGCCTGGATGATACAGGAAGGGGCCCACTGATTTGGTGGGCCCCAGAACCCTCGTAATTATACTTTCACCCTTGGTTAAAATAATAAGTTTGTACAGCACAAGAACCCTAATTATTTTGCAGACTGTCTACAGTACTCATTCATCACTCTAGTTCAACTGAACCTGGGATGATCATAGCAGTAACAACATACAACAGTTTTTAGGAAGCAAGTGGAAAACTCCTTCTCCCCCAGATATAAAAAATCAGAGAAGCAATTTTAGGTGTGCAGAATGTAAGTTCCTGATCCCAAGAGATGCTGAGTGTCCTCAGGTCTTTATTTCATCAGAATTCAGAGTGTTTAGCACTTCATACGAATCTCCCAGCATCTAACAAATTCAGGACCTTTGATTAGAAGTTCCTGGACATGTGGGCCATGCCATCTCTTTGTTCTGTACACAACCATACACACTGTTGATATCCAGCAAATGGTATGAAATGATGTGATTGATATAACTGCTGGTTAAGGAAAAGTGGCTTGTAGTGGTTGTCTAAATTTCTTGATAGCGCTTGACTGACTTTAAGACCATGGCAGATTGTAATAATAATAAGATTAAAAGTAAGAGAGGCTGCAGACAGTAGCTAAGGTGATCAAAAATAGGACTAGAATTTAGAAAGCCAGGTGCCTAAAGTAAATCTATTATTAGACCCTCCCTAAATATGTGCCTTGATTTTCAGAGATGCTAAGCTCTCACAGACCCTGTTGGCTTATTCAGGATCTCCCAAAATCAGATAACTATTACTTTAGTATGTTAGACTTAATAAATAAAATGAATATTCAAATATAAAATGTATGACCCTGTCCCAGTAGCTTGATGGCCGAACAGGCAGCTTGCAGTTTTTTTGTTTTTGACAGTGAATGTGGTAATGCTACTGTCACACATTTTTGGCTTCTTTTAAAATTTTGCTGAGAATTCAGAAAATTACGGAAGCTGCTTTTGTCATTATGAACCAGAGTGTATGAGTCTTTCAGAGTTTTAACCACTTTCTAGTCTTCCATGTATTTTGCCAGCTTCCTCATGTACTCAATGCTGCATGAGATGCCTTTTAAAATTTTTAAAGAATGGTATTTTATGCTAGTTTACTACTCTTAAGTGATTTTTTTGCTTTCCAGTTTTACAAGATTATGAAAACAATCCATTACACAAACAAACAAAAAAGGTGGTGGGGTTGGGTAGCTACCATGGAAGCTTGAAAGAGCTGTTTAACTACACATTACAAAAGATATGGACAAGCAAAATTTTTACATGTTGCTATTTTGAATTTCAAATAAAATAATGTTTTTGAACTAAGTCCTAATTCACTTCTAAGTATAGCAGACATGTAAACAATGTTTTAGAAGGTTGCTTTTTAAAATATTAACCTTTTACCATTTTGTTAACCAGCAAATATCACACACTTTTTGGAGGTCCTTTTGCATAAAATGTTTAGCTATAGGCCGCGCTGTCTGATAAAAGTGTCTATATAAGCAGTCATCCTGAAGTGCTGATTCTGTTATTTGATTTGGGATTAAACAGTCTGTTGCAAGCCATCTGTTTCCCTATGCATATGTCCTTGAGAGGTTAGATTTTACAGATATTGCCCCATAACTGAGCTGGTGTCTGAGATCAGAATTAGGTGAGACATATGCCACTGAAATTATCTGCCTTATCCTAGAGGACTGCCCAGATTTTGACACTGGTGCAGAAACTGGAGAAAAGTTTACTTTATTCTCATTGTTGCTGGTTTAGAATCCTGATGCTCTTGGCCAAATGCCATAAAACTCAGGAGCATGAGATCAGAGGAAGTTTTAACAGGTGATACTGAAAGTGTACACAAAAAACAATCCTGATCAACCCGTTCCTCTCTCTGACTGACAGCAGATGACACAAGCGAAATGCCTGCTTTTAATATCTAGGCAGTATTCCTAACAGTCAAAGTGAGAATTAAGATCAGAAGAGACTTCTCAATGTAAGTGCAGGGTTAGAATATCTGTTTGGATACTAACAAGAGTCTCACACATCTTTAACAATTTTTCTCTCTCTCTGTATATTTCTTTCTTTGTCTCTGCTAGTCTATGTACAAATATAAAGAGCTGTGTGTGTGAGAGGAAACAAAACCCATTCATTACCTGATCTGCATGTCTGATTCTGAGCAATCTCAGAGAATGTGGCTGAATTTTTGAAGGGAGTACAGACTAGAGGGCGGGATCCACTCACTGATGGTACTACAGAAGCTAGTTCAGTTCCTTTATTAGCCAATTGTCTCAGCACTGGACCTGCCACATGTCATGAGCCTATGGTTTGACCCTGGTTTCCTATAAGACTGCCTTTCTCCCTCTACCCCACTGACTATGTCTACACTGGAAGGCTCAGGTGAGTTGACTTAATAAGTTCAACTGAAAGTCAACTTTGTTAAGTCAACTTAGAGAGTCCCTATTTGTTTAACTTGACTTTATAAAGTCAGCTGAAGCCAGGGGACCCATTTAAAGTTTATTAAGTCAGCTATAATAGCCACATTTTGTTGAGTTGACTTTAAGGGTGGGCATTATTAAGTTGACTTAAACAAGTGCTTAAGTCAATTTAATTAACTCCAAATATGGTCCTGGAGTTGCTTAAGTCAACTTAAGCCTGGTTAAGGTGCTTTAGTTGAAGTCCTGTAATATAAAATATGGTCACATATCATTCAAGTCGGAAGAAGTCAATAATAATGTTATAAACTCCCTCTAAAAGCAATGGGTAGAAACTCTTTTTGTGTAACTCAGTCACAAAATACATCTTCAGAATCCCAAGCTCCCATCTTTCCAACTCAAAGCCCACAGCTGAAAAGAAAGGTGGAGAGTTGTTCAGTTAGTGTTGGGTTTGACTGTTATCTCAAAATCATTTTTATTTTCTTTTCCTCTTTTTAGTTTGAGGAGGCTTAGGGGTTATGGGCTTTTTTTGTCTTCATTGAATGTCCAAGGTGCTGGGAGCTCCATATTGGTGTGTTTTGCTTTTTAGGTAAAAAGCTAAGTGAATAAAAGTGGGTTCAGCTATGCCTTTGGCTCAAAATTTGCTATCTCAGCTATTATGCACAGAGAGCCTGCATTTGTACACACAAAACAGGTGACTGCTAAGTCATCATTTGCATAATGTGTAAATCTGATAGGCTTGCAAATTGTGTGGTTGCATTAAGGGGTGCTTTCTATAAATGTATTTCCCCAAATTTAGGTTTCTTTATTAAAAATGTTCAGTGGGCAATGCTCCTGATAGTCTCTATGTTTACTTTTCCAGATGAGAAGGAAGCTTTTAATCCTTTAGAGCAGTGATGGAAGTAGAGGCTGCTTACAAAAGGTACCTAAGTCACCTAAGAAGCACACTTAAGGGAAAGCTGTCAAAAGCATACTCTCTTCCTCTCCCATTGCTACAAAGTACCTGGGTTGCAATGTGATCCAGTGTCAGAATACTTGCTCTAAACAACTATCATATTTTCATTTATTCCACTATCCTATTCTGCCTGTGGGAATACAAAAAGATTCATATATCTGGGCCTCATGACAGCTGAGATGCACATTTTTTATTCATTTGCACCACTGGGCATCTCCAATCCAATATGGAAAGAGTGTTGGGTCTCATTCACTCCCGGAATCATTTGTCCCAGTTGCTCCTGTGAAGCTTTTGTTGCATTCATCTCAAAGGACTCTGGAGCAGATCACATAATTAAACAGTACAGCTTCACAGTGCAAATGGACTAGTGGAAATGGACTTGACACAGATAAGAAAGCTGGTGGATAGTCAAACTGTGCAGTTGGGGAGGTGGGGTAAGATGAATGGAAGAGGAGGCAAGAAGAGAAGTTGGGACTTAGGATGCACCGAGACAGCATCAGTGGCTCTTTTCTGCCTGTGACATCAGTGCACTGAAGGTTTAGCAAGGTGAAGGCATACTTCCAATCTGTAAGTGCTGTTTTTGGTTAGAAATGTTCGTTTAAACACAAGCTATGCTAAAAAATGTTGCTGAAAAAAACATTGAAGGCACAGTGCACTCCAGTTAGAAAAATGATTCTTTTCAGCTCATCTCCGCTCATTGTTCTTTTCTTGTCCTCTTGTATGTAGCAGAATATACATTTCATCTCAGCCCTTCAAGCCTTCTATATTTTAGCCAAACTTGTTTCTATGCTATCAGGCTAGAGAGGGACACGCACGCATGTGCAATCACACAAATCTCCTTTTGCTAGATGTATTTTATGACTGTTTTATGGAAGTTAGTAAGATGACAGTGGTGAGGGTCTAAATTAAAAACTGAATATGCCTTGATCCTATCAGTGAAATTCACCCATGTACAGAGGATCTGTCCAAGGCTTAAGCCCCCATTAAACCTTATTTTGAGATCTGAAGTGGGACTTCAGTATTTCATGAGCCTGATACTGTCCTTTGCACATGCCAGCCACCCTAGACTGAAAGATCAGTATTTTATCACTTAAATGTGTCTGTTCTTTAATCCCAGAACTTTAGGAAAGAGAATAAAATGAGAGGAGAGGATGTTCTCTCTCTAAATAAAACTTGCTTTAAGTAATTTTAAAAACAGCTTGCCAAATCGTAGGGGTACTACTTAGAGATAAGTGAAGAAAAGAGACACTCTCACTAGCTTCATCCTTCCACAGGTGCTCAGGGGTAGGCTCTCATGATGATTGTAATGGTCATTATAGGTCTTTTCTATTCTCTACACAATCCCACTCATTATTTTTGCTATCTTTCCACAGATGCTATACAGAATGTGCTTAGTCCTGAGTGAATTTAACTACTGTAATATATTTCGCTGTTTTGGCCCATCCTTAAACCCACTGTTTTTGTCCATTAATAACAGTTCAAAGTACCTGCTCATCTCTGTTTTCCTGATTCTTTGTTGTGAATTCCTGTGACTAGTTTAGTTTTAATACTTGCATGTTTTCATCTCATCTGATGGAGGCCTGTTTCATCAGTCACCACTTTGCACTTCTTTCATTCTGCTTCATGGCTAGTTGAAAACAATATTCTCCTATGCATCCCCAAGCTTGCCTTTTAATTTGTAAAGAGGCTGTTGTGTAATGCTATCCCTTGAAACTTCCTTGGCATGAGTGGCTACACGTTCGAAAAATGAAACATAAGACCACTGTTAGCAGCTCAACATACTCTTACTTGGGCCTGAAATATGTGTCAGGGATGGCTGCAAGAAAAGGCTTCTCTCTCAAAATTAATTTGCTGCTAATTTGGGAGAATACAAGCAGAGAAAGGAATTGAAAAGCCCATTCAAGAGGAAAAAGTTTCAGGAAGGATTGCTTTTTAGATCTTAGAAGATGGGGGTTTAATTTTAGGAAGCAATTACTGCTATAGTGTCGAAAGTTCTAGCAGTCATCAGAACATTTTAAAAACACAGCATTTACTTTTGTTATCGTAGTCTCAGATATTTCTCTCTAGACATGGTTTTGAACTATTTCTCCACCTTTTGGTCTTTTTACCTCTAGGTGGCTACCTCAGATGAGCATTTGTTGTAAGATTTATCTCTTCATGCCATCAGTCTTCATGGCACTGTGCCACTTGGCATGTAGCACAAGCACTTGAGGATGACCCAATGTTTTAACTGTCAGTCACCATGAACTTCTCTATGAAACAGGCTTACCAGCTCATAAACTGAAAGCAATCCTATTTACTGCCATTTCTAGATTCATAGATTGCTCGCAGCTTGTTACTGTTCTAGCAACACTTAAGGCCAGACACCTATAGTACTTTATGTTTTTCTTGATGTTTTTTGGGTAGGGCTGGTCTTGTATTCATGCTTGTCATTTTTCATCCAGTATAATGGGATTAGACCTTGGGGTGACTACATCAGAACTCCTGACAGATTCCTACAATATATTGCGCATGAACAAGTGCAACACAATTTTAAACTTTTCAAATAGTGGAATTATGAGTGTTACAACTGGTCCTATTGTGGCAATTTTTGAAGAAGAATAAGATGGCTTGCTATTAAAGAAAGTTATCAGAATGGGTTAATTAATTTTCATATTGTCTCTTCTGTTTATCAAACAATTTCTCAGTCAGCATTTTTTGGTTTGGTTCTCATTCTGCAGTTTGTTCAAGG
The DNA here is from genome assembly GCA_007922195.1 of Podocnemis expansa. Lineage (NCBI taxonomy): Eukaryota > Metazoa > Chordata > Testudines > Podocnemididae > Podocnemis > Podocnemis expansa. The sequence goes on along the minus strand of ML681984.1, from coordinate 35,684,789 downwards.
TGGATGTATAGTCTGAAAATAAACTTAAATCTGCAAACATATAGTGATGTCTCTGTTTTGTAAATTGAATTCAGGCATAGGCGATCTATCTGTTTGGCAGCAGTGGAGGTGCCTTTTTGTTTGAATTTTACTGTTTAAGCTTTCAGAGTTGCTTTTTGAAGGTGGAGTGGGGTCAGGGTAGTATTAGATTCAGACATTACTGTCTTTGCTGAATTTATATGAATGACCTCCTATGAAGATTGAAGAATCTGACACAAGTATGCATAAAGCTTCTCTGGCTTTGTGGAATGTGATTGTTGTGTTTTATGCATGATGAACTAGTTGGCTCTTGATACATTCTACTTTTTATGGTAAAAGAACTTACCTAAATTTGATAAAAAGTAAATTAAAATGGAGTAACATCAATTTAATTTGTCAGCACATGTCTGTGGAAGACCCCACAAAGTTTCTAAAATTTTGTTTGCTGGCTTGGTAATCTCTTCCATTGTCTTTTTGTCATGATACCTAGCTCTAGACCAGGTAGATTGCAATCTTTAATCTACGTATATTGCACCTGTCAGCAGAGTATGTGGATGCTAGTTTAGAAGAAAACCTAAAAAACAGTTAAGGAACAAGCTATATTTTCTACTGCTCTCCAGGAATTCTAGCACATTAGGAACAATCAGTTTGCTCATAAAGTCACAAGCACTGAGGGGTACTTAATGAAAGGCGCAAGCATCTCCCTTCACCTTTTCCTCACATGATATACAGTATTTGAAGTTGTAAGGCCCTCTGAAGACATGTGGGGCCTGATCCAAAGCACACTGAAGTCAACAGAAGGATTCCCATTAACGTCAATGGGCTTTGGATCAGGGCCCACTGTTAAGGATTCGTTCCCACTAGAGAACTCCCTACATGAGAATTGCACTAGGAAAAATGTAGTCATTCCAATAGAAGTGCTCAGTGTCAGTTTGGCAATGACTGGCTTTCAGCTCTCTGGATGAGCCCTTGTAATCTCCCCCACACCCGCCACCCCTTTGGAAGTTCCAAGTGAAACCAACAATCCCAGGTCAGCAAAAGAGATTTTTAAAAAGGGCAAGGGCAGTGGTGGAGAGGGAAGCCTGTTGGGAGTTCTAGTCAAGGTATGTGGCGTCTTTCTTCAGAAAGTCCCAGAATGTGCCACAGTCCATTCCAAAATTTGCTGTGTCTCCAGCACAAGTTAAAAAATACACTCACTTTCTCTTTCTTTCAACTCAGGAGTTCTGTGGTAGGTTCAGGCCACTGGGATCTGGGAATTTCAACAGCCTGCATCCTTCCCAGGCCTGTACATTAGTGAGTGGAGCTTCCTCCTTTTCTGGCTTGACTTGCAGGTACTGTGTGGAGGGGCTGCTTGCAGTTTCTTAACCTCTTTCTTGCTAGTGCGGGGTTTGTACACTCTCAGTCAAAATAACATTCTCAGCAACTAAAACTTAAAAAGCTTGTTTCCTCCAAGTTCTAATTACTGAAAATTGATGGAGAATGTATAAGTAAGGAATAAAATTAGGACAGCAAGAAAAAATGTATTGTTTTTTTCCCTGTGATTATCCTCAAGCCTTAATTTCTAATGAATCCTCTTGTAGATACACCTTTAGCAAAGCACCTCACTGGCCCTTTTTGCAGCTGAAACAGTGATGGCACATACCCAGCTATAGATCTGGCACATTAGACTGTCCCCCCCCCCTTTGTAGTTGATGACTACTTTGCTGGCTAAATCCTTGGAAAGATTTCCACCAAGTTGTTCACGTGCGTGTGCATGAAAGTAGAGTTAACCACATCAATAATTACAGTTCACAAATGGGTCTATGCTTTAGTTAATGCCAGTTAATCCAGTCCATGTCTGATTTGTCATAATTTTTTAAAATTGTCATGCATATGTCATGTACATATCAGGCTATGCAAAAAATCGACTTCTGGCACTCAGTGCCATGATAGATGATAATGAAACAGTTGTAATTTATTTACTTCTCAGAAAAGAAACTCAGTGAGGGGAAAGTAGATTTTTGAAAATTGGAGCTATTATTGAATTCTTTTTGACATTGGAATCATGATGGAAGTGGAGAGCACAAGTTGATTCAAATACCTAATGACCCGAAAATCCTTTGGTGAGTCCCGTTTTGATTCAGATTGCAGAAGATGTAAGAATGCATTGTCTCTTGGCGCGTAAGTTCTATTAACATTAATGAGACAGGTGTCGTATTGTAGCTGTTCAAACATTTTGGCTAGTTCTTCTTGAGCTCTCTGCCTGGTATTTTCATAGCTGAAAAGTGATTTTTCTGACTGTCCTTTCAGTGGAAAAACTGAAAGGACCAAGCTTATCAAGTGCAGACAAAAGAATTTCTCCAGGGGTGGCACTTCACATTTTTCATTTCCTTCTTTCTTCATTTTGTAACTTTCTCTTTCTCTGGTAGACTAGCCCTTTCAGCTGATGAGCTTCTTCTAATGGAATTAGAATTATCTAGTATGGAATATAATGCTCATTAGCTAGCCATATTAAAACCTGATTCCATTTTGTTTAACTCAAACCCCCCCATCATATTTCTATCAGGTTTACAAATCTGTATCCTCAACTAGTTTTCTTGTAATTTAGGGATGGTGTTATAATGGTACTAAGTGTCCCTGTTCTTGTGGAAATTCACCACATGAAATATCATCTTGTCCAGCTATGGGCAGAGAATGTCAAAAATTAATTCTTTGGTTTTTTTTGTAAATCCAAAGCTTCTTAAAAATACTTGTTTAGTTTTATTATAGTTCATGTCATGCTAGCACACCCTGCACAATATAACTCTGACATACAGCCTCCATCATGCAAAACATAATATAAATATTGACAGCAATTTAAGGTACAGGCTGCAGAAATAAAACTGTTAGATGTGTTTGCTATTTAAGTCAAAAACTATAGTATTTGTTTTGTCTGCACCAGTACAAAAAACATGCATAAAGTATACATCACATACTATATTATATATTAACGCAGATGTATTTCTCTGTGTTTAAAATGAATAGTGTTTTCCTTCTTGCACCTTCTTTTCTTTAAATTTTTTTTCTGGAGAGAAGATGAAGCAAGGGCTCTCTCTTTCCTTGGTGTGGCTCCAGTAGAAGATAACTTGATGCTATAACAGCTTGCCAGTCTGAGAACTGCTAAAATAAGGCTGAAGGAAAGAAAAGCTCCATTTATTGTGGAAACCCCTAGTGGGATGAAAACTATAGTTCATTTCTTTGGATAACAAAAGACACCTCCATGTTCTCCTCACTAGCAACTTTTTTGCCACAAAAGGCAGAAAGAGGGGGCAAGCGATACCCTTAATTATAACCTCCTTTTCCTTAGAGTTTTATCCTTCTTTGCTTGCTTTGGCTTAGCAGGACATCCTGCTCCATTTTACTTGAGTAATAAAAATGAGAACACCAGCAAGGGGTTAAATTTCCATCTTTTAATGCCTTGTGCAATGTATTTTCAGGAGGGATGGCAATATGCAATATTTTTTGACCTTCTCATTGTTCTATAATTTGATTGGGTGGCTGCTCATTGTGTTCTTTCACAGCCTCAGCAACTTGCAGTATACCAAGAAGGTGTCATCTGTGACCAATCAAAGTGTAGATCATATTAAAGGGTGAAAAAATTACAGATTATTTTAGGCCCTGAAATTATGACGTCTTTTGTCAATATTACAATCTTTGTCAAGGAACTAAAATGAAACAGTAATCTATTTTCAAGGCAGTAATTATGATGGAGATGGGAGAAAAATTTTGTCTGAGCTTTTCAAATCATCAGATTTTTAGAATCTACCACTTTTTAAAAATCTTATGATCTAAAGTTAATGTTTGGAGCCTTGTTGAAATAATTGTTATATTGCCTGGGAAAAAAAGTGCTCTTTATTTTGTCTGTTTTAACAATCTTTATACCATTGTTAAATTCTTCAGCATGCTTGCTGCTATTGCTCCTTTTTTGTTCTCTTTTAATGTTGGTGCCATTGTCATGAAGGGGTAGGATAAAGCATATACTTAGATCAAGGGAAGGGAAGGAGAATTTTGTACTGACATCTCTGTTCTGAGCAATGAATAAGAAGGGTTTTTCTTAATCTTTTTAAAAGGGCATATTATGCCTTGGGGGACTGGAAGGTAGGAAGCCCAACATGCAGGCAATGGAAATGGAGGCAAGACCACAACTTTTTTAATAAACCAGGTTTTTTGTTTTTTAGTTAACTGGGTTTCTGTGAAAGCAGCCAAGGTCTGCCTTCAGAAATGTATGCGCAAGTTGTATATGTATCTTTAAGAGCAGAATTGTTGTAAATTAATAAACAAGGCTAGTCTGTGGGGAGAGAGAAGGAAGAGAAAGTAAAAGTTGCTGGAAAATAAATGATTTGAGGGTTTCTCATTCAGAATAATAGGGATCTCCTTTGTCCCTTCCATTGTATAGGTTTTATATATGTACTAACCTGCCCCTCTTGAGGTATGCCAGGGTTATGACTTCCATCTTTGACAACACACAATGGACTGAACAAGGAACTCCAAAGCTGAAACTAAGTGTTTACCGTAGGAGATAATGGGAGCTATCACAGTCTCATTTCTTTTCTGGATTAGGTACAGGGGCGGGCTGGGGTGCATAATGCACATTGACCAGTGGACTTCATCAGTATGGTCCACTAATGTACTCTTACACAGAGTAACAATTACTCAAAAATGCCAGCTATGTTCCTTTCTGGTTTGATAGAATTTTATAGCCATTTTAAATAGTTATAAGGGACTGCAAGGCAAAGGAGAATCAGGCACCTGTATTTTTACTAGGAACAATGAATTCAGTTCAGAAATTCACTGTCAAACGTATTTCATTTAATGTAGTATCAATTGTGGAAAAAACACTTATTCCATTAGAGAACACTCCACAGACGTGAAGGTAAGGAATTCTTCCCCAAGGGATTCTGTGTGTCACATTGGTTGCCTGCTTATGGTTGCAGTTTTACATTGTCATAAGTAAAAGGTCATTATCTGGCATCATTATTGCTTAAAAATTTCTCAGGTAATGTTAAAATAGTCTAGGAATTTGAAATAGTCAAGACACATGTTTCTCAGAATTTGTCTGATGGTCTCAGATATATCTGTTGTGCCTCAGTCCTTTTTTTTTTAATGGTTGAACCCATGTTAACAGCCCTCTTTTAAATAGATTGGTCATGTTTTCCCATCAACAAAGTGAACAGAGATTATTTTTTCCAAGAACTGAGATGGCAAGAATATGTGAAAGTCTATGTACCCTAACTTTTGAACAGGCTGGATTTATACAGTAACACTAGTCTCAGAAAATGTTCTCTATCCACATTAGTCAGAGAAACTTTATTAGCATAAGCATAGTTTCCACTATTGGATTGGTTGGGACCAAACAGGCAGGTATTTATAGCAAATCATAGAAGCTAAGAGATGGAGATCAAAAGACCTAGTAGGGCATCTAATGCAGTCAATGCAAAATTGATCCCTATTTTCCAGTTACTATTAGTAGTTTGTTTAGTCTAGTTTTAAATGTCATCTACCCTCTTTGAAAAAAATATTCCACAAGCTAATGTGGGACTTATGAACAACATGTGACCAGTGAGCAGACATCAGATATTTTCATCTGAGTCTCTCTATAATGTCAAGATGTAATGACACATTATTCAATTAGGTATTCTATCAATGAGTTTATTGGATACCATAGTAACAAATATGACAAATACATTATGCAGCACAGATGCACTTCTATAATAGTCATAACAATCTGAAGTGTTGGAATTGGAGCATCATTTTATCATGAAAGCAAAAGAAACCATTTTGATTAAGTGTTACCATTTACAATGTGAGACCAAAGACAGGGGCCAAGTAGTAGTTTTATATTATTCTAGTTTCATTTAAGAAGAGTTCTACTGCTAGAAATTTACCAAGAGTTGTTATAAAAAAGGGGTGAGGTGTAGTTTTGAGCTGAGGTGTAGTTGTAACAAACTGAAAGATCCCATTTGATTGACTTCGGTTTACATTTACTCTTCCCTCCCTTTTGTGCTTAAATTTCTGCACCCAACAAAAACCAGCAGTTTAACTTTGAAAATAGCACCTATGGGATTAGAGGGGAGTGCTCTGTGCTTTCTATGGGGATTGGTAGTTGCTGGCAAAACTCAATGAGATTCCTCAAAATGAACACTTGGGAATAGAAGATTGAAAGTCCAAATAAGTTGTTAGTGTCTATTAATAGGAAGCAGTCATGGAGTAAATAGCCCACAAAGCTGATCTGATGTGCCTTTCCTACCCCAGACACCTTTCTTTGTGACTGATGGAAGAGCATCATAGTCTAAAATTTGAAAATTGAGCTATGCCCTTAATTTTGTGAAGGTGATACATACTGCAATAGACAAAGCTAAAACTAGATGACATTGTTCCTGCAGTTGAGTTCCACCTTGCCATCTTTCTCTGATCTCAGTATTCATTCTCAGTAATATGTTATAGTACAGATTCCCATCTGAAAAAAACATTTTGTGAAAGCCTGCAGCTCAGCAGTACATATCAGCATTTAGTGTAGGCTCAAGAGCACAGATTTATCCTCCTTGACAGTGTGATTGATTGCTTTTTTTAACTTTAGTTTTTATATGCGTAATGTTCACTGCTACAATACTAGTGTTACATGATTGTATTTAGGGTGGCTGCTTATTGCAAATAATGATTGGAAATGAATTGATTATTTTCCAAACACAGGCAATATCTTGGCACTGTACATAAAAGGATGAAGAAATGCATGGGCTTTGCCCCAAGGAATTTTTAATTTAATAAACAGATATATTCCAAACTCCATAAGTGAAAAGTAAAAAAGCAGGTATTTTTAGCTGGAAAAAACAAACAGAGCATAGGACAATCTAAATAAACTTACGATATGTGCTCATAAGTTTCTTACCACATTGCTATGTGGTATTCAAGAGTAGCAACAATAATGTGACCATATTAGAAATTCTCCAAAGGAGAAACTTCCCAGAAGCATGCCACCATGCTCATGTTATTCAACCAGATGAGGTGCTGAACCAACTTGTATATTAAGCTAGACTTCTGCATTTTCCTTTTAACAGATGACCTATTTGGAATATAATTGTAGTCCAGGATGCACCTAATCATTAGATTGAAAACAAACCTGAAACTAATCTGTATTTGTATACAATATTATATGTATGCTGAACTCCTGAGTTCTATTTTGGAGTGGGATCACTCAAAGGAAGGGACTTGTGCACACAAAATAAAAATAGCGTGTTTGAAATATTTTACTTTGGTTTTCATGAAATGTCACCCACCGAGTATGTGTTCTTCCTAGGACTGTGAACTTAACATTAAATAAAAAATGGTCTCTTGCATGTTGTGCTACTTTCTTAGGGCCCTGGACTCCAGAATGCCTTATCAGCTATTGTAAATATTCTGATAACTTGTGCCTGCAGTACTCTGATGTTTCATGTTTTACATGGCCACTATTTTGCAGTATAAAAGGATAAAGATGTTGTTATGTTTAGATGAAAGCTCTGTCATCTCAGTGAATCTGAATCTTCTGAGGTTCATGTGTTTCAGTAATACTGTAGTTCTCCCTGTCCCATGAAGCTTTTACTTTTGGGATCACACCACAGGGTCAGGCGATCAGTATTGAATTGTGCATTTCTGTTATTGCCACTTTGCTGGGCCTGTTAACAGCTGTATCTGCAGTAGATCGCACCGGCATGCCCAGGTGTTAGAATGTGTACAGACAGAAGCCATCAGTCATGCATTCAGATTTTAGAAACTACCCATTGCACTGTATTAGCATATCGAAAACATACATGCAGATAACTGTGCACAAGGAGTGTTCAGACTGTAGCCTTGCTGAAAATCAGGGTGCATATATAAGAAGTTAAAGCTGGCTGAAGAGCAGTAGAGTGTATGAGAAATTTCTTCTGTTTTCTGTGTTCATTAGGTTTCATTTTGTGGCACTCTTTACCCAGCCCGATACAAACTGAAACTTCATAGAACCTTACACTGAAGTGTAGTTAATCTGAAAAATAATTTGAAAAAATGGGAAAGAAGAGAGAACTCCAAAATCTGTTGGGTTGTCTAACAAAGTAAAATACTATGGCATCTTTTGGCACCATAGCCCTAATCTGTTGGAGTTGTCATTTGGGCCAGCTTCATGCACCCACTTTCTCCCCTCAGTTAAATAGTGCCAGCTCTTCTGTAGAGTGGAGAATGGCAAATAGGGAATTAAGGGTGTTGCAAATGGGGAGTGATTTCAGGGGCTTTTATCTTAATTAAAGCCTCTGCAGAGGCTAGTGAAGAGCCTCCAACATACACATGTGCTGTAGCATGAATACCAGATTATAGAGTACAGAATTTAAAATAAAACAAATCACATTGTTTCTGCACTTCGACGTGACTGATTCATGTGTGGATTTCCTTTGTTTCTTAAGTAGGCTGTTGGGTTATATTGATTGAAAGCAAGCAGATGTCTGAATCCCAAATAGACTTGTAATCACTGTATGTGTAATGTAAAATACAGCTTGATTTTATTTTTCATGTATTCATGCAATCTTTCACTTTGAATTCTCTAAGTACACTTTGGCTGTGCCCCTTTACTTTCATGTGTCTAACTTGTGCAAAACTTGTAGTTGATAATTGTCAAAGTTCACAATTGCAATATTTTTATTCTTGGTAGGAAAGAGGGGAAAAAATGAGGGATTTTTTCATGTCTTTCAGATATATTGGCCTATTCTCCAAATGACAGGTTCCTGACTGATCAACTATGCCCCCTGCTACTAAAGCTCAGTAATATTAGTCTGTGGAATGGTTTCATTCTCATCTCACACCTCAGAGATCTTGAGCTCAACCCCAGGCATCCCTTGTGTGTTTAAATCAGCTTAACGGCTCATACAGTGTGCTGATTTCCTTGTAGGCCTCTGTTTTCTCAAAAAGTGATCACCTTTTGCCAATGCCCTCAGGATTAAACAGGGCAGTCTGGTTTTCCTTTTCTGCATTGGCTATACCTTTGTAGTCAATAAAAGACTAACTAGAAAAGAATCAGCTGATGAGAGAATCAATCTTCTGGAAGCCTCCCCACAGTTTTCTCATCATTTTTGTGCCGTCTGTCATCTCAGATTGTAAAATGGAAACCAAAACTCAGTATGTGGGAAGACTTTTAGTGCTCCTTGTTAACAAAAACAGTAAGAACTGGGGTTTTGATCTTGTGAGTGTATAGGTAAACAGTAAGCTGTAAGTGTGCACTCTTGAAGTGACTTTTCCATGTTTCTAATGGAGGTTTGCAAAGAATTATCAAAGAAGTATCACAAAGGTCTCATAACATACTGTAGTGAAAATATCCATTCTGAATAGGTCAGGTTAAATCTGAAGTTCTTCAATATGACAATGCAGGGGTATCTTACAGTACAGCCGTGCAATTTACTACTATATAAATAGAAGAAATTGTACAATGTGTGAACATTTTTCCCTTTTAGCTGCTTGCTGCATTATGAGAAGTCTATCTTGATAACTATTTAACAAATTTTTAATTCTCTGAATAGTATTCTACCCTAGGTTGGATTTTAATGACAGAGGGATCAAGTGCAAACCAGTACTGGCTTATGATCTTTTAAATCCTCATACTTTACAATTTTTACAATCCTTCACAGTTTTGCACTTTACAATACTTAATTTGCATCTTCCATTCTTCGATCTCCAAGCACTTTACAAACATTAATTCAGTTTCACAATCCCAGTACCCAGAAGGCAAGTAAATAATTTTATAGGTGAGTCAATTAAGGTAACAAAAAACAGCAGCAGCCAATTAACCTTCCATCATAGTTGATGAGAGCCTTTCTATTCACTTTGATGGAAATTAGTTTGGATCTTTAGTGCCTTTCCCAAAGTCACATTGCAAGTTAGTAGCAGGTCTGGGAATAAATTGTGTATTTGATTCATAGCTCTTACTTTTAATCAGAAGACTACACCTACACTCAGTGTTTCTGGTAGCCATCAAAACATTAAGGTACTAATGCGACCTTAGTGGAAGGCCATTAGCCTGGAAGTCTAGCTAGAAATCTTGTGGCACTTTAAGACTAAACACGGCTATCCCTTTAGAAATCTTGTGACATCAAGCAATGTTGTCAAGTTATAAGTGCTTCCTCTTTTTACCTGTACTGGAAAAGCAATGAAAATAGCTTTTCTTATCATTGGAAAAAAGGGAATAGCAGAAGGACATGAGGTTTGGTATCTGGGTTCAGCTCAAATTTTGGGTGAAGGTTTCATCAGGCTGTATATGAACATAAATCTCAACTCTAAATACAAACATACTAACTTTGAGGAAATGTAAGTCTGGATCTGAGTTGTATGGGTTTGGTACATCCTCAGTTATTGTTTGGAATCCAGTTTTAGGTAGCGGTAAGTCATAAAAATTATAATTTTCCATATGTGTTCAGTTATGCTTGAAACACAGAGGCCTCTAATTGTGCTTTAGTAATTGGGTAAGCTTATAGTTGGAAATATTATTTCTTTCTTTCTCTTAGTGACCTGCCATCTTTAATTGGTCTTTTTGGACCACAACAGATGAGAACTTAGATAGGTAAGAACACCTACTATTTTATTGTGAATGTTTAATTTGTTAGAGTTAACATTTTAAAGGCTTTTAAACACCTCAAAATTCAAATAGGCATCTTGTGGGATTTTTAAAAGTATTTAGGAACCTAACTCACTTCAGAATAACTGCTGTAATTGAGGCAATAGGATATCCCTTCTAATAAAACCACTTTTCTGACTTTATGTATCTTTGGCATCCTTTTCAGGCAATGTTTTCATTAGGCAACTCCATGGTCTATGAATTAGAAATGCTAAGAACACAGAATAAAAATATTTAAAATAGTTTAAATTCATTAGCTACAGCTGATACAGTTGTAAGCTTTTCTTTTTCTTTAATTTTTGACGGGGAGATTTTTGTATGTGGCCAATACAAGATTCTTGCCCTCTGTGGTGCCATATATCTGGCTACTGATATAGAAGAACAGAGAATACACAGGTAGGGAAGTAGAACATGTCCATAGAGCTCATAGAAATGTAAGTAAACATCCTTCAGATTTCACAAAAATCTTTTACTGTACCCTCTGGTATTCACAGTTGCTTGTATCAGGATCATCCTTTCTTACTTTTCTAATAAGGGAATTATACTGGCACATGAGAAGTATTCTTTGTATTAATTTCCTCTCCTTCATACTGTGTTCAGTGCCTGTGTAGCAGATCCAGATTCAAATCTAGTTTGAATGCCTGATTATGAGCTAAAATTTAAAATGGATTTAAAATTTTATTGGTCCCTTTTACCATGGTTGTCGTGGTAAATCTGATGTTTATGCTATTGGCAATTTATAATAAAAAACCAAGCAACCCACCAAAACAAGCAAGTGCGATAAAAGAAAACACTAAACATTCAAGATAATGGGACTTGGTGCAACTGGAAAAGACAAACTATAAACTTCTTCAAGTATGTGCCAGTGTGGATCCCACTATACATGTGCCTTAATATGTGACAGATCAGATTTTTTTTAATTAGCAGTGTCTAGAATAGTTCGTGCTCTATACACCTCACACTGTTGCAGAAGGGCAAAAGAGTGTGGGAAAGCTGTGATCCTTCCATCAGTTTGTGCCTGCTTTCTATGGAAGTGAGACAGAACCCAGCAAGTATTTATTCACTATCCCTTTCAGAGAACTTCAACTGGTTCTTTATCAGTTAGTGAAAAATGCTGTTCATACTTTCATTTACAGGACATCCCTTAAAAAAATAAAGAAATGGGTTAATGACTCTTCTGCCAACCATCATGGCTTATGGAGAATCCAAACCCTCAGGGGTCAAATCCTATCCATCCTCTGACCCTCATCAAGAACAGGAATAGCCAATGCCTCTTCCACTTAGGAAGGAAACACCTTCTAGACAGGTATTGTTTTATCATTCCTTCTCTGTGAGAACTTTCAGATCCAATGACATTTGGCTCAAAATATGTCTGTTTGGGTTGTCCTTGTGGGCCATATTCAACTTAGAGTCAACAGTTATGACCAGAGTGAAGATCAAGAACCAGTATTCGTCAGGACTTATCAAATCCCAGGATTGGCTAGTAGAAGGATGTTGAAGATGATGCCAGTGGGTGGTACCAATGACATCAACCCCCTCAACTTTAGCAAAGTTCCTGGTGCACAGTATGTTCAGTTCTGATAGAACGGGTGCTTAGTACCTATGCATTGATAGTGTCAGCACTGACTTCCTTGGCATTGAAAGCCCCAACACAGGCAACTCTGTCTCTTGCACTAGCTGCCTCACCACTAGCCTAACTCAACATAGCTCCAAGACTGAAGGATAGTACTGGCGGGGCACCCAAGACATCACTCCCTAAAGACCACCTCCAGTAGCAGTCAGGCAGAGTTAGAGGTCTGGCACAGATTCCAATACCGATACTTATTATCGAGTTAAGCAACAACCTCAGATATGAATTGGAAGCATTTGTATCATTTTAAAATATATTCTTGGGTACTGAAGAGGCGCTGGTTCTGTATCATTTCTTAGGGCCATCCTTCAAAGATGACATATATTCATCTTTGCCATCACCAGCATATTCCTTCCTAACAACATAGAGTAGAGATCCTACTCCTTTTCTATGAAAGCAGGATTCTAAGGAAAATATTTGGGTGGTCTAATCAGAGTGCCACCCCAAGAGGCTATATGGTAGTTCAGGGCCACTCAATCTCAACCAGGCTGCTACCTGTATGTCATGCATCTTTGCTTTAGTAGGGATTGTCCTTCCAAATATCAAGGAGCCTAGCACCCTCCCAGAGGTCTACAAAACAGCAGGGATCACACCACACCCACCCACACCATAACTGAAAGTGGACCCACAAGAATTGGCAATAATAAAAGAATACAGTGACCTCAATCTTCTCTGAAGGAATTCTCCTTGTCACTGGATGAAATGGTAATACCAGGATCTTCTCTGTCTCAAATTGGAAAAACCCTGGACATTGAAACTTCATTCTTATAAGAAAAACCTCAGAAGCCCTTTGACAATCTGAGCAAGACGAGACTGGACACTGTGGTGTTCTCCATATTAATGAAAGGGTCCTAGAACTGGTCAAAGGGCTGTTGGAGGTGCTGGCCATTCTTCTTCTTACCCCAAATACCTGACGAAAAGGTATCAGTTGCCAATACTTCATATCAGAATTTTGGACGCTTATGCTTCCCTGAATTCAAGGCCCTTGATCACATCAGTAGTGAAGAGGAATTGAAACCCATTATGGGTTCTTCTAAGGAGAATGACCCTAAGAAGTTTGACTAGTTTGGCCAAAGGCATCTTTATCAGCCTGATTGCAGCTGTGTATGGTGAACTATCATGCTTTGACCATAGCCCCCAGCTCCATGCCAAGTACATATCAAAATAAAAGAACAGTCCTTTGAGCAAGCCATCCTACAGGTATAACCCTAACAAAGAGAGAGGACTCATTCTTACTCATGGGTCTGGAATAGCTGAAAAGGAAGGAACAGCAAGGGGCACCTTTCATCTGTTAGCTCAATGCTAGGAGGTTAGTAGATTTGACAGGAATGTCTAGAATCGCACCAGAAGTGATCTTGAGCCAACTGCTACCTTTAGGAACTGGGCCTGGACAGCTAGCATAGCCAACAAATGGGCATTAGATATCTTTGCCAAATATTATGTTGGACAGTTCCACTCACTACCCACGACTAGCCTCCCTTCTGCCTCCCTGTAAATGAAGCCCTGATAGACCCAGAAAAACAAATTTGGCAGACTTCTGCTATACAACATCCTCACCTACGACAGAGTGGATGCTAAATACCATCTTCTGTCAAGGGCCAGCTACACAGACTTTGAATTAGGAGGGAACAGAGGAAGAGTTGTGGCTGCTGCACCTTTATACCTTTGTTTGGGCACATGAATCACTTCATTGGATCCTGTAACTGAAAAAAAAAACAACTGATTTTACGCATGTGAGGCACTTGGACACTTACAGTGGGATACACTCCACATATGTAAGTAAGCATGAACTCTTGCCGTATCCAGCTCAAAGCAGGGCTTCTCTAATGCCTAGTTTAATTTTGAGAGTTCAGAAAGGGAACTTTATTCTTTTTTTTTCCTTCTCTGCATTTGTTTGTCATTATGAATTCTCTTTTTTTCCTACTCTGTGTTTTCAGAAACACTCTACTACTTTTCCTCTTGTAGCTTAGTGAGTAAACAGACCTCCCATTTTTAAGGCTGTAGTAGCTGGACTACCCATTTACATTCCTAATGGTTAGGCTAGAGGATAAGTTGTCATTGTTGACTGGCTGTAAAAAAAGTCTCATCTGTAGATACTGTGTGCCAGATTAATCTCTCATATAAATGGGAACAGCCTTCATTTACTGAAGTATGAGTAGTTCCTAATTATACCAGGCTGAATTTGGTTCTGTCTCTCCAAACCATTTTCCTGCAGACATAGCTTAACTGAACAGATAACATACAAATTTAGTACTCCTGTATTTAATGCTAAGCAAACCTGAAGAGATACAATTCAGCTAAGAAATGAAAAATTCAGATACTCTGAGATGGCATGAGAGCAGGTGTTTTTGAGAGACTGCCAGGACTTGTGGTCATATTGGAGTACTGCAAGAAAAGTCTGATCCTCTCACTTCCATTCCTAGTGCATTAGCTTCAATTGTTTCTTTCCTTCCATATGATAAACACTGACAGGAAATTCAAGGAGCACTCCTGTGCTGCTAACACCTCTAGGAGTGTTAGGACACATTAGTGCAGGGCTTAAAGTATGGTGGAATGCACCAGAATGCTATCCAGGGGGCCCTATTTTTAGGGAGCAGCCTTCCGGGGCCTCCTAAAAACAGAGGAATGCAGCATTCCGGGCCCCCCTAAAAATAGAAACAGCAGCCAGAATAGAGCATTCCAGTACATTCCACCTTAAGCCCTGTTCCACCTTAAGCCCAGCTGGCAGGGAGCTGTGGCATGGCAGTTTGCAAATCTCTGCCCATAGGGTGGGAGCAGCATTGCTGCTGGGAGCAGAGACAATGAGAAATGGCAGAGATAAGGTCTCAGATGGGGCTGGGGGAAGGGCTTTGGGGGGAGGTGGGCACTGGCCTCTGGGATGGAGGTGTATGGAGCTGCTGGGGGTCAGGGAATGTTGCTGGGGGTTGTGTGGGGCAGGGTGTGTGCGTGTTTGTAGCTGGAGATGTGTGTGGGGATGTAGCTGCTTTTGTCTGTGTATAGCTGGGGATGTGTGTGGAGCAGAGCGATAACCAATGCATGTGGTACTGAGAAGTGGTTGCAAATGTCCAGGGGGGGGGGCAGGTGTTTGTGAGGTTGGCATTTGGGTTGGCAGTAGTTGGGGTAGGTGAAGGGGGGCCCAGACCTGCGTGAGGAGGGCCTGAGAATTTAGGAGGGTTCCAGGACCCCCAGATTATACTTTAACCCCTGCATGAGTGTTACTGAACTGTTGTCTATATCCCTGACAGCGAGTATGCCATAGCTGAGAACCCATCCCGGTCAGAAGAGCCCCAGCTCCCTGTGTTACCCTGCTCCGTTCAGTACTCTTCTCCCTCCCCCCACCACCTGTTTTTTAAATTGTAGGTGCCTGTTACAGTATGTGTCTCTAGGTTTTATATATTGGCACCAGCAATATTCAGTATAAGATCCAGTTGTCACTCTTTTTACTGTGTTTTTCCTTCTATAAATTGCTTGGATTTTATACAATGTATTAAATTTAGTACTCTGTTTGTTGTGCTACAAGACACCCATTTGTTTAGGGCAGAACTTAAAATGAAAAATGTTCTCAAATAAAACTTCCTTCCAAGTTTGCTTTGGGTTCTTCCATGGTAATTTTCCTGCTGAAAATGCATATCTTAGATAGCTTACTTAGAATTTGCAATTTTCTTAGTACTTATCCAACATCCGCTATGATACCAAAGATACCCACAACTGAATGCTTGGAATGTTTGGGAGCTAACATCTAATTAAATGAAAAAAAAAATTCTTCCATCTCCTGAATGGACACACAAGATAGTGTCCAGTTTAAAACAGAATAGAGTGTAGGGTTATATTCTGGGCTTTTTTTGCATGCAGATTAGTTTTGATAAAATGACAAGCCCACATGTTATAGGTATAGCTCAATTAATCTGGATTAGAAGATTTATTACTTAGCTCTTCAAAAGTTACTCATTTATTGGAGGGTATTCTCTAGTCTGACTGTCATTCATTCCATTAATCTCATCGGAGAGTGGTTGTCTAGGTATGGTCATTTCAATTTGGTGCCCATTGGTACAAAGACATAAAATTAGGAGTGAAGCAAACAGGTCATTTCTACACACGAGAGAAAAATGAATAGTGTGAAGAAATAACTGAATGGGTGAAAATTAGCATCTACTCTGTGTAACAGTCAGTCCAGATTGTAGAAATAGTGTTGTACTTGTCAATCACTGGCTTAGCTAAAATGTTGTATGCATCAACATCTGCCAGCATCATCATGTGGAGCCTTTTCAGAACATTATGTAAAAAATAGAAATCTTTGCTTAGACGTGCCTGTTTCCTTTTTGTTATTTCGCACATACAATAAATATAAAAGGATAACTGAAAGAAAGTTGCAATAGGGAGTGAGGAAATGAAAACCAGGCTGGAGAATACAAAGTTTCTGACACAGAATGAATTCTGGATTGCAAAACTATGTCAAGAAGAATTTGAAATCAAGAAAAATGTTGAACTGATGTGTACATGAGGGAACACATGGACTGTACCTCAAGTAATCTCCACTGATGCTGAATCCAATCCTGCATTGTGGAAGCAGGTAGGAAGAGATTCTTAGTAAATAATGATTCTGCAGTTCTTGTTTATATTCTCAGTCAGTTTGATACTAGATGAAATGATGGTCGAGAAGTAGTCAATGTGCTTAATTAACACTGTCACTTGGCACTTTCGGAGTGGTTTGCTGAACGTGTTCTGTTATGTCGCCATTCCTTGAGCTAACAGGAGAGACAAAAAGTTGTATTTCATTTTCCTACAAATTTAACACGGTGTCCATTAAAATCTGGGTCATTTTTTTTCAAAGCAAACGCATATAGGAGGTTTCAGGGTACATAGAAAAGCCTTTTTAATATCAGCACGAATTTGCATTCTCCACTGATTCTTAAAAAACATCAACACTTATAAGAGATCTGTCCACTGCCTCTTATCTTTTTTACATGGATACCACGTTTTCAAAATTTAGATCTGTGATGAGTGGGAAGGATTTTGGGTAGGGAGTCAGAAAGTTGTGCACGCAAAGGAAGTGTGCCCATTTCTCCCTTTTCCTCATTGCATCATCACATGTCCAACATCTGGGAGATAAAACACAGAGTTTGAGAAACTCTGTTTCTGGCTGTCTCCCCCTTTGTGTTTTCTCCACTTCTAGTTCCTTCATGGTACTTCACTATCTCTTCCTGGGTGCCTAATTTCTTTTTAATCCCCCATATTCTCTCTCCTATTATATTTTCCTCTTCTTTCTAACTCTATCCTCAGTACTCTTTCTGGGATTTCTGTCCTCCTCTTTTCTTTTAATTCCTTTCATTGTCCTTGCTAGTCTATTCTGATGTTGTCTGTTGCCTTTTTGTCCTCATTCACTTCCCCTGTTTACACCCCATTTCCTGCTAGCCCTCCCTTCTTCGTTTTGTTCTGTTCAGCCTTAGCCTATCAGCTTCACTCTTTCCTTTTTTTGCAGCTCTCCTGTTGTCTGTGCTTTTTCTCTCTTGTCTTCTACCTCCTTCCTGCTGTGAGTGCTTCTCTGCACAGGGAGAAGAGAAAGCAATGTCACACATCCAGCCTGCCCAAACAACCATCCCTTAGCAGTAGAAGGAGCTTCAGTACCCTACAGGGGAATTGGAAATGAGTGGAGGTGCCAAGAGAGGTCTAAGGGAAGAGGAAAAGTAATAGGCAGAGGGAGGGAGAGTAAAGGGAGGAGATGAATTTTCCAGATGAAGAAGGGTGACACATCAGGGTTGACTGGAAGGAAGAAAAGAGGAGGGGGGGGAGAAAAAGAACAAGATGAGAGTAGAGAAGTGGCACCCCGAATCAGTCCACTATGAAGAAATATCTCTTGGCGAGAGTAAGGGGGGTGGAGAAAAGAAATGACATGGAGGGAGAGAGAGTGCTAAGGGCTTTCTTCCTCCTGATGCTTCAGTGGGGTAGCTACCAGCACTTTAGAGAGAGAAAAGAACAACATGAATGTAGAATTCACTCAGGTTTGTTTGACATGTTAAGGTTTTTTGTTTTTTTTTCCTTTTTCCCCTGAAGGATGGCACTTACTGTACACTGTTGGATATTCATTCTGCAAGATCATTTGAATTTTTTCTCAGAATTTCTGAGTTGTGTTGAGCTCATAATTCAGAGATTTTATTTTTTTTCTGTAACTTGCCCTTTTGTATCAATTTGGTTTAAAATGTAATAAAATATATGATAAATAGTGCTGAAATGGGAGAAAATAATAAAACAATCAGTTTTATAAGATTCTTATTTTTTGTTTTTGGGTAGAAAAGGCTTTTCTGGATACATGTTTCTGTGGTGTCAAAAATGAGTGCATTAGGTGCCAGAGGCACAAAGGATAGTTTGGGGTTCATCTTCCATTGTAAGTCCATGGGAATTGGCACCTCATTCCCATCTGTGCCTTTTGAAAATATTCCCTTACATGTGCTGTGTACACAAATGGCATTTACTATGTGGTGGCAAATAAGGTGTGGTGTCAATAATGCACTGTTCACAATAGACTAAATTTGTTTATTGTATTAAATTCTAAAATGTGCCCTGTTACAAAATGCCTCGAGGCTCATGAATAAAATTTAAAACAAATGGCTGCAGAAAACAAAAGCTTCCCTTCAAGTACAGTTATACACCTAAATATATTATTTCTTATATCTTTGTATTACAGTAGCACATAGATTCCCCCAACTAAGACTGAAATTTCACTGTGCTAGGTCGGTATCAATACATAGAAAATGACAGTCTATGTCCCAAAGACTTTTTACTGTCTAAATAGACACAAAAACAAAAGATGATAGCAAAGTATAGTCAGAAATGTGCAGTGACTAGTCTAGTGTCACTCTGCAGGTCAGAGATAGAGCCAGAAATAAAACCCGGATCTCCTGAGTCTTAGTCCATTGCCCTATCCACTGCACCACACTGCCTCACAACTTTTAATAAGTCGTCTTTGCTCTCTTTTGTGTATGGAAGAAATGAGTGCTATAAAGTTTGCCATACACTTTGTAGTCCTTTGTGATAAAATCCAAGGCACACTAAATATTATTAATAATAACAAAACTGCAATTTTCTTGTAAGAGAACCTAGCAAAAAATACTAGGTGAAAGTTGTGGGACTAGTTTATAAAAAGCAGCAAAAATAGTAATATCTCCACATTTGGTTTTGATTGTTAACCTTTTAAATAGTGTTCGATTAACCAATGCCTGCCCTAAAACCTTTGATGAAAGACCTACTTATGGTTTCTCCAGGGAAGATACTTTCCCTAAATAGAACTACTGGACATAAAAGCTCATTGTAGTTGCAAATTTCATGTTACTTTTATATGTTGAAATAAAGCAAACATCTATATGCAGGACATGCACAATGTTTTTGAGTTTGTAATGTAGTGTTTTTTGTGCTTACTGTATGTAATTTCAGACCCATTCAAGTGTTTTATTAGGGAATGGTCCCCTAGTCTCATTGCTAGTTTGAAAAGAGGCTATAACCCCACACTACTGACAGGGGAGGGTCTCTTAGCTCAAGACGTAAAAGCCTGTGTTCTGGGAGCCAAAGGCTGAATCTTGTTCTTTAAGCTATACACGTTTGGTTAGGGGGTGGCCGTGTATATATACAATCATCCCTTGATTGTTACGCATTAACAAGATTTTCCTCCTAAAGGTTTACTTTGTTCTGGTTTTATTTCTATAAAATTAGTGTTCCCAGAAACTCATAAGCATACACAAACCAAACCAGAGCCACTTCACCTACTCTGAGAGATGACAAGCTTATTTTCAAGTGTACGGTTCTCCTACAGCTGCTGTACAAAAGATCATATTTATAAAGCATATCTCTTATCTGAAGGAGTAGCTTCATTATTCTACCTCATTGCTTGATAGCCCTGACTCGGAGAGCTGCCTGAATGGTAACCACAAAGCTGTTCCATTATTTAACTCTAAGCTGCTCTCCATGACTCTGTCTGGGTAGATTTCATCTTTTTCCTCTGTGTAGGAGTTTTCAGTTTGTTCATAGTTGAAGAGAAAAATAAGAGGAAGAGAGAATGAAATAACTTGGCTGGAACAGTTCAACCAGTCTTGGGGCCCCCCTGCAAAGCCATTCATTTGAGCCCCCCTTATGAAGTGAAGGTGACAATTACCACTGTCACTTTGTTGCTTGATGATACTTCATTTAAAGCAATAATAAGTCAGCATTGACCTCAAACTCGAGTTGTGTGGAATACAAAATGTATGTGTCATTAAATTTCATGTGGAAATATCTGAATTTTTCATTTTTCACAGTTGCACATATTCTATTTTTTACTTTCTATGAAATTTACAGGAGATAGCTGTTTTTCACTTGGTAAACAAGTTAAAATGGGATTATTTTTGCATGGTTTTCACTGGTATTTTCACTCAAACTCACCTATTTTCAATGCAAAACAATTCTTGAATCTTAATAAAAAATTCTAATGTGAACAAATGATCTTGAATAGATTAACATTTAATTATGAGTAAATTACACATTTTCATCTGAAATACATCAAACACTGCTACTTCAAATCACACAGCTTCATTTACAAACTGGATGTTGTACAATGCCCCAGGTCATCTCTTACCAGAATCACCATCATCACAGAGGTTTGTTTGAGGAAAGGATTCTCTAAGGCACTTCCTTACATCCATAGTGTGTTTTTTAAAAGTTTCCAACTTAGGACTTAATTGCACTTCAGAACCAGCACTCTTTTACAAAGTATATATAACCTGATTTATGATACATGCCAGTTTAAGCTATGCCCATATTATGTGTCTAAATGATTAGACTCAAAACCTTAGCGATTGTTGGCATTTGCCTTTCTTTGAGAGATGGCTGATACTTATCAACAGACTGTTGTGCAATTAAAACTAATTGCTGAACATTTGTTGCTTGAATTGTAATTATGACCTTTTCTTCTGCAACATTAACAGAGAAGGCTAAAGTCACCATAACTCCTCAGTCCAAGCATCCACTATTTCTTTCATCAGGTTTGTACAGAAGAACCGCAGTCTTCACATCCCATCAACAGAAAGGATCTTATTCTAGTCAAAGAGGGGAAAGTTCCACTTCCCATTTCAGTTCAGCAAATAACAGTAAAATAGCAATGGTGGCAGTCTGATGGAAACTAAAAGGACCAGGTGTTCTCTGGCCAGGTTTACATATAGTGGGACTTCTGGGAAGAAGGACCCAGCCAAGTGCATAGCTTTCAACCCCATTTACAGATACGTGTGGCTTCAAGGCCAACAGCTTAACGTGGCACTAGGAAGGATTTCTACTTCATCCCAAGACTCCATGCAATTCCAAGGAGACTGGTATAAGAAGTGAGGCTAGCATCTATCAAGCATTCTTAAATCTACACTACCCACCTGGGGAGGTGAAGAAACAGATTGACAGAATACCCAGAAGTCAATTTCTACAGGACAAACCCAAGAAGGAAAACAACAGAATGCCATTGTCATCACCTACAGCCCCCAACTCAAACCTCTACAAAACATCATCAAGCATCTACAGCTTATCTGATAAGGTGAGCCCTCATTTTCCCAAGCCTTGGGAGACAGACTTCTCCTCGCTCACAGCCCCACAACCTTAACTGGATACTCACCAGCAACTACAGACCATACAACAGAAAGAGTATGACAGGCATATATCCCTGCAACAAACTCCACTGCCAACTCTTCCCACATATCAACGCTAATGACACCATCATGGGTCCTAGTCAAAATAGCTACTCCATCAGGGGCTCATTCACCTGTTCAACCACCAATGTGATATGCTATCATGTGTTAATGCCACTCTGACTTGTATGTCAGAAAAACTGGATTGTCTCTGCGCAAAAGAATAAATTGACACAAATCTTACATCAGAAATAAGTAGAGCCCTGTGTGGATACAAAAATGTGGACCTCCATCTGATGCACAGCTGCTTAGTAACAGTATCTGTCCAGTCTGCTATCTGCATGCCATGTTTTATCTCTCCCTGTAACTGCATCCACAACCAAACTTGGGCTCATAGACAGCATTTTAGTCTTTGATTGGCTCATTCCCCACATGGGTCCTGTCCACTTTTTCCTGTTCTTGCTTGTGGCTCACATGCTGTGCTGTCAATCAGATTTCCTTGGCCACCTATGAAATCTCTGACAGCATGGCATGTGAACTGCAAACAAGAAAAGGAAGAAGTGGGCAGGGAAGTCCTGAGGAATGAGCCAGTAAAAAGCCAGTATGCTGACTGACTGACAGTGAATGCTGACTCTCAAAGCCCCAGCCTGCTGTGACTGAGACTCTGATTGGCTGGCAGACCACAATCAGAGCTGATCTGGGATTGGCTGGAGTGCTTCCTTATGCTGCTGACACAGATCATGCAGCAGCAGCGATGAATTGCACCCTGGGCAGATAAAAATAGAATCCACATCCATGGGTCAGTACACAGCAATAGGTCTGCATTTATCCTCACCCACACCCATGGATGCAGATATCTGCAGATCTGCAGTGGATACCCATGGATCCAGGGGTTAAAGTATAATTTGGTGGGCCGTGGAACCCTCCTTAATTTCCAGGCCCCCTTCACACAGGTCTGGGACCCCTTCACCCACCCCAGCTACTGCCCCCCCAAATGCCTGCCTCCCTTCCCAGCTACTGCCCCACAGATGCCTGCCTCCTGCCCCAGCTACTGCCACCAAAATGCCTGAGCCACATCAGATCTCTCATTCCCCATATCCTCCAATGTCCCAATCCTCATGCCCTAAGCTCCCTTTCCCCATGCTCCACTCCAGCCCTCCTAAACCCTCACCCCCAGCTCCTCCATCTTTACTCCACTCCCTTCAGCCACCCCAACCCTCTCCTCATCTTCCCAGCCCCCTTCAGTCCCCTTGTCCCCCTTCCCCTACTCCACTCCCTTCAGCCCCCCTCACCCTCTCCACACCTCTGCAGTCCACCATCCCAACCCCTTCTTCCCACCCCGCCACACTTTCCCTGCTGGCTGCCTGCCTGTCCCCAAACCAACACCCCCTGGTTCCCTTACCTGCATCGCCGACATGGCTGAAGAGCTGAGCTGTGCTGGGCCAGGGAGAGGGAGGCTGCAGTGCAGGCCATGGGGCGAGAGGGGACATGGGCCCGAGAATGGGTCCAGGCTGCATGCACTACTTGTGTCCAGCAGGAAGGGGTGAGTCTAGCGCAGGGCCTGGGAAAGAGGGACAAGGGGTTGCTGGGCTTGCTCCAGCTCGCAGCCCCTTACTTCAGCCGGCCCTGGGGGGGAATGCATTGGAATGCCGTGTTCTGGTGCATTCCTCTATTTTTAGGGGGCCTGAAACTCAGCGTTCTGGTGTGTTCCCCTATTTTAGGGGGCCCTGGAATGCTGCCCCCTTAAAAATAGGGGGCCCTGGAACACCATTCCAGGGCATTCTGGCTTACTTTAAACCCTGCATAGATCTATGGGGCTCTAGAAATAAGAACATTCAAAACTCAACAGGAAATCACTCCAATGTCCAGGGCCATTCAGTAATGGACTTACCTGTAAATATCGCCAAACACATTTACTCTAGCTGAAGACTTCAAAGAGAGAGTTCAAAGTTAAAAATCATATGCAAATTTGACACGATCAACTCAGGTGTGAATAAAGATTTGAACTGGCTTTCCATTTCAAACATTAGACTCTAGAGTGCCACAGGTCTCAACCTTTGGTGTTTTTTTTTTTTTTTCTAATAACTGATTCTCACTTCTCTGTCTCAACGCTTTCTGATATGTTGTGTTTGAAGCTATACAACTTTTTTGCTTTGCCGTAGTAATCTGACCTGCTGCAGTGAAATGTAAGCACAAGATTTATCTTCCCTTCCCGTACTGTAAGTTTTTTTTCAATAACAACAGATTTATTAGCTTGTTTATTTGTTAGTCTTTAAAAGTGCCACAGGACTCCTTGTTTGTTTTGCTGAATTAGATTAACACAGCTACCCTGTTGGAACTTTTTTCAGTGTCAGTTTTCTTAATTTTGGCATCTGATGAAGTGGGACTTCACCCACGAAAGCTCATGCAAAAAATAAATTTGTTAGTCATTATATGTGCCACAGGACTCCTTCCATGTTTCACAATTCCTAAAATCTGTAAAAAAAAAAAAAAAAAAATCTAATTTTGCTTTAGATTTAGATTAAAGATTGAGTTCAAATGCATGTTAAAAAGATAGATGTATGAATGCAAATATTTTCCCTAACTGTGTGGAAATAGTAGGACTGTATATTATAAATGGCATGGGAGCAACAACTGCTGTTATATTTACCTAATATTTCTATTCTAAATCTCATTTTTCAGTTGCTCATATGTTCCTGAATGTTTGGTATATGGAAGTGAGTTTTTGAGGTGAGATTTGATATATGGACAGCTGGGTTCACTCCAGGAAGAATAAAATTGGATAGGTTGAAAGATTTTTTAATATGATCCTATCATAATGGAGCCTTGATCTAAGTGGGAGGACTCTGTGCTAATATAACATTAATATATTGACTGGGGAGTGTATTTTTCAAATGCGATCATGAAAATGTCTGCTTTCCCTTCTCCCCCGATTGAGTGTACAAATGTCAATGACAATGAACTATCACTTCATATCTGATGAACCTGTTGGCATTTAAGCAGATGCTATTTCTGTGTGACTTAATATGCTGAAGTCATGAGAAACCAGCCTTTTCTTAAAAAAAAAAAAAAAAAAAGAAAAAACCCAAGGAGTCCTATGGCACATAATGACTAACAGATTTATTTATCGCATGAGCTTTCATGGGAGAAAATCCCACTTCAAAGTGGGATTTTCTCCCATGAAAGCTCTGTCACAGGACTCCTTGCTTTTTTTTGCTGAACTAGACTAACATTGGAACTCAGCCTTTTAAAAGTTGTGTTTCATATGGAGAAGTAGTTGCTTCCAAACAGTATTGAATCTTAAATAGGAGTTACAGATTTTAAGAGACTTCGGCCCCTATCTTACAAAAACATGTGTCTGGCTGTAAGCATGAAAGGGGTTCTATTGAACTGCACAAGTGCTTAAGTTTGTGCAAGAAAGAGCTGTGGTTTTGGGTATAGAGGAAGGAGGAGAGATTTAAACTGTTTTGACTGAATATGAAACTGAGAAATGGTGGTCCAAGAGGATAATTTTAAAATAAATATTTAACTTAGGACTGAAATAATTTATTTTATAAGTAAATATATATTGTCCCTAACCTGTACACTTATATAACATAGTCTTCTGTAACTCAGTTTCGACTTTCTAAAAAAATAGCTGTCTTCTGCTTAAATGACAACATAAACACAACTTGTTGCAGTTGGGGATGAGAAGTGGGGTGCTCAATGTCTGCTATCAGGGGAGTCTGCTTCAGAAGTCACAGGCCTTGTTAAAGCCAGTGAGTGTGCCAAATCCTCTTTTTGAGTCATCAGAAGAAATTCTATCCCATGAAACTCTCCAACTTCAGGGCTTTTTGTTTTCATTTATAGGGTTACCATATTTGAACTTTCCAAAAAAAAAACACCCCACTCTGGAGAGGGGATGATGGGGGCTCTATGCAGTGAGTGGGGGAGTCAGGGAGGTTTGGGGGGCTACAGGTGGGTAAGATGGGGGCTCTGGGCAGTGAGGGTAGGGTCAAGAAGGTGTGGAGGGCTCAGGGTGGTAGTGAGGGGAGCTCTGGGCAGTATGTGGGAATTGGGAGACTATGGATGGGGTGAAGGGCATGTGGGAGGGCTCTGGACCATAAGTGGGGGCCAGGGAGGTTTGAGGGACTCTCAGCAGGGGTGGGGCCATGACTGGTGAGGTGGTGATGATCGGGAGGGGTGGACACACTGACACAGGTCTGTCTCTCATCCTTGCTCTGGGCTTAGGCAGCACCAGCCAGGCTGGGCCCAGCCACAGCTGGCCCAGGCACCAGTGTGCTCCTCCCCCAAGCCAGCACAGTGCAAGGTGAAATCCTGGACGCTTTTTGGTATTTAATAAATCTAGCTGGATGCAGATTTAATGTCCAAAAAGGAGGACATGTCTGGGAAAAACTAGGCGTGTGGTAACCCTGGTTCTCCATAAGTCCCTATTTTAGTCTGTAACGTTTGGCAAGACCTAATCCAATCCTTACTGAAGTCACTGATAGCCCTTCTATAGACGTCAGTAGGTATTGGATGAAGCCCAGAATAAGTACATTGGTTTGTATTTTAGTAAGTAAAGAGTAAGCTTCCTCTTGAAGGAATCAGTTTGTCTTTGGAATTAGCATGGAGAGTTCTCTCCTAAGTTTAGGTTAATAATTTTGAAGAACTTTTATAATAATTCTGCACAGGGTGGGATTCAAATCTGGGATTCAGCAGAGTGAATTTTCTTGTACAAAAGACACAGAAAAATAACATTCAGGAAAGCAGTGTTTAAAAGGTCAAAAGAAATTGAAATGTTTTCCAGATGTATGTTAAAAATTTATTAGCATAATGATGACTTCTTTAACACAGTTTGTATGAAAATTAACAAAGCATACGAAGTTTTAAGAATATTATATTGAATGAAAATAGCAATTGTTTTACAACAGTTTGCATTTAGCTGGATTACATTAAATATTACATTGTGTTAAACAAAAATGAAAAGTATGAATTTTTACCTTCCCTTTTCTCTCACTGTTAGACCTCATTATTCAGATGATGAGGATTGTTCTTGTCCTGGATTCTGAGTTCATTTCTTTAGAATAAAATAAGAGAAACCCCTCCTAGTTCTTTTCCACCTGCACAATTTTCTTGTATGCTGAATGAAAACTAGAAACAAATTCTCAAATGGCAAAAGCTGTTCTAATATCACACCTTCCTATTTTTAATTTTCTAAACACAACGGGAACAATTATCCATATTGACCATTGCAAGAAAATATCTGGATTGTTCAGTTAAAGTATTTAACAGCTAGAGAACATAATTTCAGTCTGAAAACGTCTTTTACCGAAAGGATGCAGCCTCTTTGCTTTGCTGTGTCACTGTAAGCATCCCAGATGCATGCGCATTGTAGTATTGCCTGTTTTGGGGGACAGAAATTCAGAAATGATGGTGTTCTTCAGTCTCCATGATATGCAAGTGTGAGTCAAATGATTGGATTGGCTGGGCTGACTCCCCAGATCACTCCTCTATGGCATCTCTACAGAATTTTCTGTGCCTGCAGAGGTGTAGCAAACTAAGCAAGGATTAAAGTAAGCGGGGACACATCAGAACGCCAGTGTCCCGGGACCCCTAAAAATAGAAAAAATGGGGTGGAACACTGCCTTCTGGTGTGTTCCCCCTTACTTTGGTTTGACCCCTGGCCATGGCCCCTACCTGGATGAAAGACATAGTCTTCTGGCCAGCAGAGAGCTGACTCAGCTGAACCAGGCTGGGAGTCTTTGAATCTCCTGTCCTGAGCATGGTTTGAGCTGGAGCAGCAGCCTGTGGCCACATAGTAGCTCCCCACCCCTTGCAGAAACTCCCACAGCCAGTCTGACCAGGCACTGCTGCTGCCTGGCACTGAGTCCACCACGCTGAGCCCAGTGGAGGGATGAGAAGTAGAAACGGCTGTAGTGGACAGCAGCTGGGCCCAGGAGAGCCCCGCAGTGGGGTTCGGGGAAGCGGCACAGCAGGTGCCTCCTGAGCTGCGGATGGAGCTGCTGCACCCCAGAGCGCTCCCCTGAGTAGGGGGATGGCCCTCGCTGCTGGCTTTCAGTGGGGGTGTGCTGGCCTTTGGGATCGGGGGCATGGAGCTGCTGGGGGACAGGGAATGCTGTTGGGGGTTATGTGGGCCAGGGTGTGTGTAGCTGTGTGTTTGTGTGGAACAGAGTTATAACCAATGCATGTGATACTGAGAAGTGGATGCAAATGCCTACCTGGGCTGGGGCCTCAACGTGCATGAAAGGAGCCTGAACAATACAGGACGCAGGCCCACAGATTAGGAGGGTTTAGGGGCCCACCAAATTGTGCTTTAACCACTGAAGCTAAGAATCAGGTCCTCTGTAGACTATCCATAACCTGATTGGTTTTTTTTTTCTCCTTTTTATCTTTTTCCTAGGTTCCTTTATTCCTCAGCTCTCTGATGTTTTAGTGTGACATTTTAAGGACATTGAAGTTTACCTAATTGAACTCTGGCGATTGTCAGGACTTTTATCCAACTTGCCCCTCAAATTAGCACTGATATTGGCTGTGAAAGAATAAAAAGACATTTAAGGATAGGGATTGTACCCTGTGTTTAGCACTCATGGCTGTGTATTGCGGGGAAAAGTTTTCTTTTTGCTTTCCCTGCCTTGGTGCCCCTGTGGTTAGAAAGCAGGCTTGCTGGTCTGCCTCACAGGACAGCATCAGAGATTTGCAACTCCTGTAGACAAATGAGGGCTCAGGAAGACACAGCATTGGGTTCCAATCCATGGCCACCGACACCAACTGTGCCCCACCTTCTACTTCCGTCTTTAATTTTTGTGGAAGAATTAGAGAATCAGAAGAATCCCCCTGAGCACAAGAACATGGAACTGCTGCATTTTGACTTGTTACTTGAAAGGAGTCACTCACCTTCTGATTATTTGTTATATTGTCCAATGAATGATCTGAATTGGATTTTAAAATTAATTTTTTATTTAGTGCTGATGCATTATTTATTT
Organism: Podocnemis expansa; assembly: GCA_007922195.1. NCBI lineage: Eukaryota > Metazoa > Chordata > Testudines > Podocnemididae > Podocnemis > Podocnemis expansa. Next base: position 35,655,893 of record ML681984.1, on the reverse strand, counting down.
ATTTATTTAAAAATGTAGACATCTGCAATCAATTTTTTTCCCTTCTGTCTCTATATTTGGAATCTGCTGATAGTTACTGGAAGCTGTTTGGGGATTGGAACACTCAGCACTATTGTATTGTGATCAATAATTAAATTTAGTGCTGACATGCATCTAGTTTATGCAGCAGCCTCTGACAATCCCATCTTGCAAAATTAATCCCATGCAATTTATTTAATAGGAGACTTGAACAATAAAATAATTCAGATGAGTATGAATACAGAATTATTTCTGGTCAATATTGCTTTATTATAAATTGGGTCCACATAGTCATTAGTAAATTAACTGTCAAATCTGAAAACAGCTTTTTGTTTTGTTTTTTGTTTAAAGGTAATTATTGGTACTGAAGACAAGAAGGCACTTAACCTTGCTGTGCAGTTGTCCTTACCACAGTGTTTTTTTATTTCAGGCTATAACTAACCCATCAAAGCTGTAGAGGGAAAATAATTAGTGATATTAGATGGATGAAATATTAACCATTACATAGCCATGATCACTTAGAGAGACTGAGAAACACTGCATAGTCAGGGAATTGTTATAATCTTTTATACTGTAAGGCTGTATCTACACTGTGAGTGAGAGATACGATTTTCTTGCTTGTGTTCAAATGCTTCCACTAACTCTCATTGAGGTAGCACTAGTATAAATAGCAGTGTAGCCATGGTAGCGACAGCACAGGCACAGCTTAGTTGTCCAGAGGACAAACCCACCTGAAAGTGGTGGGTATATATTCAGCATAGCTAAGCCACACTGCAGTTGCCCATGCTGCTGCAGCTGCGAGCCTAGTTCATGGCACAGGCTAAGGCTGTGTCTACACTGACAGTGGCAAAATCACTGTTGTCAGCCCAGGATTCCAGGAGCGCTTAGTAGCAAGTCTGTACTCGCTGCTGTGCTCCCGGATGTTAGTGATGGAAGTCCTGGCTCCCAGGAGATGTAGGGCAAAGCCGTTCACAAGGGATTTGCAGTCGGCTTTCCCCGGTGTGACCTGGTGGTTTAGGAAGTCACCAACTTTTACGCAAGGCATTTTATGTGTCTTGTGTAAATGCCGGTCCACTGCTGCTGAGAAAAGCCCTAAGTGTAGATGAGGGCCCAGCCTGTATGTTGGCAAAAGTGTTTTTCTTCCCTGTATGTGTTTAAAAATGTTCTTGTTATGTCTACTAGAATCACAAATCCCACTGACAACTGTGCAGGGAACGAACTGTAACTCCTGTTTAAAAACACAAAATACCGTTGTACATATATTCATGATTTCTACTTAGAAAGATGGGTGGCAGGGAGGAAGGGGATCCCCAGACCTTCTTTGAGTCTTTCATTAGTTTGATCCTGTTATGTGAAATGAATAGTGTATTTCTTGAAATATGATGTTCTTTAAAACTGTTGTGAATATTTAGTGCAACTGGATATTTTTCCCCACTTCATTTTTAAAAGAGTTCAGCAACTGATCCAGATTATTTCTATTAAAATTTTACATGTAGGCTTTTGTGGAATTAGAAAAAGCTCATTTTTAACCTACTGGGACTAGAATAATGCCCTCCTTCCTGAACAAAGAAATAATACAACCAAAAGTCAGTGCCAAACCAATTTTAAAAAATAAAAGGCAGCAGAACATTTTAAATTGGGAACATTATAAATGGGATCCTAACTTTTTTCTGTCCCTGGACTCTACAAAGGGCAAACCCAAATCCTAGGTGTACAATCTTGACCACACTGATATCAATGACAGAATTCACATTGACTTAAATGGGGCCATGATTTTCCCTGGATCCAAGTCCCAAGTATTAGACAGTTTGACTCTGGATCTGAAATCGGGGTTTTGGCCTCACCTCTGTAAAATAACAAACAAAATATAAAATATAAGAAACAAAGTAGTTGAAGGAATATCTTTTTATTGGGCCAACTTTTGCTGGTGAAAGAGACAAGTTTTCAAGCTGCACAGATCTGAGGCTCAGAGTGTCATGGCTAACTCTGAACATAAGGAGTTAACTTGTTTAAGATTACTATTCCGGGTGAAGTGGCCTGTTTAAAACCTCTGCAGTGAACAAGAAATGTATTCTGAAAAGATCTTTATTTAAAAACGAATCTGCAGATCCTGTGCACTGCAGAATGACCAGCAATAAAGACGACATACTTGGGTGCAGTGTTTGATCAAAATAAATGACTGACTGGAAAGTGCTGAGTTTTAGTGTGTTTCTCATTGATATTAAATATACTTATCACAGTTAGAGTGAGAACATGAGGGAAACCACAGTGTATGTGTATTCTGGTGATAATGTGGCATATATAATCAATAGCCTAGGAAATTCAAAATCACATTCATTCTCTAATTTAAATGTACAGTAAAATATTTTGAAAGCCATACAGAAATAATATTTACTGTATATATATTGGCAATATTGGACAGCTACATCTCTAATACCAATAACGTGGTGCATGGTTTCATCAGGCCAACAAAGCATGGAGGAAAGTGGACCGTAGCACCATTGATTCTACTATTTCTGTTCTTGCATGTAACAACCAACAAACACAGTTTGGACAATGGGGTAAGTTCTAGAGACCAGAAAGAGGACTCTAAGTTAAAGTGTACAGTTCTCCTGCCTAATGTCACAAGAAGCCTTACACTTGCAAAACCTCATTTTCCACTGACTTCAGCTGGCTTTGGATGAGGGCCTAAGAAGCAATCTTTGATCTACTTGTCCCTATTTGTCCTGCCTGTTACTCAGCTCATCTAAATATGCATAATGATAGATGAAGCACATAATAATTGGTTGAACTTACATTATTACAAAGTGCTGCAGTGAGTTGCAATGTTCCCTCTAATTACTTATAGACTGTGCGCAAACAATTTTTTTGTGCACAAAAACATTTATTTGTGAGTACCAATATTAGTTTTTGTACGCACTTTATTTTATTGTGTGCACAGGTTTTATTGCGCGCACACACACAGCTTATTAGAGGGAACAGTGGTGAGTTCTATAACTAAAAATTATTTTCTTATGTAATTCTTTATCTGTTATGAAGGAGATCGTTCTTGAATAGAACCTTTGTTTGCCAGTGTTGGGTTGATCCTGGCAAGCACTAGTGTATTAAGGCCATGAACAGCTGTTGCCTAATTAAATGTCCTAACTGGGCATTTTTGTTTAAGGCATCATGCCACCAAGTAACAATCATTTGGTGGTTTCCTTCCCAGATCTCTTCCATAAGGATTTGCAGAAGAAAAATTGTCAACTTCCTTTTAACCATCTGGAAATACCTGCTGATCCACTAACAGTGCATTACCTGGGCTAAAGGGGACACATATAATCTGGTTATCTCTATACGTTGTGGTGCTGAACATTCTGAAAACAAACCAAGATTGCAAGGACTTATCCTTTTCATCTCTAGCATATCAAACATAAAAATATGTCCGTAACACTGTAAATATGCCATTTCTGTGGAGGCCAATGATGTACATAAATGCTGAGAGCTGGATCCTGTTTCCAGTGAAGTGACTGGGAACATGAATGAGCCTGACTAAAAGAAAAAAAATGTTTTCTGTTATTGAACTAAATGATTTCCAAATGTTCAATAAGTAAATGTTGTTAAACAGTCTTCATTTCCTAACCATTCTGTTAAAAGATAAAAACATTGAACTTGCCCCCATTCTTATGGGTTAAAATATCCTCTGCCTTACAGAACACCACAAGGTTACATACTTGTTTGGAAACATGTTGTTATAAATGTAAGCTGTGAGTGCATGCCCTGTAGGTTGTCAAATTTCGATAGCATTTTTTAAATTAAAAAAATTATGCTTTCAAGTCTGAAATTGTTGTGCTATGTCAGTAGATATAGACATATCAACTGTACATTAGATCCTTTCTATTAACTACACAGCTTATTTCGATCAATAAAATAAAAATGAATCTTAACTTGTTAGATGGCTGGCCATTTGTTATTTGCAAGGAGGTTATATGCAGACTAGAATGAAATATATGGAGAGCTATTTATTATTTACAAGTTGGTATGGCAGTGTACAATGAAATATTGTAAAAGCATTTACAAAAAGATTAAGGGTGAGCAAGTACAATATATCTTAATTGGAATCTGTTACTGTGCTTTGCATGTATATTTTTAAACCTGTCATTCCTCAGTTATTAAGCATTGAAAATTTAGTTTTTAAACCTCACTATTTGAGTCCAAGTGTTTTGTCACCTTCACTGTGTAGTTAATTTAAAAATATTATTAGTGGTAAATATGAATTTAGCTAGAAAATCAAGATGTGGATTTTTTAACATGCTTCTCCAAAGGTGCAGTCTTCAAATTATTACTGTGAAAGTAATTTATTCCAGCCAAACGCCCTTCCCACATATTCTTAACAGTAGTCTGCACTCCAACTCATTTAACAGCTTTTTAATTCAGTAGTTATTTCATTTTAGTGGAGCCATTTCTTCATCATTCTGTATTTAGTGATAAATGGTGCCAGAACATACGATAAATTAAGCCACAAAGAACTATGTTAAAGTAATCTTAAGGATTTACCTTAAAAGAAAGAAAGCAGTACCTAGTTTGCTCAGCGTAGCCATCAGTAAGTTCACATAGGGAGAAGCACATCTTACTAAATATAAAGTGTGAAATATATTTAGAAAGAAAGTTTTTTAAAATACTGTTTTGCCTCCGGAGATTACTGTTAGCAGTGGCTAGAATTAGTGGCACTGGCTAAATAGAAGCTCATGATAAGAGGCTGCAAACCAGTTTCCTTCCTCCTTTAATACTGAGTTTAACAATTAGAAGATATTTATTATTTAAAATCTAACATTAAACCTGTCCACAGTAAATCATCTTGGTAAGAGATACCAGTAGTGCTATAAGTAGGACTTGAGTGGGTAATGAAACATAACCCCCAAAGACACACAAACTTCTGAGAAATCTAATTTGTGTTTAATCTCTAGAAGACCAGGGAATAAAAAAAAATCCTCACACTGATCAATAGACTGTAGCTGTCACACAGACTTATGGGATTATAGTGCAATAAGTTTATTATTAGGTAATAACAGATATCTTTACCATGATTGCCAATAAAAAATAAACAGTTACCAGTCAATATTCTACTCAGTAAATGCAGTATATCAGATACTACCCATGGTTACTCTGGGAAACTATTGTCTTTGTAAATGGGGCTCACAATGGCTGCTCACTCAGATGTCTGTGTACTCATGATAGCTACTGAGTAATGCCTAAAATGACCTTTCTTCTAACTCTGGTACACAATTTAGGCTCCCTTAGACTTGTGAAACTCACAGTGATTTGTCAATGTGCAGCTTCTCCATACACAACCTCTGCACTTGGCCCTTTGAATTTGCCTGAATTAAAGAGTCTAAGATGTTACAATTAAAATCTGAAGTGACTATTAAAAGGGTTCTGCCAACCTGGTAGAATACTGGTAACATCTAGAAGAGATTAAGGTGCTTAGGGCTAGTCAGCAGAGAGTTGTCAAAAACAAATTGTGTCAAACCAAGATAGCTTCCTATGATGTGGTAACAAGCCTTGTGGATAGAGGGGAAGTGGTAGATGTGGTATATCTAGACTTGAGTAAGGCATTTGATATGGTCTCACATCATATTCTCATTAATAAACTGAGGAAGTACAAACTAGGTGGAGCTACTATGATAGGTGAAAAACTGGTTGGATAACCGCTCCTAGAGAGTAGTTACCAGCGGTTCACATTCAGGCTGGAAGGACTTATTGAGAGGGGTGCAGCAGGGATCTGTCTTGGGTCCAATTTTGTTCAACATTTTTATCAATGATTTGGATCATGGAATAGAGAGCAAACTTATAAAGTTTGCAGATGATACCAAGCTGGGAGGAGTTGCGAGTGTGTTGAAGAAGAGGATTGCAATTCAAAATGATTTGGACAAACTGGTGAAATGTTCTGAGATAAATAGGCTGAAATTCAATAAAGATAAGTGTCAAGTACTCCTCTTAGGGTTGAACAATCTATTGAACACATACAAAATGGGCAATGACTGCCTAGGAAGAAGAACTGCAGAAAAGGATGTGGGTGTAAAAGTGGACCACTAGCTGAATATGAGTCAGCAGTAGTTTAAAACACACACACACACACACACACACACACACACACACACACACACCATTCTGGGGTGTATTAACAGGAGTATTGTGAGTAAGACATGAGAAGTGATTCTTCTACTCTACTCTGCACTGATCAGGCCACAATTTGGATACTGCATGCAGTTTTGGGTGCCTCATTTCAAAAAGGATGTGGAGAAACTGGAGAAGGTCCAGAGAAGGACAACAAAAATTATTAGAGGTCTAGAACATTTGACCTGTGAGGAAGATTGAAAGAGCTGGATTTGTTTTGTCTAGAAAAAGGGAGACTGAGAGGGGACATGATAATAGCTGTCAAATACCTAAAAAGTTGTTATGAGGAAGGAGAAAAATTATTCTCCTTGATCACAGATGGTAGGACAAGAAGCAATGGGCTTAAGTTACAGCAAGGGCAGTTCAGCCTAGACATTAGGAAAAAATTCCTAACTGTCAGGGTGATTAAATACTGGAATAAGTTGCCTCGGCAGGTTGTGTAATCTCCTACACTGGAGGTTTTTAAGAGCAGGTTAGACAAATACTTGTCAGGGATGGTTTGATAGGGGTAGTTAATTCTGCCATGGGTACAGGGAACTGGACTTGATGACCTGTCATGCTTCCTTCCAGTTTCTATGATATGTGTAAATTAAAGTAAGTTAATACTTTTTTAACTTACACGTTCTTCTAGCTCCTTATCATATATTGTAATGACTTGAACTCCGTTACACACTTTACTTGTTGGTATGTGGGTGTATGTAGGGCCCAGAGGTATCAACCTGCCTCTCACCCACTACTATATATCTTTAACATGGAATGCCTGGGAATGGCGTCTGAGATGCATCTAGCAATACTGTTACATTTCTTTAAGGCTACATATTCACCAGTCACTATTAAAAAGTCAACATTTGTCAAAAGTGACCAAAATTATTTTTACTTTAAGTTTTAGAAAAACAGTGCAATCTCTCAGCTAACACTGTGTGATAGCTTGCTGAAATACTGATTTTATAGTAGAATTTTACTAACGTAAAAGGAAGTTTTTACTTTCAAGTGTGATTTCAGACGGACAGACTATATTTCTTCCTGCAATCTCTTACTTTTAGCAAACTCCCAAAGATTGTTGCTTACTCAGCTGTAATTTTGTGAGCTTGTAAAAATCACATCCAGTGCAACACACATCACAACCTTACTCTTACCATCTGGTAAGCATGTAACAAAGTGGGTTTTTCTCCCACAAAAGCTCATGCAATAAATAAATTTGTTAGTCTTTAAGTGCCAAGGGACTCCTTGTTTGTTTTACTCTCACCAATTTTACTGAGGCTAAACCTCTTTAATTACAGAATTTTATTTGTTAGGCTGAAGGATAAACTTTGAGTAATGGAAGTCTTAGAAGAATCATGATGAGATATAGAATCTTTTGAGTAGGTTTGAATCTGTTAACAGTAAATAGTGAATTGAAGTCTCATTATGTGATGCTGTCCAGTGGTCTATGCAAAATGTGTGGGTGGTCTTAGATCAATATGCAATGATGCTGTCCACTTAAAAAGAGACCTTCCCAGTCAGAGGAACACTTGTTGGCAATATCAAATAGGATTGAGTTGGTACAATGGCTGAAATGCTTTCTAAGGAGTAGGGTGATAGGGACTTTAGCTTAGTAGACTTATTCTCTTTGAGTTGGACTGTCCAGAATACATATTTATTAATTGTTGCTATTGACAACATGAACATACAGTTTAGTAATTCAAAATGGGTGAGAGAGATTCTTGGAGAGAAACAACCTCACTCACATTCTCTAATTCTGGAGCCAGCATGGCTATAAGAAGACCATATAATTAAGTAGAGAGTCTTGTATAGTATAATTGTTATACTAACAGTATTGTAGGGGTTTTTATTTTAATTAAACCAATGTTTTTAAAATGGGTATTTCTGCTAAAATTACTTGAACAGCAGACTAAGATTTTAACCAAATTGACATAGGAAGTGGAAAGATTTTGTAATCATGTAAGCAAACTGGTAGAAGATTGAAAAATCCCCTTCAGTGTCCTCATGTCAGCTTTCTGGTTCAAAAAATCAATGAGGATAATAGACAGAGACAATTTTCTGAGATCTGGAATTTTTATAGAGTACATTTCCATCTTTGAACTCTGTTTTTTTCAGGATATAGCCAAAGAAAAAAAATATTACCACTTCTTGAGTACGTTGTATATTGTCAGTCTGAAACTTAGAAGTTGATCATTTACTTTGAGCAAACTGTTGAATGACTTTCTGCAATAGTGGTGAAATTCATCCAACTTTGCAAAAATCCTATGCACCTTAAAAGCTCCATTTAATCTCCTTGTTAAGGACTTTAGTTTGGAGGGTCTCTTGCACAGGACCTCTGTACACTGTGATTTTCAATAGTAGTAGTAACAAATTCTTTAATGAACTCAGGAATGATGTACTGACATTTAGTTAAAATTTTCACATATAATTTTGACTCATAGTTGAAACTAGATCCAAACCCAAACCCAACTACCTAACCCACATCCTGTGCAGATGCAAAGAGTCTGGAAGGCTGACCATTTCCCAACAAAAAAGCAGCTAAAGGAGCCACTCTCTAAAACCTAGTTCCAATGACTGGGGATCCTATATGGACCTTTATGTGCCATGCCACCAACAAGATAGGGGAGATAGTGTGATCCTCATAACAGATTTTTGCTTCTTTCTTATTTCCTGCAATGTTGTTCAATGAAAGGTTTAGCTGCACATTTATCGTTAGTCCTCTTGAATTCTGCTCTGTCCTTTCTGTGCATGAAATCACTCTGGTTCTACTATCTAGTGGTATGTCTACACTGGAGGCTGTTAAGTCAACTTAGAGAGTCCACATTGAAAACTCCTGTTGACTGCCTGTGTCCACACTGGCAGGTGCTAGGTTGACCCTTCCTGGTGGCCAGGAGTTCTGGGAGGGGGCCTGGAGGCCAAGTAGGTCAATTTAAGGGCTTTTCCCTGTCTATATTGGCTTAAATTGACTTAAGGTTGACTTAAGTGTTAAGCTGACCTTAAGAGGTGGTGCTATTAAGTCAACTTAAGGAAGCACGTAAGTCAACTTAATTAAAGCCCAGTGTGGTCACGGGGATCTTTAGGTTGACTTAACCTTCCTGAAGTTGACCAAAGGCTCCAGTGTAGATGTACCCTAGAAAAGCTCTGCAACCCAGGGGGATGCGGCAGATTTCACCTGATAGTGAAAAATTTGCTAAATGGCAATCCTATTTGAGCTTAGCAATATTTTGCAATGTGAAGCAGAGGAGTTTAAACAAAAAAGAGGATTACTGAGCAGATCAGAAAAGTCACTCCTTCTAACAGTAGAAGGTAAAAATTTAACAGTTAGTTTTGGAGAGGAAGTATTGTTTTGATATATGTAATATTCTAGCTATAAAAGAAATGTCCTGTATTCTGAGCAAGTATTAAGCAATTCTTAAATTTTTCCTCCTAAAAATGATTTCTTTGTCTCCACCCAAAAGAACTTACAGACTATCATTTATTATTTTGTACACTATCTAATACAGTGGGGGCCCCGATCTGGTTAAAGCTCCTAGATGCTATCACTGGATAAATGTCAAATAGTAATTGATAATTTCAAAGTCACCTAAATCTTGCAAACAGGGGACAGCAAACAGTCACCTAAATCTTGCAAACAGGGGACAGCAAACAGTCACCTAAATCTTGCGAACAGGGGACAACAAACAGGGGAGTTTGCGAGGGAGTTGGGGGAGGAGTTTGGTGAGGCCAAGATGGTGAAGAGGAGCCGCACTGCTGGTGCCAGTGCCCCTGCTGTTTCCTTTGCCACTGTTTGTAGCCAGACAGAGTGTCTGATGATGGATATCTCCACCCAGATCCTGGTGTGGATTTGCAAGGACTGTGGCCTTCATTTTCCTGCCACTGATGATCAGGCTAGGGAGATGAACCTATGTGATAGGTGCCTTCTGGTTGCATCTCTCCGGAAGCAGGTAGGAGAGTTACAGGAGGAGGTGTCATGACTCGGGGTATCTATGCCCTGGAAAAGTTCCTTGACAGTGTCCACGATGAGACCTGCAAGGAGGAGGTCCCTATCCTGGTGCCAAGGGCTACTGCCACAGCTCTGGAAACGGATGGGATGCCTATGGCAGAGGGAGGACACTGGCAGCTGGTCACCTCTGGTAGCAGACAGTGCTCCACGCCTGCTCACATCCCACCATCCATTGTGGTGAGGAACCGTTATGCGGTGCTGGACACGATGAAGGAAGTAGAGGAGAGACCATCCACCCCAGAGGCTGGGGAGATCACAGCCACCTCACCTAAGAGGAAACGTAGGGTTGTGGTGATTGGGGACTCCCTCCTGAGAGGAATGGAGGCACCCATCTGTAGCCCTGACAAGGTCTCTAGGGAGGTATGCTGCCTGCCAGGTGCCCGTATCAGAGACGTTACGGAGGGACTGTCAAAAATCATCCGCCCCTCAGACTACTACCCCATGCTTCTTATCCATGTGGGTACCAATGATACTGCGAGAGGTGATCCTCAGCAGATCAAAGGTGACTTCAGGGCTCTGGGAGCGAGGGTGAAGGAGTTTGGAGCACAGGTGGTGTTCTCATCAATCCTTCCAGTCAAGGCTAGAGGCCTGAGGAGAGACATATGCATCCTAGAGGTGAATGCCTGGCTGAGAAGATGGTGTGGTCAGGAGGGATTCGGCTTCCTTGACCATGGAGTTCTTTTTCAGGACAGAGGATTGATAGGCAGAGATGGCCTTCACCTGTGTAGGAAGGGGAAAAGTGTATTTGGGCACAGACTGGCTGACCTAGTGAGGAGGGCTTTAAACTAGTTTCAACGGGGGAAGGAGACCAAAGCCCACAGGTAAGTGGCAATGTGGGAGATCTGGGGGAAGGGATGGAACTTGGGGGGTGTTGGGACTGTAGTACCAGGAATAAAAGAGAAGGTAGTTGGAACATGGGGGGGGGGGGATCAAATAATTGTCTTAAATGTTCCACTGAAGCGCCAACACATGAGGACAGTGGGGGAGGAGGACTCCAAGAAAAAATGCAAGGAGGTATATGTAATAGAATTGAAAACCAAACTGACAGAGTAGGGCAAGTGACCGGGTATCTTAGGTGCCTATACACTAATGCGAGGAGCCTGGGAAATAAACAGGAAGAATTGGAAGTACTAGTGCAGGCAAGGAACTATGATATCATAGGAATAACAGAGACGTGGTGGGATAGTCTGCATGACTGGACCTCTGCCATGGATGGGTATAAACTGTTCAGGAAAGACAGGCAGGGAAGAAGAGGGGGAGGAGTAGCGTTATATGTAAAGGAGCTCTATGACTGCTCAGAGCTCCATTATGGAAGTGGAAGCATGCCTGTAGAAAGTCTGTGGGTTACACTGAGAGGGGAAAGCAACAAGGGGGATGTTGTGGTGGGGGTCTGCTATAGACCACCAGACCAGAAGCAGGAGGTGGATGAGGTGTTCTATGGACAACTAGCGGAAGCTTGTAGATCACAGGCCCTGGTGCTCATGGGGGACTTCAATTACCCTGACATCTGCTGGGAGGCCAATACAGCAGTGCATGGGCAATCCAGGAAGTTTTTAGAGTGTGTTGGGGACAACTTTCTAGTACAAATGCTGGAGGAACCAACTAGGGGCCTTGCACCTCTCGACCTGCTGCTCACAAACAGGGAAGAATTGATCAGGGACGTAGAGGTAAATGGCAAGCTAGGCAGTAGTGACCATGACATGGTTGAGTTCAGGATGCTCATTAAAGGAAGGAAGGAAAGAAGCAAAACAAAAACCCTGGACTTCAAAAGAGCAGATTTTGGGTCCCTCACGGAACTGATGGGCAGGATCCCTTGGGAAGCTAATCTGAAGGGGAAAGGAGTCCAAGAAAGCTGGTTATATTTTAAAGAAACCCTGCTAAGGTCACAGGAAGTTGCCATTCCAATTAGGAGAAAGAATCAACATGTGAGGCAGCCAGAATGGCTTAGCAGGGAACTCTGCTCTGAGCTTAAACATAAAAAGGAAGCTTACAGGAAGTGGAAGCTTGGTCAGATGACCAAGGAGGCATATAAAGATATTGCTAGGGACTGCAGGGATAAAATCAGAAAGGCCAAAGGACAATTGGAGCTGCGGCTAGCGAGGGATGTAAAGGATAACAAGAAGGGGTTCTACAAGTATGTTAATAACAAGAAGAGGATCAGGGATGGTGTAGGTCCCTTGCTGAATGGGGCAGGCGTCCTCGTGACAGAGGATGAAGAAAAAGCTGAAGTGCTCAATGCTTTTTTTGCTTCAGTTTTCACAGGCAGGGTCAGCTCCCAGCCCACTACCATGGGTATGGCAGATTGGAGAGAAGAAGACAGGCCCTTGGTGACAGAAGGTCAGGTTAAGGACTGGTTAAAGAAGCTGGATGTGCACAAGTCCATGGGGCCGGACGAACTGCATCCAAGGGTGCTGAGGGAATTGGCCGATGAGATAGCAGCACTGCTGGCCGTTATCTTTCAAAACTCATGGAGAACAGGGGAGGTGCCAGAGGACTGGAAAAAAAAGCAAATGTAGTGCCTATTTTCAAGAAAGGGAAAAAGGAGGATCCGGGGGATTACAGACCAGTTAGCCTCACCTCAATCCCTGGCAAAATTATGGAGCAGATTCTTAAAGAATCCATCCTCAAACACTTAGAAGAAAATAAAGTGATCAGGAACAGTCAACATGGATTTACCAAGGGTAAATCATGTCTGACCAATCTCATTTCCTTCTATGAGCAGATGACTGGTTTTCTGGATGCAGGAAGAACCGTTGATGTGATATACCTTGATTTTAGCAAGGCTTTTGATACAGTTTCCCACAGCATTCTCATTGGCAAATTAAGGAAGTATGGGTTGGATAGGTGGACTATAAGGTGGATAGAAAACTGGCTAGATCAACGGTTTCAGCGTGTAGGAATCAATGGTTCCATGTCTAGCTGGCAACCAGTCATGAGTGGTGTGCCCCAGGGGTCGGTCCTGGGGCCGGTTCTGTTCAACATTTTCATCAATGATCTCAATGATGGAATAGACTGCACTTTCAGTAAGTTTGCGGATGACACCAAGCTGGGGGGACCGGTAGACACGTTGGAGGGCAAGGACAGGATTCAGGGAGACCTAGATAAATTGGAACAGTGGGCCAATAAAAATCTTATGAAGTTCAATAAGGACAAGTGTAAAATCCTGCATGTGGGATGGAAAAACCCCATACACTGCTACAGGCTGGGAAACATTCAGCTAAGTAGCAGCAGTGTAGAAAAGGACCTGGGGGTCATGGTGGATGGGAATCTAGATATGAGTCAGCAGTGTGCTCTTGCTGCCAAAAAGGCCAATGGCATACTGGGCTGCATCAAAAGAAGTATTACCAGCAGATCAAGGGATGTGATCATTCCCCTCTGTTCTGCACTGGTGAGGCCACATCTAGAGTACTGTGTTCAGTTTTGGGCTCCCCACTACAAAAAGGACAGGGACATACTAGAGAGAGTTCAGAGGAGGGCAACCAAAATGATTAAAGGGTTGGAGCACAAGCCCTATGAGGAAAGACTGGAAGCATTAGGCTTATTTAGTCTGCAGAAGAGAAGATTGAGGGGGGATTTGATAGCAACCTTCAACTACTTGAAGGGATGCTCTAAGGAGGATGGAGCTTGACTGTTCTCGGTGGTAACAGAGGACAGAACAAGGAGCAATGGTCTCAAGTTGCAGTTAGAGAGGTCGAGGCTGGATATTAGAAAAAAACTTTTTTGCTAGGCGAGTGGTGAAGCATTGGAATGAGCTGCCAAGGGAGGTGGTGGAGTCTCCATCTTTAGAGGTGTTTAAGGCCCGGTTGGACAAAACCATGACTGGGATGGTTTAGTCAGAGTGGTCCTGCCTCTGGCAGGGGGTTGGACTAGATGACCTATGAGGTCCCTTCCAACCCTAGGATTCTATGATTCTAAATCCCATATTGAAAAGAGCCTTAGGCACATAGTGTGTACACTACATCTGGGAATGAGCATCCCATCCCCATTCACAGGTTAGCTTGTGTTAGCACACTAAAAATAGCTGTGTAGACATTGTGGCTGTGACTTGAGATTGGGCTCTGAAGCCTAAGGGATGGTTTTACTGAGACTTATTGGGACATATATTCCATATTCCCTCATTCACTTTTGAAAATGGGTCTGAAGCTGCTAAATTACTTGGGTAAATTTCCAGAAGCATCTAAGAAAAGTAAGTACAGCAGCTGAGTAATCTTAATTTTTTTTTCATAACTTGTTTGTGGACAAAGTCCAGATTTTCTTAAAATGCAGTTCCTGCATTCTCAGAGGCCTTCCATATGTTGCCCATTTTGTATACTCCAAGCATGTAGGAGGTTAGTAGCTGTCCTGTAAGTGCACCTTAGTCAGTGATGTGCATGAAACAGAATAGAACAATATTAAACTGTGGTTAGTGTGAGTCCTTTCTTGACAGTAGGACCTGTGCTTAGCTCTGAATATCTCCATAAACTATAGCTTGCTGGCATTCAGGTAACACTGACACATTTATATGTCCATGCCTCTTCCTAACTGCTGGCTGTACTACTCTAAGCAGTCAAACCATCGATGAAATTTCCTAGTCTATGTCCTGTAAAGCTGTGATGTTACATAGGGTTATGAGAGAGTTTTGCTGCTTATACTTGGGAAATGTTGTTGTTTGTAATATAAACTATGCAAAGTATTTCTGAAGGTTATATGGCCACTCTATTAATTCTTGTAATAGATAGATGAATTCCTAGAAATCACAAGTACTGATTGCATCCTCGGACAGGTGTCTGTGTCATGAGAAACAAAGCTGTGGTGGCACTTCCTTAGCAGTCTCAGCAAAGAGAATTTGGGAGGCCTGGGCATCCAGATTCATTTACACTCATCCTTAGAAAGAGCCGCCTCCAAAATGGAGGCATGTTAGTAGAGTCTAAAGGGCACTTGCATAGCCACTCACTGAGCTGTACACGTTCTGTCAATAAATAGAGAGCATCATTCTCCAACGTTATCAACCTGACACCTCTCATCATCATTGAAATTCACATGAAACATTATTTTTGCCATGACATGAATTTTTTGCAGTACTGTACTCATGAGTTGTGTGCTGGGAATACAAGAGGATGGGTAGTTTTTAAGATGTACCACTGAAAGGAAATAAATTCCTCCTAAGTTTTAGAAAGTTAGCAGATTTTGGACAAAATGAGGCCAAAAGTCTCATCTCTATAGCTGTCCAGTTATACCCCACAATATTTTTTCCTATTTGTTCAACATTTCCTTTTGAATACTACTTATTACTGAGTCTCCCCTTAGTAGACTTTTTCACTAAGGGAAGCTGTGCAAGAAATTTCTAAATAAATTCTTTTAGTCTCCAATTCTCTCCCAGTTTAAGTTCATGCCCCCTTATTCTTCTGTTTAACACTAGCTGAGATAGCCTGCAGCAACTCTCTTCTCTGGTCCCTTCAGGATTGCGTACACCTTAATAAAGATCCTTCTTATAGTCCTCCTCTTTCCATCAGCCACAGAATTTTCCTTGCCTTTATAAATAACTAAGATTTCCAAATCACAATCTTACTCTGGAAAATTGCTCCCTTTTGTTGTGTTCTCAGCAACTTTAAACAGTTCTTTTTCTAATCAGGTGGCCACAGTTGCTCACATCATCCCACATGTGTCCCTATTGCTTGTTACTTATGGAGGGCTTTCTTTGTCTGCCTTAAGCTACAAAGAATTTAACATGCTTTTTCAGAATTTAACTTGCTTATTCACTTTTCGGAGCACTGGACTATGTCAAATAAAGTAAAGTATACAGTACCTTGTGCTGCCTATTGATCCTCCTACTGCCTTCTGAATTGAGGACTGACTTTGATATGCTATTTTGTCATCTCTTATCTAATTATTATACATTTATTATATTGACATGTATAAGATTATTTTGAGTCCTACAGACTTCTATGCTATTCTAAGCCATTATGACTTGTATTTCTTTTCACCATTGTATTGACTGACTCTCACCACATTTTGTATGTCTCACCTTTTTGCACATTTTTTTCTACTCATTGTAAATACAAAAAAAGAAGGAAAGCAGTGAAAAGTTTAATGCTTATAGCAGCATTCCACTTATCAGCCCTCTAAATCCCCATAAGTAACCTTTGTTTTAGATATCCAGGCCAATTCTCTAGCCACCTTTAGTGCCATGCTTGCTGACCTTCACAGGGCAGACTTTTCTGCAACATTATATCAAAGACCTAAAGTCCAAATGAATTTTGTCTGCAGATTCTCTCTTCAAAACTTTTTGTTACTTTAACAAGGCAAAGAATTGTTCTGATTTCCTTTTCTTGTTACTCCATTCTGGAAAGAGTTTGCCTGTCTCTGTCCCTCATTCCCTGTGATATTTTGTCTAAATCTGGTTGTTATGCACTAACCTGGTAGCCGGATGTGACAACAAATACCATATAGTTATTACCATCTCAGACAGCTTGGTCTCATCTCTGTAAGAGTTGCCACTAATCTTTGTTGTTCCGTGTCATATTATCCATGTAGTACTCTACAGTCTATACTAATATGCTTTAAAAATGTATATTAGTGGTTGAAAGCACTTTGTCTTAGCTCTAGTGAATAACTCCACAGCTAGGTATGTCTTGTTACACATTATCACATTCCTCAGAGCATCTTAAATTTTAGTTATCATCACCCAGCATTGTAAGCCCATTTGTAGCATTTTGACTTCACTTGTGATACGGAGCTACCTGCAGTGTTTTGGTTTGAGATCTGGCAATATCTAGAAAACTGTATTACATGTCTAAGGAGCCTTCTATAGATTACATTCTATAGGACTTTTGAATATGGGTATTACCTGAAGCATGAGTTATGCTATCTAAGAAAGGTTAAATGTGCACTGATAGGTCATTTTCAGTGTGGAAATAGGCTACCTCTTTACAATTTTATGATTGCTGTATTATTAATAGTTCAGCATCTGTTTGGTGGTAAATCTGTGTGGTATACAGCTTGGTAACAGATGGTACCAAGTTTCTTAGACTGTGTGTTAACATTCTATATATTCATTTCATATAGCCCTCTCAGGGTACTCCAGTGTGTTTTGTGCTGTTAAAATTTGAATATATGAAACTTTTGAGTACATCAATAAAATCTATTCTAAACCATCTTCTTCTTCACTCCATGACTGATTTCCTCTTTCTCTCCTTCGTATGAAGAGCCAGGCACTAGACTTGGTCTTATGTATCTTGGAAGCACACTTTAGTTTTTTGAATGTTTTGTTTAAAGCCTTGAACAATCCCATTCCATTTCTTACAGATATCACTGGTAGAGATGTTACTCTCTCCTTGTGACTTCACCTGATGGATGCAGAGAATCAAACTTTTTTTTTTTTAAAGTCCTGGGATTTTTTGTTCAGTGGTCACTTAAATTACCTCACTAGTAACACGAGAAACACAATGGATCACTGACATAGCAAAAAGAAGGGATGTCTTTAGACAAGGGTGTGTGTGTGTGTGTGTAAAGGCCAGTTCTCTGCTTTCTAGATTATTATTGAAAGTAAAGGCCCATCACTAAAGATGATGTGTGGTGAATATTTTCTTTTAACAGCTTTCTTTCTACATCAATTTTTCATAAACAAGGTCTAGAGTATTAAAACTTGAACACGGAAAGCTCACTAAAAATGACTGCATTGTGATTCTGTTGGAGGAGGCTTTCCTCTAAAATAAGACATTGATATTCAATCTATTCTTTGCTCATTTGACTAATGAGCCTTTTGTTAGTTTCATGTGCTAAAGACAGTGGCTCTTCAACTGCTTATTAAAAAGGTCTGACGGACTGACTTACACATTAATGATAGAGAGGAAAGTCTCCTTTAAAGAAATATGCCTGTGAAGAAGAAACTAGACATCAAATCTTTATGCTGCTGTTAAAGCATCTTCTGAAAAAAAAATCGTGACATTCTATGGTGTGGAGATGGTGATGGGTCTTTGAAAAAAATATTCTAAGATCTGCAAGTATGAATTTTTTTTTTTGAGCTCTCACAATTTCTCTGAAGATTTCTGAAGGACACAGAACAGGATTTGGTGGGAAATATATCAGTAGCCTTAGAGTGGCAAGATATACACCAAGGTTCTATAATCTTTAAAAGTGGGGGAAGGTGTCATTTTGGGAATCCAATTGCTTCCCCATAATCATGCAAGATAAGAAAAATAAAAGAGCATGATAAGAAAAACTGCCAAGGTCAAACATTTGTCTTTTTTAATCTAGTTTCACTAACTCCACAAATTGTCTAATGTTTCTCAAAAATCATACTGGTCACTTTTAAACTAAATGCATTTCTTATATAAAAACAAAAAGATTTATGATTATCAAGGCTGTGGCATTGAACTTAATCCCAACCCTAAAATGTTTAGATTCCTTAAACATCAGCACAAAACAACCTCTATTTTGGAACATTTGAATAAACAGAATTACTATTTTTAAAATATTGATTCTTTTGTACTAGCCCAATTCTATAAATGTTTAATGCTGTTAGCAGTAATTTATAATTCTTCATATGCATCATAATATATCTATTTAAATTATAGGGAATATTGAGGACAATCTCTACCATTATGAATTTAGTTAGTAGAGCTATCATTCCAGAACAGCCAGATGTTTCAGCTAATTCAGAATGCAGTCCCCAGTTTAAGTGGCATTTAAAGACTAACAGATTTATTTTTCACATGAGCTTTCATGGGAGAAAATCCCACTTCATCAGATGCTTCGAAGATGGGTGAATTTACAGAATGGAATGAAAATAAATGCAAGAGGGTGTAAAACATAGGATCAGGTCATACAATAACAGCAAATCAGAGCAGTTGTTAGGTTCAAACCCTGGGAAGCCTGAAGTCAAATGACCTTTTGTAATGGGAAAAGAACCCATAGTCTCGATTCAATCCTGCTTTCACAGAATTTAATCTGCATATTAATTCGAGTTCAACTGTTTCTCTTATACCCAGTTTAAGTGTATCACAATAAGTGTTTCTCTCTGATACACAGTTTAAGTGTATCACAATACTGTTCTTGTTACAGTTGTCTAAAAGATTTGTGTTTTCTGGAGTAGCCATAGAAAAGGGGAAAGAATTTACTGTTATGAGGTATTGACACTGCTTCAGATACAGTGGCAAGCAAATCCAATATGTGCCAACATATCATTAGTATTATATGCTCTGTATTGTCTACCTTTCAGGTTGGGATGACTGTATGATCTCAAAGCCCAAATCAGATTGAGACTCTCAGAGATCACCTTCCCTCCAGATCTTATTCTCACAGTGAGCTGCTGGATCCCTTATGTCTTTAGGTCCCTGAGTCAAGCTCTCCAAGCTCTTACAGCAAAGTATTTTCATGAGCAAGCCATGAATCAGAAAAGAACTTGCTCCCTCCAGCTGTCCACAGAGCCTGTGTATAAGCCTATTTATTTGGTCAAACTTTGATTGATTTGTGAATTCATGTCACAGAAAGGAATAGTTGGGTATTTGTATTTTTTACAGTTACGTTATTTGTTAGTGTTATTGTTCTATAAATTTTTAGGTCTTTTTCCACTGTTACACTGTACGCGTGAATATTGGCCTGTGTATAGGACACACACAAAATCCTATTTTTCAATTTATTCCCATTTAAGCCCCTAATTTAAGTGGTGTATAAGGCTAGTGAACTTTGCACAGGAATGAATTTCACCTTATCACTTCTTTTTCAATCATGTATTTTCTCAAGAGTTTTTAGCAATGGGCACACACACAAACTGTTATATGACTAACCCCAACATCTTCATATTCGGATGCCTAAAATTAGGCAGCTAATTCCTTATGGTGCAGTATGGATTAAGTTTGGCAAGTTTTTAGGCTCCTGGGTTTGATGATTTTGTCCCAAATATTGATCTTGAATAGTCTTAGCTGAATTTACTTCCCTATGATGGGACTGCATTACTCTTTGAAATCAAGGAATATAATGCATTGTAGTCTTGCAAATGAGTGCAATGTAGGGACGTATATCTTCAATTTAAGCTTTTTCATTAATAGAAGCTGCATTTTTTAAATGATGCTTATCTTTGAACTAAAAGTACTTTTGTCATTTAGAAGGTGCAAAATACATAGTCCAGATGTTCCCCTTTATACTTCTGCATAGTCTGTGATAGGATATATTTTCAATATATTGTTATTAATAAGAGGACCAATCCATATCTGGTGCTTAGTAGCTGCTGCCCATCCACAAATACAGTGACAGCTAGATGATCAACAATTGCTTGGTGCAGTTCAGGATGGGACCTAAGATATCTTATTTGGTCATACTCGCATCATACCGGCATGATACATTGTTTTTCATAGCAAGACAGAATTTCATTCTTTTCCTCATTTCTACCTTTTAGTAGCACAGCAGGGAGCTCTCTGCTAGAGATTTGCACTATGTTGAACAAGTCCTTCTAGACTTCTATCCTTTGGATTTGAGATTTTAGTGTTCTTTACCCACTAGGCAGTGATAATGGCAAAATCAAAGATTGTACTGCTCCAAAGATGGGGGCTAACAAAAGAGCCAGTATGTGATAGTAATTGCCATGCTGTCTTTTTATAGTATTTTCTATGAGGCCATTGGTGTGTTTTTTGTGTAATCCAAGACTTCAGCATAATAGAAATAGAGGAGAAAGAAGCTCCAAAAGAAGTATTTTAAGAACCCCCAGAAAACATGGATTGTTGTGCCCATTTTATCTTCAAGCATCAGAAAGTTTTTAATAAAGTTTTTCCTGGGTTCATGAGAGTCTGGTACACCTTACTCATGAGGTGGGTTTTCTAAGCTTTTGAAACTTGTTTTTTTAATGATACTGCTTCCCGAAGAGATGTTTGGAGAACCACTGAAATGTAATATATTGCATTATCATATCATTTAATGTAATGTTAATGTTGTTATAATTCCATGGTAATAGACTTAGATGAAAGTAAAGATATGTGGTCTAGTAGTCTGTCTGAAGGAAAGGGAGACAGGAACTCTTCAGTTTTAATTACAGTTCTGACACTGACCCTCCTCTGTAACCTTGCAAAAGTCACTTAATATCCTTTCAGCCAATTTTTAGCCTCTGACTCATATTTATCAACACTGTACTCTAGGAGTAAATTTCATCAGCTTCAGTGGGACTGGGAATGAAGTGAAATGCTATTCAGTATGAGTATTTGCTATTCATTGTCAGAATCTGGTTCTTTTTTCTCAGTTTCTCATCTGTAAAATAAGGATAATATTTTACCTTAAAGAATTGAGGTGCTTGGCTACTGTGGTAATAAGAACCATAGAAAAGGCTATTAATTATTTTATTTAATCAATTAATAATGTTAATGGAAGACTTGAACCAAAAGCAGTGGACTGTAAAGTGCTATGTATTAATTGTTAAGTATGTATGTTTCTTCTCTTTCTTGACACAAAACTATTCTGGAAATGGAAATCTCCTTATATCAAAAATGGCTCAGTGTATTAAATGTAGTGTAAAAAGCCACCCCCCCCCAATAATTATAATCTACAATGTAAGAACTTATAGCACATTTTCTTTTTGTAAAGAGCCTATCTATTTATTTCAATTAGATTCTTTCAGAGAATTTATATTAGTATATGGAGTAGGCAGGGAGCAGCAATTTTAGATCAAAATACCTCAGTTACTTTGAAGAAGTTGCATGACTTGTGAAATTATATTTAAATCAGGTTCTTTGAAATGATACATATATAGGTAAATAGATACATTTATCTATTTATTTTTTAATAAACCTCTGTTAAGGTTTCTTGAAATACTAGATTACTGTGTCAATGATTTACTTACATGGATATTGTTAATGTTTTCTTCTTAACACAATCACATTAAATTTTAATGACATGGATTGTAATATCTAACTGGTATCTAGAAGCTTGTGGATAGCCCAAAGGTTTTATACAAATTTATATGTATAAAGCTCTCACTGATATACTTTGCCAGTAGATATTGTACCTCGAGTAGTCAGCTTTGCAAATCCCTTCTCACAAAAGATTAAAAACATCCTCCTATTACATCTAGAGATTTCTTTTTGTTATTCAAAGGCATGAATATATTTAGAAAAATGTATATGATTTTAATGCCTTAAATCCAAAAGCTACCTTGATTCCTATTAAAAATTGGAATATTTAATGTTTTTTGCTTCTTCTATGGCAGTTTTTTGATATTGTGAAGAAGAACAAAAAAGATTTCTAAGAACATATAAAACAAAAAACTGTGTTTGAAGTATTATAATAAAACAACCTTCTTCTTTTCATGCTAAGTCCCTTTTTAATGAAGATCCTCTGGCAGCTCTTGAATGTATAACTAGTTTATATCATGGGATGAAGCTGTCTGTTCTGATGATTGACATGAGCCCACATTACAATGTGATTCTGAAAATTAGTCCATAGAGGTCCTTTTCAGGTACTTCTCAGAGTGAGAGCTGCCCTCCAACTACAGTAGAGCCTTTTTAACCCCACTCATTGGTATTCTAATCTGGAAGTGCTGTCCTGCTTTTTAAATAACTCAGGCATTCAGGCTAGTACCCCCCTTGACACATTACTTAGCCAAAGGATTCAAATGAGATTCAAGAAACATGCAGTACAGCACAAAGGGATTGGAATATGCACAATTAATAATCACACAGTTAATTCATTTTTAATGCAAGGAGGTTTTCTGAAATTTCACATTCAAATCTGTAGCACAAAGTATTTGCTATCTATCTCTATTATGCTACCAAAGCACTAAAATGTGCTGAATTTTCTTAAACATTTTTCTTAGTACATATTTAAAAAAAACCTTTAAATAACACTAAGGTTATGACACGCATTGATAAAAGTCAGAAGATTCAAAGTTAACGATGAGTAAAATCAAACTGTTGTCAAGAGGGAGAACGACTCTGGGAATGAGTATTGGTGGCATGATAGCCTTAAATAGTCAATGTCCTGTCTATTATCATTTTGTATGAAACCAGAATATGTTTTAATCAGTTCTTTGTGTTTTATTTTCTCCTATTATTGTTTTTGTGTCCATTTCAGTGATAGCTCTCTACCTACTGGTTGCAACAGGTCTTTCAAGCCATACTGTATATTTGTCTCAAGCAGTTCTACGTATTAAACATGTGAAAGTAGGCATACAGACACCATCAACCAATATTTCAAGGGCTTGTGTTCCTTTACAGTCAGTGGATGTTTTGGAATTAAATACAGGAAATTTTTAATGAATAAGTTACAGCTCCAAATAAAATTAGTGGAAACAGTGGAGGCTTAACATCTTCTGAAAATCCAGTCATTGATTTTTAGCCACATAGGACATTACAGTTCTTAAGGGCCTTTGTATAAATACTTAAATTTATAATGCTTGCCAGTAGGAAGCCAGCATTTACCAACCTCAACCCTTACCACACACAAGAATTAGAGATACCACAGCTGTCCTGACTCCCCCCACAAACATGCTCAGGTTATTCTTGCCCCTGATGGGTGAAATTTACCCTGTGAAGAGAACCAACAAAATGTATGCACTATGTATATGCCACATAAATCCTGTTTTGAATGTTTACATTGTATATAAGCTTTGCACTCTCCCCATACTTAGAGTAAATTTAAGCCCTAGTGATTAGATTTGCAAAGGTGTCTGTGAACAGGTGAATGTAAATACTGGTTTTGCAACATGTACATAAACCCATTTTTAATGGGAAGATATTAACATTCTTTTTACGTTTTGGTGGAATGCTTCTGGACAGGATGCACACCTCTTTCTTTTTCTACTGGACAGAATTTATCCAGAGATGTGCAGTAAAACTACTAATAGGAAGTGTAATACAGCATATGTTAACCAAATAAATCAGTCACAAAGCAAGAGAATTTTAAAGTAAAAGGTCTGGACCTTTTCAGTTAAAAACATGAAGCTTGCATTATAAGTGAATATTATAAATCTGCTTTGAAACATCAAAGCTTCACACAGGTAAATTAATTCCCATTTTTTTTTGCATTCAAACAATACAAAACCAATGCAGGGAAGGTTTTCCAGACCTAATGTAGCAACTAGTACAGAATATAGTTAAATGAAGAACAGAATAAATGGCAACAAGAATCATTCTATTGTTGGATTGTGCTGTAGCCACTAGTAACCTTGCATGTATTTTCAAGAGTGGAAAAGAAGAAAAGGTTGTAATTTCTTGTTTCGGGTGGGGGTATAAATAAATATACATTTCCTACTGATAGGCCATACCTCACAATATCAATTTCTGGCTTTAACACTAGAAGATCTGAATGGGAATTGATCGGGACAATGTAGGAATAAAGTTCTGTTCTCACTTTTGACCCTTCATTCCACTATCCTGTTTCTTTAACAGAAGATGGAAATGTCTCTACTTTAGAAATGTCTCTACTTTAAATTAATGTTTGTAGTTCAACTGCTAACTTCGTCTTAACTGTTCATTTTCTCTATGATTCACCTCTAAGATAATCACTGCAGACTGAATGGGCTAAAGGATCTTGGGTTGTATTTTTAAACAGAAGCTAATGGCTGAACTCATATTGGTCAGTTATTTGGGATGCTGTTAGATGTGTTGGTCCCAGGATATTAGAGAGACAAGGGGGCTGAGGTTATATCTTTTAATGCACCAAATTCTGTTAGTGAAAGAGACAAGCTTTTGAGCTATACAGAGCTCCAAGTGTATTCTCTCTAATTGTTCAGTTATGTTGTACAAACATCCAAAAACATTAATATTTTGTGATGTTAACTCTTTCTGTCTCTTTGGTCCCGTAAATCAATATCACTTGGTTTTAAAATGATATTGATGATTAGCTCATAATGTGGATCAATCAAATGGTTTTGGACAGTGCAAGACACAGCATTTATTCACAGAAAAGACATTGACATGCTAGACCAATCTGTGTTTGCTGTACAGTGCTATATGCATGAAATGTCTCAAAGCAGATGTTCACACAATGGAGTAATATGGCTTTAAAGGAGAATCATAGCCAAATGTGTCAATAATCCATGGATTAAGCATCCCTAAACAGGATTTGACATATCCATAAAGTCTAAGTATTTTGCCTTCTGTGTCTGTAAAGCATATGTGAGTTCATGCATTTGCACTGATACCACAGGCTGTATTTGCTACCAAACAGCAGTTGTGCTTCACTGTTGCAATAGAGACAAATGTACAGCATGCAGAGCCTGATATGGTGCAGAAGGGACATTCTGTTAATCCCGTCTTTTGTGTGTGTTCCTCTTCATTGTAGGATCAGATTTTGTCCTTTGATGCTTGCATAGGGTCCTTTTGATTTTAACAGGAGATATGCATACATATCTCAGGCAGAATTAGAATACCAGCTTTCAAAAATGTGTGTGGAAGAGGTGGAAAATAATCATCCATTACAAAATCATGTAAAGTAACAATGACTGTGGATAGTAGAACCCAAGCTTCAGGACTGTGGAGACAGAAGGTAAGCTATGGACTGGGGGCATTGCATTGTGAGCCACTTGCTTTCCCCACACTAATGTGCAGCCCTGGAAGTTGGCAGAACCAGGCCAAAAGCGATGGGAAGGTAGGTGGAGGTTGAACTTTTTCAGCACTTCTGTACAGCCTCAGCAGGTGACACTTCTGTGCAGTCATAGTCAAAACATTGCCCCATTGAAACCTCTGCATGCATTCCTTCCAGGTGTCTGTCCTAGCTGTCCTCTGGAGATGAATCTGGTCCCAGTAAATTCAAACCTAAGGCTGAAATTCACTACTTAACATCACTTGTAAATAGTGATAGCTGAGTTTTCAAATCTCACTTCTAAGAAGGAATGAGGGAATATTGTAAGAAAAGTTTATTAGAAAGGGGAATGTCTGGTTTCCAGCTTTCACCCTGAAAGTTTATATCATGGCCTTAAATATGCATGCATGGGACTCCCACCCATATCATTGTGAGCACGTTCCTGTAAAACAAACAAACAAACAAACAAACAAACAAACAAACAAACAAACAAACAAACCCAATAATGGTAAAAGATATAAAAGACCACACTAGAAGGGCCAGAATGTGATCTTTCTTCTCAAATATACTGAAGAAAACTTACAAACTTTGACATAGCAAATTAAGACATGGGTAGATTTGTCTGACTAAGCTGTAAATTTCTTTGCATTTATGGATTTAAGTTATATTTGGAATGTAATTATAACAGTCTTTCTGGTGTAAAAAGCAAGAAGGCAGTAAAGAGGTTATAATTATAATGGAAATGAAATTGATTTTGTTTTGCTGGAGTGGAAGTAAAGGTATGATTTTGTTCAAAATGGATGATACTGGGAGATGATGGAGTGGAAAGGCCAATGTAACAGTTCAGTATGGTAGTTCTTGCAGTTTTCATAGGTTGCTGTTGTGTACAGTTTTCTATGCGAAGCAGTTATTTCACTGTTATTCAGTCAGCAGGTACTGTAAGGTATTTCAGATCCTGGCATTACATAGCTCTTCTTTTTTCCTTAAACTGGCTCAGAACAATCTGGCTAGTTCTAAAACATTGCCCTTCTGCAGGACCCAGAAGGTTAGCTTGAAGAAAATTCTCTTTTGTGGTGTCTCTCTCCTGAGTGCTGGTGGTCCTATCTTGGCCCTTTCTCAGCCTTTGGCTGTTCATCTTGTCAGTCTAATGCTTCTGTTCTGAATTGTCCTCTTGATGTCATTTCCCATTGGCTGTGAGGAACTAACTTGTTTTTACTTATTTGGCAATAAGGTCTCGAGCACATTTTGCCTGACAAGCATATGTATGATCAAAATGTCCTCCTCCCTCACCATGCTCATTTATGTTCACACTATAAATTTGCTTTCTGGCCTTAGAGCTGATCTCATCAGAGGTAAATCCAGACCGTCACTTTAGACAGTTATATTGCGAGTGTAACCCCATGTGTGTATTAACCTCTTTCTTTTGTGAAGCAAGGTTTAAATGCTACATCAACAGATTTAAATAGACAGTTATTGAAATCAGCAAGATAGTCTTGGGCAAGAAATCCATAAATTTTCTGCTGAAAATATTTTGAATGCGAGGCCATTTCTTAGGTATGGGCTGCTGTTAAGGGTAATATTTTTTTCACAAACTGATATTCTGGTCTCAACTTCTTTTGTTTTTCTATGATCGGGGTGGCCTGTTTGGCATTTGGACAAATGTTGATGTGTGAGGTATTCTAGAATGTGCCTTAAAAATTTTAAGAGGGTTTGGGCAGTGTAGGAATCAGGCTTCCAGTCTGTGGTTCTTCTTTAAACTGTGGCATTCCACAACAGAGTGTGTGTGGCCCAAATCCTGGTCTCCTGTACTCCGTCGAAATACTCTGTTATTAAACAGTAGGCTAATGGCATCTGGTTTCTTCTTTCACTGAGGTGAATTTCTTTCAGTTGCAAATTGTCTCCCTTTCCCATGATTATGAAGTTGTTAGGGTTTTAATCCCCAGGTATTCACATCCCTATTGCACTTCTGTGCCTTTGGTTAAGTAGAGACAGTAACTATCAGTCCCTCAGTGACTAAAATGCCAAACCACACACGACACTCTCTGTGCACTCCCTATTAAAATTTTACAGGTCAAAAATCCAAAACCCACTTAATAAAAATTGTTCTTCATCGTAAGTGACAAGAGAGAACAGGTCAATCTATGGAATAATGGTGCAGTAATTAGAACCTTTGTAGTTGATAAAGTGTGACTGTTAATCAATGTTTGGCTAATTAATCAATATTTTAATCATTAGACCTTTTAAATTTGTTTTAATGAGCATTTCCTCTAATTCCCTTGATTCTGTTGCTTCCAATGCTTCCATTATCTCTATTAAATAGCAAAGCAAATGTTCATATGTTGAGAACATGCTGTGGTTTTACATTTTTTGTTGGTTATTGTTAAGATACATGGCCATATCAGAATATTGAGCAGATTCAGCCAAAATGATACCCTTGTGTCATATGCCTTTTAAATATTTTTGTAAGTATGTTTGAGGAAATGTACCTAGATGATTTCATGTCCACCTTCTGTTTGTGATTTTTTTAATATTCTATTTTTCTTATGTTAAGACAACAAACTAAAATTTGGGGTGAATTTAATCCAAATAATGTTCATGTATTTTCTCTTCAAGGTTGCTCTGGCTCTGAAAATTCTTCCTCTTTTCCCTAAATTCTCTGGGGATGCCCCAGTGCTTTCCAGACATACAGGTATTACGGCTTTACCCATCAGCACACAAATTGAACTGAGGGATTTTCTTTTCTTCCTTTACTAAATGTTTAGCTTCCCTATTTGATTATTGCAATTCCCTGTCTTTTCCTACACAGTGTTTGTGATG
Source organism: Podocnemis expansa (assembly GCA_007922195.1). Lineage (NCBI taxonomy): Eukaryota > Metazoa > Chordata > Testudines > Podocnemididae > Podocnemis > Podocnemis expansa. Next base: position 35,627,431 of record ML681984.1, on the reverse strand, counting down.
TACACTAATCACTGCAGTGCTACTTTAGTAGTATCTGATATTTTTAATTTCCATCTTTTATTAATTCATGGAACTTTGACAGATATTTATACCTATCTTACCCTTTTTAAGGAAACAAAACCAGTGATATAGTTGACCAGAGAAGATGCAATTGAATGCATCAGATAGTACCAAATATTAAAAGCCACCTACCTGTAGGAAGACCTCTTCTACAAACCTAGCTAATGCAGTGATAATAAACCATCCTCACACAGTCCTTATGGCATGTTTTCTGCCATAGGGAACTTAGCAGAATGAATGATATTCCATGGAGAAGGTCTTGGCAGTGCACTGAGGTGCTTTCTGCTATTTGTCCACTTAGAAATAGTATGTGCATCCATGATCTGCCGGCTAGTGTGTGCTGCTGACATCACACATGGGCTCTCATAGCTGATACTATCTAATTGAAGGTGTCAAAAATCACGCCTCCAGTATGCGTCTCTTGGAAATTGTGTAAATAACAACTGGAAAGAAATAACAACTATGTTCCCTAGTTCATTCACCTCCTATGGTAGGGTTATTTCCTACAGCATATTCTTGTTAATATAAATATTTATCATATGAGAAAATGTCATTTCTTTCCTAAGTGTTGCTATTTATTCAGACTTCTTGGTAGCTAGTTCCCACCTTCAGTTACCTTAGGTTTTCTTGTTTGCAGAGTTTTAGGGAGAAGTTTCTGTACTTTAGGGTGGCAATTGTCAGTACATGTCCTGCCCTTTCAGAGATGTAGGTTTTCTTGAATTCCATGCCTTTTAGCTCCTTAAATACATGTGTAGTCTACTACTAAATTCTTGCTTTTATTCCTCCATCGTCTCTTTTGTCAGTCTTTCCCTCCTCCTTGGCTAGATGTCAGTGAGGGATTGGGAAGTAATTTGTTCCAGACATTTAGAAATCTATGGTTACAGAATGTGAGCTGGTCCTCTGTTTTAGTTTAATCTAGAGATTCTGTAGTCTAAATCATGTGTTTCAAAATACATTCATTTGTTCTACAAAAAATTTAGGCTCCAACTAATTTTAAACAATGTCAGGTTTTAGTGGGCTTGTTTTCTACAGACCCACAAAAACTTCAGAAGCTTTTAATAACTTTATCATACTAACCTTTGTTTATTTTTACCTGAAAGGTTTTTATACTGAGTTGAATTTTTCAGTTATTAAAATAAATATTTATTCATGTCTTTCTAAGTAAGTGAGAATGTCTCCAGTATTGAGAGCTTAGTTTATAATTTATGATTTCTATCCATGAAACATACCATTGCATTTTGGAGTCCTTTGCTAGGATGAAACATCTTCACCCTTTGTGAACTGCTTAGTTCTAAATCGTTTCGTCTTTCCATTTTAAGAGAATAAAAATGAATGACTCTGCAGTCTTTACCTGGATAAACCTTCAGTCAAAATCAAAAGGAGGTTGCATCATTGGAACTGCAGGACTGGATTCCTAATGTGCAGATGGAATAAGAACCTTTTCCAGTTAGCAGTTCACTGATCTACAGAGAAACATCAAAAAGGCCAACTTACAACATTAGTTTCTTGTTTGGTTTAAAGCACTGTACACCCAGCTCCTAATATTATTCTGAGCAATTTCTGGGCAATTTTTTCTTCTTGTTTTTAATATTGTGATATGGTCTGCCAATATTATACATACATGATTGTACCGGGAAGTGTGGAGATAGACTGTGGGCAAAATCCTGGCCCTATTGAAATCAGTAGCAAAACTCACATGGACTTCAGTGGGCCTGTTGTCACCCTCAAGCTGATATTCCTAAACTCTTGGTTCTAGGGCCTTTATAAAGATTCATCTTAAGTGTGTGCCACCTTGATTTGGCTTATGGTGGAGAAAACCTGTCAAGAGCTGGGGTTGTGGTATGTGAGGGTGCTTGCAAATTTACCTGAAGCCTCTCACGTGGCTAAGTCTAGGTAGGGAAGATGATGGGGGCAGAACAGCCATACGTTGATTTCTTGCATTTTTGTTTCAGTTTGGCTCATATGGAGTGAATATTAAAGCTGTTCACCCCTGATGGGACCCAAGAAGAGAACATCAGTAGAAAAAAAACCTGCCTTTTTTAGGAGTGATTCTCCTTCTGGGTATGGTCTTTCACTGGTGCAGGTGTATTTTGTACTTCTCTGTGCCTTGGGATGGAATCTAGCTCAATATCCTATGAGGGCAGTAACATTCTGTTCAATGGGATATTATGGAGGGGTTTGACAGTTTTCTTGTCTTTAAAAGAAGCCCTGTACTCTCTGTATATGGGATTCCATGGCTTCTGCTCATCGAGTGAAAAATGTTTTGCACTATTTTTTAATACCATACAGTTTTCCCCTCTTGCATGGCATGCTAAATTAGTGAGTCTGAATTCGGAAGAGGGTGCACTCCTTGAAGGAGACTGCATGTTAGACAGACAACCTTAAAACTACAACTGAAATAAAATCAAAATGTTTTCCAAGTGAAAGATTAATTTTATTAAAAATGCTTATTGTCTTCATAGTGAGTTCATGCAGGTTGTTAAGACACCATTAGTAAATTGTTATTTTTATGAGTCTATTTCACTTAGGAAATTTCTTAATTCATTACATTTTATTAGATCAGCAGTAATGAACCAAAAACAGTATCATTATTTTTATTACTGTTGTAGGTTAAATCACAATGATTTATACAAGTAGATTGAAGCAATGACTATGTAATTACTCTGTTATTGTCAACTATATATTTTTCTTAAATAAGACATTTAACCACATGTAAAGTTCATAAATATGGATATTTCTAAGTATGAAAGACCTACATCACAGTATTGTCAGTTTTCATTATAGCATCTTCACGTTGATGCACTTTAGCTAGAGCCCAGGTGGCCATATAGTTCATTGCATTGCTATTCTACTCCTGGTTAGTGCTTCTTGAAGGGGAGTCAGTGGGCATAATTCCTGTGCATTCTCCCTTATCAGTCTCTTATTTGCCTCTTTACACCATCGTCTCTGCTTCACCAGCATTCCAAGTGTTATCTCCCTGTTCCCCTACCTTGAATGCATTAGATACTCAAATGCCTATGTAACAGAGTAGAGGGGATAAAGCCGTCTGTTGCCCTGACAGCCCTGCCCTGAGGGGCTGGAGCAAGTGTGAGAGTGATTAGGATGAGTCAGAGTCGAGTTTAAAGAAGGGAACTGAAAGAGCTGGTGACCTGGCCAGGGGACTATTGGGCCAGGTTAGGAAACCAAGGGAAGGAGGTGTGGTTCAGCAGGGAAGGAGGAAGCTGTGTGTCAGCATGCCTGCTGGCCTGGGAGTATGGCAGAGCCCTGAGTCTTGGGGTCCCCAGGACGTCAACGGCTGGAGCAGGGATTTAAGTGTGAGCACTGTAATTAAGAAAGCCTGCATGCCGGCAAATGGAACGACATTGTGAGTCTTTTGTGGAGGACTGAACACTGCGGGGGTGGAAAGCTGGAAGAAGGCTGAGGGCCAGACAAGTTAGACCATTACAGCCTCCTTCAGTTAATTGACTCAGTTTTAGAAATGCATTGTTTGTTGTTGTTCCCCCTCCTTTTATCTCTTTCTAAGTGTTGGTCTAATCTTAATTTGTAGTCTTGTCTCTCCTTGAGAGTTTGGAAACTGCCTAACACAGGGTGGGCATTAATGTCAGTAAACCATAATAATAGCATGATTATTATGGAGCATAAGGTTAAATGAAAGATTTCTGGGTGCCATTTATGATGTCTCCTACTAATAGTCTAACTCTGAAAAACAATGGAAGATCTTTTGGAATGACTTCACCTCCACTCTTCTGTCATTCCTGTCACAGCCTTCTCTACTTTGCTAATGTTCTAAGTCAATGGTTCCCAACCTTTTTGGCTCAAGGGCCACAGGTATCATTTTTACAACCCTGAAGGGCCACCAGTCTCCATCAGTGGCCCTCTTCTCCGTCTGACTGCATCTGGACAAAAGTTCTGCAAGGAGGATGCTTTGTTACTGATCTCCCATCTCCATGGCTGCATCAGGGTAAACTGCATGAATTCTGTAGCTCTGTGAGTTCCAAACAGGTCCCTAGACAGTGGCTCCCTTCTGCAGCCAGAGGGATGGAAGATCAGTGCTTGCCTCCTTCTGGTGCCATCAAGGACCTCCCACCCAGCACCTATGGGACTAGGCAGATCTTTTTTCCATGCTTCCTGCTATAGACAGAGAGCAGGAAGTGTTGAGCTACCATCCCCTTGGGCTGCAGCAAGAAGCCTGCACTGGTCTTGTAGCACCACAGAAACATGCTCTACCTCGTTTCTTAGGCAATAGCTCCCTTCTTTAGCCAGCAGGAGAGGAGCTGTGGGCTACTTTGGGGCCCTAAGTTACAAGTTAGGAACCTCTGCCCTAAGTTTCTCATACGTCCCTCAGGCCTTCTCAGCCTTCCCTCAGACATCTCCAGTTTTCTAGTGAGACAATACTATGACATATCTTTCATCCATCAATAATGGAGATGTCTGAGGGAAGTCAGAAAAGGCCTGAGTGAAATTTGAGAAGCTTAGGATGGTAGGAAAGCAGGAAACACTAGGAACAGGGGTCTCGCTGGCACCTGGCACACGGGCTCCCTCCCCTGAATCCCGGCGCCAGTGCCCCAGTTCCTGCGGGGCCCCTGCCTTTCCCGGTCTCCAGCCAAATCCGGCCAGAGATCTGGGGCCTGGAAGCCCAGGGCAGCAGTGGCCGCTTCTGGCCCCTTTCTAGGCCGGGCGGCCGCATGGCCATGGCTGCGGCTCCATGCCCTGCCCCTGGTGGGGGCATGGCCTGCAGTCTGGAGGTGGGGCCTGGACTGGTGCCCCCGGTTCTTCCCTGGTGCAGTGACTCACCTGACTAGGAAGGAGGTATAAGAAGACAGGGGTCAGAGATATTTGGAAAGGGCTAAAGAAAACTGTAAACAGAATAGAGAACTTAGACAAGGTCAGAAAGGATAGCAATCTTCCAAAGATGAAAGCTAAATTACTTAAAACCTGATCTGGTGCAAAATGGGAGTCAGAGGGTTTGTAAAAGTTAGGAAAAGAAAAACAAATGATGGTGTAAACATAAATGAGAACAAAAACATATTTCCTGATTATTTCTGAAAACAAGGAAACTAACATTTTAGTACAAGAAAACTAACATTTTAGTACCATGCATGTTGACAAGCTTCAGAGGGATAGCCATGTTAGTCTAGTTCAGCAAAACAAACAAGAAGTCTTGTGGCGCTTTTAAAGATGGACAAATTTATTTTTCGTATGAGCTTTCGTGGGAGAGATCCCACTTAATCAGATGCTTGAAAATAGAAAAAAAAAGTATAGGAAGGAGGGATAAATGCAGTGAAGTAATGGGAGTCACAGGATCAGGTCAGATTACTTCAGCAAATGAAGCAGGTTGTATTGATTCAAACAGCTACTCCCTATGGATATGACTACACTGGAGGCTCTGTTAAGTTGACTTAAAGCATTCACACTGAAAAGTCCTGTTGACTGCCTGTGTCCACACCGGCAGGTACAAGGTCAACCCTTCCTGGGGGTCAGGAACTCTGGGAGGGGTCCTGAAAGCTAATTAAGTTGACTTAAGGACTACTCCCCATCTACACTGGCATAAGTCGACTTAATAAGGTCTATTTAAGTGTTAGGCTGACCATAAGAGGTGGTGTTGAGTTGACTTAAGGAAGTGCATAAGTTGACTTAATAAGAGCCCAGTGTGGCCGTGGGGGTCAGTAAGTTGACTTAAGTTTCCTCAAGTCAGCCTAAGGCTCCAGTGTAGACGTACCCTATCTGACTAGAATTGCCTCAATACCCTAAGCTTAGCAGATGTGCACAAAGAAATGTCTCCTTGTTTACTTGCATATTTCTTGATTTTAAAAGTACCTCTTTAAAGAGAAGATATTAAAAATTAAAGTATATTATTAATGCACAGAAACGTCTTGTTTGTGACCTTTGACTGATCAGAATGACGGGCACTATAGTCTCTCATTGGCCATTTGGGAATCCTGGTTTCTTGCTCTCAGCATTGATCTTTCACCACAGTTCCCCTGGAATTAAAACAGCCTAATTCTCCATGCAAATGGTAGTCCTACTAGAAGAGAGAGTAATATCACATGATGCCATTAAGTGATTTGTATCTGTTCTGAGCTCCTCACATGTGACTATTTGACTAAACCCTTGGACAATTTTGATATTAAAGTAAAATTTAGACCAGGGGTCGGCAACCCCCAGCACCCATGCCAAAAATGGCACAGGGGCCAAGCCTGAGTGGCAAGCGCCACGTGCTGTAGCTCCAGACCCCTGCTGTGGAGGGCGGCCAGTAGAAGACGCACCACACAGCCCCCGATCCCCTAGTGGCTCTACACCTGGGCAGGGCTGGGGAGAGGGGGGCAGGTTGGTGCCCCCCTGCTTCCAGCTCTGAACGTGGAGCTGGAAGCCGCCCGGTGGCCAGGGTGAAAGGCAGCTCTGGCCAGGACCGAAGGCTGCAGGGATAGAGGCAGCCCCTGCCAGAATCTGGAGGCTGCTTGCCAGCGAGGGCAGGAGTCAGCCCAGGCCCCAAACTGGAGCCCTGGTCTCGCCCCTGGCACCCACTGAGGGTGCGATGGGCAGGGCTGCCACAGGGTCAGCAAAGATTGCTGACCCCTGACTCAGACCAATGTTTTTCACAGCATACAAACTATTTGGAGATTCCCTGGACATTAGACTCAAGGCCAAAAATGATGCTCTTCTCATTTCTGTTGCTTCATCTGAGAAATGCCCCTAGCGGGTTTCTAGGAAAAAGTTCTTTTGCTCAGACTGCTTCATCAGGAGATATTTGTCTAACTCCTGTCAGTCTAAGGCCTCCCCCCACCCCCTATCCCAAGAGCAGCATGTCATCTTATAAACTTTTTGTGTTTCTCAGTTTTCCTGGAAAGCTGGATCCAATTCCTTCTTTTGGTTTTTCTTTGCCCTTCTACTTTCCATGTTCTCACACTCCAGGATAGAAATAACATAAATGAAAAATCTGAATTCTGGGACCCTTTAATATCTTCAAGGAATGAGGGGGAAGGGATAGTATTATAATAAGTGAGTTAAATATTCAGTAAGTCTAGAATACCAATAATGCAAAAATATTTTTCTTTTGACACTTCCAATGGCAAGTGGCACCTTTTGCTCCCTGCTGGTTTGCAGCAGTAAATTTAGCTGCTTGAAGAAACTGAGTTAAAGAGCATGAGACCTGGTTGTTGTATGAAGCAGATGAGTGCCAGGAGGGGGAAACATGTAACCATGCTTGTGTATTTAGTCTATAGGAGTCAAACGAGTGACTAAAGATGGGAATTTAGAATTGTATGTTAATACCCAGAATATTCTTCTTGATCTTAGCAGTATTGATATCTAATCTCTAAGGCCCAATCCTACAAAATGCCAAGTGCCTAAGTGCCCACAGTTCACTTTGGCTTCAGTATGATCTGAGAGTGCTTGGCATTGCTCAAGAGGCATTAAGCACCTTGCAAAACTGATTGCTTATGAATAGCCAGTTTTCCTTCACAATTGTTTTAAGAGGAGTTCTAAAGACAGACAGCACAATTCATGCAATGTTCAAATGTAAATATCAAAGTTAAAATGTTCTCTAGGAATGTAAACAAATAATAGCAATTTCATATATAATTTTCTTGCATTTACAGTGATTTTCATTCCAGGATCTTAGAATGCTTTATGGACAACTAACTGTCATAGCATAACTAATTCTTATAGCACCAAGATGAAGTAAGTGCTGCAAGTAATACACTCATTTCCAGATGAGGAAACTGAGACATGGAGAAGTGAAGTGACTTGCCTAAGTCTCCCAGCAAGTCTGTGGAAGAATAACTCAGATCTCCTGACTCCTAATTCTGTTCCCTAAAATACAAATAGGGTATAGTAAATACATTGTATTCAAAGGGTATTTTAGGTTTCAACTATTTTAAAGTTAGTAAAATTTTTTAATGATATACTGTGTATTTCAATGGATGTTAGTTCCACATGCCCCCTATACTGTACACTGCACATTTATTGAAACAGATGCTGTTGTAATCTTAGTGTTTTTGTTTTGAAACCAGTTCATTTAAAATGGGCATTCCTATATATTAGATAGGAACTAAAAGAACAAAGCAATTGTATCTACATCTAACGAGTCATCTGTGTTTATGTTCATTGTTCTGCCTGGTAACTGGCCAATCTTAAAGGGTATATCTATACTGAAGGCAGCAAAATCGTCACCATCAGCCCAGTGTTCCAGTAGCGCTTAGCAGGAAGTCTGACTCAGTGCTGGGCTCCCAGAAGTCAGCTCCATAAGTCCTAGCCCCCAGGAGAGGTACAGGAAAGCCGACTGCAAGTCATTTGCAGTCAGCTTTCCTAAGTGCGTCCTGGTAGCTAAGAAAGTCACCAGCATTTACGCATGGCATTTTACATATCTTGCGTAAATGCCAGTCAACTGCCACTGAAAATGCGGCTCAGCGTAGACTAGGGCTTAGTGGCCAGTGTTCTGCTAAATTTTTGTTGATTAGATACCAGTAGGTAAAGAGAGATTGCTCTTAAGACAATGATTGATCATTTTATGTACTGAAGCCAAATATTAGATTGTCAGTTTTTCCTTCTATTCAGTTTCATTCTTATTTTTCCTCTGGTTTGGGAAATTAGCTCTTTGGAAATGCGCTCTCTCTCTCTCTCTCTCTCTCTCTCAGTTTGTAAATATGTATAGAAAATTAATAGTTGGGGTTGTCCTCTGTTTGTCCATATTGAATATAATCAGGTTGCAATCAGTGGTCCCATGGCAACTAACAACTTCCAGTCCAGTGATTAATTCATCTTTATCTGTCATAATGAGATCTAACATAGGATTACCCCATGTTGAGTGCAATGCCTCTTGTATTAGAAACTCATCTATCATTTTTAGAACCTCTAATGATGTCTTGCTGCTGCCTGCATGAGACCTCTAGCAGATGTGTCCCAGACTTAAGTCCCCCCATGATAACAGATTTTTCTTTCTATACTTTATAGACAGATGTGTAAGGAATAACTCATCCTATACTCTGGCTTGATGTAGTATTCTCTAATAGATTTCTGACCCCATGGCTCCACAAATGAGTTCTTGGAAGCAGGCCTTCTAAGGAGATAAGGGAGTTTGAGGTGGATGGACAAACAGATTTAGGGAAGAAGTAAATCCATTCTTGTAAGAGATGCCAATGGTCCATGGGAGCAGAGAAGGAAACCCAACCATGGTCCTGCTGTGATTTAACAGTTTGCTGTTAGTTACAAAGGTGAAGAATTCCTGGATGAAGAAGCTTATATTTATAACTTTTTGCTTTGTTCTCCAGCTTGAATCACATTTATAATGATTCTTGCTTGATGAACAGGTCTTGCTGCTGCTGCTTCTGCCCAGTCATCCACATATGTTTATCAATAGATGTTACCTGATGTGGTACAACAAGAGGTGTGAATATTAATCTTTGATTGCGCTTAAAGAAAGATAGCAGAAGAGTATTTAAAAGATCTTGCACTGTCATCTTTGATATGTGAAAAATTATACACCTACCTCAGACAGTGTAAAAAATCTTCCCTTAAAGTTTTCATTATGTTTCTCAGGGGAAGAGTGGAATTGCATGGTTTTTACTCACACAAAGTAGTGTTTTCAAAGGTTAAAAATTTAACAGAGATTCCCTAAATTTCTATTTTATAGGCATAGGTGTCTCTTGAATGTCTTTTCAGGGGAAAGGGGAAAACAAAGAGCTTTGCAAAACTGGCATTTTCTTTTTAAACCTTATGTCTAGGTTCATTTATCCTGCTGTAGGTGACTGGAAAATGTTGCAGGCCTTTTACTGGACAAAAGAGAGTATTAATGTTTTGAGACTCTGCCACAGATCTATAAAAATTAATAATGTCATTCTTTGAAGGAAATCCTACAACACAGGTTCAGACAATGTGCAAAAAACCTATCCAACATGGCACACATGTGGATCTAAGATCTTACGCTGTGTTTGTAACAATAGTTCCATTGTCACTTATAATAAAATCAGGGGGAAAGACCTTGAGAGAGAAACTTATTTATTTGTTCCTGAGGCTTTGATAGTATGTTGGTTGTTGTATGATCTATATAAAACTCAAAGGTGCTAAGTGCATCTTGTTTTTGAGAGTCAATGCCAGCACAAGAGAGACACTTTTTGTAATAACACCCTGTGAGCTGTGACACTTCGGTACTTAAGTGTATGTCTACATACAATATTGTGCCAGCTGAGGATCTGGCTGAGAATCTGTTATGAGACTATGTTTATTTAAGTATTTACATGGTGTCCATCTGAATGTCTCCAAAGTACTTAAGAATAGAAATAAAAATAATCTCTTCTTTCACAGTCTGTACAATATAGGATTTTCTTTGTTTGCTTCTTTAAGCATGTTTAGGGATGGCAGGATAGGCATGGTGTGGGAAGAAATTACTGAATATAATAAATTCCAGGGAACGAGTTTTGCATTTATTTCTGAAAGTGCTGAGGTATGTGTGTGTCATCGTTATCTCTTTTGGGAGTGAGTGCCACAGTCTGGGCTCACTGGCTGTGAAAGCTCTTGTCAGTTTCCAAAGGGATAGCCGTGTTAGTCTAGTCCAGTAAAAAAAAAAAAAAAAGCAAGGAGTTGTGTGGCACTTTAAGACTAACAGATTTGTTTTTCGCATGAGCTTTCGTGGGAGAAAATCCCACTTTGTCAGATGCTTCGAAGCTCATGCGAAAAATAAATCTGTTAGTCTTAAAGTGCCACACAACTCCTTGGTGTTTTTTGTGAAAGCTCTCTGTGTCTGTACATACAAGGCTTCCCTTAAAAGGTAACTTTTTCAGGGTTCCAGAAGAATGTAGCTATTGTGGGAGGTCACTGTCATGCAAGGGCAGGTCATGTATCAGGTAGGTACAGTTAATTCTATGGAGAGTTGTGAATATCGGGATGAAGTTCATTAACTGGATTCTGTTTTCAGTGAGGAAGTGGTGTGGAGGCTGTTATCATGTCCCCCCGTTGGCCTTCTCTTCTCTAGATTAAACATGCCCAGTTCTTTTAACCTTTCCTCATAGGTTGTGTTCTCTAAATATCTGATAATTTTAGTTGCTCTCTTTTGGATTCTTTCCCATTTGTCCACCTCTTTTTTAAGGTGCAGTACACAAAATTGAACACTATACTGCAACTGAGATCTCCTCTGTCCTGTCCTATTTAAAACACTTCAGATAACACATACCAGAGTAACTTTTGTTTTTTTCACATTATCATTGCACCACCGACTAATATTCAATTTGTGATCCACTATAAATTTCCTCTGAGGCCACTGACTAACCAGTTACTCTGCATTTTGTCTTTATGAATTTGATTTTTCTTTCCTGAGTCTAGTACTTTTCTTTTGTCTTAACTGAATTTCATTTTTGGAACTTCAGAACAGTTGTACAATTCACTAAAATCATTCAGCTGACACATTCAGTACTACTCATCAGGTCAGTGTTTCTCCATCTTCCTGGGAAAGCATGTGAACCCTAGACACCTGAACAGGAGTGAAACTGTCCTTTGGTCTCACTAGCATCATTTTCTGGATCCTATCTTTGTTCCCATTTTAGGGGTTGGGTCATGGATTCATGATAGTAGAATAGCTGCTATGCACATAATTGTACCACAGCCATTTTTAGTCTGGCTGTTGGTTGTTTAACTCTTTGTTATCAATCACACAAACACTGTGGGCAGCTGTGCATTCTGGCTATGGCATATGGGCAGCAGTCAAGCATATGGCATGCCTATCAGAGACAGATGTATGCAGAGGGCAGAGTGTCCCTGTATAAGCACTGCCTATGGCCAGGAAAGCTGCCTGATTATGCCCCATTGCTCCTCTGATAGGAAGAAGGCATAAGTAAGAGAGCAGGATGACCCCTGGTAAAGAGAACCAAGGGGCACTGAGGTTGCTAACAAGTCGGGTGGGAAATGTATCTCTCCTCCAAATCCTACAGAGGCTGCCCAACTTAGGGGAGGCAGCCAGTGCCTAGCTGTCTTAGTATATCAATGGAATTGTTTACTATGATGCAGTCAGTTACACCATGCGAACCTTTGAATATCAGGAGTATTGCATGAGGTGAGCTGGAGGAGAGGCAGTGGAGGTTGCATGGGACCATTGCAGGTGGAGTATGGGCTGCAGACAGAGCTGACCCAACCATACATGTGAACTGGATGGTTGCCTAGGGGACCGGCCTTTAAGGGATGCCAAATTAGGTGGAAGTGAATTTCTCTTTTCTATTAAAAAATGTTATAACTTTTCTCTATATTGAATGTGGGAGGAGGGGGTCAGAAGTTGTAGTTTACCAAGGGTGCCACAAATGTTGGTCCAGCACCGGCTGCAGGTTTCTGTTCTCAGTGCTGGTGCATGACACTTCAGAACTGATTCCAGTAGGTTTGGCTAGGAGTATGACTTGAGCTGAGCACTGGGTACAGGGCTGTAGACAAAGGGGAAAGACAAACAGTTGGAGGAGGCATCTAGTGGGATCAATGGAAGGCCTGAGTGAGTTAGCATATTCATTAGTAATTTGGGAGAGGCAGTGAGCAGCTTGCAAACAAGACTCACCAATTATCCTGAAGTAGGAGTACCTGCAAATCCAGCAAAACAAACAGGGTGTCTGGTGGCACTTTTAAGGACGAACAAATTTATTTATTGCATGAGTTTTCGTGGAAGAAAATCCCAATTTGTCAGATGCTTGATGATGGGGAACTTACAGAATAGGTGCAAAATAAATGCAGAGAAGTGTAAGTCATAGGATCAGGTCAGGTTGTAACAGCAAATCCAGTGAGATCTGAAAAAGGAAAATTGAAAGATGATGGAGAGAGAGATGGAGCAACCATGAATGTGGGCAGAAAATCCTAACTGAGAGTCTGTTTGGGACAGTGTGGTCTGTCCAGCCGGGAAAGAGTCAGACCTCTGTAGATTGAAGAGAGCAGAGGTGCAGTAATGCAGAGGGAGAGAGTGGGTAAGAAGTCAGATGTGGACTTAGAGCAGCATTTGAGGCTGTTGGGCTATTGCAGTGCTTATCCCAAAGTACTCTGTGCAACAGAGCAGGAAGCTCAGTCCTCTAAGATCAAGTCCCACAGAGGCCTCACTGATGCTATATTGCACAGCTGTTCCTTCTATGAGGTCTTTGGAGAAGGGCTTTGTATTCATGTCCTGTGCAGCACCACACGTTAGCTGTGCCTGAGCAATCAAATAACTAAATAATGTTAACTCAGCAGGCTCTTGAGGAGACTCAGAGGAGATGCAGGAGTGAATAGGAAGCTGAAGGACGAGGGAGAGGGAGGAATCCCCATACTGTCAGCTCATGATTCACAGATCCAGGGTGCTTGGCAACTGCTGTGCATGTTGTCAGATGTGCGTGGGGAGGGGCGGGGGGCATATGGATGTGTGTGTTCTGTGTATCTAGTATTTGAAAGTAGGTACTATCTCTCCATTTCTGGCTCTCCTAACAGTCTTGTCTTTTGTGTATTGGAGTCTAGGTAGTGCCTGTGCACCAAGTCGCACCATCCTATGTAATCCACGTGTTCAATCAGTAAGATTACTTTGGCATGATTCTTGTGTGACTGTTATAGGAGTAGTTTTCCTTGAATATCACAGATTCTTCTTTGAGCTGCGGCTCGTATCCATTCCCATATACGTGTGTGCAAGCACCACCATGCATGGTCCCTGGAAGCTTTTATACTCTTAACAGACCCTGTAGGACCAGCTGGGTGCCCCTGGGTCCTCACATGCATACTGCTACTTATGAGGTAGTGCTGGCCCTACACCCTCTCAGTTTCTTCTTTCTGCCCATGAAGGTCACTGAAGCTTGCTAGCTCCACTTGCTTCACTGCAAGTGCCCTTTCTGGGTTTTCTTCAGTCAGTTGTTTTGTAGATTAAAGTAGTTAGTATTTAAGTGTAGTTAAAGTAGGTCTGTAGGAAACTAAGCATGTAGGTAAAAGCAAAATCTCAAAAGACAAATGCAGTTGTTTTCAATTTGGAATAAAAAAAATATGAATGAAGAAACTGTTACCATGAGCCCAGATAGGTGCCATGCACATAGAAAAAGGAGGTACAGATGGATAGCAATATTGCAGTGGTTAAAGTATAATTTGATGGGCCCCAGAACCCTCCTAATCTCTGGGCCCCCTTCATGAATGTCCAGGCCCCCCAGCCCAGGTAGGTGTTTTTGAACCCCACTAGCTCTTACCTCACAAATGAAACACAGCCTCAAATCCACAACGTCACCCCAAGCTTGTCCACTAGTGCCCACATCAGACCCCTCTTTCCCCATGTCCTCCTCAGGCCCCATCCCCATTCCCTAAGCTCCCTGCCCCCAAGTCCCCATCCAGCCGTCCTAACCCCCACCTCCCCCATCTTCATTCCACCCCCCTTCAGTGCCCCTAGCTGCCATTCCAGCCCCCCACCCAGTCCCGACTCCAGTCCTCCATAGCCTCCTCCACCACTACCCAGCTTCCACCAGCCCCTACCTAGTCTCCTTCTCCCCATGCCCCACTCCACCCCTCCCCAGCCCCCCACCTGCTCCCGGCCCTGATCTGACTTCTTTCCTAACCCGCATGCTGCCTTGACACCATGGACCTGCCCCACTGACTCCGGCGCCCTTTCCCCACCAGCTGCCTATCCCTGAGACACCCCCCAGAGCCCGTCCTTCCCCCCTCATCTGGCCGCCAGAGCTGTTGCTCCTGATCTGAGCATACTCTGAGTGGGAGATTTAAAAACTCCCATCCTGGCTCAGCTGAGTCAGCTCCTTGCTGGCTGTGTCTTCCAGCTGGGTAGGGGCTGTGGCTGCTGAAAAGGGGGAATGCACCAGAATGCTGCGTTCTGCCCTACTATTCTATTTTAGGGGCCCCAGAACACTGGCCCCTAACATTTGTGGGCCCTGGAATGGTGTTCCAGTGCATTCCCCCTTTAACGCCTGGCAATATGGGTGATGGTAGTTAGTAGGATTATCTGTGTGATGAAAGCATATGTGCTGTTACAAAGTAAACCTGAAGGAGAACTTTAGAAATGAGCTGGCAGAATTGGTGCTTGTGGATACCTTATGTTTCGTGGTAATTTAAATTTCCCTGTTGATGAAGGGAGCCCAGCTGACCGTATGGTGAGTAAATGTTGACTTTGGTAAAAGAAATGCAGAAGGAGAGAAGTGGGCTAATGTTTGTTTAATGGCCTTTATTCATATTGACGTTGGTCATAGTTCTATGAGCAACAGAGATTTGAGGTGCATAACTGTATTATGGAGAATTGGTCAGCCTTTAGGCTGGCTGATATTCACCTCATGCCCTCAAATGTTCTGGAACTAACATTGCTTATTGAAAGAAATGATCAATACATAAGTCAACTTTCCTTCAAAATAGCAATATTCTAGTGAGAGACAAATTATGAAGACTATAGGGGCAGTCTAAGAACAACCACTAGATGAGTCAGAGTTATTTCATTAATCTACTGTGGGCCTTCTGAGGTCCTGAACCTTGACATCTGGCGAAGAAATGTCCAAACCACAGAGGTTTCCAATTTTATATGTTTTATTAACTAAACTAAATAACTAAACAAAAAGGATAAAATAAAAAAAAAAAACCAATCAAATCAAATAAAGTGAGTTCATATAAAATCAAATTAATCTTTATTATTAGGTCCATTCGACCATGTCAAATAAATCAACAGTTCTTTATCTAAAGTTTTATCGATAACTAGGGAACAGAGCAGTCTTGTTTAGTTATCAGCCCCCAAATAAGAATGCATTATCAATTACAATACTAATCAGTACATTTATTCAAGCCAAATGGCTGATGCATTGAGGGTGAAATTACTCCCAAATTGAAGCCAATGTTGAGACCACAGATCTTATGCCAGTGGAGGTTAAGACTGGACACCTGCTAAAAAAAAAAAAAAATAGCTTGTTAGTCAACAATCTCTCCCATCAGCCCCTCCAAGCACAAGGTTACTTAAAACAATGCTGTACAATTCAAGATAACATAGTACGTTGCATTTGACATTTAAATAACAAATTTAATTGAAAATAACAGTTTCTCAGAATTTAAATTTGCACCCCCAGGCCAGAAAGTATGTATGCTTGTTTAGACAATGACATTATTAACTTAAGGCTCACTATTAGTCATCTGCTGTTTTTTTTTTAAATAAAAAGAATGCTGAATTAGAGGATTCCCTTAAAGCTTATGGACTACCTGAAGAAATGCATTCTATGGAGAAAAATTAGAGTCAGTAGGTCTGTCCTTGTTAAAGGGATAAATGAGAATTGAGCTTGGATAAGCTGCTTTATTTTACAGAAGATGTGAATCACAGCCTTTGACATCATCATCATTGTGATCATTTTTTTTTCTTTAGAGAAGCCATTGCCTTTTTCTATCCTTTCTGCTTACTCACAAGAAAGAATCCAACTGCCAACCTACTCTTCTAAAATGAATGAAGAAAAATTTCCTTTTGGTCAATGCTGATAAAATGTCACATGATTGTACTTTGTTCTGAAGAATCTTCACATTTGGTAATAATTATGGGAAATTTTAAAAAAGACAGAAAACACCAATCCCTCTGTATTTTCCCCCCCAACTCCCAAAGAGCAGAAACTGTTCTCATCTCAAGCGGTAGGTTCTTTTTCCTTCAAAAGTTCTTGTGGATAGGACCTTAGCAATGTCTGATGTTTTCTCTTGCTGTGCCAACTGTTGAAAAGCAGTTGGGTCTTGTAAACATGCCAGTACAAGTGAAAGAATGCTATAGTGTTAGTCCCATAGGACCTCACAACAAAAGGAATAGAAAATTCATCCCCAAGACTCAACTATTTTTCAGCATTACCTTGTATGCTCTATAGACATTCTTCTACATTAGACATTGTGCAACCGAGTGGAATTCTATATATTAAAGTTTTTGAAATGGTTGCCCTATATCCTTAATTTTTGATGCAGATATCCTGAAGCCATATTGCTTAGATGTGACAATACCTCACTTTACTGGAAGTAATAAATACTTTGTTAATAAGTGGTAAAGCTCTTTATGATGTGGCAGAGCCATACTGTTATGACAAATGGCCTTAAACAAGTTCAACTCCATTATCATGGAGAAGGTTACATTGTTCTACAATTATCCTTTTAATCAATCTCACAGGATAATCATTCTGCCTAAAAATCTGTTTCTCAATACGTATTTCATTATCTAGGTGATTCTCATCACTAATCATTAGAATGTAATTCACTATATTCCTAACAACTCCTGTTTTAACTTTAAATGGGTAATTAGACTCAATATACAGGATATTACCTACATGGTAATCTTTATAATACATTCTCCTTCTCAACTGTCAGGCCTTCTTTCCACTAATAAATGTAAGAAAGCTTTTCTTATTAACATCCCTTTCTATAGTAAATCATATATTCAAACGGACATCACTAATGAAAATGAGAACAAAAGTTTTTTCTCCACTCTTCTATCAAACAGTAGTTGCTTCCAAAGATTCCACAAAATGGTGTTGGGAAAAAATGGGCACAAATAGAATCTTATAGCTAGCATGTAGCAGTACCTAAAAAGGACTCCTGAAAAACTGAAATAACTGTTAAGTCAAAAAGCCATTACCTACAAACCCTCACTTGTTTCTAAGGCCTTTCATTATGAAAGCAAGAAAGAGTTGTAAGTGGAAATTGATGAAGGACTCTTGCTTTGAACAACTAGGTGACTTAGCTAAATATATAATGTCCGGCTAGCACAAGGGACTGGAAGTCCGGACACAAAGTTTCTGTTGTGGGTTGCATCTGATGAAGAGGGTTGCAGACCATGAAAGGTTATGCCTATAGAAATTTGTTAATCTTCAATGTGCCACAGGACTTTTGTTGTTTTTATCGTGGGTTCTGTCCCTCTACATGGACTTGGACTTGGACTTGTTCAACTTCTCTAACCACATTATACACATCTGTATAATGGGTATAATATTTAGCCACTCATAGGCTTCTGATCCTTTGAATAATGTTATAAAGATCATCAGAACAATGGACCTATTCAAGTACAAACTCTTATTTTTTTAACACCATTCTAGATTTATGCATTCCAATGCTGTGATCTCCCTTGTACTCATTTCAACCAGAACTTTCTAGTTTGTGTACCACACCTTATCATGCACTAACAAGTGACCTAGCAAGGAATTGCAAGTTTGAAATGTATCTATTAAAAATTCAGGTCAAGAATTGGAGAAGATGGGATTTTCCTGACTTGAAAGATTGCATTTTAAAATTTACCGATAGCCCTAAGGAAAGAATTACCATATTGCATGCTTTATCCATTGTACCACTGCTGCCTCACTTCTCCGAAGGATCACTGGAAAGACTGCAATCACTGTTTGGTCATATTGATTAATTGCAAAATGTAACATCCCTTGAAAACTATTTGTTCAACACAGAGTTGAGTTCTATCTATGACCTGTGTTACTCTGACCCTGACAAGGTTCCTGTTTGTGAAGGAAAACTGTTTCTGGAGATGATTGCCACTTGACACTTTGCCTGCTGCTTTGGTGGGTAGATTTATGTACTGTATATTTCCATGGAGCATTTAACCTTGAATCTTTATGTGAGCATGGCACAAAGCACACACCTTTCACCTAGGAAATGCTTGGTAATCGCTTTCTTCTTAAACCAACGATGGTTTACAAACAGAAGATTGTTAATTTGATTGTGGCTTCTCGTATTCTGGAAAACCTATTTTCTACCAATTATAAAAACTGAAGTGTAAATCTAATGAGTGCATAATAGTCAAGTGTTACTTTTCTTATCCACTTGAAGGAATTCTCTTCATTTAATCAGAAAAACTTTAGTTGCATCCTTGATATCACAGAAAAAGAGAGAAAGTGTAAGAATATGAAACAAAAACACTTGGCAAAGGTTTCATTCAGTAAATAATATAAATATGATCACATCGTTTCTGATATCTCATTGCCTTTGAGATTGAACATAATATATAGCTTCATTTAAAACAAGACTCTGGCTAGTTGCTGCCAACAAACACAATGGTGGGGGGGGGGAGAAAAACTCTGTCACAATGACTTATACAAGCTTAAGCAGCAGACTTCCTAAACCAAGACTTATCACTTCAGGGTTATTTCCATGTGACCTGTGGAGGATGCCCATGAATAGCTGGAGAAGGCATGCAGTTTTCTCTGCTGTAGGGCTGAGCTGCTGAGTGCAAGACTAGAAGGCAGTTCTGAGTGTTGTGAAGTAATCATTAAGTTACACGCTTGTCATTTCTTGTACATTCACTCAGAACTAATGCACATCACTTTTTCCAATTATAATCATTCCACCATTTAACAAGCACAAAAGGCCTTAGATTCCAATTTGCCAGTGATGCTTCACTCTCACTTGCTTATGTCTTGGCATTTAGGTCCGGGTAGGTTGTGCACAGCTCCAATAATGGGGTGTATTCACCCTTCATACAGCAAACTTACAAATGATGAAGGCAAGAAAAGCTGGTCTCGTAATATGAGAGCAGACCATTTCCACTACTATGGTAATTCTTCTATTTGTACTTTTTCCCCTTCAGTTATTATAAATAGATTTGTTTTGCTTATTGCCAAAGCGAAATACAGAGCACACAGTGATAGAGTGTATGAAGTATGCTCCACACTTCTTTGCTGGCTAAATCAAAGTTCCTTTAGTATATGTGTTTCATTTCATTTAGCTTCTCAAATCATCTCTCCTCAGTGAAAATATAAAACACCAAACCTACAGTTGCTGAACTCTCTAGTCTTTAATCTTAGTTAGGTTGTCGCTAATGACAAGGAATTGGAACATGGTATGAACTATATGGTATTTAAATAAATGAGCTTTGGCTATACAGTAGCCAAGAATTAAAGTGTAGCACAGCATTTACAATAACATGATTGTGCACTGTATAGCACTTCCTTCACTGATGTGTTTTTCAAACTTTAGACTTGACCATTTTTATCTCTGTGACAATATTCAACCAAGAGAGGCTTCAAAAAGTTTCCCACTTCTTATTCCAGGACTAGGCACAACTCTATCCTTTCTGTCACCAGGGCTCAAGGACTAGGGGAATCTAGTGCAGATAACAGCTGTACTCTTCCAAGGTGAGAGAAGGGCTGTGGCTAGAGGCCATCATGGGCCAACCTTGCTTTCTTGATGCCAGCCATCTGACTTGGACCAGCATAGGAGTTAGAGAGAGCTGGAGCAGAACATGCCCCCTCTTCCTTCTCCCCTCCCAGGTTTCTGGAGTCAGGCACAATACCTTCATCAATCCATAGCTCCTCCTCAGTCCTTTAACTCCCCAGAAGTCTTGGGCAGTGTCTTACAGCTACAATTTTGTTCCTTATAAGAAAGAATCACTAGTGAAGAGCAGACACCATGAAGTAAAGAAGACTACAGAGCTCAAGTAAAATTGAGAGAGAATTCGTACAGAATTTGGTCATCTGCCTAATTTTCAAAACAGACTTTTGTGTATCTGGCTTTGACACACCTAAGGCCTGTGTAGTTGAATCCATGTGGAGATAGAAGCTCAATACCTCTGATAATCACTGTCTCAAGCTGGGCACCAAAAATCAGTGGACACTTTTGAAAAATTAGATTTTAATTTAGAATTTGGCAAATTAACTGCACCTACCAAGTCTGCTCTTGCCAAGACTACAGTAGGATTTTTAGTTGTCGCTGGCGATCAAGATAAGCTTTCTGACAATGAAATCTGTTCAGCTGTAGAACAAGCTGAGGATAGTGTTAAAAGCCCCATCAAAGCAAATACTTAACTAGACTGAACAGTGCATCAGTACAGTGTGTGACAGAGAATTAATGTACAGTGCTTGGGTTCACAGACCAGGCTATCCAACGGTTGTATTCTATCTCTAATTTTTGTGATCCTTAGACTTTGGGCAGGATCCTTAGCTACATTTGTGGAGCTCAGCACAGGCTGGGAGGACGCACAAAAATGGCCTAAAACTTAACTGTCCTCTTATCCTGGGCCAGAAAACAATTCTAGTTTGTGCTGCTGCCAAGGGCACCAGAGGGCTAAAATGTGGACAGGGAAGCCCCTAGCTACATCCTATATGCTCCAGCCATACCATGTGCTGTGGCTGCAGAAGTGGAGGAGGCCTGAAAATTGGTCCAGTATATTCACACCACAGGACATTCCTATAGTGGTTTGATTCTTCTGGGGCTGGTAACAATGACTCTCAAGCCAGATTTCACAGGCAGTAGAGTTCAATGTGGTTGCACTACACTCTGTTGGTTTCTGATCTCAACCAAATCACAGTACTTTGTTGTACTCATCTGACACAGTACTAAGGCATTGGTTCAAGACCAACTCAGAGGGTAGAACACTTCTCAGTGAATCAGTAATGGGACTTCCTGCAGCATCTTGGAACTCAATGCAAAAAACTGCAGTTAGGAGGTAGTTTACCAAGGTTTACAGTTAGGAGGAGGTAGTTTCCACTTCATGCATCTGAGGAAGTGGGTTGCAGATCACAAAAGCTTATACCTGAAGAAATTTGTTTGTCTTTAAAGTGCCACAAGACTTGTTTTTGCTGTATACAGAGCCTACCCTTCTGTACATTTGCTTACCTATTGTACTTTGGGAATAATTTAATGTTTTTAAGTGCTCTGAATATAAAGCAATATATCAATGCTAATCATTATTACTTTGTCTCCTGTTGTTGCAAATAATGTGCTAATGTGAATTCCAGTTTTTGTTGTTATCATATACTCCTAGGTGGTTTGACAGAGGATTGTTTTTTTTCCCTATTTAGTTTTGTAGAACAACTAGTAAAAGAACAATCAGAATTGTTATAGTCAAAACTAACATAAAACTTGAGAAGGAATGTAAAACCTCATGCTTTAGGGCTCAGGACAATTGATAACTGATATCATTATTTGGTATTAGGAGATTTCTTTGAGGAACAGATTATCCTGCATCTGCCTAAAGCAGTGTTTCTTGTAGCTTCATATGCAGCACCTGGTACTGGCCACTGATGGAGACAGGTCTAGGTGGACCACAGTCTGGCCCAATATACTAATTTCTATGTTTATGCATCTTCGTCTGTTCTTTTCTTTGGATCCTAGGAGAAGAACAATTAGGGAAACTTAATAAAAGTGTCAGTTTTTAGAAGTCACTCAGTTTGTTGGAACACCATGGGCTAAGGAATGTATTGCAGGGCCAGGATGCAATGCTACACTCAGCATGCTTAATAAATATCTCTCTTCAACAGCTCTGATTGCTTGTTGAATAACTTTTTACTTAGGAGCACTAGGGATCATGAGCCAAACTGTCTCTGGAATATTATTTACTAAAATAACTGATGATGTCATATTGTCAACCTGCAATGTTCAAAAATCATGTCAGCTCCCTCTCCCCTCCCCCCGCAACCAGGCGATTAGCTTCAAATGAACACATTTGGGGTTCTCTCTGATTTCTGAGCCTTTAGGATATGCTCAAGCCACATTTCCCTGTTTTTCTCTGCAACCTGGATGTCTTGAAAACTTATTTAAATTAAAAAAAGAAAACTTGGAGCTGTATGGAAGGTCTTCATTTATTCAGCAGATGTGGCTTTAACCTTCACTCCCATTCCAACCTAACATGAGAGCTGGCAGTTCCAATAACGTAGCAAAGCTGTCTGAACCATTCTGAACATGGGTTTTTATTACTTAATAACATGCTCCCTCTACTGGCATGGATGTTAGTTGGTGCATCCTGTTGACAGTGTAGTAAAAATGCCAAATGGTGGTGTGTGAATTGGAAAATAATTTTTCCCCCTGGAAATGTTTGAATTTACCTTGTGACCCACCATTTTCTGTATGTATGTATTTGCAGCTTACATGCCACATTTTCCATTACATTGATTTGATGAAGTGGGATTACGCCCATGAAAGTTTGTGATACATTTGTTAGTCTTTAAAAGTGCCACAAGACCCCTTCTTTCCTTTAATTTTTACACTAGATGTTTAACATTGGAAGGATATTTCCTATCATACTTTTAAGAGATATTAAACTATTGGACAATATTCTTTTAAAAAACAAGCCAGGGCTGTAACTATGGTGGGGCAAATGGGGCTTTGCCCCAGGCTTGAATTTGAAAGGCTGCCTGAGTAGACCCTTCCTGGCCCTGAGGAGGAATGTGCCTTAAAAGCACATTCCTATGGGAGCCAGGGAAGGGGCTGCCCGCCTGGATCTGGCCCTGGTGGAGAAGGGATCCCCCCACTGGCTCTGGCTTTGGTGGGGGAAGGGATCCCCCCTTCTGGCTCTGGCCATAGCAGAGAAGGGAATCCCCCCTCCTCCCTGCTGCTGGCCAGATGGGCCCTGGACTGGGGCCAGGGGGGTGCCTTTGGGGTTGCTTGCCCCAGGTGTCTGAATCCCTAATTGCGGCCCTGCAACAAGCACTGTGTGTGTGGTGGGGAGAGGAGGGTGGGGTGTTTTATATACCACCACAGCCAAATGAGAATGTATTGATCTCCCCAGGAAAATATTACTATATATTTCTTACTGTTGTATAAAATAAAAACTAGTAAGTAATCAAAGAAAGAGGAATGGAGGTGTTTGAGATAGGAATGTGACTCAGATAGCTATGACAACTTTCTTTTTAATCTCTCTCTATCAAATTTTTATGTTACCAGTGTGAAACCGAATCAAGTCTCTTAAGAGAATGTCAGTATTACTCTGTGCTAGACATATAAAGATAAAGTATGCTTCAAAATATTTTTGCATCCTTCAGCATCATTTAATGTCCCTTGTGTTTATTTAAATTCCAGTTCCAAAATGTCCTGTCATGATTTGCTTTTATGGCACTAAGTAACACCTTATTGGGATGACCTCTACCATTCATAAACTTTTCTCTGGGGCTGGGCTTTAGTACATCATCAAAATGTTATCCCTATTGTGTTTTCTTGCTACGATTACAAGAAATACCTGTCCATCTCTGTGGATAATAAATGATGGAGATGCACACTCTATAATGGAATTTCACATATACCTTACACAGTCTGAAAGACAAGAATGCTCAAGGTAATACAGGATTGCTTCAGACAGTGCTGTACGCTCACCTAAGTTTTACCCATGACCCAGTACATGGCCACATGAGTGTGAAATTCTTTCTCCTGAATTGCCCACACAATCTAACCTGTGATTCATGCTCAGACTATCTTAGATGTGCTGTAGCAATGGCAAGTCTCAGCCCTGGAGTTTTTTTTCTCCAGGAAAGAGCAGTAGAAGCACTGTATTTAGTTAACAGGCGAGAAAGCTATTAAGCACAGGCACATCTATGCTTTTTTCCATGTATAACCTTAACCTTTTATCCTCCACTTTATTGGGTAGTTTAATATTAGAGGTTTTTTAAAGCAATATTACCAATGTGTGTAATTGTGTCTCTTAGGATGATTTCTCTTGTGTAGATTTTATTTTTATGTAGCAATTTGAAATACAGAGGCTATCAATATGTTTTGTTTAGTGGTTAAAATTTTTTTAATGTATCAGTTTTCCACTGGGAAATGCTAATTCAACAAAATTGAAATGTTTCCTGGGATCATATCAATTTTCTTGAAATTTTAGATGGGATGATATTAAAATATTTAATTTTTACTTATTATATGATGATTTATGGTTTTACTATATGTCAGAACATAAATTATTATATAATTGAAACAATAAAATAAAACAAGCTTTTTAATATATAAAATAAAACATTTCAATCTTCTTGTGATTTAAGTTTTTATGATGTTTCCTCTGTGTTTGTGTGTAAAAATTTTCATATTGTGGTACATTTAAAAATTTCAACCTTTTGTTTTGATTTGGAATTAAAGGATATTTCAAACTTGGAATTTTCTTCAAAATGTAAATGTGTTTCCTGACCAGCTCTACTGTTTTGTGCGCATGGACAGCTCTCTCTCTGTCTCTCATGCATATGCAGACAGAAAAATCCTGTCTTAGTCATACTAATGGCTGGGGAACCATAGTAAATTACTGAATTTTACAGGTTAGTCAAGAAGTAAACAAAGAGAAGGATGCAGTATTTTTTGTTTTTATTTTTGTCAGTGATACTTTTTTTTTTTGATTTATCATATGCCAACAAGTAGTTAATTTATATAAATAATGATATCTTAATTGTGTGAGACCTTAGTGTAGCATCTTTTTTTCAGAGTGCTTTTGCTGAATGTGGAGCAACCACTCATTTTTTGTGCAGATTATAAAACACAGTTTGGCAGAATTCACATTTTGGAGGGTTTGCTGGCATGTGTATTGCAGAAGTGTTTAATAACATATTTGTTTATTAACAAATTTATTTATTGCAGGAGGTTTCATGGGTGAAAATCCTACTTCATCAGATGCTTTGTGGGATTTTCTCCCATGAAAGCTCATGCAATAAATAAATCTGTTTACTCTTTAAGTGCCACAGGACTTCTTGTTTGTTTTACTGAACTGGACTAACAGGGCTGCCCCTTTGGATATTTGTTTATGTATGTGCTTTTGTTAATGATTGTGCAGTCAAATTTGATTATTCCTTTAAAAAAATAGAAAACTGAATTCCTTTTAAAATATTGTATGGGAGAGATGCAAACTATGAAAACAGAACAAAAATAAGTGAAGACAATGAGGTCTGAAGTATATATTAAATACAGCCACCTTCTATTATTATTATTTTATTTTAATTTTGTAGAAACTAGATACTCTAGTCATGGACCAGGATCCATTATACTAGGAGCTGTATCAATCCCTCTGAAAAATGGAAATCCTAGATATTGTCAGCTACAATAGGGTCTGATCCAACTCCCACTGTAATAAATGGAAAAAAATCCCACTGTTTCCGGCACATGCTGGATTTGACCTATAGATAGTAAATTGGCCATGATGCACCTCATATATATTTTTGGATAAACAATAATACATCTACATTTATGTTTAATAAAGAGAGACAGGAATAGAATCAACAATATATGGAATCAAGCCAAATGTTCATGGCTAACTTCTTATTCTTGGGAAAAGAGCTACAGGATATTTAATTACCACAAGGGGTCAGAACCTTGGATTTACATCTCATCTGACAGTAAACACCTCTAAGCAGCTCGGCATTCGTTCAATACTGACTCAGAGGGAAAAGAGCCACATGCTGAATCACTAACCATCACTTTCTGCAGCATAGGGTTTTTTCTTCGGAGGTGCCCCAGATGTGACCCAGCTTTGCTTGTGAGGTCCCAGGTGGCATGGCTGTACACAACACAAAATATTTTATATACTACTATAGTCTTAAATGATATCCTGACATCTACTAAAAACTAATGATGAAAATAAAGTGCTATTGTTAACCTTCATTCAAAACACAGTTATTAGTGTGGTAAACTTTGCAAGAATTTTCAGGCTCCAGCAATGTGACAGGAGTCAGAATCCCTAGATATGATGATTAAAACACAATAATACCACAATCTGGTTAAAACCATTAATATATTGCACCATTGTTGGGAACATATGCTCTTGTAAGTTTTCCAAACTGGAGTCCAATCCTGCAAACACTTATGCAACACAAATAATTTTCGCTTATGCGGAGTAGGCCCCATTGAGTTCAAGGAGACTACCTGTGGGCGTTTCAGAATTAGGGTCTAAATGTATTCAGATAATTTTTGGATCAGTTTCCAATCTGGATATTTCAAGATTCATCCATTACTAGAAACAAGGAGCAGAATTAAGAGCTCATGCAGTATCATAGATAACACCGACAGAATTTAGAAGTCTTATTTACAGTGAGTTGGACTTTTTGTCATATTTTTTCTAGTTTAATTTTTCGGTCTAGTCCATCACATTAATTATAGGAATTTTTGTTACTCTCCAGGAGAAAAGGCACATTGTTCATTTTCCACAAACTGTTAAACTTCTTGTAGTACAAACGTTGGGCCAAAGTGTTCATTGGCTTGCTCCAGTGGAATTTCTTAATTTAAAGGGAATTTATCCAGGTGGAACTGAAAGGAGAAAGTGTCACACCCTGTTTTTAATTGATGAATATGCCTCTATCTTTCATAAAGCTAAACTAGCCCCAGCTGAATATATATGCTATCAGCTATCTTATTTGGTTAAATAAAAAACTGACTTAAAATTTCCATTGTCCTGGAAGCAACCAAATCCTTTGGTTTTGTTTTGTTTTAAGGTTCAGGAATGTTTGGTTAACTTCTCCTCCAGACTTCTCACCTTTTGATTAGGCAGTCTGGTCCTCTGCTGCTGTTCTGTGTTCATGCGCTTTCTATTGTTGGGAACTCCTAAATACCGTGCAACCTGGCTCTCTTTGCATTCTTGGACATCACAGCTGGAGAAGCCGTAGAACACAAAAGTCTAGTGTAACTGCTGTGGGCCCAGTGTTTTTTGGTCTCCAGCTGTGTTTCTTTCTGCCAGACTGTTGTGAGTGAGATACGTAAGGCGTGGAACCTCACCCCCAGACAGTGTTGTGATAGTGAAACTGACTCAGACATCTAAAGAAACTAGATGTGCACAAGTCCATGGGGCCGGATGAACTGCATCCGAGGGTGCTGAGGGAGCTGGCTGATGAGATAGCAGTACCGTTGGCCATTATCTTTGAAAACTCATGGCGAACGGGGGAGGTGCCAGAGGACTGGAAAAAAGCAAATATAGTACCTATCTTCAAGAAAGGCAAAAAGGAGGATCCAGGGAATTACAGACCTGTCAGCCTCACCTCAATCCCTGGAAAAATCATGGAGCAGCTTCTCAAAGAATCCATCCTGAAACACTTGGAGGAACGTAGAGTAATCAGGAACAGTCAGCATGGATTTACCAAGGGTAAATCATGCCTGACCAACCTCATCGCCTTCTATGATGAGATGACTGGATTTGTGGATGCGGGAAGAGCCGTTGATGTGATATACCTTGACTTTAGCAAGGCTTTTGATACGGTTTCCCACAGCATTCTCATTGGCAAATTAAGGAAGTATGGGTTAGATGTGTGGACTGTAAGGTGGATAGAAAACTGGCTAGAACAACGGTTTCAGCGTGTAGGAATCAATGGCTCCATGTCAAGTTGGCAGGCAGTAACAAGTGGTGTGCCCCAGGGGTCGGTCCTGGGGCCAGTTCTGTTCAATGTTTTCATTAATGATCTGGATGATGGGATAGATTGCACACTTAGTAAGTTTGCAGATGATACCAAACTGGGGGGAATGGTAGACACCCTAGAGGGCAGAGCCAGGATTCAGGGAGACCTAGACAAACTGGAGCAGTGGGCCAAGAGGAATCTCATGAGGTTCAACAAGGATAAGTGTAAAATCCTGCACTTGGGACGAAAAAACCCCATGTACTGCTACAGGCTGGGGAGTGATCAGCTAAATAGCAGCACTGGAGAAAAGGACCTGGGAGTCATGGTGGATGGGAAGCTGGATATGAGTCAGCAGTGTGCTCTTGCTGCCAAAAAGGCCAATGGCATACTGGGCTGCATCAGAAGAAGTGTTACCAGCAGATCGAGGGATGTGATCATTCCCCTCTATTCTGCACTAGTGAGGCCACATCTGGAATACTGTGTCCAGTTTTGGGCTCCCCACTACAAAAAGGACATGGACAAATTAGAGAGAGTCCAGAGGAGGGCAACCAAAATGATCAAAGGGCTGGAGCACAAGCCCTATGAAGAAAGACTGAAGGAACTAGGCTTATTTAGCCTGCAGAAGAGAAGACTGAGGGGGGATTTGATAGCAACCTTCAACTACTTGAAGGGTTGCTCCAAGGAGGAGGGAGCTCGACTGTTCTCGGTAGTAACAGAGGGCAGAACGAGAAGCAATGGTTTCAAGTTACAGCTGGGGCGGTCCAGGCTGGATATTAGGAAAAACTTCCTTACTAGGCGAGTGGTGAAGCATTGGAATAAGTTGCCTAGGGAGGTGGTGGAATCTCCATCTCTGGAGGTGTTCAAGTCCCAGCTGGACAAAACACTGACTGGGATGATCTAATGGGAGTGGTCCTGCTTTTTTTGGCAGGGGGTTGGACTAGATGACCTTGTGGGGTCCCTTCCAACCCTATGATTCTATGATTCTATGATTTCCGGGGCTGCCCAAAAATAATGTTGTTGCTGCCATATGAGATGAGGAGAAAGCCTTCCCACAGCAAAGAAGAGGAGGCCTGGGGTCCAGAGGAGGTTTGTCTCATTCTGCCAGCCTTTGGCCTACTGGTTGGCCTGCTGGTTGCTTAGCTAAACCCCCAAGCCTGCTGAGCTCTCATCTATTGCTTACTGAGATTTCATTTTCTTGGATGAATGTTGTATGGCTATATGGCACTGAATTAACACAGATGTCAGTTTTTATATGAGCTCATATCAGCATTTTTAGTAGTGTGTTAAGCACAAATGTTTAACATAAAAACCTTTTAAAAAGTCATTTATAAATTGCCATCACTGCTGCTCCTATAAATGTCCCCTTGTCCTCCCCCCAATTTCTATAAATGACAGAATTGAGGCTTTCAGTTCACATTTCATTTCAGAGGATTGTGTTACTGGAGTCGGTGAAACAGAGGGCAAATGAGAGCGCCCTCATAACCTTTAATATGTTTAAATGTTGTGCTTTTATTTACTAAAAAATTAATTTGAGTCCCTTTCTAAAATCTTTATTCTCTTGTCAGATGTAAACATGCAGCTCCCACTGCCTTCCTTTGGGAACTGTGTTTGTATAAGGGTCTAAAGTTGCCTCTTATTTTGTTGCAAAATGTTTTTCAACTTAGCATCCTTAATGACCTTTTAAAATATATATTTTCAAGAAAAGTAGGTGAGGTCAAACAGGTGCCTCAGCATCCACAGAAAAACAATGCCCCTAGACCTGTCAGTAGCAATTTCCTAGTAATTATAACGACTGGATAGAAGCTGAACTTGAAAACAAAAGCTCATGAACTTCACAACTAGTTTCCTATTAGGTGAACAAACTGATAAAGAAGACCTGTGCAGGACTTAAAATGACTCTAGTCTCAAAAGCTGTTCATGTCTTGTGAAAAGTATGGGTCTGAAACACAAGCTCTTTAAAGCTGTCATTGAACCATGTGAGATGTGCTGTGATAAAGTCAGTCTTGCACAGGTGAGTAGCTCCATTGCCTACACTGATGGAAAATGGGAAAGGAGAAATTTTGCTGGGTATTGTACGCTTTGTACATTTTCACAATTGATTCCTGAAAATGTCAGAAAGGGTAATTATGATGCCTATGATTACAATAGTATCTAAGTGTCTCACAATTTTATAATGTACTCAACCTCTCAGCAGTGTTGTGAGGATAAAGAAGTGATGTTATCCCTATTTTCCATAGGGAAAACTGATGCCCCAGGTCCCACAAGAAGTCTGTGGCAGAGCAGGGACTTAAATCAGAGTCCTCCCAAATCACAGACTAGCATCCAGGCCACTGCACAGCCCTTCATTTCCAAATAGCTCTTAGTAGCTCCAAATTTTCATCCATGTCTTGAGATTGGTGGAATAAATAAAATACTTTGTTTCTCAGTAAAGTTTTATTCTT
The DNA here is from genome assembly GCA_007922195.1 of Podocnemis expansa. NCBI lineage: Eukaryota > Metazoa > Chordata > Testudines > Podocnemididae > Podocnemis > Podocnemis expansa. The sequence continues at coordinate 35,596,944 of ML681984.1, read as the reverse complement.
TCATAAAGAAATTACACTGTCCCTATAACGGACCTGCCAAAAGTACAAATAAGGCAACTTTTTTCTTGCACTAGTAATCAAAAAGATTGCTTCTTCACTATCATCTCCATTGCCTGCAGTTTGATGGAATCTAGTGCAAGAATCCTAATCCTGCTTCTTTGTTTGGTGGTGAGTTTTTAAAAGGGGCACCTGGGAACAGGGCTGTAACTAGGGTGGGATGAACAAGGCTTTGCCTTGGGTGCCCCAGAGCAGCTCTATTTCACCGCTCTATCAAAGAGCACCTTCCACATCCCTTGCTCCAGGCGTTGCTCATTGTAAGGGGCGCGTTCCATCCTGGACATGCCCCAGGCACTGAAATTCCTAGTTATGGTACTGTCTTGGAGCCTCCTTTCAGGACATCACTGCTTTTGTTTCAGCTGTATGATTCTACACACATCTCAATCAAACTTCCTTCTTTTACCTTAGCACAAGACCTCTAGAGAGGAAGAAACATTTTTCAAAACTCCTTACTGGACGGAAAACACCAACTAGAGAGAACAATCCCCCCATACCAGATTCTTTTGTGGCTAAATGTATCTTGCCAGCTCAGATTCAGTAAGTCTGGGAGGTATCTGTTAGGTGCTCAGTGAAGTAAATCAGCCAGAGGGTCACTAGTCTCTGAATATGGAAATCAAACTGAATAGGCACTGAGGTAGATTTTCAAATATTAGCCTCCATTTCTGCAAGTGCAATTTTACACCTGCAATTAGTAGACCCTGTGATAATTGTCTCCCACATACCAAAGTCCCTGATTTGTAGGCATAATGTAAACCCTCAAAACTTGTTGTTGCAGTATAACCTGATTCCATGTTTTACACTCCCCTGTATTTATTTTCATCCCATTTTGTAAGTTCCCCCTCTTCAAAGTGTCTGACAAAAAGGGATTTTCTCCCATGAAAGTTCATGCGATAAATAAATCTGTTAGTCTTTAAGTGCCACAAGACTCCTTGCTTTTTTCCCCTCAAAACTTGAGAGCTGATTAATACTGGGTTGAAAATTTGGCTCTTTTTCTTATGTCCTACAGCTAATCTCTGCTCTTAGTTTACAGAATAGTTTTACATCACTGCTACACAATTTCTGCCATTGCTGAGTTAGCAATTCCAACTAGTAGAACAATTCTGCTGAACTCTATAATCTGTACAGACATTTAAACCTGACATCATTGTATTTGTCTGGTTACCAGCTCCTATCATTGTCATTTTAGGCTGGGAATGGAATGACTAATATAATTGTCATTAGACCATCAACTTCAATAATTCAATGAGCTTTGCAAAATAAATAAGTAAATACGATTAAAATTAAACAAAAAATGCCCCAAAATGACTAGGAAAAACAGTGATGGCACTGGAAACTAAACATGCATCTGGGTTAAGTTGGAACCCTCTACACAGAAGTGGGAAGATGGTTCCCTCTTCATAAAACAAATGGGAAGACTTGATAAATTGTGACTAATAATAATGACATGCTGTTGTTTGTGCTCCTTTTAAATCCATCAGAGATTGTGTTCCTGAAACTGAGATCTCATGCCTGTTAGTATTCTGTTACCACTTCCCTATACAAAGACCTACCAATATTCTTGTAAAAACTGCTTTATCAGAATTCCAGCTGATTAAAAGCTGCAGCACCTATTTTAACTTTGAGTAAATGTGTTTAAACACATCTAAAAGTCATGAATTTGAGTGCTTTACTGAATTTCCTGATAATAATTCAGAAACAAAGTTTGCTTCTTCGAGTCTCTGATCCAGCAAAGCACATGAGTTTTCTCAATGAATTCAGTAGGATTTCTCACAGGCTTGAAGTTAAGCACCTGTTTCAGTGCTTTGCTGGACTGGGGACTCATGGAAAAAAAAATATCTTTTTTGTCTGCGTCTGAGGGTCTGTCTTTACCGACAGTGGCAAATTCACTGCCGTCACATCGATTGATCCAGATTGATTGAGCATAAGTGAAGACCTGCTCAATTGATCTGAAAGTTGATTTAGTAAAACAGCCTCCACAAAAAGCACTGCATCAACAGGCAAGCATTTTTCTGTCTGTGGAGCATAGTGGAGACAGCATGTGGAATAGACTTTAGGAAATCGACATAAATTACACAAGCTACTCTATGTAGCTTGGCTAACTTCCTTTGACTGCTGCTGAATTTGCTGGTAAGTCTAGACCAAGCCTAAGTTAATACTACTTTATTTCTTTAAAGAGGTAATATACCAAAATTCCAGGTAATAAGAATTAGTAAAAAGGCTCAAGTAGAATTATAAATGGTACATAATTCTGGGAAAAATTTGAAACAAAACCAGCTGTGTTTTGATCTGTAAAAAAATTTTGAGGGTTTTTTTTTTTTTTTTTTACTTTCTGTCTCTGCAAATGTTTGGAACGTGTCTGCAAAAGTAGAAATAGAAAGGAAACTCCAAAATAATGCAACAATTATTGTTCCTAATAATGTTCGCATTGGCCTAGTTGACTTCAGGGAAAGCTAGAAACTCACCAAAAGGCACAAACGCTATGTCCAGGGATTAAAATATAATTTGGGGGGCCCCAGAAGACTCCTGCGCCAGTGGGTGCCCCCTAACTCATGGGAGGCCCCCCTAGACCCCAGTTCCTGCCCCTCATGCGGCAGCAACATGCCCCACCCCCTACCCCCAATACCCACCGCCCAGCACAAGCTGGGTGCCCCGCACTTACTGATGGCAGCAGCATTGCTGGGCAGGTGGGGATGGTAGGCCCCAGGTCAGGGCAGTGGTGCAGCTGCCGGCCCCAGCTTGAGGTGGGGCCTGGAAGGGGAGTGGCTTGGGGTGGGGCTCGAACCCTGCCTAGGAACGCCTCTGGCCCTGCATCTCCTCTGCCTGCCTGAATGTGGCAGAATGCTGCTCTGGGGCCTGCTATTATTAGGGGCCCAGCATTTGGGCCCCTAAAAATAGAACATGGTGCTGGAATGTTGCATTCTGGGGCCTGCTGTTGTTCAGTGGTGGACCCCAGAATGCAGTGTTCTGGCTCCATTTTCTATTTTTAGGGGACCTGGAACACTGGCCCCTAAAAACAGTGGGCCCCGGCATGGCATTCCTCCACATTCCAGCTTACTTTAAACCCTATGTCTTCTATGTCTGGCTATGTCTTCACTGGCAAGTTAGTTTGAATTAAGGAGGCTTAATTTGAACTAACTTTTTACCAGTCTGCATCAGGCTTTCATTAGTTTGAACTAAGGAATTCCTTAGTTTGAACTAATGAACACTTAGTTCAAACTAGTAACTACTGCTGATTAGTTTGAACTAAGCACTTAGTTTGAGCATTAGTTTGAAATAAGTATAGTGGAGACTAGGACTAACCCTTAGTTCAAACTTAATAGATTTGAACTAAGGGCAGTTAGGTTGAAATAATGAAGTGGACAAATTCAAACTAACATTAGTTCAAACTTGTCCACATTATTAGTTCGAACTAACCTCGAACTTATTAGTTCGAACTAACAAATTTGAACTAACTTTCTGAAGTGTAGACATAGCCATAGTCTCAACATTTCAAGACAATACACTCCCCTGCATTTATTTTTATCCAATTCTGTAAGTTCTCCCTCTTCAAAGCGTCTGATGAAGTGGGATATTGTCCCATGAAAGCTCATGAGATGAATAAATCTGTTAGTCTTTAAGTGCCACAAGACTCCTTGCTTTTTTTGCAGACCACAGAGGTCTGGATGAATTTTTAATAGTTATCGAAAGTTTTGGATTTTTATTTTATCCAAATATACTACATCACCTAATCCAAAATCTGTTGAAGTTAATAGGAATTTTTCCAGTGATTTCAGTTGGCTTTGGATCAGGCCCTCAGTCATTGAACAATGTCTGTTTTTCCCTTCCCTAATCTAACTGACCACTTTGCAGATATATTTCGCTCTTTAAGAAACAGACATACTTCTGTGAAGCAGCTCTGTAGAAGATTAGATTATGCTACACTAGCTGTCACATGATCAAATGCGGCCTTTATATCTCTTAGTGTGATATACTATGTTTGTATTGCATTGTGATATCAGTTTATAGATGCCATTTCCACTGAGGTAATTATCTCTAGGTAATTCATATTTTATCACTACCTATGACAAGAGTCCAGCAACAAATCTTTGGTCACTGGCACATGATCTTGCATTTTCTAATAACTGTGCTTGCGTGTTGTACTGTTCATTAACACTTTTAAAGAAAATCCTGGCTTTTGTGTATTTGTGCTGTTTTGCATTCGCATGCAATTTTTTTTTTAATTTAAGCATACTATTTTTCATCAAATGACAATCAAACGTTATGGCTGTCTGTTTTAACTAAGGTACTAAAGGCTATTTCAATTTGGCTACAGTAGGTTTCTGCCAAATGGCTACTCTAAGTTATATTGTGCACATTACCCACCAGAAAGCGCAGAGTTGATGAGAGTGCACTGTCAACTACACTGCACATCGATGTGGAGGTTATTTGATTTGAAATTGGATTCTCGCCTTCCTTGATCTGTTGTATAAATGGAGAAGTATGTGTTGAGGAAATTCACACAAAGTTTATGAAGAATGTGATGTACTTTTTTTCCCCTTGGAGTTTTCTGTCTGGTTTGTTAGACTTCAGTTCTAGGTCTAATATCTATAATAAATATTCAGAGATAAAGTACAAGATTTTAAAATGGAAAAAACTCACTAAAATTATTCACTGCATGAATTTTTTCTCTGATATTAGTTGCGTGCAGGTTGCACACTTTTGTAGTAGGGCGTCTTTTTGACCCCTCTTTAAACATTTAACGCTAAGTTCAGAAGTTCACAGAATATGATGAGATATGTTTCTTAAGTAAAGAGCTGTCAGAAAATCTTCTAAATATATTATATTCCCAAAGAGAAATGTCAGTCATTGTCAAGATGAAAGTAGTTTTAATGCTAAGCTCCTAGTAAACTGTGTCACTATCTTAGAATCAGATTCACAAAGTGATAGCTTACAGTATGTGTGGTGCATGCCTAAAAAAAGAAATTACACAATTTTATTATCAGATTGAACTGTAGATATTGTGATTCAGAGGGAGAAAAAACTTGCTGTGCAAGTTACATGCATATCACCAGCATGTGGATGGCCCTAAGGGCAGCACACAGAACTTCACAGAAAACATATTAAATGGGCATGGGGGAAACATCCTTTTGGCCCACATAAAAGGGCCTTTGTGTGGCTCTCATGAGCACAAGATCTTATTTTCAAATGGATAAAGATGTTCAGCTTCTTCAGAATCAAAGGGAGATTGGCAACACTTTTCAGTAAATGGCAAAATCATATAAAAGTGTTTGGTATTCACTGTATAACATTCATCATTGTGAAGGGTTTTGGCATTCAGGAGGATACAGTATGTGATCCCATAAGAATCCTATTGTAATTTAACATTAATTGATGTCAACACTTGTAAAGTGCTTCTAGATTAAAAGAATGAGGAATGAAGAAGGAAAACACAGCATCCTGACAAGTTCTTTGCAGTCTGACCATGTGATTTATTCAAAGACAACTGTAAAGAGATTAGCTCAAGGGCCTATGTATTTTGCCAAAGAATGGAACTTGGCCAAAGAATGGGATACACTATGTGTGTGTGTGGGAGCAGTGTCTTGAAAAACCTGGCAACTGGGTCAAACTGTATAATTCATAAAATATTTATAAAATTCTTACGTAACTTATTTGTGTTGTTCAGAACCCAATGAGCTTTTGACAATGAGCTGAAACTGAGCATTTGGAAAGCATGCTTTAAAGAAAGGATGTTTTGAACCATTTCAAGAAGTATGATCTGAATCTGAAACATTGTGTTCATTTCTGAGGATCAGAAAAAGTCCCTATAAGAGCAAAGCGCCTATTTAGGGACTTATTTATAAAAAAGTAGGGGTTGTGACTGAATAAATAATGGGATTTGAGGAGGGGTTTGTTAAGTGCAGTAGAAACAGACGTGTGATGCTACTATGTAGAAATAAACTCATTGTAAAATTTGTTTTGTGAGAAAATCAGAAAGTACTGTGAATTGCATTTATTACACACAAAAATTTTCTGCATCCCCATGGTTCTGGCAATCTCAGTGTCTATTGTGCTTTTGTATTAAAATGCATTCATTAACTGTTAGAAATAGAAGGAATTACATTTCAATTTTATCTAAAACGTTTCCCTGCTGTGCATTGTTTTGCTGTGCTGGCTAGATTTTTTTTACTATTATTTTATTTGTGCATGCTACATAAAATTGCAACACTGAAGTTAGTTTCTATGTTAATGAGATGGAAATTACTGTTGAGCAGGGAAGCCTGTTAAAACTTTTCTTGTAATGATAATAAAATAATAAAATAAGTAATTGATCACTTGGGGTATTTAACGTGCTCTGTTAACTACTGAGTATGTTTCACTGTTGAACTATGTTTTCTATTAGTTTTGCACCTATTTGTTGGAAATGTTCTACTCTTCCGTTCAGTTGCTCTTTTAACCCTACATGTGCCTTAGTTAGTAATGGTAACAGCAACAAATGTTTTATTCTTGCATTTCTACTGAAGTAATCTGTATTCTATTATCATTTTATTTGTGTTACAGTAGCACTTAGTTAAGAGTTTTAAGGAGGGAACAGAAAGAGGACAATGAGTTGGCTTTGTGAAAATTTATGGGGAGTGCATCTCATGTTTTATCTGACTTTCTTATGTCTTTTAGTGCCCATCTTCATGATGGTTAAATCTAAGTCAAAGGTCCTGCTTTAAAAAAAAAAAAAACAACCAAAAATCCCAGTTGTCCTCTAACATAGTTACATCATGGGTCAAATTTGTAGTGAAGATGGACTCATAACCATGTCTTTTTTTTTAATTTAGGCTGAAGCCTAAGACTTGAAAATAGCCCTTTAGGAAAGGACACTTCAGATGCTCACTACTGATTGCTGTGCCCAAATCACCTCACTTTCCAAATCACTCTTTCCACTCATGCCTTCCTCTTTTGATCCTTATGTGTTCTCTGATCTTAGCAGTGCAGAGGTGACTTCTTTTATTGATTTGTTTCCTAGTGGAAGACAAATAAGAAAGAGGGGAAAGGGTTTAGTTTTTGTTTAGTTATATCAGTGGCTTTTTCAGGTTAATAAATCACAGCTCTGATACCAGGGCAGTTTTTGGTTAGATGGGCAATAACCCAGTATTGCAAGTGATACAGGAGAAGCAATGGCAGTTGCAGCAAAAATTCCCATCTAATTGATCTTTAGATGCAGTTCTAGAACTTGCATAGTACAGTCTTTATTTCAGAAGCTATGTCCATTATTTCCCTTCTTGTGGCCTTGCCTTTTTCATTACTCTAATGTATTCTGTGAAGTGGGGACAATTCAATACAGGAGATGAGACAACAGTGCACGATAATACATAAAGGTGTGACTGATTGCAATGACAAGGTTTTATTTGTACTACTAGATAAAATTGTTTGTGGTATGATGAAATAAAATAATCCTTTCTCAGACACTGTAGCCTGTGGTACGTCATATGCTGCTGAGTCCTTTTTGAGTGCACAGATACATCTGAACCTCACACTTATTTCCATATCTAAGCCTGCAAATGACCCCTATCTAATAAGTGCCTATTTAATAGTAAAAATAATAGATAATAAAAATGTTGATATGACAGGATTCCCTGCCTTTAATTCTTCTGCACCTTAGCACTGTAGTGAAATGAATCCTTTCTATTATAGGACTATGGTATAATAAGCAGTTGTGTGGCACTTTAAGACTAACAGATTTCTGGACTAGACTAACACGGCTATCCCTTTGGAAACTATGGTATAATAGACAACCTGCTTTTTCCCTATGGACAAATGTTGCTGGTTTGTAATGTAAAAGTATGTTACTGACTTCTCTCTTCAGGTTGGAATATAGCTTGATCAACTGTGATTATTTGTCCAATTCTGCCTCTTGCTACCTGGAGAGAAGCCCTTATATTGCTGACTTTGGATCAGCAATATACATGCAAATTTAAAAGTTAGACTCCAGACCTGAATTTTATCATGCAGACCCACCTCTTCTCAAAAGTTCCAAAAATCTGTGAACATGGAATGAGTTTGAGTTCCAAGTGTTCTTAGTTGTGCTGCAAACATTTTGCACAGTTTCACAGATGAATCACTGTGGAAGGATGCTGCAGAATATTTGAGTATCTAGCTCTCTCTTGTCTTGAGAGAGTTGTATATACTGATTTTATAACAATATTCCTCATGTAAAAGTTGAACAGGGAAGGAAGTGTAAATCTTGAAAAAAGATAGCTAACAAGCCTCCTAATGAGTTAATTATTTTAGACTTGGACAATGTTTGTTTTGCCCCAAAGTGCTTAATAAAAGCTGGGCATGCTTGAAAAATCTCCCATAGTGAGCAGTTTTGCCTTCTGTTTTGCAAAATTATCCAAACTCATTTAATACAGCAAGATCTTGATTTAGGTCAGTAGAGAAATTTATTAACAGGCACTTAAATGCGCTAAAATATTTCTAAGATTTTGTTCTCTTTAACTAGCCTCATCCTTTGGTGAAACATCAGCTCCTCCAGATCTGGGCATGTTTTTCATCCTAAAACTAGCAAGCAAAGAGAAGAGAGCACCAATGAGCACAGAAAGAGATGACTCCTAGGCATAACAGACCAAATTTACAGAATGGGATGAAAATAAATGCAGGGGAGTGCAAGACATGGGATCAGGTCATGTAACCATAACAAACAAGCACTTTTGAAGACTAGCAAATGTAGTTATTGCATGAGCTTTCCTGGGAGAAAATCCCACTTCGTCATTTATTTAATCATTTATTTTTCTCGCATTCTGTTAAGTTTGTCATCTTCAAGCACCCGATGAAATGGGATTGTCTCCCTTGAAAGCTTGTGTGATAAATAATTTTTTTTAGTCTTTAAAAGTGCCACAGAACTCCTTCCTTTTTTTGTTGAACTAGACTAACACTGCTACCCCTTTGGAAAAAAGTAACCATAATATCTGTTGAAAGAATCTGCAGAGAACCTAAAATAAATATGTGCTTATCTTACCTAGACACACAGTTTGCTTGAGTCACTATTCACTGTGTTGACTATCTTTGTAAAAGAGTCAATGGATTTATCTTTTTCTTTCCCTTTTGTATTTTAATTTAACACTGCTTTAACAGTTCATGTTTTCAAAACTGGTTTTTAAAGAAGACATTTCTTTGTTGCAATTGCAATTTTTAACAACCATTGAACTCTTTGGAGCAGAGCTTCACTGGGGTAGAACTAAAATCTGGAAGTAATCAGCAGCCACTGAACATCAGAAATTCTTCAGAAAACATTTAAACACAGCTGGAGTCTGCAAGTAGTTGGGATAGGATTCAGGTACCTAATCCCTCGAGGTTAGTTGCCCAGCTCCATCTTCCTTGTCCTGTATGTGGAACTAAAAAGCCCCAGGGTGTTGATGGTTGTAAAGAAACTACGGCATCTGACACCTGCTGGGAGCAATAAATAGAGAACTATGCCTGCCATTGTCAGTTTGTGCCTTCCTTGCTTACTGCTGCAGCTGAATTCTTTTATTTTGTGTTGGGCTTAGAAAGGAGAGAGGAGTGCTAACTGTTTAGCCATGTAAACACATCTGATAAGTAACAGAAATCACTGCTGAAAAGCCAGCAGTTTTTGACACACATGCTTGACCTGTAATACAAGCAAGCCTGGTTAAGAAGTAAACAAAATTGCACCCTTCACTTCAAAGAATTATTGTTGTAATTAGTCTAGAAGCAACAGTACCCAGTGAGGTTCTTTGGAATCCGCCTAGTTCCCTTTGTCGTCTTTTCTTTTTGTTGAATGTGTTTCTAGTTTCCTAATTATAGCTAGTTAGTCTGGATGATCTGTGTGGGTTGGGTTACATAATTTATTTGCACTGTTTGCATGTACAAACCAATTGAATTAGTGAGATCCTCCATGCTGTTTTAAAGTGAACTAGTGCTACTATTAAAAACAACACTACAAATCATGAAAAGCCTATAGTATGCAAGCTTGCCTCTCATTTGTGGTACATAGGAGCAATATTATAGTAAATAGACTCAGAAGCTAGCGGCAATGCAAAGCATGGCCTGGGGAACTGGGGAGACAGTAGCAAGTTTGGTCTTCTACTTCCAAGCTCAGTCCTCTGGGCCCCAGGAGTCTCAATGCTATTGGTCGGAATGGTGAGGAAAGGTAGTGGACAGATGTCCAGAAATCCTAGTAATTCATGTTAACAGTCCAGGACCATGTGGGTCGCTGTGATGCAGTGACTTTGTAGAAGAAAAGCAAGGGGGAAAATAGGTCGGGGGGGGCCCTCTGTAGAAGTAAAATAAAATGAGGGGATATGCATAAAATGGTAGAATAACAAACAGTGAAGCAGGTCAGCTAGCTTATAGAAATCATCCCCACCCACCTCCCATACAGCCAGAAGGTACCTGAGAACCCTCTTCGTATTTATAGGGCATGCATAAACAAACTTTTTTTTTCAAAAGGGTGAAATCCATTGCTAAGTAAAAGAACAGCACAAGGTGTTGCACTCCTTCAGTCCCATTTAAGACCCACACATTGGTGATTCAGTGGCGCTTGAGAGGTGCGTTTATCTTGTGTTGGCCCTGTGCACAGAATCAATGTGCTTAAATTACAGCAAGGGAGGTTTAGGTTGGACATTAGAACAAAATCACTGTTCCAGGCTATGTTCAGTTTGCCCACAGGTTTAGCTGTGATGATCAACAGTCACTCTCCCCACCCTGTGGACAGGAGGCACCCCTTAATGTTGCTTGGAAGGTGGAATCCAGGGAAGAGCCTCAAACAGCTCAAGGTCTCTCTCTTTTTTTTTTTTCTTCTTCCTCTGGAGCCAAGGTGTTTTAGCTGCATTGTTCTTGTATGCATGCCTCTGCTGTGTGTGGAAACACATCTCTGTGTTTCAATTGGGGTCATGACATTATGTTTCATATCATGCACATATGATGTTGCAGGAAACTTGCAACCTTACCAATAAGGTACAGCATGCCATCAACATTCCCAAAACACCTGACTCAACATACTTTGCATTGTACAGTACACAGTTATACTCTAAGGGTGAACATGAATGATATGCAGATCACATTACAAGGGTGTATGTGGGGTGCAGCATGTTGCACCATGTTGTGTCCATGTTACTGCTTGCCCTATCTGAATCCTATTTGTGGGAATGTTGCTGGCCCTGGAAAAGATCTGGGGCATGGGCCCAGCCACGCCCCCTTGTCCATGTTCTGGCGCCCGGGCCCGATAATTCATTGGGCTTCTGCCGCCTCCAGATCCCCATCTGGTTTTGGGGCCAGGAGAGGCAGGTGCTGCTGTGGGTTTCCTGGCTTCAATGCCCGGCTGGGGCTGGGGTTGGGGCCAGGAGAGGTGGGTGCTGTGGAGGGCTCCCCGACCAGGGTCCCTGGTCTGGGATGGGGCAGGACCGGACACTCGGGGCACTGGTGCCGAGACTTGGGACACGTGTCCCATGTGCCAGGAGCCAGCAGCACCTCTGCCTATTTGAATGAAGAGCAAAATCTGTGAATGTGATTGAACTGTGTCTAGTACCTCATGGTATGCAGGAGGATTAAACCTGTTCCACTTCTTATCAATGTGTAGCTAGAACTGGATCATTATGTTAAAAATGTAAATCGCTTAATGCTTAAAACAGTACACAGAAGTGATTCTGAAATGGAATTGTATGGCTTTAAAAGTGTGATTATGATTATTTTATTTGCATTTCAGTGGTTGAGACTATTTTCTGTTCCTTACTACACGATATTTGCTTAAAGTAATTATACCAACTGAGAACAGTGGCAGATTGAAATTAAATGTTTGGTTTAAATATTTTGTCAGCAAACATGCAGCAACTGCTTTGCTGCTGCTTCTCTTCTCTGCATATTGATTACAAAAAGATTAGTTTTCATCTTGGCATGGTTTAAAAATGTTTAGACAAAATGCTGCTTAATAGGCAATGTTTAATAATTATTAAGGATGCAATTCTGTCATGGATTCCGTGACTTTTCAGGACTACTTCAGGGGCAGGGCTGGAGCAGCTATCAACTTTGGGGCTGCCAAGGTAATGACTACTGCCACAGCTCCTCAGCAGACAGCTTCTGGGGGTGAGTGAGTAGCATATCAGTGGCCATCCCCAGGCTATGGGGTAGCAGCCGCTGAGCCGACCTGCAGTCAGTTGTGTCGGGGGTGCCAAGGAGCAGCTTCTGAGCAGCTGAGCAATGTATAACCCTGGGGCAGGGCCACACACTTTACTGGGGCCTGGAGGCCCGGCCCAGGCTGCAACCCACATTTATCAGGGGACCTGTGTTACAGGTTTGTATTGGGCCTGAAAAAATTATGCTTGGCCCGGCCCTGGGGCCATGGAGAAGCTGACTTGTGACCAGCCTATGCCTGTTGGAAGCAACAGCTGTGGTGTATCAGTTCCTCTGGGTCAGTCTCTATTTGTCCCCATTCCCCTAGGGTATTTTGTTTTGTGACAGTCAGAGACAGGTCATGGGCTTCTGTGAATTTTTGTTATTGCCTGTGACCTGATCCTGATTTTACTAAAAATAGCTGACAACCTTAACCTTAATAATCATCAAGAAAGATATCAGAGTGAGAAAATAATGACCCTGAGACATGCAAATGGAAACACCAGTGATGATGATTTTCCCCTTAACATCTCACCAATCCTCATAAAGCAAATCTTGCTAAGTTTCCAATTAATATGAGTTGCACTTAGGACAAAAACTGATTAATTGAGAAAAAAAAAAAAGGCAAGGAGTCTTGTGGCACTTAAAGACTAACAGATTTATTTATCACATGAGCTTCTGTGCAATAAATAAATCTGTTAGTCTTTAAGTGCCACAAGACTCCTTGCTTTTTTTGCTTTACTAGACTAACATGGATGTCCCTTTGGAACTTGATTAATTGAAGGCTTCCAAAGAGCTGCTTTCTAAATATATGTGGCTCTCAGGGTGTGTTAGATCTATTGGAATTCAGGACATAGATTTCCTCCTAATCCAGCAAACTAGGAAAATATTCTGGTTCTAGACCAGGGGTCTCAAACTTAAATCACCACGAGGGCTGCGTGAGGACTAGTACAGGGCCACATGAGGACTAGAATGTTAGCCCGAAGGCTGCACCACTGAAACCTTTTCATACAACAATATTGCAAATATTGGTAACAATAGTGTTGTTGCGGGCCATAGGAAATAGCTTTAGGGGCGGCATGCAGCCCACAGGCTGCATGTTTGGGACCCCTGTTCTAGACTAATAATGAAAAATTCCATTACCCCATCTCTATTTAAAGGTAACTTTCATTAGCATTAGTAAGAGTTGTGTGTACACAGAACAGACAAATATCATGTAGCCTTTTACAACAGCAGTTCAGAACTGATGCTTAGAAACAAAACATCAAACCAATTCATTCTAGTGTTTGTCCTTTGCATTAGCTATTTTTCAGCTTTGTCAAATCTCAGTCTTTCCAGGTTCTCACTTCAGAAGCTGATACTTGCTATCTGTGTTCTCCCGACTCTTGTATTATGACTCAACCCAGTAGCTAAAATCTTGCTGACAGGTATCAGGCAGTAGTCAGAATTCCTTCCAGCTGTGCTTCCCAGCCAGGGTGCCACAGTGTATGAATGTGCCCTCAGGCCTGAGCAGGTGTGCTACAGAACTTTTTGAAAGACTACTCAGAGTTCTGGATTGGCTCATGAACATTCATGAGTTCGTTTGGCGACTATATGGTGGCATGCCTCAAAATAATTAAAGGTATCAAGGCATGCCACAGCAGAGAAAAGAGTGGGAACCACTAACTTACAGTATGAATCTCGAAATTGCTTCTTCCTCCCTCCTGTCTGTGTTTTACCTCCTCTGCTCAGGGAGTAGGAATTTTTTCATCTATGGTCAGCTTTCTTTTATTCCAAAAAAAGCATTTTTTTTTGTTTTTCTGCTGTGTGATTATAACAGTGTAAAATCTAGAGGATAGGGGAGGTTTTATTTAATGCCTTAATTGCAAGCATGGTGATCATCTGGGTTTTATTTCCCGTAAACCCCACTCTCCAGATTTTCAGGTCACGCAAGGTCCTGGTAGCACTAGCCATGAATTGCCCAGCACAGCAGTATTCCATGAGATAGTGCAATGACTTAGGTGAAAGTTCTCTAATGTCCTCTCAGTGATCAGCCAGAAGAGATTAAAAACCTTATTGTACTTAACTATAGAACTCTAGGAATCATGTACAAGGTTAAAAAATAAACACAGAAAGAAAAAGGAAAAAAATGCAAGGTTCCTCTTAAAGAAAAATTGTGTTAGGTTATAAATTCCTTAAGGTAAGGATCATGTCGTTTTATATGTCCGTGAAGTGTTAAGCCCTGATGTGGTGCTACTTAATAATAAAAATTAAATGCTAACCATAATGCAATTTAACAGAAGGTTTCAGAAATTTTCTGAGTTACTAGAATTTCAACCATTAGTTTATTGCTATCATATCATTAAAACTTACAGTAACTGTGAAATTATTATTCACATTGGCTATGTCTACCCTTATAAGGTTAGTTCAAATTAACTTAATTTGAACTAATGAAATTGAACTAATAACTATTAGTTTGAATTCAATTAATTCAAACTAGCATGGCCCTACTAGGAAAACCAATTCAAACTAGCATGCCCATGGACAGGACTTGCTAGTTCAAAATGGAAGAGGGGCACCATAGAAGATATGACATCATGACTCCCAAGAAAGGCCATGCCCCCACCCAGTCTCCTGCTGGGCTCCAGCCCTCTGAGCCCAGCACAAGGAAAAGCACACCCTGCCCAGCTTTAGCCGCAGTGCTGCTAGAGCAGGGCAGGAGATGCTTTTCCTCACACCAGGTTGAGAAAGCTAGAGCCTGGCAGGGGATGTTTTTTTCTTGCTGGGCTCTGTGGGGCCAGGGCACCCCCCTCCCTGCCCAGTTCTGATGGCGCTGGCTGAGTGCGGGGGAGAAGGGATTCCCCCCACCAGGCTCCCACAGTGCTAGCTGGGCATGGGGGGGAACACACCCCCTCCAGCCCTGCTTGTCAGCACTAGGAACACAGCCCCATGCCCAACTCCAGCTGTGCTGCCTTGGCGCGGGGAAGGGAACCCTGTGCCTGGCTGGAGGCACGCTGGCTGGGCTGCCATGCACGGACCCCCATGTCTGGCTGTAGGTGTGCTGGCTGGGCTGCGGGGAAGGGAATCCCCACACCTAGCTGGAGGCGTGCTGGCTGGGTATATGGAATGGACCCCCATGCACTGAATGCAGGGGTCCCTTCCCCATGCCTGGGCAGTGCAGCTCCAGCCAGGTGGAAGGAATCCTTTCTCCCCTTACCTGGCCAGCGCTGTCGGAGCCAGGTGGGGGGAATGCCTTCTCCTCCCTCCCGGCCAGTCAAGCTGGAGCAGGGCGGGGGAATCCCTTTTCCCGCCACCTGGGCAGTGCAGCAGGAGCTGGGTGCAGGGGTTACTTCCCCATACCCTGCCAGCTCTCCTGCAGCTGGGTATGGGGTCCCTTCCTGACCCCAGCTGACTCTGTAGAGCTGGGCATGGGGCCCCCACCACCCCACTCCTCAGCCAGGTGACCAGGGCCTTATCTGCCCCCTGCAGATCCAGCAGGAGAGGCACCTTTGGGGTTGTTTTTCCTGGGCGCTGGAGGGCAGGTGCTTCCTTCCAGGGTGCCATGCACCCTGGGAGGAAGGTCAAACCAAATTAATTCAAACTAATCCTTAGTTTGAACTAAAGCTAGGTTTTATAAATTCAAACTAGGATTTCCTTAGTTCGAACTAAGGGAACTCCTTAGTTAGAACTAAAGAAAGCTACTGTGGACATGCACTAATTTAGTTTGAATTAAGCCTCTTTAATTCAAACTAAATTGTAAGTGTAGACATACCCTTTGGCTGCTAGTGAAACACTGAAACAAAACTTTACTGCCCTTTAGAAAGAGTTCTATTGAAGTTACTAGGGATTAAGCAAATGGCTTCTATAGAATTTTCTCCAAAAAACCTACATAATTAAATAAAGATTGAGATAATCTGTTAGCAATTTAGGACTTTTCCAAAAGATAATTACAAATTGTAATATATTCCACTAGTATGCAGGTTTCTTCTTCTCTCTCTGGTGCATGAAGATGATCTAAATTTTGAATACTCAATACACTAATAGAAACTGATAAACATTTTTGAAACTCTTCTCTTCTGTAGGACTGTTTCCTTTCCAGTTTGCTCCTTGAGAAGTATTGCCTTTGGAGTTTTCTCAGCCAGGAAATACACATAGAGGAGGCAAGAGATAGTGAATTGCCTGTGTAATTAGGGCTTGATCCTGCCAGAGACTAAGAATTCCTCCCCTGATAGCTGCAAAACACTTAAGCAGGTGCTTAACATTAATCACTGCAGGAAATGTGCATAATAAATTAATTTTAAAAATAAATAAATATGATCCTCTGAGGACCTGTTCTCACTCTTAGTCCCTTTTCTCATCTCCAAACCCCTAACGTTCTGTTGTCCTTTATTTGGCTGAGAAAAGTTTGATGCATTGATGTCTTTCTTGAAATGTCCAGAGAAGCTTTTACAAAACAACAGGAAATGTGCCTTCTTTGTGGTGGTGTATTCCACAGTACTCTGGCCCCTAACATCCCCGGGGCAAATAATCAGGTTGGAATCTCAGTGTTGATTCTGACATGGGAATATGCTCTGTTACTGGTTGACTTCTGGATTGGCCACTAAAGTCTAGTATCAGAATTCTTAGCCTTTTCTGTGGTGCACCAAGTTCAAGTTCTCTTTTTACTGAAAGCAGGTCTTCACTGATGGTGTCAAATTAGCTGCCATCAGATAGGTCTTCCCAATGAACTGAGTGGATCTGTGAAGACCTGCTCAGTTGATTAGGAAGTTGATCAAGTAACTCCATCCCTTCAGCTGCAGAAGTGCTTAGTCAATAGGAGGTGATTTCCTGTTGAATCAGCACAGTGGACACACTACGGTAAATAGGCATTGGGCACTCAAAGGGAGATATGTGAGTTATTTTAAGTAACTTATATATCACCCTTCGACTGCCACCTGAAATCACTCTGCAGTGTAGATCAGCCCTGAGACAAAGAAAGTTGTAGCTTTTTCAAGCTATCTCTTGATATCATTGTACTTCTCAGTAAAGCTGATGGCATACTCTGTCCGCCTCAGAGGTTTGTGAATGTGCACTATGCAGCATGTTATCATTATAATCACTAAATAGACTTAGAAAGTCCAAAATCTGGCACTGGAAAGTTAATGCAGACGTCTTGGTAACAGGTGCAGTTTTAAGTCTTCTCTTGGGCAAGTTTGAGCGGTGATGTTTGGAAGACATTAGCACAGCTGCACTGTCATGTGCTGGTATAAGTTCCCTTTATATGTTCTGTTGGCAAATATTTGAATTGTAGGGCACCAGCCGGGTGACTCAGTTGTGCACCTGACCACATACCGTTATTTCCATTCTCATTTTAATTGCCTTTTAAGGAGCACCAAGGAGTTCCAAATCATTCTAATGAGCACTATCAGCCACCTGTGAAATATTCCACTGCAGCCACATAAAAATAAAAACTTAAAAATAATAAGTGTGTATGTAGGCAGATCACTTTCCACCAGAGGAAGTAAAAGACATTTGTGTAATATGGCTGTAATAGAGCATTTCGAAAAATCAGACCCCATTCCTTGTAGGCATGGGAAGAGAGATTCTACTGGGATATTAACAGGAATATTACGTTATCAAAATATAAAGACTGTCCAGTGCTGTCAGGCAGCACAAAGCTATTTGGGGGAAAACAAATTGCACTGTTCACAAATTGCAGTATCATCAGGAACTATTTATAGAAGATTAATTTACACTCCAATTATGTACTCCTAGATATTCTGGCCAGCAAGGGCTACTTGTGTCATCTAGTCTGACCCCCAAAGTATCAGTGAGGGTGAATCAGGATTCTAATTATGAAATATACTTTCATTGGTGGCTGTCATTTTTTTATTTTGGTATTGAAAACATTACTGTAGTTTAATGGCAGCCAAGTGTATTTCAGAAGAATCAGACGGACATTGACCGTGTAGATTTTTTAGCAATTAATCACAAAATGAGAGATCACCCACTCTGTTTTCCTGTCAAGACAGCAATTTTTGTTGTTTTGTCAGAATTTAATTTGGTTTTTATTTGCCTAAGCACTAGGGTGTAGACCACTCTACTTAGGAATCAATCTACAATCTCACAGACACACACAGAGTGGAATGGCTCACAATTCTAAGTGCCTGCTTCAGGGCAGATGCTCCAAAATGATGGTGTGTTCTATAGTTAGATTTCACCAAGCCAGTAACAAGTGTGAACGCCTGCATCACATTAACAGTTTTACTATGCTTTCATAGACTTAGACTCTCTTCTGTTTTGTTACCCAGACATATCAGACTTAGTGATACTCACTTGCACAATATTCAGGTTGCTTCCAGTCCCAAGAGACCAACCACTTACCCCAGATCAACTGGTACCCTGGATCTTACACCAAAGACAGCAACTTTAGCCAATCATGTAGTAAAATACATAAAGTTTTTTAACTAAGAAAAAGAAATAAGAGCTATTTACAGGTTAAAGAAAACAAAGATATAGCCACAAATGAGTTATCTAAATCCTAAGAGTAACAGAATTGTAGTGATCTCTCTATTCTAAGTGTCTTTCAGGGCAGACCTGGGAGAGTGCCCTGGGAATATCAATCTTCAGTTTGGTGTGTTTATACCTGTTAGAATTCAAATGCCAAAAATCTGGAAAATTTTCCTGTGAATTTATTTCCTTCATTCATCTTCTAAGTTTGCAGAATCAGGTTCCTCAAACATAGAACTTCCCAATTAACGAACAGAGTACTGTGTCACTTTTAAAGACCTACAAATTTATTTAATGCATAAGCATTCATGGGCATAATCTCACTTCCACAGATGCATAAAATGAAAACTTCAGTGTGTTAGGTATATAATATACACATGCAGAGAAGGGTGAGTCACAAGGTCAATTCAAACAGTTGCAGAAGGGTGGCCTGTTAGTCTACTTCAGCAAAACAAAGAAGTCATTTTAATTCAAACAGTATGGATATGGGCCCCTAAAAAGAATTGATGAGAAGGTGAGACTCTTCCAGACAGCCCTCCAATGTCAAGCAAATACCCATCAGCAACAACACACCATACAACAAAAACACAAGCCAAGTACCTATCCCTACAACAAATCCCATTGCCAAATCTGCCTGCATGACTACTCACATGACATCTTTATAGGACCTATGGTACTCAAATCTGCCACTCACCTGCACATCTACCAATGTGATATATGTTGTCATCTGCCAGCAATGGTCCTCTGCCATATACATTGACCAAACTGGACTGTCTTTGCACAAAAGAATAAAGGGACACAAATCAGGCATCAAGAATGGTAACATTTAAAAACCAGGATGAGAGCACTTCAGTCTCCCTGGACAGTTTATAACTGACATGAAAGTTACAGTACTTCGGAAAAACAAACAAGTAAGCAAATAATAATAATAAAAAGCCCACAGACTTCAGTGTGAAATTGCACAGCTGGAATTTCTATATGCAAATTTGCCAGTATCAGAGTTGGTCAGAAAAGGGACTTAAAATGTCCAGCTTGCTACAAAAGGTAATTTCCCCTCTTTTAACATTCTTACCATCTCATCAATTCTTGCTCATGGTCCACATCCACACTATTTGAATTAAAACAACTTGTTTGTTTTGCTAAAGTAAACTAATGGGCTACCCCTCTGCAACTGTTTGAATTGACCTTGTGACTCAACATTCTTTGCATACACATATATACCTAGCATACTACAGTTTTCATTTCATGCATCTGGAAAAGTTGGATTATGCCCATAATGCTTATGTTATAAATAATTTGTTAGTGTATAAGAGTTCCAAAAAGGTAGCTTAATTCAGAAAACAAACAAGGAGTCTCTTACAAAGTTGGATTTCTCCCACAAAAACTCATGTGATTAATAAATATTAGTCTTTAAAAGTGCCATGAGGCTCCTTGTTTGTTGTGGTCTTTAAAAGTGTCATAGGACAAGGACCGGCTCAAGCGGCTTTGGCACCCTGAGCTGGCTTTCAGTTTTGTGCCCTCTGCATGGTGGGGGGCAGAACCCAGCCTCCAGCCCGGGGTTGGGAACAGCCAGCCCATAGGCCGAGCTGTGCTCTCCCTCACCCCTTCCCTGGTCTGGCTGTTCCTCCCTAGGGGCAGGGCATGCCAGCTGAGAGGCAGGGTGAGAGACTGGAGCCTGCCCCATGGGCTGGCCTGCGCTGCCCCTAAGTAAATGATGTCCTGAGCCAGGGCCTCATTTGCTTACTGGTTGAGCTGGCTCTGCATAGGACTCCTTCCAAAGGGGTAGCCGTGTTAGTCTAGTTCAGCAAAACAAACAAGGAGTTCTGTGGCACTTTTGAAGACTAACAAATTTATTTATCTCATGAGCTTTCTCCCATAAAAGTTCATGCAATAAATAAATTTGTTAGTCTTTAAAAGTGCCATAAAATTCCATGTTTGTTTTGCTGAAATAGACTAAAAAGGTTACCCCTCTGGAACTTGTTACTTCCATGCTGAGATATGCCCATTAATTAATCCTTTGTACTGAAATGTTTCTTCATTGCCCATCTGATTTTGATAGACCAATTTTGTTGGCTGGGGGAATGATTTTCAAGCCTGGGCACAGAAGTTCAGAGCAAACATTTTCAAAGTTATAAAGCAAAACTTGCATATTTTCTTATCGCTTGAAATACTAGACATTACAAGGGAGATTAACCCATGCAGCAATTTACAAGCATTTCATAGAGTCTAATCACTAAACACATTTTTATAAGACTAATATCTATTTTGAGCAAAACTAAATATGAATGAACTGACATCATCTCTTGGTATGAGTTTGTTTGTTCTTGGATAACACCTGCAGCCTAGGCAAGAGCTGGCATTTGGACTGACAGCTTCATACAGACAACCATAATTCTCATCCTGAATTTCTTATATTTAATTTCTTCCAGGTATTCATAATTAAACTTCCTTATCCACTTTAAATTATTGGATATCTTTTCTCCAAATGACCTCTCCCCTCCATACCCACCAGCACCCCAGATCAGTTATCTGATATAGCTGAATAACCCCAGTGAAGCATAAATGTTATAAATGGTTCGATGCAAATCTATAGGACAGGCTGACTGAATTTTGAGACTTCTCTTGAATAAAAATGTTATCCTGTTAAGAATCCAAACAGCTCTTTGGATCCAGTCCAAATTATCATGGATAATTGGTTAGTGACATTATGGTCCTCAGGAGCAAGGTGACAACTGGTATTTTGTTATGCTTAGTAGTATTTTCAGCATATATTAGTCATACATCTGTCTAAGAATTATTTACCTTCTCTTGTTACAAGATTACTATAACTGAATGAGATTAGAGAGAAAAACACATTCTATTTTTTCAATGTGTTCAGTTTGTGCATTTGTCAGTGACTTGTGTATAATTAGTTTCAATCATACTCTGTCTACAGTCAATCAGCTTCCCCCATTGTGTCTTTCTCAAACAACATCTGAAAATGATTGAGTGTATTGTGAGAGAAACCATTTTCTCACACTCTGAAGAATCTTCTAGTTTGGAAACTGAATGAGGAGTTAACCATGCCCATAAATGCCACAGAAACAGTTGAACTAGGAAGTTGAGGACAGGTGTTCTACCTGAAACTACTTTTTCTTCTTTTTAAAAAGCTAACTAGATTTTAGGTTGAAGGTATTTCTTTAAAAAACATTGCGAGATCCAGGAAGTAGAGTTGTGTTTTGTTTTCTTGTTTGCTGCCTGAACTGGTTGCCCTTGCTCTCCTGTCATTTGCGTCCCTGAATGTATAGTATCAAGAGCTGTCTTAATTAAGAACAAAAACATTTAACTTCCACTTTGGTTAATTGAAAAAGTTTTGAATTGAGTATTAGCCTTCCAATTTCCCAGCAAACCACTGTGGAAACTACTAAATGAACTGCAGAGAAAACCGTGGAGGGAAGGAGAGCATTCACATGGCTCCTGTTGCTAAGGAAACCATCATTGGTACATGTTCTTCATTCCAACTTTGGGTTTCAGAGAATGTCAATCATATCAGGGCTAAAGAAAAAAGGAAAATGTGTGTGTGTGTGTGTGTGCGTGCGCGCGCTCATGCACGTATATGTGGATAACTAGCTAGATACAAAATAGTTTGTGTATGTGGTGGGGGGAGCGTATAGTGAATAAAAATAATTTTGTAACTCAGAATTTTACAGTCTCTGTGAATAGCATACGTTATTGGCACTTGGAGATCCAGCTCCAAGACGTGCTGCCAGACGGTTCCGCCACAGACTTGCTAGGCTAGGGAGCATTGCAGAGGTGATATCCTTGATCCTGGAGGATGAAAATGCTGGTTGAGCATTGTATTTTCCCACAACCTGACCTTGAATATCAGAGTGATGTTGTTGTCTTAGAGCAGAAAGTATAATAAATAACACCTAGGATATGTGTAGTGCTTTTCATTCAGAAGGATCCCAAGCATTTTGCAGGATGGCTGCATAGATAGATAGTCGTGGAAATAACCATTGCTCTGTCAGTGAAGGGATTGTTGTCCACAATATA
The DNA here is from genome assembly GCA_007922195.1 of Podocnemis expansa. Lineage (NCBI taxonomy): Eukaryota > Metazoa > Chordata > Testudines > Podocnemididae > Podocnemis > Podocnemis expansa. Next base: position 35,574,288 of record ML681984.1, on the reverse strand, counting down.
TTCCAAAGTACTTTAAAATGTTAACGTCTCAGGAGGAGATGAGGCATTTGCTACTTTCACAGAGGAGACACTGCTCACCATCTCTCTGCTGACTAGCAGGACTTTTCTTCTGATATGCAGCCTAAGTGCTATAAGCTCCATTTTTAATGCTGATACGCAGCCTAAGTGCCTAAGTCCCATTTTCATCCCAGTACTTCTCTTGGCACTGATTCTGCACCAGCCACACCATGCAGCATTTAATCAGCACAACAGAATCCAGGTTATGCTGATTACTTTGCTTTCAGCCAGACAATATTAGATCAGTGTGGATCAGCTGAATTTCTTACAAGAACCTCCTTCACTTTCTACTATTGCCATCAGACATCTTGGCTCATAAAGAAAATGTCTTCTGGTGTTACAACTCTGCATCACTTACCTAGGAACATGGGATGGTAATAGTCTGACCTAGCATGTTTTGCAGAAGTACAGAAATTCTTTCTGTGGGCAGGCACAATGAGAATCTTATTTGCCTCTGTCTGCAGTCTCAGCATACTCCCACTACAGTAGACAGCTGTCACCAAAGACAACACTTTTAATCACAATCACATTTACAAGAGGAGGGAATGAGCTTCAGTTTTTAATGACCAATCTTCCTTTTGCTGTATTCCACAGACACACACAGTTGTTTTGTGTTCTTCTCCAACATTGTTGGCAAAAGCTGTGAACCACCTGAATAATAGGCCATCAAACTTCATTCTCCTCCTGGAGAAATTCAATGTCAAGAGGATATTTTAGCTTTTTATTTACATAGGACAAAAATGTTAAGAAACCTTCTAGATTTTTAAAATCTCTGGAGATAGAGTTGTGAGGATGTCTTTTCCATCCAATATCTTTCAAAATGAACAAGGCTTTATACTGAGATTTGTTATACATTAGCCATAGAACAATACCTGAGTGTCTTGGATCACTCTGAGCTGGCTTGGAAAGTTTCCATAGCATGCCTTTAGAATGTTTCCAGTGTGGAAAAGTGTAGTACCCTCTCCTAGAATTCTGTATGTAAGGGTTAAAAGCAGTATTTTCTTGAAATGCCATTTTCCTAGAACTGATGCTGGCTGTCCTGTGAATCCTGTTTAATTAGTACTGCTGAATTCACCATTATGAATGTTGTATTGCTTGTTAAACTCCCGTAAGTGGGAATATGAAAAGGTAATAGAGAAAAAAAGAAAGGTTTACTCATCAGTAACTATATTTCTGTGAATATATTGCTTCTATCTAGTAATGTTATTAGCCAACCTTCCTCCCTTCTTCTGAGTTCTAATTCTCTAGGATTCTGGGATGTAGTGTAGCAGATAAAACTATGGCATTTGGGGACACTATGAACGTTCATAACCTTATCTAAACGTTAATTGAATTGAGAGGGTGCACATGCAACCCCAGAGGGCAAGGCCTTCTAAAAGGCTCTCAAAGTGCAGTTGCACCAGGGAGCTTGTCCTATAGCTGTGCATATTCAGGAACAATACACTGGAAAGATCACATATAATGGTATATAATTTTTCTTTTAAGAAACAGAGTGTGAAGCTCTGTGAATCAATTATGGTTACATTTTGATTCAGCTGTTTTATGTTAATAGAAAATTGTTACATGGACCTTCATGAAGTGTAATATATGCTACACTGCAAGAAGAAAGGTGTGCTTTTTCACTGTCATGGAATGAAATGACATCCTGTGAGTGACATTAGATGTACATGCTTTATCTTTTCAGTCTTCATTATATTTTAATAAAGACTTCTTATAGCAATAGGGAGGAAATTGTGGGATAATTTTTCCAATTGCAATTAAATAGGGGAATTTAGATAGGCAGAGTGTAATTACTTGGGCTGGAATTTGGCCAGTATGTTTGCATTAATATCTTAGCTCTTGCAAAAAGTGTCCTGGGATCTTTAATGGCTGTGGTGGCCTCAGCTGTACGACTCTTTCGAAAATGGATGCCAGTCTTCTTCCATTGCCTCATGAATGCAGTTCTAATGCCTGCCATGATTAAGAACTGAAGAGAACAGGATGAAGAGACATTCAACAGTGAAAGATCAAAATGAATAATCATTGCAGTTTAGCACCTCTGCTTTGCCTAAGAAGTATGGGAGTAAGGCCTTGATTCAAATCCCATCACAATCAATTGAAAAGGTTCCAATTGATTCAAAGGGCTTTGGATCAACCTATAAACTCCCATGTTAAGTCATTCTCTGTTCTTTGACTGGAATTAAATTAATAAAGAAGTCTTGTACATCAATATAGCTTTCCAAAACGTGAAATTATATTATCTAATTTACTACAAACAGATTCTGTGTAAGACCTGCTGCCCTTGGTCGGGATGGAAAGATCCCAGGTTGGCAATTGACTTGGACAGCAGATGGTCAAAGATTGTCTGACTTGAGCTGTGAATGATCCAGACAGAACAAGAAGTCCTACAGAGTTATCAGGTTTTAATCTCCATCTTGTAAAAAGTTGATGTGCTATTAGACTACAGTTAAATTAAATTCACAGTTTAGACACAGTCAGTGTTTTACAATATGTAGTTTTTCCAGGTAGTTTCTCCACCTTTTGGGCTGAAATTTATCTTTATGCTTTCTGTAGAGGTTAGGTTTTTAATAGTGCTTCATCCAGATCAGTTAGCAGCTAGATATCCTTGTTCAGAACCTTGCATTTGTGGGTGTAAATGGCATTTTGCATGAAAAAGGGCAGTTAGGAAAAGTAATTTCTTAATGTGGACAAGCTGATGCAGGTATTGAATTTGCGGATCAATGTTGAGGTCCAACATTCATAGAGATGGGCTTTGAATAAGCTCCCTGATCTGAACGGTGCTGACCTTTAGGCATGTTAGAAATATGAACTTAGAGCCTGTCTATACTTACACTGCTGCAGTGGTTCTGCTGCACCAAGGCAACTTCCCCACTGTAGCACTTAGTAAAGTGAACTTCTTCCATCAGCTTGGATTCTCTACCTCCCCAAGAGGTGGTAACTATGTCAATGAGAGAAATCCTCCCATCAGGAGAGTGCTATCTACATTGGGCATTATGTTAAGAAGTTTTTGGATGTGTTTAGACCTTCCTGGATATGTTAATTATATTTGCTTAATTATATGCATGTTAGTTAACATAGGTGTTAATTGGGTCTGTTCTTATATGCCATTCATACTTACCTCTCTGCCTGTCCCCAGCAGTGGGAGAACTGCCTTAGTATGTCTACGTGGCTTAGTAATGTTAAATGGAGAATAGATTTATGTAACAAGCTGGCGTAGCTAACTTTCAGGCTGTCAGCTAGGGGAAATCTGCCAGCAACCGGGGCTGTGAGGAGCCTGTGTTGTGTGGTGACTGCAGAAGCTCAAGAAGCTTCTATATGGCACTCTGTGGGAACCCAGAAAGTGTGCAAAAAGGGGACGCCAAAGGGGGCCATCTGATTGGCCAGGTGCCTAGCTTTTAAGGGGGTGCTTTCTGAGGAGAAGGACTCTGCTGCGCTCTGCTTGAACTGAAGGGGGTTCACAGTGATAGTTCCTCCTCCCTGTCAGGAGTAGACTCTTGGACCAGGCCTCAGGTCTCAGAACAAAGACTGTTAGCATGACACTTTGGTTTTGGGAATTAAAGCCTCAGGCATTGATGCTCTGAGTACCTTGAGAGGCCTGAAGAGGATTTGCCACCACAAGTCCCTGAAGAGACAGGAGCCAGAACTGGGTTTGAGGAAGCGGCCCTGTCAAAACACTTTGAATAGGGGCAGAAAGGACTTGAGTTTCTGGACAAGGGTGGAAGAGCCCCAGGAAAAGATGATACGAGTCAGGACCATGTGGGAGACAGAGGATGCCGGGGGATGGTCTACCAGGGGGTCGGGACCAATGGCCAGCTCGCTGAAGGCGACTGTAATTTTGCTGGAGTCAGGGTGGTGATCTGTCCCACCGGAGACAGGGTTGGTTACGGGATGGGAGGTACTTACCTCAGGTGGGTGGCATCCTTGTGGAGCAAATCTGTAAAGGAAAAAGAGAGAGGTGTAGGGTTAACTTCTTAAGCCTGGTACCTGGTATTTACTTACCTGTTAAGCAATCCTGTGTTCTTTTCCTTGAGTTTACAATTACCTAGTATTATTTTGCTGTTGCTATATCCCCTCAACTCCCTCTATTCCTGAGCAAAATAAACTTGGTTGTTTTGCACATTACTGTTTGATTCTAGCAAGTGGAGTGTGGGTGTCAGAGTGAATAGATATCCGCGGTGGGGAACAGACCTACCTGAAGAATACTTGTCAGAATACCTGTTAACATCTTCAAGGTCCTCAAAACTATAATTTTTTCCCCAACAATTACGTCAGTATAACTCTGTCACTCAGGGATGTGGATTGTCCAGATCCATGCCTGACGTAGTTATACAGACTTACATTCCTATTGTAGACGAACCTTCAGTTCCAGATCCAAATTTCACGACTGGCTCTTTTGTCCATAATCCTTGATCTGAATTTGGGGTGTAGTTTAAATGTAGGTCTCGACTTTGTGGTTTGAGCTCAATTTTAATGAATGTATAGGCACTCAATTTTAGGGGTGTAAAGTTAGAGGTGAGGCTGAGGTCATGTTACAATGTGGTGTAAATTTTGCAATAAGATGTCTCTACCTCATCATAACACTTTTGGAAACAAACAAAAATTTATCAAGTATGTTTTTTAGGCTTGGGCATTAATGTCTTTAAAAAGTCATTCCTCTCTATTTGAGGTTTCTCTAAAGAGCAGAATGCAATTAAAAGTGTGGGGAAGCATCTTTACAAGATATTATTATGGAAAAAATATTTTCAGAATGAAACTATCAAGGATTTTTACTCTTGCTTTTGCTTTTCTTCTTGTTTTGGTATTTCAGTGACTGCAGAGAAATGACCCTTAAAGTTACAGTGTCAGGCTGGTAATAAACTGATGTCCAGGAGAAAAAAAAAACACAAAGCTTTTCTTTCATTCTACCTTCTTGGTGCTGTTTTTGCCCCCTGTAATTAGACTTGCCATCATCAGGGACAGTCTTTGTTATTAACAGCATCTCTCTCACCTCTGCAAGGGGACAGAAGTGGCTAAGTGAAAACATCCCCCTAAGTACCAATATGAGACATGGACAGAAACTGGCATTCATACAAGTCATTTTTTTCTTTTATTAACCTTCCTGCCATTAGGGACTATCACTTTTATTTGCAGGATCCCAGCTTCTGCCTCTTTAGCTTTCTTACAACTAGGAATCAGCCTCAAAGTTTCGCTCCAAATTTAAAGTCTGAAATTTTGGCTCAGACCCCTTTCCACCCAAAACTGTTCTCAGCATCTTGTAATGCCTATCAAGTATTATAATGTAAAACTGCTATTCTGGTCCCTGAAGTTCCCAGATAGCATATCATTTTGATAACTAGTCACTATGCAGTGCCATGACTTAGGAGCTTGAAAAATATGCTGATGCTACTTGTGCTTCTGCCAGGAGTTCTAGTCTAATACATTGAGGCAACCCCCTCCAAATGAATTGGTTTCCTGAAGAATTATGCACTATTGCTTCTGTGAAATGACTAGAAAAGATTTTCTATAGAAAAGGAAATGATATTTCATCATCCATCCAGTCAGAAGAACTAAATGCTTCTTCTGTGGCATTAGATAGCACTGACTTTACTAAAAAGTCTTCTGTAAGATGGTTGGGCTTGCTGTTTGTGCTTGCAAGAACTACCCTCCCACCCTGAATGACCTGAATTAGAGTGAAGGGCTGTGTGGTGCAGACCCAACCCTGGTTGTTGGAGCCATGGGTGCTTGGGATCCCTGCAATGAGCATGTGCTGTGGATCTGTGGAATTGGCCAGTGCCTCTCCCGGCTGATACGGTGTCTCGTGGTGTCTAATATCATTGGGTGCTCGAGAGATATTTACATGCAGGGGCTAAAGTAAGGTGGAATGCACCAGAACAGCATTCTGGGGCCCACCATTTTTAGGGGGCAGTGTTCTGGGGCTCCTAAAAATAGAATTACGGGGTGGAGCGCTGAGTTCTGGTGCGTTCCACTTACTACCCTTGCAGCGGTTTTAAAAGCTCCCAGCCTAGGGGAGGCTCCCTGGCAGCCGGAGTGTCTTCCAGCCAGCAGGGAGCTTCCCCCAAGCTGGGAGGTTTTAAAACTGTTTAGAGCATGCTCGGAATCGGGGGAAGGGGGAGCCCAGCCTGGGGGAACCCAGCCCAGTGCAGTCCAGGCCATGGTGTGGCTGCTCTGCTCCTCGCCCCTCACCTCTGACAGTGAGGTAAGGGTGCCTGGAGGTGGGCCTGGACCCAAAGAAGGAGTGGGAGCTGGGTCTTCCCCAGCTGAGTGGGGCCAGGCCGGGGCTGGCAGTGCAGTGCTGCACCAATGCTGCTTCAGCTCCGCAGGTGGCGAGGTGGGCCAGGGCTGACGTTGGCACAGGGGGAGGCAGGGCAGACTTGGTCCTGCCAGGCCAGCCCCGATTGGGGTCCCTAAGCTTTCTGTGGTTGCAGAGGGGTGCTGGCAGGGCGAGCGGCTCAGTGTCCCTTCAGCTTATGGCCTTAGCCCCCACCCTAGGCCCCCAACTCCCCTGCTCCAGCTCTTCTCTGCCCCAGCCCCCCACCTTCTGTCCCCCACCCACCCTTCTCAGCCCCCATCTCCTGCCCTGCCCCCTTTACCCCTCCACCTCTTCCCATCACCTACACACTTTCTGCCCCATCTCCTGCCCATGCCCCCCTTCACCACCTTGCCACCTCTTGCTTCCCACCCTCCCCTTCACAGCCGCCATTTCCTGCCTCTGCCCCAGCCACTCCTTCAACACCCCCACCTCCAGCCCCTGCTCCATTCCTCCTCATCCCTCCCTCCACATCCCATGCCCTCATCCTACCTGGGCCAGGACTGGACATTATGGGAAGGGGACCTGCCGATTAGGAGGGTTCCAGGGCCCACCAAATTATACTTTAACCTCTGTTTACATGAAACACATTACTGGGCACGCACAGTCCCAGGAGGAGTAAGCTGGAGCACCACCACGTATCAGCATTGGGAAGATTCAAAGACCTTCCTATCCAATGAGAGGAATTTAGAGACTAAAGGACTGTCTATACCATGCCACTGACTCAGTGAGGGACAACCCACTATTATTGTCATACCTAATCCCCATTAACCACATCTCATGTAACTTCTGTAATAAGTGATGTTCTTGAATTACTGAACACTCATTCTTTAAACCGTTGAACCCTCAACCCTTTATCCAGGATACTGAAGATTATGTGTTCCCTGTAATTGTTAACCTCTAGACAAACTCTGCATTTGTCAATAATCTGTATGCTATACCCAGATTTCCAGCAACTCTTTGTGTAAACTCTATAATATGTATTTTCTTTTAAACATCATTTTTAATGTTTAGTACAGACACACACACGCTAGGTAATCCCACATCTTAGTCCATTATTTCCAGAAACATAGGCATCCACTGTTTCAGCTAAAGGAAAATCGCTGGCTGTAGGATATGTAATTTATCTTGATGATGGTGGCGAAACCAACTGATGCACCGTAAGCAGGCCAGAAATTGCTTACTTCTCTCATAGATTGACTCTGCTAATTTTAACATGTGTGAAAGAATCAGAATCACTGACTATTCTTTCACCTGCAAGCTATGAATGATCAGCATAACTAACAATGAATGCTCTTAATAATTGTTTGGCATCATGTAAACTTGCCAAAAGTCAGTCAGTAAGTAAGGCCTTTGTTAAAGACTGGTGCTGTCCAGGAGTCTCTTGGACATTGTGAGTAAATCAAGCCAACAGTCGGATGTGTTTATAGACAGATGGACCCAGAGGAGTAGCAATTATTTTAAATGTGACCTGACCAGTGTGGGGCTAGAGAGATTTTACATACAGGATTTATAAATGACCATAGAGTTCCAGCCAAAGGATGTGCTACCTGGCCAACTGCCTTATGAAATATTAATTAGAGTCCATATCATTTAGGCCTTTCTCCCACTATATGGAGATTTCACAGCTGTTAGAAAGGGGTCATATGCTTACTTGCAAAAAACCAAATGCTCCATTGACCTGAGAGATACCATCTACTATTCTCTTGTCTATGGGATGGCTCACAGTGGGGAAGGAACCAAAATGCTTTACTTGGCTATAGTTTCCCAACAAACCCTTCTATCTTTATTCCATAATATTTTTTTACAAGGATTCTCTCAGATCTCTCACACTTCTCAGAGTATTTTTTTTTTTCCCCCTGGCAAACCATCTCACTCTACAAGTCACTCTCTAAAAGAAAGTTTACACTTTAGATTTTCACAGAGGGATGCTATTTAGTGTCTGATATCTTCATGCCCATCTCTTCACTTTATCTCATTTTAGAATAATGATAAAAGGAGCTTTGGTCCCCTGCTGTTCACTGTGCTCTTCTCTGAGCTTGCTTTCCTAGCTAAAATAATAAAGTGTTCTGTTCAAAACGGAGCAGGCCAAATCCTTAGGTATGGCCATGCTGTGCTCAGCATTGCATTTGAGAAGTGGACAAAAGTGGCTGTCCTCTGTTTTTACACTCTAGGGCTTTTCTCAGTAATGCCCAGCTATGAAAGTCCATAAGAGGCTTTTCCTGCATCTGGGGATCACTCCCTTTCACAGGCCACATCCTCAAAACATTCCCTATTTCAGCTCTACACCAGGAGAGGATTCCCTACATGGGGATCTCCAACTGGTTTATTAAGGTGCTTTCTGCCTCCTTTGCACTGATGAAACGATGCAAGGCAGGGAGGATGGGAGTTGGTCCTATCATCTTTATGACCTACATTTTTTTTCACTATAATTTTGAGATAATATTTTAATATTGAGTCGGGTTGTGACAAGCAATGATTCATTTTACCAGAAGCGTGTCATGACCTGCCATCCTGTCACCCACTTCTCTCACTGTATATGTGAGGTCAGTGTAGGAAAGCCAGGAGACTGTCTACCAAACTGTTTCAGGCTACAGTACCATACACTTACTGATGATGCTCCAATCTGCATCTCTACACCAGTCTAGAATCTATGATCTTGTGTCTTTCTAATTTTTATCCAAATGAGGATCACAGGCAGTTTTCCTCCAGGAATTGAAATTAGAGGGTTTTTTTAATTTAAAGGGGGATATGGGTCAACAATTCAGACTAATGAGCAGCTATACACCCCGTCCCACAACCTTGGGTGCCTTGCGATGGCTTATTGAAGTAATTTCTACCTGGGCTGCTCACAAATAATTTTTAGCATGAAGCCACACCTTGAGCCTCTGTGTGTAACTGTGGCCTGCCAGCCATACTTGGGCTACTCTCTAGCCTTCAATATACTGCAGGGTGACTCTGACGCATCCCAGGGTTAGATTTTTCTCTACAAATGTGTGTCCTATACTGCCCAACTCTCTCCTGTACAATGAAAGTAATATAGTCTGTTATTCCTTGAACAGCATAATATATATGCAACTTGTCACTCCAAATGGAGTTACCCAGACATTTCAATGTAAACAGACTGGATTAGATAAAACAATAAGACAAGTTTATTATTTAGAAAGAGGAAGATTTTAGGTGAATACAGGTAATGAAGTATAAAAGTCAGAAATGGTTCCAAGAAAAACAAAGAGAAGACATTTACTTTTACTTAACAAACTATATTACAGGCATGGCTAAACTGTGGCTCGCGAGCTCCGTGCAGCTCTTCCAAGAAAATTGGCAGTTCCCCGAAGATCACTGGAGGGAAGGACGGTATGGTGGGAGGCAGAGATGAGAAGCAGGGATGTCACTGGGGCCGGGCACATGTGGCACGTGCCCCGAATCCTGGTGCCAGTGCCCCGGGTCTGGCAGGGGCTGCCTTTCCCAGTCTCTGGCCCAATCACGGCCATGGCAGCCCCGTCCCTAGCCAGGGATCTGGGGCTCAGCTGCCCACGGCCGCGGAGGCCGCTCCTGGCCCCGTCCCCAGCCAGGGATCCAGGGCCCAGCCACCCATGGTGGCGGCAGCCCCGTCCCCAGCTGGCGATCTGGGGCTCAGCTGCCTGTGGCGGCCCCTTCCCCAGCCGGGGATCTGGGGCTCAGCCACTCATGGCCATGGAGGCTGCTCCTGGCCCCGTCCCCAGCCAGGGGTCTGGGGCTCAGCCTCTCATGGCCGCTCCTAGCCCCATCCCAGGTCAGGGGGCATGGCCTGCGGGCAGGGGCCGTGGTCTGCTGGCAGGGGGCGTGGCCTAGGCCAGTGCCCTGGGTGCTTTCCTGGGGCAGCGATGCCCCTGGTGAGAAGTGTGCAATGGTCAGGGACCACCGAAAGATGGTGGCATGGCAAGAGCCAGCAGGGAAGTGGGGGATGGTCACTGCCGGCAGGGAAAAGCAGCATGGTGAGAGCCGCAGCATGGTGAAAGCCGGCAGGGAAAAGCAGTGTGGTCAGGGACTGCAGGGAAGGGGCAGCGTGGTGAGAGCCATCAGCGAAAAACAGTGTGGTGAGAGCTGGCAGAGAAGCGGGGTATGGTCACTGCTGGCAGGGAAAGGCAGCGTGGTCAGAAACTGCAGGGAAGGGGTAGCGTGGTCAGAGCCACCAGGGAAGGGCAGCATGGTCAGCGTTGGGGTGGGCTGAAGTGTGGCATGGTCGGGGAGAGCAGAGAAACAGGAGCATGGTAAGAGACTGCAGGGAAGTGGCAACAGGGGTGAGGGAGGGAAGCACAGCATGGTTGGAGAAGCCCTGGCATGTTTAGATTTTCTCACAGGGCCTAATTCAGCTTACTCATTGTTAAAATAAAATTGTGTTTACAAGTCCTAAACATGATGTGGCATGCTGAGAAATGAAAATACAAAGGAGAAAAGTTTAAAACTGAATGTAGATTTCTTTCAATTTTTGGCACAACTTACTGGTGTGAAGTATTGTATTCCACAATGACATTCAAAACATTGTGCAATACTTAGAGATCAGAGAGAACTTTTACCTACTGCATTGACAAGTTACTGCTCAGATTTTAAAAAATTTGCCACAAGTCTGCGGTGTTCTACATCTAGTTTTCATGGTAACCTGAAGTAATTATTAGAATCTGATGTTAGTAGGATCAATATTTGTCCTGTTTTTACGATAAAGTTAATGTATGCAATGAATTTTAAGCTGAGTGATTCTGGAGTAGGTAAAAATATGCGGTTATATGCCTCAGTGCAGCTCTTGAAGGTTTAATAATTCACTTGTGCGGCTCTTGAGTTCCATAAGTTTGGCCACCTCTGCTATATTAGATTCAAGCAAAGTTTCTCACCACTGCTTTCAGCAGCCTAATTTACCAAAGCCTGTAGGTCAGGAACACTTTTCCCAGAATCCAATGAGTGCTTCCTTTGTTACTTCAGGCACAGTGAATGTGATGGGCAGAGATGGGGGGATGGGTCTTGTGGCATCTGTCCATCCTTTTTATAGTTTCAGTCCCTCTCTTGCAAAACATTTCCTGCTGGTTGCTAGGAGACAGAGGAATTGCCCACATAGCAACTACACACCTTGACTGGCCTGTGTCAGCTGACTCGTGCTGTGTGTTTCACTGCTGTGATGGGCTCTAGGATCATATGAGGTGGGAAGGTTGTAGAACTTGGTTAACAGCCTGAATCTGGAAGTTTACAAAACAAAGAAACGGCCCTGCAGCTCAAGACCAAGTCAGCTGGCATGGACCAGCCATGGGTTTTCCTTTGATGTGTAGATATACCCAAAGATTCTGCATGGATAGATGTTCCCTGCTGCTTTTTCTTCTCACCTGTTTGAGCTTTTTTTTCCCCCCTTCCTGCTTGATGATTCTTTTCACTGCTTACATGCAAATTAAGCCGAGCATACATTTCTTTGTTTAGGCTTAACTGTTTTGTCAACCTCAGTTCTGTCAGACTTATAGGGTTTTGGAACAAGGAACATCATATACAGGAATTTTATAACTTTAATGTACAGTGTTACTGCACATATTTTATCAGGACAAAACTGACCACCAAATTATGAGTTTTCAAATGATACCTTACAAGACATGCCTTGTATAAAATGTTATTACACTAATGTGTAGGTTGTGAACACATGGGTGTTCAAGGATCTGCAACCTGTGATTCCAGAGCCACATGAGGTTCTTTGACTGCCCCCTTGTGGCTCCACCCTCCCTCCCAACAGGGGGCCCTGCGAGCAGACCACATCAGGCTCGGGGCTCCCCACCACCACTGAGGGACCTGCAGGCAGACTATTCCTGGTTCCAGGCTTCTCTCTCCCTCCCTACCCTCCAGTCAGGGTATTCTGCAGCAGGCACTCTGGCCCAGCTCACAGTTCCCCCACCAGGAAGCTACATCCACTGCAGCTTTCAAAACACTTGGTTATTGAAAGAATTTTTGAAAATGACTCTTCTTATCATTTAGGTTGCTGATCCCTGGTATATTCTGTTTTATGGCTGCCTTTGGCTCATATAGACAATTCAGGTAGGTAGTAAAATGTATTTGGTAAACTAATGGAAATTGTGACAGATTCTATTTGGGGGTATTCCAGTCTTTTTTGCCTTGGTAGTTCAGAATTTTAGAGCAATATTCAATCTTTCATTGCTCCTACACTACCAGTGACAGCAATGGCCTGAAATGCCTTCTATGCTGTTTTAGTTAGTCCTGTAGGTATTTACATGACTCCCATTATATATGTCTGAGCACTCTTCATCTCTGATCCTCACATTGTCAAAGCTGCTTGTGTCTCCATCGCCTCCAGGCTTGACTAATATAACAGTGTCTACTTATAGCATTTGAGCAAGCCTGTGAAAACATATCAGCCTATAAAGAATAATCCTTCACTGGACAGGAAATAGAACTGGGTCTTTTTCATCATTACCTTCTGTAATTAATTCTGTGAGGATTCAGTAGAACCTGTGATTTGTGTGGCATGTTGGGTCCCAATCTGCAAACAGACATGTTCGTTGTTATCCTCTGTAAAGCTCTGGTTAGCTTGGTGACCTCTTTTCCCGTAAAACGCATTACACCATTTGTGATTAAATGGAATATACCTGTAGTCATCTCCTGGGGATGAATAGCAATATATTCTAGGAGAAGGGTCTTCAGTGCTCAGATATGCTTCCCCTTGGAGATAGATGAAAGCCAGTGTGTGGTCACTTACAGAGGCAGAGTTCAATATGCATCTCTTTTAGTTTTGCTTAATTGTGGTTTTTCAGGTAGCTGGGCTTTCATTGTTGGCAGGTTGAGGTAGCTTAGAACATAATATGTTAATTATAGCTTCATTTGTTTTCTCCAAAGAGATTTTTTTAATTACTGTATTTCTCCTAGGTGCTGTGGTGGTAATTGGTTAAAAAAAATAAAGATATTACATTCAGTAAATACAAATAAAGTGGTTAAAACTCTCTTAAATCAATGATGTTTTAAAAATAATTAAAAATTATACATGTATGTCTCACTTCCTGCTAACCAACAAGATTGACAGTTGTATAAGCAGCTACTAAGAACAAGGAGGGGAAAGAACTGTCAGCCAAGAGACACCAGCCCATTTATGCCTGTATCTTAAAAGCACAGTGCACATTCCTCAAGTATCATGCTTTCCTTGCTTTTCTATCTCCCTCTCCTCTGCAACTCCTGAGAAAAAGAATAAAAGATCAGATGTACAGGGGAAAAATATAGGTGAGGAAAGGAGATAGGAAAAAGGAGAGAAGAGACAGCAGTAAAATTTCCTCTGCCTCAGCCTCTGAACCAGTTGAGAAAGTCTCTAGTTTTTGGAGCTAGTCAAGGAACAGATCTCCTCTACATTCCTAGTCTCAAGGTTTAGTCAGTGAGGGTACAATGGTCAGTCTTCTTCTGTTCTAGATGAAAGTCACTTTCTGAAAATCTTTCCCTAACTCAATCAATTTCCTTGCTGACCACCCTCTTTCCTGTTTTTTTCTCCATCTCACATAGCCTCTAAATGAGCCAATGGAAAGAGAAGTGTCCCTCTGAATTTTGATCCCTGCTGATCCATGGCATATCCAGTAAGCCACTCCATAGAGTATCCTGCTATCTCACTTACAGAGATGCTCAGAAGTTGGAAAATATTCATAGAGAGCTGCAGAAAGGATTAAGAGGATTTATTTGCAAAGTTACCCATTTGGTTTTTTAATCCAAATAGGTTGGTTGTGACAACTTTCTACAAATATGGGAAGAGTATCTACACCAAAGTATAATTAAAACAACAGGGAATATTTTCTAATAGATCGTGGAACAATCTTCCAAGGAATGGGTGGGAGACCCATTGCTAGAAACATAAATCTTTGCAGAATATAGTATCTGGCCCAATTTTACATTGACAGTGGAAGAATGAATGAGAGAGCCCAATAGGCCTTTTTAGAATCATAGGGTTAGAAGGGAACTCATGAGGTCATCTAGTCCAGCTCCCTGTGAAAAAGCAGGACCACTCTCACTAGATCATCCCAGCCAGGGTTTTGTCTAACCGAGCCTTAAATATCTCCAAAGATGGAGAATCCACCACCTCTCGAGGAAACCTATTCCAATGCTTCATCACCCTTCTAGTAAAAAAGGTTTTCCTAATATCCAACATTGACCTCCCCAGCTGTAACTTGAAACAATTGCTCCTTTTTCTGTCCTCTGTTGCTGCTGAGAATAGCTGAGCTCCCTCCTCCTTGGAGCACCCCTTCAAGTAGTTGAAGATTGCTATCAAATCTCCCCTCACTCTTCTCTTCTGCAGGCTAAATAAGCCTAGTTCCTTCAGTTTCTCTTCATAAGTCTGGTGCTCTAGCACCATGATAATTTTTGCTGCCCTCTGCTGGACTCTTTCTAATTTGTCCATGTCCTTTTTGTAGTGGGGTGCCCAAAACTGGACACAGTATTCCAGATGTGGCCTCACCAGTGCCGCATAGAGAGGAATAATCACATCCCTCGATCTGCTGGCAGCACTCCTACTGATGCGCCCAGTATGCCATTTGCCTTTTTGGCAATAAGAGCACACTGTTGACTCATATCCAGCTTCCCAACCACCATAACCCCCAGGTCCTTTTCTACACTGCTGCTACTTAGCTGATCGCTCCCCTGCCTGTAGCCTGAGGGCTTTTGCATCCTAAGTGCAGAACTTTGCACTTCCCTTGCTGAACCTCATGAAATTTCTTTGGGTGCTCTGCTCCAGTTTATCTAGTCTTCCTGAATCCTGTCCCTGTCCTCCAGTGTGTCTGCCATTCCCCCCAGGTTGGTATCATCCTATTCCATCATCCAGATCATTAATGAAAATGTCAAACAGAACCGGCCCCAGGACCAACCCCTGGGGCACACCACTCGTTACTGATTTGCCAACTAGGCAATGAGCCATTAATTCCTACCCACTAAAACCGTTGATCTAGCCAGCTTTCTACCCACTATACAGTCCACACATCCAACCCATACTTTCTTAACTTGCCGACGAGAATGCTGTGGAAACCATATCAAAAGACTTGCTAAAGTCAAGGTATTTCACGTCAATGGCTCTTCCCACATCCACAAAGCCAGTCATCTCATCATAGAAGGCAATGAGGTTGTCCAGGCACAATTTACCCTTGGTGAGTCCATGCTGACTGTTTCTGATCACTCTATTTTCCTCCAAGTGTTTCAGGATGGATTCTTCGAGAACCTGCTCCATGATTTTTCCAGGGATTGAGGTGAGGCTGACAGGTTTGTAATTCCCCGGATCCCCCTTTTTCCCTTTCTTGAAGATAGGTACTATATTTGCTTTTTTCCAGTCCTGCAGCACCTCCCCCATTTACCATGCGTTTTCAAAAATAATGGTCAGCAGTTCTGCTATCTCATTGGCCAACTCTCTCAGCATCCTCGGATGCAGTTCATCCAGCCCCATCAACTTGTGCACTTCCAACTTCTTTAAGTACTCCCTAACCTGACCTTTCATAACCAAGTGCCAGTGGGCTGGGAGCTGGCCCTCCCTGTGAAGACTGAAGTAAAAAAAGCATTGAGCACTTCAGCCTTTTCCACATCCTCCATCACAAGGATACCTGCCCCACTCAGTAAGCAATCTATGCCATCCCTGATCCTCTTCTTGCTATTGACATACTTGTAGAACCCCTTCCTGTTGTCCTTCACATCCCTTGCTAGCTGCAACTCCAATTGTCCTTTGGCCTTTCTGATATTATCCCTGCAGTCCCGAGCAATATCTTTGAATGCCTTCCTAGGCATCTGTCCAAGCTTCCACTTCTTGTAAACTTCCTTTTTATGTTTCAGCTCACCACAGAGTTCTCTGTTAAGCCACACTGGGCACCTTCCACGTTTGCTGTTTTTTCTGCTCATCAGAATGTATCTTCCTGTGCCCTTTGTACAGTTTTAAGGGAGATTATAATCCAATAAGGAGGACAGCATATTCAGAGCTGTATAAGAAGTCTTTATTGAAAGAGAACTGAGAGAGAGAGAGGAGACAGACAGGTTTTCCTAGCACCTAAACGACTCTCCCATTTATCACTATGGCAACCCCAATGACCCTCGATAGTCCAGAACCCCACATGTTCCTCCCCCTCTAATGAACACCCCGCCCCCCAGAATAAAACCCTCCCCTCCCACCCAGAAAGAATAAGAACTAAACTAGGAGATGAGGGTAGACTGCCCCATCTCCGGCGAACCCCCAGGGAATTATTCTGCCCCATGAAGAAGGGGTCACCACTAGCTAAAGATCCAGCCGATTAGGAGGCCTTCTGTCGTGAGGTGGATTACGGCGAACTTCTGGTGTGCCCACCCCACAAGGTGGTGGTGGTGGTGGTGGTGGGATCACAGTACTGGGGAAGTAGCCGGAACCGGAGAGGATGTTGTGTCCGGTTGGTCCAGGGAGGCTGAAGGCGTTGCAGGGGTGGCTGGAGCAGGAGAGACAGAAATAGTAGTTTCATGCTCTGATGTATCATCAGTAAGGGTGAAGTCAGATATGTCTGCTGGAGATGCATCTTCTGGATGGATATGACAGAGAAGCAGCTGATCTACATGCCGTCGCCAAACTAGTTCCCTTGCTGTCTGGACAAAGTAGGAAACAGGTCCTGTCTGGGCAATGACCGTTGCTGGGACCCATTTAGCTCCTGAAACATAGTTTCATGCAAGAACTGGCTGTCCAATACTGAAGGTGCGGCCCTTTGTTCTTGGTGAATGTCTGCTGACCTGGTCCTGCTGTTGGCGTTGAACCACTTGCCGTGTGTCTCATGGTTTCAACAAATCAAAGCAAGAGCGCAACTGCCGTCCCATCATAAGAAAAGCTGGAGATGCCTTAGTTGTAGCCTGTGGAATGTTTCTGTAGGACAACAAGAAGTTGTCCAGACGCTTATGAAGAGGTGAACGTCCCTTTGCAGATTTTAGAGCTTGCTTCATAGTCTGTACAAACCTTTCAGCAAGTCCATTGGTGGAAGGATGACACGGTGCTGACTTGATGTGATGTATTCCATTGGCCTTCATAAAAGTTTCAAAATCCTGAGAAACGAATTGTGGTCCATTGTCACTCACCAGCTGTTCTGGAAGACCATAACAACTAAAAAAGCCACGCAGGGTCTGAATAGTGGCTTCCGTAGTAGTGGACTGCATTACCAAGACTTCTGGCCATTTTGAATGGGCATCCACAGCAATTAAAAACATACATCCTTCAAATGGGCCAGTAAAATCAACATGGATACGTTGCCATGGCCTTTCGGGCCAATCCCATGGGTGAAGAGGTGCCAACGGAGGTGCGTTCCGGACGCTCTGGCATGAGGTACAAGCTCTAGCCATTTCTTCAATGGCCCTGTCTAAGCCCAGCCACCAGAAATAGCTCCGTGCAATTTCTTTCATGCGCACTATGCCGCAGTGACTTGAATGGAGCTGTTCCAACAAACATGGTCTTAATGAAAGTGGGATAATGACGTGCATACCCCACAACAAACACCCGGATTGGGTCGATAACTCTGTCCTCCTAGACACATAGGGGCGGAGGTCAGGAGAGACCTGAGAGTCAGGTAAGAACGTTCCATGCATCACGAAATCCATAACTTGTGAGTGTACTGGGTCAACCCGTGTTGCTTTCTTCACTTGAGAAGCCGTGACGGGTGTGTTTTCCACCCGTTCAAAGTAAAAGATTCCTTCCTGGCCCAGATCCTGACGGTGTGCCGGTAAGGGTAGCCTTGAAAGGCCATCAGCATTGCAATGCAAAGAGGATTGCCTGTACTTGATTTCATATGTGTATCCAGAAAGTATCAATGCTCATCGTTGCATCCGACTAGCAGCCAAATGTGGGATGCCTGTGTGTGGCCCCAAAATTGATGTCAGGGGTCGATGGTCAGTGAGAAGTATGAACTTCTTTCCCCACAGGTACTGGTGAAATTTCCGAACGCCAAATACAATGCCCAGTGCTTCGCGTTCAATTTGGGCATAATTAGTTTCTGCCTTAGTCAAGGAGCGTGAAGCAAAAGCAATCAGCCTCTCTTCACCAGAAGGCATAATATGTGACAATATAGCCCCAACTCCGTAAGGGGAGGCATCACAAGCCAACTGTAGGGGCAAGGATGGGTCAAAATGTGTCAGAACCTTAGAGTTTACCAGTGAGCGTTTAGCTTCATTAAATGCAACATCACAGGCTTCTGTCCAGTTCCAGGCCTTTTTTGGCCCAAGAAGCTCATGTAGGGGTTTCAGGAGCGTCGCTAATTATGGAATAAACTTGCCATAATAGTTTAATAAGCCTAAAAAAGAGCGAAGTTGGCTTACGTTCTGAGGTGGCGGAGCATCCACAATAGCCTTAACCTTGGCTGGAGACTTATGGAGACCATCAGCATCAATTATATGTCCTAAATATTCAACTGAGGGCTGGAAAAACTTACATTTGTCTCTGTGAACACGTAGACCATACTCTTCCAGTCTTTGCAGAGTAGCTTCCAAGTTCGTAAGGTGTTCCTCCTCATTTTTGCCCGTGACCAGGATGTCATCCAGATAGCACTGTACTTCTGATAAACCACTCAAAATCTGATCCGTTGCCCTTTGGAACAAAGCTGGGGCTGAAGTAATGCCAAAAGGTAAACGACAGTATCTGTACAACCCCTTATGTGTTACGATTGTCAACAATTCTTGAGATTCTTCTTCAACATGCATCTGTAAGTAGGCTTGGCTCAAAACAATCTTGCTAAATTTTTGTCCTCCGGCCAAACCTCCAAAGATGTCCTCAATGCGGGGAAGAGGATATTGTTCTGCACATAACACTGGGTTGACAGTGACCTTGAAATCTCCACAAATCCGAATGGAGCCATCCTTCTTCACTTTTGGGACAATGGGTGTCGCCCACTGGCTGTGAGTAACTGGCACCAAGACTCCCTCTTGGACTAACCACTCCAAGTTTTCTTCCACCTTGGGTCTGATGGCAAATGGCACCATCCTGGCCTTCAAACATTTTGGTTGGCAATCAGGCTTTATATTTAATTTCACAGTGATTCCCTTCATACTGCCTAAGTCTTCACCGAAAACAGCAGCATGTTTCGTTAGTACCGCTGCTAGATTCATTTCTTCTTTAGTCAATTGATGCACTTGTGACGAATCGAGTTGGATTTTCCTGATCCAAGATCTTCCCATTAGGGCTGGGTAATTCCCCTTTACCACAAACAGTGGTAGCTTTATGTTCTGTCCATTGAGTTCTACTTTCACATCAATAGTACCCAACAGAGGAACAGTCTCTCCAGTATATGTCTTCAAAATGACTACTGTCGGCTTAAGTGGCAGATGTCTAAAGTCCTTCTCATACACAAGGTTAGAAACTAATGAAACTGCTGCGCCAGTGTCCGGTTCCATGCGTATAGCTTTGCCTTCCAACACAGGTGTTACCCAGAATTTACATGGGCCAGCTGTTATAGACAAAACATGGAGGGAATCTTCATCTTCCGATTGGGTGTCACTATGATCACCTGTATTCTGCTCTACTGCATGCAGAATTTCCCTCTTAGTCCGCCAAACCAATGGCCCATTTTTCTCATGTCTGCCTCTTCTGTTTGGCTCACCCTTCCTTTGTTTGCAGGCACGTTCAATGTGCCCTCTCTTACCATATTGTTGACACAGTAGTTCCTTAAACTGGCACTGAGATGCGAGGTAGTCCTGCTTCCCACACTGGTAACATTCTTGTCTCCCCGGTGCCCTGGGGGCAGGTTGTAGGGATACTTTACGGACACTGACCCCGATCTGTTGCATGTCTTGGGTGATGCGTTCCATGGAGACTGCAATTTCCACAGCCTTCTGCAAGGTGAGTTGACCTTCAGTCAATAGGCGTTTTCGTGTTGATTCACTGTGCAGGCCACACACCAGCCTGTCACACAGCATTTCCTCTAACATGTTCTTGAAGTCACAGTGTGCTGCCAGCTGCCGCAGAGCTGCTACAAATTGTACAACTGATTCACCTTCCTCTTGGTTCCTTTGGTAGAACCTATGCCTCTCGGCAGTTACTAGTAGCTTTGGGGAAAAATGTGCTCCCAGAACTTCCACTAGGTCACCGTAAGGTTTCTGCTCTGGCTTCTCCGGATAAAGCAAATCACTTAGCAAATTATAAGTCTTAACTCCAATGACCGTTAGAAAAACTGGTATCTTCTTCTCATCAGTTATGTCGTTTGCTATTACAAAATTTTGAAATCAGGCTGTATATGTCTGCCAGGAAGCTGCCGAATGATCATATGCTTCAAAGGTTGTAGTAAGTAAAGCCATGATGCCCTCTTGTGGTTATTGTTTGTCTCTTCTCTTAACAGCAGGCAGATCAGCTTTCAGAATAGCCAGCCAGCCTTATCTCTTCCTTGTGCTTAACAACAGGCAGATCAGCTTTCAGAATAGCCAGGTAGCCCTTAGGCAAACAGATCAGCTGTCACAGCTACAACCCAACCCCAATGCAAGCAGTAAAATAAAGTTTTGCTTCTTACATTGTATTCTGGTTTTCCAGAGTTGCCAGGATTGTTGAGGATAGCCACTCCATCACATATCCCATCCTCTGTCGCCAGATGTAGAGTTTTAAGGGAGATTATAATCCAATAAGGAGGACAGCATATTTAGAGCTGTATAAGAAGTCTTTATTGAAAGAGAACTGAGAGAGAGAGAGGAGACAGACAGGTTTTCCTAGCACCTAAACGACTCTCCCATTTATCACTATGGCAACCCCAATGGCCCTAGGTAGTCCAAAACACCACACCCTTAGCAGGATTTCTTTAAAAATACAGCTAGCTCTCTTGGACGTCTTTCCCCTTCAGATCAGTCTTCCAAGGGATCCTACCCACCAGTTCCCTAAGGGAGCCAAAATCTGCTTTTCTGAAGTCCAGGGTCTGTGTTTTGCTTCTTTCCTTTTTTCCATTAGTCAGCATCTTGAGCTCGACCATCTCATGGTCACTGCTGCCCTGGTTGCCATTCACTCTACTTCCCTGATCAACTCTTTGGTTGTGAGCAGTAGGTCGAGAGGTGCAAGGCCCCTAGTTGTTTCCTCCAGCAATTGTACCAGGAAGTTGTCCTCAACACTCTCCAGAAACTTCCTGGATTGCCTGTGCAGTGCTGTATTGCCCTCCCAGCAGATGTCAGAATAATTGAAGTCCCCCATGAGAACCAGGGCCTGTGATCTGGAAACTTCTGCTAATTGTCCACGGAATGCCTCACCCACCTCCTCCTTCTGGTCTGGCAGTCTATAGCAGACACCCACCTTGACATCCCCCTTGTTGCCCTTTCCTCTAAACTTAATCCACAGACTTTCAACTGGATTGTTTCCACTTTCATAGTGGAGCTCTGAGTAGTCATACAGCTCTTTTACATATAGTGCTGCTCCTCCCCCTCTTCTTCCCTGCCTGTCCTTCCTGAACAATGTATACCCATCCATGACAGAGCTCCAGTCATGCAAGCTATCCCACCATGTTTCTGTTATTCCAATTATATCATAGCTTCTTGTCTGTGCCAGTATGACAAACTCTTTCTGCTTGTTTCCCAGGCTTCTCGCATATGTGTATAGGTACCTAAAATACAGGGCCGATTGTCCTACTTTCCCTTCTCAATTTTCAGTTCTGTTGCATCTACCTCCTTCCATTTGCTCCCAGTGTTGTCCTTCCTCACTTGCCTCAGGTATTAGAACTTCATTAGGACACCTAAGACAATTATTTGATCCCCCCTCCCCCCCAAGTCCCAACTACCCTCTCTTTTATCCCTGGTGTCACAGCCCCGGCACCCCCCAAGTTCCATCCGTCCCCCAGGTCTCCTACATTGTGACTTACCTGTGGCCTTTAGTCACCTTCCCCCTTCAAACCTAGTTTAAAGCCCTCCTCACTATGTTAGCCAGTCTGTGTCCGAATGTGCTCTTCCCTTTCCTTGACAGGTGGAGTCCATCTCTGCCTAGAAGTCCTTCTTCCTGGAACAGCACCTCATGGTTGAGAAAGCCAAAGCCCTCCTGACAACACCATCTTCGCAGCCAGGTATTCACTCCAGGATGCATCTGTCTCTGCACAGGCCCCTCCCCTTGACCAGAAGGATGGAGGGGAATACCACCTGGGCACTGAATTCCTTCACTCTTTCTCTCAGAGCCCTGTAGTCACTTTTGATCTGCTGAGGATCACTTCCTGCAGTATCATTGGTTCCCACGTGGATGAGTAGCATGTGGTAGTAGTCAGAGGGGTGGATGATTCTTGACAATCCCTCTATAAAATCTCAGATACGGGCCCTCAGCAGGCAGCGTACCTCCTGAGAAGCCTTGTCAGGGCAACAGACATTTTCTTCCTCTAGGTTAGCTCTTTCTGTACTGACCACAGAAAGATCCAGATCACGTGCCTCTTTCTCTACAGAGCTCCCTAGCCTTTAAGCATGAGCAAGAAAACACCTAAATATTTAAAATGATGTCTTGTAATTTTAATGGTTTTCAGTACACCATACTTAATATCTCACTGGCAGCTGCTGACACTTAGCATGTGCTTGTAACATACAATTAAAGTATGGCATATTAGTAGTTCAGTGTCCTAGGAAAAGGTCAAAGTTATTTTACTTATTTTGAGTTCACATATATTAGATTATTTCAAAATTAATCTGCTACTTCCCTTCTCTATTCTTGGTCCTCTTTGTCACTTCCTCATGACTGAAATTCCCTCTGTCTGAGCCACTCACTTACTTCCTCTCCATAAATCTCTCTTTAAAACCTTCCCTTTCTATTTTGCTGATGATTTGACTCTCTTTGAGAAGCATTTTGTGATAATATTGTGTATTCACTTAAGATGCATTCTACATAAAAGTTATGGGATAAAATAAAGCCAAGGGTGGGGGTGAAGCATTGGTATGTGGGCTGAAAATGGAACAATAGGCTGCTTTTTAATTTATGCTGAAAATAGAAAATAAAATATTCACTGCACTTCAGTACAAGTCAACAAAACTGTGACTTTACTTACAGAATAAAAAGAAATATTAAAAAGCCTCCTAAAGCTACTGAGATATGATAAGTTAAGAATCTAACCATGTCATTGCAGATAAAAATAATCCAAGGCTTCTTTTTAGACACTTGTTATAATGTTGGACAATGTGAGCAAAAGAAAATAATTTGCATTATGAAAAACTCCTGTAAATAATATATGCTGAATAGCACTGTGCGGCTCCAGCAGGATATTGCTTAGAGGGATTTTGTTTAAAACATTTATTGGAGGCATATATTACAGTATATCATTTACTGGCTGGAAGCCATGTAATATGTGTCTTTAGAAAAAAAAATTACCTTGTAATACGAGCCCCTCCAAGGCATAATTATATAATAAAGTTCTTATTGGGAAAACTGGAAGTAGGCCAAGCCTTGTCCAAATATAGCAAATGTCAGAGCCAAATTTATTATCCTTAGCTATTAACAGGAGAAGGCAGGTTTTGTTTACCAAGCCTAATTCTCTCCTAATTACAGCCACTATAAAATAATTACTATCCATGGGATAACAACATAAGACAGAGTGACTAACAGAAGAAACTGCAGGGGTTAGAAAACAGAGTGCAATTCTGTGTCATTTTGAACAGCTTGTGTACTGCCATGAACAAATTAACGGACTTCATTAAAGAATTATGTTTTAAGTGTGGCTTTGTAGTGAGTGAAGCAATAAAGCAATTAATGCATCTTATTTGGTCCTAGATCTGAGTTCTAGTGCAGTTGGAAACAACAACTTGATTTTTTTTGATGTATTATGTTTAATAGGATGCAGCCACACTATTGAACATGACAGTTAATGAGACTACTGAAAGGACTCCATTTTAGTCAAATGTTATCTAGCACCTATTGACTCAACATTTATTATAAGTAGAATCCTTATCAAGCTAACTTTAATGTTATAACAAACAAAGAGAAAGACAAAACTTTGTATACTTTCATTTGCACATTTCAACATAGCTTCCTTTTGATGGAGATGTGCTATGTTAAGTGTGCACGTGAGGGGTGTGTATAAATCTAAAATTGTACTTGTGCAGCAAAAATAGAATCTAGTACTATTTCATATTTGCTTTTAGCACAAATAAAAAGGAATGCTATCTTATTGAAACATGCTTCAATAAAGCTTACAATGTTCTTCATTCCAAAATTCCCTAGCTCCTGCCATCTCATAAAAACCCCAAAGGTGTAGAACATACCTACTTGTAGATTTCTGTACAGTGACACTATGTATCAAAATCAACCAGTACACAACATATTCACAGTGGAAAAGGCTAAAGGTTAAGTTTTCTTTCTTTTGTGAAGGACCATTTCACCCTTTAGCAGGGCAAACTCCCGTATTTTGGTGACTTAGTAGAAACTGGCACACTCAACACACTTGGGGAGTCTGTTGTAGATACTATTTTTAATAGGCCTCCAGATGGCCACATGAAAGCTAAAGGATTATTATAGTAGCCCCCAGCCGTGCCATTATAGATAAAGGTATATCAGAGTTTCCTTTACAAACTCATGTTTTGAGGGATTTATAATTTGATCATAAAAATTTTCTTTGCACCACAAGTGAATATAGAAGTTTTCAGTCTAGAGATCATCTTTTTGTTTTACATGTTCAGTAAAATATATATCAGTTTAGTCACTCTTTTTCTTATAATGGTGTGCAAATCAGTATTTCAGATTGCAATGAAATATTTCTGTCATACGTTTATATTCACCACAAAAATAAAATGTAAATTTGCAGGCACCTAGGGCAATAACCTCAGCTGGCATAAATCAGTGCAGCTCCATTGACATCTGTATAGCTATATTAATTTACATCCACAAAGGTTCTATCCAGGAGACTGTTAATATTATGGCAAATGGAAGATCCAGGACTGTGAACTAAAGCTAACACAGGACAGTGCTATGTACCAACATGAATGGATGTTTTTTAATAAAACTACCAGTTAATATCAGAACTGGATCTGCGACACAAAACTGGATCTTTAGCTGAAACAGCATTCCCAAATTTCAGAGGAGTTAGGATACAGTCTTTTGTTCAGACGAGCTCCAATTAATATAGTAGGAATAGGCTATATGATGCTTGCCAGTTTCAGTTCACATGGATTTCTATTTCATCTGAACCCATATGGCAAAACTGAAAATTAAAATGGAATTGATACATTTTACTCACTCTTATGCATTCCTTGTACGTTTGTCTGGTTTTCTGATTTTGTATTGTTTTAGGAGATCAAGAAGATCTACTGTCTCAGCAATGGCAGTTGTTAGAAAATGTTCCTTGTATATTCCGAACAAAATCACAAAGCTCAATTTTGAAAAATATGTGCCCAACCCAAGAAAGCAAAGGCTTTCCTTTTGAGTTTTTCTAACAAAAGTCAGAAAACCTGGTATGGATGAGTTTGGTTAGTTTTGTTTCTATATTTGACCATAAAACTAGCTAAATTCTGTATTGCTTTATAGGTGTAAATAAATATTTATTATACTGTGTATCAAATGACAATCAATTTGTCTTAAGTACATTTAAAAATATGTTGAAAGGGAAAAAAAAGAATGTAGACTATAACATTAAAACCACAGAGAATGAAGAAGGCTCTGTACTAGGGGTTCCTATCCCATAGACTATGGGCCAAAAGTGGCTCACTGTCAGAGTGGCCCAGAGTCCCCTCCTGCTAAGTGCAGAAGGGAGAAGGTGCTTAAGTATCAAGGCAGGACACAATGCTAGTGCAGGCTCCTTGCTCCTGTCAGGAGGACAGGAGATCATTGCTCCCCTCTTTCCAGCTGTAGCAGGGAGCATGGCAAAATGATCTTCCTGGGTAGCAGCTGGGGCCAAAGCAGAGAGAAGGGAGCACTGATCTGCCATCCCTCTGGTTGCAGAAGGGGGCCAGTGCCTAGGGACTCAGGTGGATTACCTGGTTTCTATGCTTCAGTCAGTGGAATGAGAGATCCTCTCCACTGAACTCCTTCCCTCTTGCCGCAGTGGGAGGGGAAGGGGGGCTGCTGGTGGATACTGGTGGCTCTTCCAGGTTGTAAAAATTATATTTGTTGTGCTCAAGCCAAGAAGGTTGGAAACAACCGTTGTATACTTTTATCACCCCATACTTCTCACATTGGACTCATGCCTTCTGGTACTGAATGTGAGTGATTACAATGTGAAATTTAACTTCTTTCCATGTGCTAAATCTTTGGGAATATATTTATACTAACATTTTAATGGTGATTTCTCAATGGCACTGTACAACACAAAAAAGCTCTTGCAATGTCTTGTAATAGTTCCACATATTTATGAAGCCAATTTTGAATTGCTCTGATGTATCATAGTGGCATTGCTCACTGCTCCATTACAGGATGGTATTTCATCAATCAGAATTTTTCAGGCTTTCAGAATTGTCACTAAGTTTTAGGCTCTAGGCTCTTCTTCAGTGGCATTAATGGCTAACATGTCCAAACTGTGGTACAATTATGTTTCTGACTAAAACTGTTGAAGACAAGAACATCAAAGCTTTTAGTCCTTTATTCACTTCCCCTTGAACTCATGCTTTTATTTATTTATCTATTTATTTAGCTGGAAAAATGCTGATATTTTCTTAAGAAAAATATTCAAAACAGTGTACTTAGATAAAAAGCAATAGTTAGCAAATGAAATGAAAAGCCCTACAAAGAATTATAGCATAACCACTACAAGAAAAATGCAACACATGTAAAAATTAAATTATATCAAATTTTAGTTCAGATATGTGTCCCATATCATCTTAGCAACCACTGAGTTGATAAGTAGTGCATTTGGATGGGATACATGCCTTCAAATATTGCAGAAAATTCAAGTGTGAGATGTCACGTAGCGTAGCAAATTTGCTGCAATACCTAGACACAAAAGGGTGAGTTAAGGATGGACTGTCAGCATTAAGGTCAAGACCCGCAATGGAAGTAATGTACAGATCTAGAGCACTAATGAGGGAAACAATGACTTCCACAATAATGATGCACAATGCTGCATAACATCCCATGTATTCTTGGATAGCCCTGTAAATGTCACAGGCCTTGACTAGGAATCAGAATTTTCTTGTTTTTGATGGCTTGTCTTAAGACTTGTTTGGCATATTTTGTAGCTGTAGCTGTTGCTATTTGTTATGTATAAGCCATGTAAGAAGCTATTACCATACTGATTTGATGCACGTTATTACGGTAGTAGAATACTTGTTGGTCTTGCATTGGGATACATCGTTTCAGGAGGTCATTAGGTATTTTCAAGAAACCACTTAAGCACATGTTTATGACCATTCATACTTGGGAAAGCACTTTTTGTCCTTAGATTCCATCAATTTCAATGGGACTTAAGCTCATACTTAAGTGCCTTTCCTGAGACTGTCCTTTACGCCTATGTTGGAGTTATAAACATTGCTATATAGGTTTCATTATAAATTTTTATCATAAACATACTACCAGTATAGTGGTTACAGCTGCAAAGTGTAATCATTTTATCAGGAGTTAGCACACCATGGAATCTGAGACACTGCATATATTTCTTTAATTTATAATAGAATAACTATGCTATGTCAAATGTTAGAATGTATGAAAATATTAGAAATATTGTATATTAAACATTGTAGCCCAGGGGCGTTGCTGGTGTCTGGCATATGGGGCCTGTGCCCTGAATCCCGGTGCCAGTGCCCAGGGTCCTGGCGGGGTCCCTGCCTCTCCCAGTCTCCAGCCAGATCCGGCCGGAGATCCGGGGCCCGGCTGCCTTCGGTGGCAGCAGCCAACTTGTGGCCCCTTCCTAGGTCAGGCAGCCCTGTGGCCACAGCTGCCACTCCCTGCCCTGTCCCCAGCTGGAGGCGTGGCCTGCAGTCAGGGGGTGGGGCCTTCCCCAGGGCAGCGACACTCCTGCTGTAGCCTAATTCTTTATGATTTGGAATTTGGATTGGGATTGCCAATAGACGTTGCCAGGGAATATGAGTTCTTGCCCAAATCTGACCATAGATAAAAATTCAGGAATTGCCACATGGATACATTAAAAGTAAATTTTATAAACCTTTTATTGCCAAAAGCTAGATCAAGAAAAAGTTTAGTTGGGCAAGTACATAACCAAATTACAATGAACTTCTATTTTGATACATGTAGGAAATCTTATGAGGTTTACAGTTTGCTGAGCTAAGTTTTATATTAAAATGTATGGCTGATATACTTAATGCCTTAGTTCCCAGGTTTGGTCAAGAGGGATGCCTGGTGTGCCAACTTGATGGGAAGGGTGAAGAGCTAAGTAACTTTAGTTGATACATTTAATCTTATTAAAGCAACATAATCTAAATAGTTAGTAAAGAAACAAACTTTGGTGTGTTATGTTCTTCTTCAGAACAGTTGAGCTAAAACAGGGGTGTCAAACATGGAAGCTGTAGGCCGGATGCAGCCCACAAATCTTATGTAAAAAAAATGTGTATGGTTGTTTTACAGAGACTTATTACCATAGAATCGAAGAGAAACTGTTGTGGATCACTGACATTCTATTACACTTACGGGGAACGTTTCCCAAGGTGCAAGAGACAAATATGTTCTGACCTCCCATTAAAATCAATGGGAAGTGTGTGCCTGACTCCCATTTTCTGTTTCCTATAATCACCCCAACTTTTGTTCTTAGTGAAAATACCTTATGTTTATAGTTCTACTTTACAGTTTGATTTGAATGTCTATCTCTGTGAAATAGAATACAGAAGCTGAGGCGTGTTTAAAATAACTAATGTTGTTATAGCAAATGTGCAAAGGAGCTTGGTTTTAAAATATTATACATCAATTTATCTTACCAACATTGCAGTAGTCACTGGTTTCTCTGTTACATTTTCTGTGCTTTTTGAAGTGCAGATGTAGTTTATTAGTAGTGCTCATTAACAAATGAATGCTTCTCCTAATATTTGCATTGCTTTTATGTGTCCGTGTAATTACTGTACTGTATTTCAGAGGCATATAGAAAAACTACTGTGCTTCTGCTACAAACCAGCTTAGTATAAGTACAGAGACTGAGCAGCATGGATTTAAAACACTAAGATGAATTTTGAAGATACTGTTAATAAAACACCAGAACCTTCCTAAGGGTGCAACTGAAAGTGTGCTCCTCTACCCAGGTAGACAGACTTGTGCTAGCTTTACTTGAACTGGCATGCTAAAAATAGAAATGCAGATATTACAGCCTGGGCAGTAGCTCAGGCTAGGCACCTGAATCCCAAACTGCATATTCCCCTTTTGGTGTAATCTCAGGTGGGTAGCCTGAGCAGGTGCCATACCACAACATCCAGTGAAACTAGAGTGCATCTGTCTTCCGAGGCTGGAATCATGCTCCCAGCAGCAGTGTAGACATGCCCTAAGAGATCTTGAACCTGTGTGCTTCTGTGTTTTACACTGTACTCCAATATGCAACCACAAGCCAACATACCACAGATAATAAATAAAAATTCTGAGGGCTATTTAGCACTCTGCACATTTTCTCAACAGATCAGCACAAAGTTAGTTAGCACAGGTGTTCCTATAATTGTGATTCATTGGGGAAACTGCTTGGTGGCTCACTTCCTGCTCCTGCGAGGTGTGTTGACCTATTGCAGTACTGGGCTGCAATACTAGTTATAACATATAGACCTGTACAAATGAAGGATCTGTTAAAATGATAAAGGTAAAAAGCACTGCCTTTCAAAATATGATTTGAAGGGGGACATGCTGAACTTGCCTGAGGGGTTTCAGATTACAGGTCCAAGTGTCCTTCTAGTAACTTGTGCTCCTAAATGCTGTAGGCACTTTTGAAAATCCTCATCTCAGCTGTTTAATCTCCTAAATCACTGTGAATGAAATTCACATGTAGCAATACAGTCCTATATTCAAACTTGTTGTGGGTGGAGGACAGAGTGAATGGGGAGGTGATCTTTATTCACCAACCTAGGACCAGGGTGCGGGAGTCCTGGGCAGCCTCTCCCATCCGTATTTCTGTTTCTGTAGCTCTTATTCCAATCTCTGTGCTGGAAGAGTAGCCAAAACTCCTTCACATAAGTTGCTTGGGGTTTCATGGTCACTAGTCTGTGTAACTGCAGATCTGTGATACCCATTGTTTTGATCCACTGCCTCTGTAGGGCTCATGTGGAGATTCTTCCTATGTGTACAAAGGATTTCCTTCATGTGAACAGAGAGCCATTGGCAATAATAGCGATGCTTGCAGTGCTTGCCCATATGCTATGATTGTACCATCTGGAATTTATTATCACACAGCATAAAATTAACCAAATTCTTCCTAAATTGGGGCTATAGCCTGCCCCCTAGCTGCATGTCACTGGGGATCCCTTTTATAATGCATATTTATTTTTAGGCAGATTTTGTATCTTAAATTGAGCCAAAAAGCCAGGGTCACATATTCATTTCTTTCTCTTCTGGACACATTCAAGTTGTATCCTGCAAATTAAATTATGCACCCATTATAGGCATGCAAGCAACAAGTCTTTAGTTGATAAAAATGTGGGCCCTAGCAATATCTACTCTGGTAGAATCTGATATAAATATTTGCCTATTGATGAAAACTGACATAATTCATGTTCATGCATTGAAAGTACTTATAGCTTTCTATGAAAACATGCATAAATACACTTCTAACTTCCTTTGCTTTTAAAACACAACAATATATCATGTTCATGATTTCCTGGATTAGCCACACACAGAGCATTGATAAAAAGAAATGATTTATTGTAAAATAGTTATAAGTAAAGAAATCCTTTAAGGATACAATAATTGTTTTCATTTTCCTTTCCCTACTGCCAGTGGAATAATAAAATGCTAATAGATGCAAATTATGCATGATCTTTAATGCATAATAAAAAGAGACAATCTGAAAAAACGGGTACCTTTTGTGAGTGATTATCAGTAGTCATTGCATTGTTTTCTGTTTATATACCATATTAAAATGTAATCTTCAGTATAGTCATTTGGTGGTGGGTTTTTTTTTTCTTTTTTAATTGCCTAGGAACAGATAGGGCTGCAACAACTACACTTTCCTGAAGGGTTAAAAAAATATTCCTTGATTCTAAATAAATTCCACAAGGAAATCTTGGAAAGAGAAAACAAACATTGCCCCAATAGGACAGCTACTGTGACTTGAAGAACAGAAAATTGAAATACATGAAAAATCAATGAGGTAATAATTAAATTGCGGAGCCCACAGTACAGTGGCCAAAGCTCAGCATGCATTTGTTAATATATACTGGGAACTGGGGTAATCAGCAGTTAAAGGAAAGCAAGAATGGCTGTCATCCTGAAGCTAATTTCAAGATCAGACTCTTTAAAAACACATACCTGCTACAACATACAGAGATATTTATAGGAGGTTAAAGATACAAATTAAAGTCCAGGAGACTATACATTCCTGATTACCCAACATTCTTAAATCAGTCCTCTCCTCAGTCTCACACCTGGGCCTCAGCTGCAGTGTAGCTGTCATTTACGCTATCCATGGCACAGGATTGATGACAGTCATTCGCTGATGAAGCTGTATACATCATTTCTGTCCGGGCTGCACTGGCCAGATGGACCCTGACCATCCATCGCCTGTCAGGGACGCATCTGTTCACACTGCTGCTAGGGGTACTAACAAGTCATTGGCTTTCCAAAAGGACAGTGTCAGCTGGATAGGGCATCACATAAAAACTGTTTGTGTTTTTTTTTTTTAAATAAAGATTCTGTAGCAGGGTTGTTTTTTTTTTTTTTTTTAACCATACAAATGATAGTTTCCATTAGCTCATGCAAAGGAAGTAGTTAAAAAAGTCATCTAAGCAGATGGAAACTCTTTCTGAACTCAAAATATGAAGAGCCTGGCAGGTAGTTCTTGATCCTTGTGTATTTGTTTTTCAAATAGATGGTTGGACTGATAAAATATTAAAGATGACTATATGGAAATGAATTGTGTTTCTCTCTAAAACCTAGAAGTATTTGCATATTTCTTTTTACAGCTAGACTTGTCTGAGTATTCTTCATGTAGAGTACCTTCAATATGGATTAAACTTTCTATCTACCTGAAATGAAGGGACAAAAAGAAATATTTTACAATTCAATCTGAGATGTAACTGTAGACATCAGTAAGAGGAAAACAAGCTTCTGAAATGGTGATATTTTCAATAGTGGACTTTATTCACAGGCACAAAAATGGCTTATGCTGTAGATACTAAAAGTGAGAATGTTACTGTAGGGCAGAGTTTGTAGACATATGCTCCTTGTTCACATATATTCCCCATCCCCCAGCATCTTGGAGGATAATGCATCAGTAATAACATAGCATCATGGGTGCTGGAACTAGGGATGCTTGGCATGCTGCCACAGTTTGGTTCAATGGCTTTTAGCATTTGCACTGTACAATTTCTTCCCAAAACCTGTATACCGTGTGGCCAGTTCACAACTCAGAATAGAAAGAACATTTTATTATACAAGGGCTTACTCTGGAAATTCTTATGGAATGGTCACACAACTGTATTTAAACATGGATAAGATTGTAAACTGTCAGCTCTTCAAAATGGCTTCCAGGGTAAAGCAGAGTATCCACTGTATTAGCTTCTTGAACAGGGGGCAACTCTACCACCAAGATAAAAAGGTTTCTGGACCTTACTGAGGAGACCTCCCCCCCATCACTGCAACGTATCCTTTCTCTTTAGCCACTGAGGAGAAATGTTTCATACACACTACTCCTCAAGTTATTTTACCTCCTTATTTCAGTCATACCTAAATGTGTGTTGTTTCTTAGTCACTGGACTTACTATAATTTTGGATAAAATATTTAGTTTTTGTAGAAGCACAAGATGATACTGGACTTTGCAATCATTTTAAGATAACTAGATGATAAATTTGAACAGTTAATGTCAATAACTCCCTTGCATCTTTTTTTTAATTTCCATTTTCTGTAAGGTCTTCCATACTTAAACATTTGGAAATAGCATCTCTTTCTGTACCTTCTTTGTCCTTTTGCCTTTGGTAAATATAATGTTTTTATTTTCCCTGTATTTTATGGAAGATAAAGCCTTCTGCTTCTGTCTTCTTTAATTCCCTGTTTGTCATCAGCATTGTGAAGGATGGCATCTCAAAAACAGGTGTATTATTTGCTCATGAATAAATGATGACTGTTTTTAATAAAAATCAGTGAAAGTGGTAGGTGTGTAATGTTGCATTCTGAAGGAGTTTTGGATTCCACAAAACATTTCCCATCATTCTCTAGCAGTTACAGAGCATGTTAGATCTGTCTGTCTGACCTGCTCAGTGATATCTCTTTTTATATGGTATTTCAAACTAACCATGCACAGATGTTTGTAGCTGACTGCTGATTTCTGTACTTGCCCTTTACTAGCATAGCCATTGCCACCTTGGATGGGGTTGTTATATACATTGCTATTTCCGTAGCAACCGAAGTCCTTAACAGCTGAATCAGACAGAAAACCTACCTCCAAGATAAGGGACTGTGTGTGGAGTTGCCCTACAAAGGAGAACATACTTGTTAAACTTGTTCATGGGGTGTATGTAGTCCATGCCTTCTTGTGTGACAGTCTGCTGATTGCAGTGATAGGGCTGGGTAAACCTCCATCTCTTCCTGACTCCTGTAGTGTCATCTCCAGGCAAACAGAGAACCAAGTCCATGTGCTGTCATTCTTCCTGGCCTGTATCTGGAGCAGACGATATACTGTAAAGACGCTAGTTGGTATGGGAAAGGCAAAAGTTCAATTTTAAGTCTGAGAAAAAGCTTTTGTTAAAGATTTATCTTGTCTAACTCATGGGTATTTTGTTAGTTTTGTTCTCATTTGGTTTAAAAAGGACATGGACAAATTAGAGAGAGTCCAGAGGAGGGCAACCAAAATGATCAAAGGGCTGGAGCACAAGCCCTATGAAGAAAGACTGAAGGAACTAGGCTTATTTAGCCTGCAGAAGAGAAGACTGAGGGGGGATTTGATAGCAACCTTCAACTACTTGAAGGGTTGCTCCAAGGAGGAGGGAGCTCGACTGTTCTCGGTAGTAACAGAGGGCAGAACGAGAAGCAATGGTTTCAAGTTACAGCTGGGGCGGTCCAGGCTGGATATTAGGAAAAACTTCCTTACTAGGCGAGTGGTGAAGCATTGGAATAAGCTGCCTAGGGAGGTGGTGGAATCTCCATCTCTGGAGGTGTTCAAGTCCCAGCTGGACAAAACCCTGACTGGGATGATCTAATGGGAGTGGTCCTGCTTTTTTTGGCAGGGGGTTGGACTAGATGACCTCGTGGGGTCCCTTCCAACCCTATGATTCTATGATTCTATTTTAATAATGACTGGTGTTATAATACTATTTAAGATGTTATAGAGAAATGTCTGGCAAGAGAATGGTAGAATTTAGGGTAAATCTTGAAAAAAGGCTAAGAAGGAGGAGAGAAATTAATTCAGAGAATATTTTTCTTAAAAAAAAAAAACAACAACACATCCCTGGGTTCTTCCAGGGATGCTATAATAGAGTTAGGCAATCTAGGTTTATTAATGATGCAGTATCATTGTAAAAACACAAGACCTCATTAGATGGGGCACTTCTTGGCACATCCTAGCAGCTTACGTATACCACTCTCTACAGAGAAAGATAGACAAGGGACCTGAGTGTCTTGAAAATTTAAGTGCTCACCCAGGCTAGCTAGGAATTATTGTTTCTATTCTATTTCTGTATTTTTTGTACAGCAGATCCTCTTTTTAAAACAATCAGTAGATGGAGAATAAATCCCTTCAGCGGAGAATGAGAGTTGAACTATACACTATTCTCCCTTTGTGATGCATATTGTTTTTTCTAGGATGTCACCTTTTAAGAAAACAAGAATAAACCATGATTTAGCTCTTAAATTAGGCCTGAAATACTTTGTTTATTGGCAAAAAATGCTATCGATTTTTAAATTTAGTATCCACAAATCAGCAAATTTATCTTCAGCCCTTTAATTTTGCTTTCTTTGTGTAATTTTTGTATATATGGAGACAAAGGTTGATTGGATATGTTCCTTTTTTGGGCTAATGTATAAATATGCATATACCTCAGTGATCCCAGGCAAGAAAGTAACTATGTTGAAAATAAGGGCTAGAGCTCTGTTTACCCTAACAGTTGGATTCTCTTGCTGTTTGTTTGTTCTTGAAATCAAAAGCCAAGCCAAACCTAATTGAATTGTTGAATTAAAAATGGAAATAACTTGACAGTGATTTTGTTCTAAGTTTCAAGGGGGATGGTGACTTACATGGTAAAGCAGACAGTATATGCTAGCTTGATTGGTGAATTGTGTAGGAGAAAGAATCCTAGTTTATAATGGTGACTAAATAACCAATCCCTGTTTACCAAATAAGGGATGGAGTTAGAATTCTTATATATTAAATGAGTAAAATATTTTTAAGAATACTGAAATATCCTTATATACATACGAGCATGCAAGTTAAATAACTTAAGGACAGAAGAGACAAAACAAGGGATATAGATTATAATGCACAGCTGGACTAAAGCCATCAAATGCAAACTTGGCAGAAAGCCCTACAAATTTGGGATGTAAAAGGACAATAGTCTACTTCTAGGGTTGTTTTTTGATATCAGGATTCTCCAATAGTTTTGTTGTATGTGGGCTGTTTTTTGTAATATATGTTCCCTACTTGAAAATCACATTACAGAGACAATAGTAGGATAAAATTCAGAATGCTTGCAAAGCACGTATTGATATTTAATCAGGCTGCTTTTTAAAAAGCTGATACCATGAAATTTTATACAAATGATTCAAGGCTGGATTTTTTTAGGTTGGGGGATTATTGGTATTAGACATTGTTAAAGAACTTTTCATCTGACTTTTCAGATAGCAGCATCAACATAGTGCTGGTTCAATGATAAGTGGCAGCATAACATAAAAATATATCATCAGTTGAATTCAACTTGGTTTCGCCTTTAAAAGAATCACTTTAACCTTGGACATTTAAGGTCAGATACTGTACTTGGCTGTGCCCAGTTTCTCTTGGGTAAAGGTATAATGGTGTTTAAAAGGGAGTCAGTTTTGACAACTTGACCCTAAGACCAGTTCTGTTCCAGCCTGGTAAAGATTAGAATTGGAACTCATCACAAATATAATAAATATAATTAATTATTAATAATAAAATAGTAGGGGAGGTCAGACTATGGGTCATGAGTCACATGCAGGTCTTTTACAGTTAAAGTGTGGCTGGCAGAACCTGTATGCCCCACCCTCATTCTTTATCTCCCAGAGCGGGGTAGGGAGCTTGGAGGGTGGGAAGGTGATGAGGCTAGAGCAGTGGTTCCCAATATTTTTGAGTGATAGTCTGCCTAGTTAACACTAGGTAAAACATGCACCCCCCTGCTCTGGCCCATCCCCTCACTGGCTATAAGCATATATAACCCCAATAAACACACATAATGATAATAGTAATACTAAATTACATAACAACAACAACAACAACTCTTAGTAAGAAACTAAGCTTTCCCTGGGTCACAACATGCCCATGTGGCTCCACCTACTTCCATCCCTTATGAACTGAGAATAATGGAGGCAGCTTCTGGCAAGTTGACTGGGACTACTCGAAGGTCCCACCAGCACCACAGTGCTCTTTTCCATCGCTGGGAGCCTGAGAAGTATGAGAGTGTAAGGAGGGGATGGGTGCTGCTCCTCTGCTCCAGCTGGAGGGGAGCTCAAGGTGCTGCACCCAGCACAGAGCTCAAGGGCTAAAAGACCTCAGTATTACTGAAGACTCATGAACCCCTCTGGAATCTTTGGCGCTGCCTCAGGGGTGTCCCCCCTTCAGGTTGGGAACCACTGGAGTAGAGTATTTCACCTAGCAGGGAAGGGGGACTCAATGAATCAATAAGTTTGGCCATTCTTATAATAATCAAATATAATTAACAATTAATTAAGACATTATCAAAAGTAAATGTTATGATAATATTGAAATGTTGTGTCCTACAAGGCAATTTCCATGTTCTGAAAGCATAATTTTTGGGAACACTTGTTCTGTACAAGATGTTGGAATTTTGACTTTTTGTTCCATTTCAGGACAAAAGCAGATTTTGAAGTGTCCAAATTGACTATGTGATGGAATATCCATTTTCTGACCAGCCATTATTAGAATTGCTGGGGGAGGGGCACTTCCTAACGTGAGTGTGGTAGCTTAAGAGCAGTGGAAGTTATGCTGGTTGCACATTCTCCCACACTGTGGGAATTGAGAATGCAGAAGAATCAAAATTTGTTTTCAAATATGAAAAAGATAAACTGATGTTGCACTACTCATCCAGCTCTAGTCATGGATATTATAAATTTTGTACTGAATGTGTGGTGACATTTGTGTTCCGTGAGCATGTATCATGGAATTTATGACACGGGTTGTGGAATTTTGTTGCATGTGTTTGTAGTAGAAATGGTGTTAAATGGTCCTATTCTAGATCAAACTGGCCCTGCAATTTCAGCTCATTTCTACCAAACATACCTTCACAGGCAGCCAGGCAGAACTTAGTGCAACACTAATGTATTACTTACTTCTGTTGGAGGTTACGTCCAGGAACGGTTGAGTTCAAGAAATCTTTAAATGTGGGGGAGGGTGACCTGCACAGACTGCAAAACATAACTACATTAATAATAGAACCTTGCCTCACACAAATAAGGAACACATACTACTTATAATGTATTATCTACAATAACTTAACTGAGTAGTATAGAAACATATTGGCAGAAATGAGTGTGCCTTTGCAGAGATGACATTACTTTGAAGGAGAGAAGTCACAGAACTTTGAATAGAAGAAGGGTAATTTTAAGCTGGATCCTGAAACCCAGGGGGAAGGAAAAGTATCTTTTTAGAGACAGAAACTACAGGACCTTAGGAAAAAGGGAATAGGCCAGGACACCACTAGTCTCTTTAGACACAAAATAAGACACTGTTCTATTTCGTGACAAAGTCTTGTTTTAACAATGCTTTCTCATTAATGTCACATGTTTAAAATAGGTGAATGGTAAATAGCTTAAAACCTGCTTTCTGGAGCTGACTAAAGGAGACAGACAATTTAGTGAAAGGATTTTTCCATCTTTTTTTTTTTCCTGATACATCTAGCAGAACAACAAGATAAAATAAATTCTGCAAGCTAAACGTCATACTTATACCCAATAGCTGTAAAATAAAATGCAGTCGCTTGATCATATTTGAAATTCTTGCTTGCTTATGTGTCCATCAAAGGACATCTCCCACATGTGCTTATGTGCTGTATTTTCGATATCAGAAGGGCAGAATGCCATGTGGAGCACGCACCCACTGAGTCCCATAGAAGAACCACAAGATATAGAAAAGCACATGCGTGAAAGTAGAAAAGATTTAAAAAAAACCCCTCAAATACCATATATCTTCATTTAGAAGCCCCTCCTCAACTAGTAACAGCTCTTATTTAGCAGCTGCAGCTTCACCATGCTACTCACAATGTTCTAAATATCCAGCAGCCCTGTGCACTGAATTTCTGTTTGAAAAGTAAGTGCTCTAAGAAGAGCTAATTGTGGAAATGACAATTTTGCAGTAGCTAAGAAAGCACTGATTCTTCATTCCTGGTTGTGGCTATTCCACTGTAGGCTAGGATTTTGTCACAATGTCAGTTAAGCTAGGTCTGTGTAGTACTTGCTCAACAGACATTCAGAAGTAATCCTGGAGCTGCACAAAATGCTGCGTGCTGGCATTCTTAGTAATGGCACCCTTCCGTCAGAGTAAGGACTAAAGAAATGTTCCTGCACGGTTTTAAAAGGAACATAAAATTGAGAGCTTGACCATTCATGGTAATTATGAAGCTACCATGGTATTTTTCACAAAAGCAGAGGTGTGAGCCTTTACAGCCAGATCTACATTAGAATAATTACTTTCTACATATTTTGGAGGGGGAAGATGGTCCTCTGCTTAATTGAAAGATGTAGGTTTCATTTCTGACTGAATTTTTTTCTGCCTGTAGCCCTGGGCTAATCTACACTTAAAACTTACAGCAGCACAGTTGTGTCAGTATAGCTGTGCCACTTGTTTAGCTGCACTATGTTGATGGGAGAAAGCTCTCCTGCTGATATAATAAAACAACCTAAATGATCAGTGGTAGTTATGTCGGTGGGAGGGTGTCTCCTTCAGACATACCAATTATTCCAGCGAAGTTTATGTTGTTCAGGGTAGTGTTTATTTCATATCCCTGAGTGACAAAAGGTTTTCCAGAATAAATGCTAGTGCATACAAGGCCCCAATACTGCAAACTCTCCACACATGAGAATAAGAGGCATGAATAAGAGTTCTGCACAACAGTTTTTGCAGTGAGTCCTGAAGTCAACTAAGGCCAATTCTTCCACCACTATTTGATTAGCTCCTTACTCAGTAAATAAGTCCTTTTATTCATGGTACAGTGTCATACCCCAGGTGAGCAGGCTGGCAAACTGTGTCTCTAAGAAAGTCATGTTTACAATGTGATTTAAAATGGGAAATATTTTTAATGAAAATTCTTAGAAATTTCTGTTGGATGTGGAGTCCTCAATTTCCATCCTATGCTGCTCTGGTAATATTATTATTGCACTTTAAACAGTTGCTGCATTTCACTGCATAGAAGTGATCCATGATCATACTTTATACATTTGAGGCATTATTTCTACTGCTTTCTTGGTTGAATATTCAGAAAGACATCTCTTCATAGGTATTTGCGTTTCAAGTCCCTGCTGTTCTAATTTAAATCTCAGCTATTCTTAAGTCATTTAAAAGGATAAGAAAATGCAGCTGACTGATAGGTAGGTGTATTCCTCAGAATAGTATCTACTGTAAATAAGTCCTTCTGCTTAAATATATTTCACTTACAATCATGACCTGGCTGAGAGTAAGCAAGTGGATGTCTGTGTATCCCTAAGGAGATGATTTCCGCTCAAGCGAAGCAGCAAAATCTGCTGACTTGAGAGAACTTTCATTTGAGGCTTGTGTGTTCCATGTTCCAAGTTTAGCTTTTCTTAAGTTGTTACAGTTATTAGGAAATCACTACCCTTAGCTCCAGAGGCTTTTTTTTTAATACAGTGGATGCAGAGCCTCCTATTTGACTTTGCCAGTAGCTCATGTCAGGCCACTATGGTACAAAAATGTAACCCAGAATCAGAGTGGCATGGGAGTTTTCTGACCACATCCTCTTCCAAGTATCACTGAAGCAGGGAGGGTATGACACAAGCACCCATATCAGCTCTTTACCACTGCCAGATCACTCTCGGATGCGGTGATTCTCATTGATTCACTTAGGCTGGCAATGAAACAGTTCTCAATAACAGAGGTTATTACAGAAAATATTAACGTAATAGATTCTGACTATCAGAGTCTCACGCCCACAAGAGGGGCTACCCCTCTGGAAATTTCTAACACACAGGAGGGGCTCTATGAAAATGATTTTTTGGTCTGACTTCTTCAGCCACAATAGAACATTCAACTACAACACAGCTTTTTCTGGGAACCTGATCTGCCACGAGCTGGCTGTCTTAATTTCTTGGGCCACACTAAGCCAGTCAGACAAAGGATACATTCCCATATGACTAATCCAACTGAGTATGCTTAAACACTACACCAGTGGTTCCCAGCCTCTTCTCTGCCATGGCACACCTTGATACCTTTAATAATTTTGAGGCACACCACCATCTAGTCTCCAAATGAACATTCATGAGCAATCCAGAACTCTTCAAGAAGTTTTTCAAAAAATTCTGTGGCACACCAGCTCAGGCCTGACCACACACTCAAGCGCCATGGCACACTGATTGAGAAACACTGCACTACACATCAAACAGCAGCCCTTTAAAGTTCCTAGATACAAAGGTAGAAGGGAATGCTTGCAAAAGGCTTTCATATAAAGTTTGCTGAACTTAGAATTGGCCAGAAATGTTTTAATCAGAAAAATTGCTAGTGGAAAATGGCAAAATTTCTTTTGAAATAATTCAGGTTATTTTTTTATATTTGCCATTTGCTGATCAGCTTTCACAGAACTGAACAAAATTTGAACAAACTGTTGCTGGTTTGGAGTTACAGGATCTATTCAAACTGTGCTCATTTGAAGTGCTTTTGCTGTTCAAATTGAAGGGTTCACACAGATCTTGGCAGTACATGGCTATGTCTACAGGGCCCCCCATTTTTCAAAAAAAGTTTGTTTTGAAAAAACTATTCCAAAATAAATTTGAAATAGCTTTTTTGAAAAATACTTATTTTGAAAAATGTTATTTCAAGATGCAGACCTCCTATCTCAAAATAAGGCAGTTTTTTGAAAAAGAGAGTCCACACTGGACTCTCTTTTTCAAAAAAAAGAGAGCCAATTGAAAAGATGGGCATACTTTTTCCAAAAAAAAACCCCCAAAACATTGCCATGTTCCTTTTTTTGAAAGGCAAGCATGTTTAATCATCCCGAAAAAGTGCTCCAGTATTTTTAAATACCAGGGCGCTTTTTCTTGCAAAATGACTTTTTCGAAAGACTCTGAGTTTTGCTTTTTCAAAAAAGCACTCTGGTGTTTCAATACACTGGAGCGCTTTTTTTCCAAAAAGCAAAATG
>ML681984.1:35524900-35527400 GCA_007922195.1 Podocnemis expansa | reverse complement strand
TGAACTGATGTCTGCCAGTCCATTTTCAGAGGAAAAAGGTTTTTTTTAATTACAATACTTAGCACTTTGCTTCTTATAATTAAACAGTCAACACCATATTATACTTGGAGATTGACGCACTGTTGTCTACAAACAGAAAAGATTAATGTAATGTTTTGCTACCTTTGACCTTGTATCCTTGAGTCTCTTGATTCTATGTCACCAAACGTAGTGCCGTAATAGAGCTGAGTTCTAGCTAATAGTATGTGCTATTCTGACTGTCATGCTCCATCATTGTAACTTACTGCATGAGGTCCCCAAAGTAGCTCCCTCCCTCACTGAGTCACATCCACAAAACCTAAAAGTAAGCCTTAAAATGGAAATTCTTCATTCAATTCATGCAAAAGCAATCTGATATCCAGCAGCTGGTTATACTGAAAACCCCAGGCACATTTAAAGGCACCTGTTGTTAAAAGCCCATCGGTAAATGTCATTCAACAAAGCTCAACTCAACTAATAATTTTAGTGATTATGATTTCAAAATCAGGTGTCAAAATGCCATTTCTGCATTTTATGATCTGCAAAACACTATTTTACAACTGACAAAGTATTTTCTGTCTCAAATGTGTTACATTTCAATGGCGTAGCTGTGTTAGTCTATCATCAAAAC
The DNA here is from genome assembly GCA_007922195.1 of Podocnemis expansa. Classification (NCBI taxonomy): domain Eukaryota; kingdom Metazoa; phylum Chordata; order Testudines; family Podocnemididae; genus Podocnemis; species Podocnemis expansa. Next base: position 35,526,751 of record ML681984.1, on the reverse strand, counting down.
AAACAAGGTATCCTCTGGAACTTTTAAAGACAAATAAAAAAACAAAATTTTGAGGCATAACCAATAAAAGTTTTTGCCTTAAATAAATTTGTTACTCTTTAAAAGCACCACAGGACTCCTTGTTTCCTTTTGCTCAAATGTGTTAGTTTTCTTTACACATTTTTTTTTCTTTTTCCCCCTAGTATAATTGGGGAGAAAACATTATCTAGTCGCCAAATTATAAGGCCATAATTTAGCAGGTCTCTGTTTTTTTTCTAATCTTGCCACTGACTTGGTGTATGTCCATTGGACAAGCCTTTTAAGGGCTCTGTGCCTCTATTTCCCTACATGTAAAATGGGAATAACTAACTCATTGGGCATTTTGAGATTTGTTACATGTGTGTTATGCTCAGGTGAAACAGAGCCATCCAAACACAAAGAAAAATGAACTATTTTAGACACAACTAAATCATTTACTAGGCAAACACTTATTCAGTGGCTGTACATGAAGGTAATCATAGTTCTCTCCCTCTATTTTTTTTTTGTTACTAGCTTTATGAATTTCAAGTCATAAATGAATTCTCCAAAGATATCACACAGCTGGCAAAAACTAAAAGGAGCTAAAATGAATTAATATTCCTGGGAACTATACACTATGCAGTCATGGAAAACATAAAAGAATAGATAACTATTTCAGAGGGAAGGAAAAAAATATTTTACATCAAGGAGTCTCTTTAAAAAACACTCTAAAATATAATCACATCTTATTTTAAAAGGAAGACTACATTTTTCTTACTGGCTATCTTTTCCTTTTGTTAATAATTTTTTCTTTTTTCATAACTGAAATATAATTTTGAAAGACATAATCCCCAGTTTCATGAGGTTTTACCTCCAGAATTTTACAAAATCATATTATAGATTATTTTAACACAAATAGAGATTTTTTGTTGGTGTCAAATTTAATGCTTGAAAATATCTTAAAAACCTGCACAATGTACAAATGCTTTCAGATGAGTAGCCAGTGTAATACTAGACTCTGGTCTTGGTTAGAGACCATAAGCAATAGTACAGTGTACTTGTACCTCTTTCATACTGCCATCTTGTTCTGCAGAATCTAAAGTTTCAGTCAAAGGAGAAACAAACAAAAAAGTAGGTTTCTAAGTGTTGTGGTTGTTGAGATGGATTCAATATCTATATCTATATCTATATCTACATATACACCCCTCCCCCCAAGAAAAAATAACATAATGATGTCTTCTTACATTCGTACAATCTTCATTCCAATGGGTGCTAACTCTGATGTCCAACAACAGCACTTAAACATTGACCAAGCAAATAAAGAAGGAAAGGGAGCATTTCCTGTTATGAAGATCTGCTAAATCAAATGTCAGTCTTTTTGGCATAACAAGCAAGTGGGCATGGGAAAGAATTGCCACTTCCCCCAACACCAATACATAAAAAACAGCCAAGCCCCAAGAGCATACTAGGGCCTGGGGGAGGCTATAGGGTGGAAGCGCAGGGAAGGGAAGAGGAAGGAAGGCATCTGAGCTCCTTCCCCAGGCACAGTCAAGTTTGGGATGCCTAGTGGGTCATAAGCTTCACTGAGGGGCAGTCGAGTCTGAGGAGCCCAAAGAGTGTGCCTGATCACTTTTTGAACATCTACATTATTGCTTGTGAACAAGTGCCTTGTGTGGGTGGAGTCCGTAAGAGTATCATTATCCTGTTCCGTGAACCCCTTTTCAGATCATGAATACAGTCATGGTGTTTTTTTAAATAGTCATAGTCGTTCTCCGTGTATGTGTGCCCTGTACACACACACACACACACACACACACACACACACACACACACACACACACACACACACACACA
>ML681984.1:35484465-35524890 GCA_007922195.1 Podocnemis expansa | reverse complement strand
ACACACACACACACACACACACACACACACACACACACACACACACAAATATCAGAATACTAGTTCTCCTAGTAGTTGATGCTGGATATTCTTTATTTTGCCAACAAATGGAATGCTTACTGCCATGCCCCACTTCTAAAACAGTAGCTTTTGTAGTTCGCTAAGCAGGTAAACATTTACACAGAAAAATGTAATTTTCTTTGAATTTATTTAGAAGCAGCACATTATAGACCCTGATTTCCAATTTTCTTTTTCCATTTAAAGCAAGGCACAGTGATCTCAAATTTTTCTTTCTAAGCTTGGAATTTCATAGTTGAATTGAATTTATGTTTGACAGTCATGAACAACATAATTTTCTTAGTGTTAATTAACTCTGTTGCCTCTTGTGATACACATCACAGATCATTTCTTAATTAAAGAGAAGCCTATATACAGTATCATATAGACACTAGTTACTGTAGCTGTTTTCAGCAATACTGGTAGGACAAAAAAAACCCAACCTTTTCTTTAAAGTGTGAATTTAAATGTAATTTCTAACAATTTCATGATGATCATTAAGATGGCAATTTATTTATTCTTAATTTACTCTCATAATGAACTGCTTCAGTAAATGACAAATGATTCCATTAGTTACAAATCTAAAAATTTCAATTTACATGTGAATGTTGGTGACTAATTTGTCAAGCTGAGGCTTTTATTTTAGAATTATATTTTGCTGTGCTCTATGAAAAAAATGTCTGAGATCTTAATTTCTCAGTTTATTGAAAAAAGGTAATTTTCATCCTCCAAATGTTTTTGGCATGAGATATTCTCACATGTCTGACATAAACTTATTTTTTTTCCCTCTTGATACCCTAGGAGGGGTTTGTTCCAAAGGATCACAAAATTGTCTCTTTCTCTAATGCATGTAAATATCAGCTTGTTTCTAAAAGTTTCTAGTGGAGAACAGGACTTTGCTGTCAGCTAAGGTAAAGGGATTACATCAGCATTCAGGGGAAAAAATGTTCTGTTCCTCCTAACTCCATAGTCTATGTTCAATCAAGCTACAGCTAATGGAAGCCCTCCAGTGCTAAGCAATAAACAAACACAGTTGGGCAAATAGTCCAAAATCAAATCTAGTATATAAGGTGGACAATACATAGTTAGTTCCATTACAGAACTCTCCCCTGGGAACTGGAGCTGTTTCTGAACCTTCTCATTACACACCAGCACCATCTGTAGCCAGCCTGAACCTTATTTGGGAATTTATAAAGTACACGGAAAAAATAGAGTAGGAATCAAGACCCAGAGAATCCTATTTCAAGTTTAAATTTTGCTTGTGAAAGATCATTTGGTTTTAGACTCAGCAAACAGAAGGCCCTCATCACTCACAATGAGCTGCACATGTAACAGGGATTACTGCAGATCAGGGAGATTGAAGGTAATTGCTACTTTCCACAGGGAGATATCTAGTACTACTGCAGCTCAAGAGAGATACAGTACTGCGCCAATAGCTACAACACGTCCACTCCAAAGCAGATTGGAGCCATCTTTTCACTGATCCCTTCTTTCCTTTCTTAACAATGATGTAAATTATAAATGAGAAAAATTATCAATAGTACCATGTGCCTTTAAATATGCTGTGGATAAAAAACATGATATTTTAAAGTCAGTTAAAAATCCATAGTGTACATGTTATTTTTTCTCCTGAAAATCAGCTAAAAGTACTCTAAAAATATACATTTATTCATTTATTTATTTATTATATTGCAATAACATCAAATGGCCCTGGCCAGGAATCAGGACCCCAAATGTGTCAGATACTGTACAGGTACTGTAAAGAGCTCCATTTAAAGTAAAGTGTTAAATTTATTCTTGGTGTTTCCCTGAGCTTATCTGTTCAATGAGGTAATGGCCTCTCCAGGGGTGCAATTTGTAACAAAAAAAACCAAACCAAAACAAAAGTACCCCACTGGTGTTGTGTATTAATTAGCCCATTTAGACCCTGCTATTTCCTCTTTAGCATTAGGCAGTATGAATCCGTACTACATTAAAGTGTACTATGGCAGTGTTGCTCAATAACCTGTCCCTGAAATCTGCCTGACACAGTATAGAGAGCCAGTCTCTGCTATCAAAAAGGTTGAGAAACATTACACCAGGGAACCTTTTTAGTTTGCCCCATGAAGTAAAAATTAAAACAAAAACATGGATGGTTTTAGTGGTGTTCCCTAGAGACTGGCGCTAGAGGCAATGCTGTTCACTATTGTTATCAATAATCTGGAAGTAAATATCACTTCTGATAAACTGTGCAGATGAGACAAACATTGTCAGAATGCTAAATAATGAAAGCTATCTCTTCACCTAAAGTCTTAGTTTGAGCTTGCTTAATCTGAATTTAGCAGTTTGAAAGTTAGTTTGAATTAAGCACGGTTTCTTAGTTTGAACTAACTTTTAGTTCAAACTAGCCAGCCTTTTTTAGTTCAAAATAACTTTTTAGTTAAAAAAAAAAAAAAAGCATGACTAGTTAAAACTAAAAGTTAATTTGAACTAAAAAAAAAAAAAAATAACAAGCATAATTTGAACTAACCACTAGTTCGAACATATTTAGTTCGAACTAGTATGTCTCCGTTGGGCTAGTTTGAACTAAAAATGCAAGTTAGTGCGAACTAAGCAGTTAGTTCGGACTAGCCAGCTGAACTAACTAGTTTAAACTAAGCTTTGCTTAGTTTGAACTAAAAATTTTTTTAGTTTGAACTAGGCAAAGCCTAGTGTAGACAGGGTTCAAATCAGTTCAGAATAAGCATGCTTAGTCTGAAATAATTTGCTAGTGCAGAAATAGCTGATGAGACCAGGATAGTCATGTAAAGGGAGTTAGGCTGCTGGATAAACTGAGCCCTTTCAAGTAAAATGTGTTGTACTATAGTGAAATGCATGGTCATGCATCTAGGAATAAAGAATGAAAGTCATGCCTAAAAAAAAAACAAACCAAAATAAAACACCTGGGAGACTGTCCTGGGAAGCAGTGAATCAGAAAAAGATTTAAGGGTTATATTGGACAAGCAATTCAGCTTGACATCCCAATGTGATTCTATGCAAAGAAAGGTGCTAATGTGACCTTTGGATGTATGAACAGGGGAGTCTTGAGTAGCCGCAGGATGGTGATTTTACCTCTGTATGGGGCATTGGTAAAACTTAGGCCTTGTATGCACTAGAACAGCGGTCTCAAACTCAAATCACCACGAGGGCCGCATGAGGATTAGCACGGTAGCCCAAGGGCCGCGCCACTGAAACCTTTCCATACAATGGTATTGCAAATATCAGTAATGGTTGTGTCATTGCGGGCCACAGGAAATAGTTTTTATGGGCTGCATGCGGCCCACGGGCCACGCGTTTGAGGCCCTTGCACTAGAGAGTTATTGCGGAATAAGCCATCTTATTGCAGAAAACCAAGCCCACTATTCACACTTGAATATTCCTTGTTGAGTTAAAAGTGCCCTGTTATACCAGAACAATAATACCACCCGTACGCAAGTCATAAATCCTATTGTGGAACAGCTCTTGCACTATAAAGTATGTGTGAATGCTGATGGAATTTTCTTCCACAATAAGTGGCCTCTGGAAATGTCCCAAAATTCCAGGCCTGACCACTCTGATTTTCTGCTTGGACTCTGCTGCTCTGATGCAACTAGCCCCTCTCTCCTGTGAGTCTTGGGAACTTTTGTATATTTTCCTGTTTTCCTGGGGCAACTTTGAATAGGGGTGTGAGCTGCTAGCAGCTACAGTGAATGACAAGGAAACACAGTGTCCCAGGGAAACTTGTAAATTTACCCACAGTGCTCAGCACTCCTCTCCTTCTACCCAGGGTTCCCAGCACTGGAAGCTGATGAGTGACATGGTGGGATAGGTGCCCACAGTTCAATGTTCTTTCTTGCAGACGTGCAAAGAACAGTGTGGACTCTCCTTTGCATTGTAAGGAGTGCAGTGTGAACATGCAATTGTGCTATAACTACAACACATTTATTATAGTGCAAAGACTTATTTCAGAACAATTTTCTAGTGTAGAAATGGCCTGATTCTAGAATATTGCATCCAGTTCTAGTGTCTGTTTTAAAAAGTTTGTTGGAAACTTGGAGCTGGTGCAGAAAAAAGCCACAAAAATTATTCCTGGGATAGAGAAAATGCCTTTATAGTATGAGATTTAAAGAGACTGATCTGGTTATTTTATCATAAAGAAGTTTGAGAAGTATATTGATTATGGCATGTAAGTATCTGTGATGGGGAGAAAATATTAGGAACTAAAGCACTCTTTAATATGGTAGAGAAAGGCATAACAAGAACTAATAGCTGGAAGCTGAAACCAGACAAATGCATATTAAAAATAAGACACATTTTTACTAGTAACATTAAGCTCTGGAACCAACTACCAGGGGAAATATTAGATTCTCCACCTCTCTACATCTTGAATTCATAACTACATAGCTTTTCAGAAGAAGTTTTTGATCAACCAGAAGTTGTTGGGCTCAAGATAGAAGTAATTGGTAAAATACTATGACTTGCGTTAGAGAGAAAAGGTGAGTAAGGTAATATCTTTCATTGAGCCAACTTCTGTTGGGGGGAAAAGACAAGTTTTTGAGTTTACATCTGATCTGAAAAAGAGTTCTGTGTAAACTCAATATCTTGTCTCTTTCACTAACCAAAGTTTGTCCAATAAAAGATACTATCTGACCACGTCGTCTCTCTCATATCCTGGGACCAACACAGCTACAAACAACCCTGCATATGGATTGTGTTATACAGGAGTTTAGACTAGGTAATTTAATGGCCCTTTCCAGCAACAAAATCTATGACTATAAAAAAGAATGTCCATATATCCATTTCTGTAGCTTCCAAAATGAGGATCTCTCCGGAGGGACACTCTTTTATACTGGAGGAACTCCAATTCCAGCACATCCGCTTCTTTCAATGTTAGCAGTCTGTCATGAGAAGTGAGGCAGATAAAAGGTAAGAACCACAGCACAGAAACTGTATGTTAGGGGAAAAAAAGTTACAGACCGAAAATAATTGAACTATTGCCTGTAGAAACAGCATTTGCCTTCTGAATGAAGAAATTGGTAGAGATGGATATCAGCTATAAGGTTTTAGAATAAGCAGTTGGGGTCTTCTGCTTCTGATGCAGTGATGCTGCAAGACTGTAGCATAGCTTTGTGGTGGCATATTATGGAGGATATAGCACAGTCCATAAAGAAGTGCTGCATTCTTTTTTAGCACCCTGCTTTTAGCTGAACTAAAGTGACCCACATTGACAGTAGAATTATAGAAAGCCCAACAGTGTTCTTCCATGGTATGTGGTTAAACTCCAGTATTTCTTCAGTTGTAGGAAATTCCAATAATCAAATGCTACTTGTTAGGCATTTAGACAAAAATTCCACTCTGCTTCATTTGTATGTGACTCCTTAGGATTCATATACAAAGACAGAATATGTTTGGCTTTTCAGTGTTAGAATCATTCAAATGATATGTAGCTAATGAAAAATAATTCATTCTTCACTCTTGATATCAGTTACCCTAGACTTTAAGGAATAAATGCTTGTTCAGAATTCATGAAGGATTGGTCCCAGCACAAGTATAGCCCTTGACAATCAGTGTCAATTTTTTTTTTTAGCATTCATCCTATATGAGTGATTAATGTATTAAATATATTATGCTATGCCAATAAATTGGTTGCCCTTGCTTCAGGACATGTCACCTCATTGTTGTAAGGCATACAGAAACTGAATATCACTTGTTTATTCGGGTCCCCACTTTGTTTCATGTAGGAGGCAGTTGCTGTATGTTCCCAGATATTTTTTTCCCTTGATGAGAGCAGCTGATGTTCATGTGGCACACACTACACTAGACACACTTTTCTTTTCTTGTGACTGGTTTATGATAGCCCACTCTTTCTTCCAGTCATAGTGGAGCTTCATTTTTTGAAACTACTGATGTTACCAGATTTTGTATCTTTTATTATATGTGATATAAAAAGTGCATGACTGAGCCTGTGTCACAGTCACTAGCTGCATTGGAAGCCATGGCTTTCCTCTACAGTTCATGAATAGCTAAGCTAGTAAACATTTGGTACACAACTAATGAGCAATGTTCATTATAACTGTAGTCAGGTATCCATCTGAGCCACCCACAGCTCCTCTCCATCAGCCTCCTTATCACCTTGCAGTCCAGCCCATTCCAGTTGTCCACACATTCACCTTCTGAGGTAAAGAAACTGGCTGCGGCAGGACCATAGAGCTTAAAGAGCTGTGCTGGGACTAAAAAACGGCAGTAGTCACCCCATTGCCTCACCCTTATTATGCAGCTAGCTCTTTCACTCATTAGGAAGTAACAAGTGCAGTTGACAGTAATGGTGGTTCTGGGGAAAGATTAGTACCCCTTATAAAGATGGGTGACTTAAAGGAATCAGAGGTGCTCAGATGTTTGAGATTAATAGCTTTATGCTGGAGACAAAATAGTGGAATTCTTGAGTGTCCATGAAATTGCTGAAGGCTGTGTAGGTCTTCAGGTTTTCCCCACTTTACTCCAAGAAAGATGCTATTGTGAAGTTGTTTATTACTAATACTTAATGCTATTGTACGCTTGTTGTTCTTTAAGAAGCATTATTAAATTAAAACTAATTAGTGAAATAAAGTGCAGTTTGTGATTCATTGCCTTTGTTTTTCATTTTTGTTTGCTGACTTTCTGAATTGCAGAATATGCTGATTCATAACAGTTCTTTCTGTTGGCCCCCGTCTGCAAGGATCTTCTGTGTCTGCTTTCTCTCCCCCAAACACACTGGTTCTCTATGCTTTACAAGTAAACAATTTATTTGTTTATATATCTTTAGTGCTTCATTTTTTTTACTTTAACTATAGGATATTATTTTAAATATTGAGCTATAGTGACTGCTGGACCCTTTTAATTCAGTCTTCAACCCTCTCTGATCTGCCATGTTTGCAATAGTACAGTAAAACAACAACAACAAGACCCCCAAAAACCCAGCCCCGTAAGACCACAAAGTCTATTTTTGACATTTCTTTTTTTTCTACTTGCTATCATTTAAAAAGCAGCTTTGAACCTTGTTCATGGCTTTCCCAGATTTTGCTGTTAGCTGCCAAGTCCCTGTCAGATTGAAATTGAAACGGCAGAAAAAAGATTTTTAACATACTTTTTCTGCAGTTTTTTTCTGTCTTTCACCTCTAATGAAATGCCCTTTATCTGCCCCCTCATCTGACACTAAGCAAAATTGAGTTTTACACCCTAAATTTAAAATATTTTATTAAAGTAACTAAAAAATAAGTATTTAAAAATGTAAAGAGGAATGATGTAAACAATTTACATGAACCTTGGCAATGAAACACCATATTTAGCTGCAATTTTAAACTGTTCACTTGAAAGATAAAGGACTGTTTCCTTGAAAGACCCTAATTCCTACTCAGGATTGATCCAAATATGCTTAGTTTTTAATGTCACAAATGGCATAAATACGTAGCCTATCTTAGGTTTTCTTACCATGTCTATACATGTAATATCTAAATGTTTTATGAGAATCTTTTTATCAGTGTGTGTTTTAACCTATGCTAATGTATCATATAGTAATTGCCTTGGTATTGAAAAAATAAATTTACCAGCTTCTCCATAGAGCACTGGCCTATTGTACCTTAATCTAATACATATAAAAATGACCTATTGAAATATATTGTGTTAGAAAGCCAGACTTACCAACTCATTTTTTTCATATCTTACCCAATGTTCAACACTTTAGCCTTGATTAAATGTGCCTTTAGTGCCTTGTACTACTAGCTAATGTGACAATATTTCCTGCTACATTAATTTTTCTCTTCTTTAATGGAAAAGATGCTCACCAGCATAAACATCTCTAAAGCTAATCTTAACAAAATACTTAAATAAATAGCAGATGTATAAGGGGTCTTCAACTAAATGTACAAGAGACACAGTGTCATAGTCACGTGGCTGAACTACTTGACCCATTATTGGCATGTAGCAAAATGCACACTGGTAATATTGTGGGTATCCCCAATACACTGAGGTTTCTGAACTGGGTAAGCCTCTCTCTAGCATTACACATATTTGTTGAGAAGCCATGAATGTGAGGAAATTCCACCTGACAAATTGTGGTGGTGTAGCTGCGCACACTACAAAAGTGTGTGTGGATGGATGGATAGATAGACTGATATATTAAATTAATATTTTTGTGTGAGCCCTGCACTTATCAAAGAAAAAGATGCAGTATGACTGCTAGAACCACCACACTTGCTGCAGGTAGCCACTATGATAGTCTACCCACATGGTCCTAGTGAGATATTTTAATCCTGACCTTTGCATCCTGGCAATTCCAATCCTGGGCCAGTGTTGAGGTGTCCAACTTTAACAAATTCAGTAGTAGTATTTTCATGCCAGCAAACATCTAGAAAGTGTTTAGGATCAGACAACAACTTTGTTGACTTTGTAACCATGGTGGATTACCGCATGGGCCTATGGGGCCCATGCCCAGGGCTCCCACCATCCTGCTGGCACTGGGTGTGGGGGGCAGGCGAGCACAGAGGCCGAGTTCTGCACTCCCATTCAGACCCATGAATCAGCTGCTCTGCCCCCAGGGACAGGGTAGGCCAGCGCAGAGGCCAGGCTCTCTGCTTCTGCCCTGGCCCTAGGCTGGCTGGTCTGTCCCCAGAGGGTCAGGCAGGGTGGGCCAACACAGCTGGTCAACTCCACTCCAGGGGCAGGGCTAACTAGCATGCAGTACGGTCTTTGATGGGGCCTTTGGTGGGGCATGCAGTACGGCCTTTGATGGGGCCATGCAGGTCAGTTAGTCCTGCCACCTCCAGGTGCCAACCAGTGAGGCCAGAGCCAGCCTCTGGCCTCAGGGCCCTCCCAGTGCCGGCCTGCCTGAAGAAGGCCAGGGCCTAGGCTGAAGTGGGGGGGCTGTGGCCCAGGCAGGGGGGTGGGACCCCAGGGAGGCCTTCAACCAGTATTCCCTCTAATTTTTTGTAGTCTGTGTGCGCAAACAATTTCTTTGTGTACACTAATATTAGCACCGTTGCATTTTTTTGCACACTTTATTTTGTTATGTGTGTGGGTTTCATGACCTGTGCATGTGCATGCACACACACAGGTTAAAGGGAACAGTGCCTGCAGCCCCTAATCCTCCTCTGCTTGCAACCTAAGATAGAATTTGACCTTAGTTTCAGATGTCAAATCTCTTGTACTAAATCTTAATATAATTTTAACTTGTTAGATAGCTTTCTTCTAATTATTTTTCCAAATTAGTGTTCTAGAAACAAAACGTGTAGTGGCTGTAAGATTTATATGGAGGAACTAACAGCAAACTTCCAAAGCCTCTTAGCTGATATACCTAACACACAGCCCTTACTGTGTGGTGGTGTTGCATTTGAAAGGGGTTTTGGTTCACTGCGGGTTGGTGTTGCTTTCAGTGCTTTTAGAATCCTTTATTGAATGTTTTACTTGTTTCTTCTGTGAAATGTCTTTGTAAAAACTCCACAAAGCAACAGACAAGATCAATAATTTTCTGATATATTTGATACTCCTTCAGATTGTTAAATATAATCCAGCTGGTTGAAAGATGGTTATGAGATTAAACAGTTTGCAATAAATAAAAATAAAATCTGGCCTTCTATTTTGCTGGCCAGTAGTTTATTTGTATTTGTTTTACAACTATTGATCTCCTAGTAGTTGTTGAATACAAGAGTAGTTGTTGAATACAAGATCACATGATCCTGTAAGCTAAATTTCAGAACAGTCAGTCAGTAGAACAATAGATAAAAAGAATGTGCAATATAGGTATTGGTACTAATTCTCCTCTTACCGTAATGCTGAATTAGGAGCCAACTTTCTTGTGCTTTTTTGCTTGCTAGGCTTCTCAGGCCTGCTTTAGGGAAATTGCAGATGTGAAAAGGAAAAAAAAATGTGAAAAAAGTAACTAACATATTTCCAGCATTCCTTCTTATAGTGTGTATGTATCAATATATGGAGGTGGTCTGAGAACATTCTGCATAAAGCCAAGCGGTTGGTGTACATATACTCTGTGCTCTATAAGGGGCAATGGATAGTCCAGTTAGGGTGACTAGCTGTCCTGATTTTATAGGGATAGTCCTGAAATTGGGGACTTTGTCTCATACAGCTTCTTACTCTTAGTAGAGTCAGACCCACTCCTATAATGGGGTGGTCTTACTTTTCATGGATTCCTGCATACTGTATAGGCTAAACCATGATCTATCACTGAAATGTAAGTTTATATGAACTGCATTCAAAGATGAGAAACAAAAGAGAAATAGTTTGTTTAGAAATTATTTACAGTACTTAAGCAAACTTGTATATTAAGATACTCTGCCTATCCTGAAGCCGAAGTAGGACTAGGAAGCCCCTTTCCCAATATTGCCAGCCTGTTTCTGGACCATCCCATTTAATTGCTTCTGGATCAGAAATACCCCCCGAGAAACTGAGGCCCAAAAGCCAGAAGTCACATCAGCCAGAGATAATTTTGTTTCTCTTTTCTTTCCCTTTATTCTGTCTACATTTTTATCATTGCAGATTTCTTGAATTTTCTCATAGCAACAAATCCTTCTCAAACAGAAATGCAGTAGGTTTTGTTAAATCAATTTTCAGTTAAGTGAATATACCCACAAAGGTCTCTTTTTAAAGGGGGACAAAGCAAACTAAGTGGGTAGGACATGAAAATGTGAACCAGGAAATCTGGACTCCATTTCCTCCCCTGTCATTGAATTGTTGTATGACCTTAGATTTATGAAACAACCTACTTCACTCTGCTTCTTTACGTGTAAAACTGCTGCTGCTGCTAGTTACCTTCCTTTATGAAGTGTTTGGAGGACTTCTGATGAATAGCTCTAAAAATAATTATATGAATAATATCAATATGCATCACAAAAATAATCTAATTATAAAAGACTAAATCACTGAAGATAATCTTGTGTTTTATAAATATAATAATTAAATCATCCTTTATATTGAGTACACTTAATAAAGGGTAAATAATGAATTAATACACACTGAAATAAATGCAAAATCAGTACAGTATATACATTGTTATAGAATATAACTGGTCAATAGGTAGCATATAACCGTGGCTCATACCTGTAAACTCTTTAGACTGATAAGCTTATGACCCTCTGGAAGTCATACTACTTATGTCTATAATATGCTCATCACATCCATTAATCATGTATAAACTGTTTATAAATGGGAAATTAATATAATAAAATATCTAGCAACCAGACAGAAAGCTGCCATTTTGAAAATTATGTAATTTCCTGTTTCTTTATGAAAGCAACACTTTGAAATGTTTGCACATTGATAGCTCAGCTTCCTGGAAATTTCTAAAAGAAACTGGTCTCTTACATGGGAAAAGTTTCAGGATATACCTCCCTAGCAATCAAGACCTTCTTTCAATATCTTATGCACCGCACCACATGACATGCTTCTAGGCTGTGTTCACACAAGGCTTTTATTTTGAAAACAACCAACGTTGTTTCGAAATAAAAGTTGTCATGTCTGAACGATGTTCCTTTATTTCAAAATGACAGGAACCCATCATTTCAAAATAGTTTGTCATTTCAGAAGAATAAAACCTGGGCTTTAATTGAAATAGCCCTTGTTTCGAAACGGTTGTTTTGAAGCAATGCCGTTTGGACATGTTTCGAAACAAGCCCTGTTTCAAAACAGGGCTTTGACCATCCTCTGAGGATGCATGGCATCCTGGGAGGAAGTCCCACCCCCGCCCTTAGCACCCTGGCCAGGGAGCCAATTAGGAGAGGGCACAGGAGGGCAGCTGGTCAGAGCCAGCTTTCCCCGCTGCCAGGGCAAGCAGGCAGCACTGGGGCTGGGGGGTCCTGAGCCCACTTTCCCCGCTGCTGTGGTAAGCAGGCAGCCGCGGGGGCGGGTGGGTTTGGAGCCTGCTTTCCCCCCTGCCATGCAAGCGGGCAGGCAGGGCAGGTGGGCAGCGGGTCCCTCAGCCAGCTGGACCCGCTGCCCAGGCTCGGGGGCTGCTGGCTGGGTGGCAGGGGCAGAGCACTGGGGGCACTGTTAGGTAACTGCAGGTGCAAACAGGTGGCTAGGTCCAGATTTCGCTGAGGGTAATCTTTGGAAAATGTTTTAGGACCAGGCTACATATATGCAAAGTATAACTGTTATCTAATGTTCATTTAAAACAAACACATGGTATTGTAAGTATTATTCATATAAAGAGGACATTAATATAAGTTTTAATGAGTATATGCAAGTAAGATTATGCTGGGGAAGCATTTTAGTAGTTTTCCTGGCTATAAGACATGTATATGAATTACTTGGTGGTGGGGACATCATTCTTGGTGTGTGTGGTTCAAGGAATCCTAAGCCTGAAGGCACAGTTCTCCTTCCAGGAGAATGATAAGCAAGTTACACTCTGGATGTCTAGGGCTAAAGATCAAGATCAGCTCCTCTGCTTCTCAAGACAGAGGTTGGTGTCTTCCTTTCTGACTTTAAATAAGGAGATGTTTATAGTTTATAATATTGGCTTGCTTGTACTGAAGTATTAAGTGTTGGTTCACCTGATATTTTAGATTGGTGTTCTTTCAAGCCTGAGTTTTTCTCTTCCTGCTCTGTAGATTTGTATATGGTAACTTATTAGTGTTAGACTCTGTTTTAATACATTTTATATTTTAAAATGTGTTTTGTCTTAAATCAGGGGCATCCAACCTTTTTAGGTGAGAGGCCACATTGCATTTCTTTTTTTAGTTAGGAAGCTGGTGAGAAAATTTTTGGTAGATAAGACATACAAATCAATCTTATTAATTAACTTTAATAAAATAATGATTAGTGTGATATTTGGCATTGCTTTTGCTTGCACTGTGTACAGAGGACAAGGGGGGGCAGGGGCACCTGTGTGAGAGGGCAAGGCAGAATTTGGGGAGAAATGACAAGGGCCCCAGCCAGACCCCGCTCTCAGGCTCTTGCAGCAGCACACCACGGACCAGATGAAAGCCCTTAGTGGGCCAGAGTCTGGTCCCCGGGCCACAGGTTGGACAAGCCTGTCTTAAATGTTAGATCTTAAATTATCAGAACTAACAGTAGTACCTTGCAAAGTTGGAAATAGGGTCTCCCAATGCTGCCTTCAAATTACACTTCAGTATTATATAGAAATCTAGGAAACAAATGTATTGCGGTAAACTTCAGATGAGAAATAAGAGATAGAGAACTGCTGATTTAATTTACTCTTTTACTAAGTTGCTAAGACTTACCTAATCATATTGTGTGGCCAGCTGGTCAGGTAGGGTCTGGGGGTCATCACACAGATGTTTCTGTTTTTCTCAAATTTTAATGAATACATGGGTTCCTGTTTCCTCTTTATTTACTGTAATAATTAATTCTCTTGATAATTACCAACTAAAAGGAAATTAGGAATGAGTGAACTTAAAAATGTTCAAGGTTCAGTTTGGAAATAATTGCAAGGTCTCAATGCTTATCTGATGATTATCTTATTCTATTTTAATTTTTTAATATTATTTTATTAAACCGATGTACTATGTGTGCTTTGCATTTTGAATGTAATATGGTGAGATTCAAAGTAGTTCTTAATTTTTGTAGGGATAGAGTTCCACGATCTTGGACTAGCTCTCTAGAGGGCCCCTGTTTGCTAAACAGGTAACCTTTTGGAGAGAATTCCATTGGTAACTCCATTGTACTATAGGAATGGATAACTGCATTGTACCATAGGACTGGAGTGATCAATGGCAATCAAGACCCCAGTATTAAGCAGTCCCCTAGTTAATTTGGGGTCAGGGTATTTAGCACCTTGAAAATCAGGAATGCACATGATCCACAGTAATACATAGGGTTGCCAATTTTCAAACAAGATTCTCAGAAGAAAGTAGGCTTCAGTTATGAGTCTCAAACTCTTCTGCTTCTTTGCTCAAGCTCACATTCCTCAGTTTTTTCCTGGATTTTTCCCCCAGTTTCTTTACTTCCCTCTTGACCCAGAGGGATTTAGAGAATATTTCACTTGTCAATATCTCATTCTCAAGATAAATTTCTCCTCCTTGTCCTAAAATACAATGATCCACTTAGATCAGATTGAGCACTGCCTGTTCTGTCTTTCTTGAGTCTATCAAAGAAAGAAAAGTCCAACCCCCCCAACCCCCATTTCCTCCTGTTTCCCACCTTTCTTAATGTGGCCTTAAGTATGTGGTACTGTGCTAAGCTAAGGCTGAAATGACTCTTTGTTGGAGGTCTTCTATACCATTCTTCAGTGTCTTCTGATACACCCAGGCTCCTTATTATCCACTTCTTCAGCAAGCAGTGTCCCCAGCTGCTGCACTTGAGGTGTGTGGGTGCTCCCCGCACACAGGCTCGGAAATTTTTCTTAGCAGCATCCCCAGGGACGCACAAGCCAGCAGCAGTGCTGCCACTTTCGTGCCACCACTGACATGTGCCCCAAGCCCCCCCCCCCCCCAGTTCCTTCCTTACTGCCTTCGACTCCGGATGCAGCTTCCAGCAGCTCCACTCACACTCTAAACCGCATACCGAAAAAAAATAAAAAATAGTAGTAGTATAAGAACAAAACAACAAAACAAGATACATGAAATAAACAATTTAAAAATGAAAACAATGCTGAGCGCCTCGGGATTTAAGTGGTGCACCTCATGCAAGGAGGCAATGCCTACTTCGGACAGCCACCAGGACTACATGAACTGCTTGGGAGAGGGGCACCTCTTCCATAAATGCCAACATTGCAGAAACCTGACATCCAGAGCCAGACAGGGTAGAGAGAGAAAGTTAAAATTTCTCCTTATAGAAGGCTCTCTGCAACCAGCATCAGAGCCAGGTTGCTCACCAAGAGCTCCAGACAGCTCGTAGAAAAGGAATTTATCTGTGCTGTTACCATTGCCCTCAAAAAAGTCTCGAGGTGCTGAAAGAGGGCTTAGGACCATGGACACTTCTGGTCCTTCTGGTACTTTCACCCCTAACAGGGGTAGAAGCCCTAAAGCCTCTTTGAAAGAGCGTGGGGGCAATGGGAAAGCCGCAGACGCTAGAGCTGCACCGACAATTCCGTTGATAGCTGGCTCTGCACTGCCAACGGCTGCAACATTTACTCCAACGGCCGTGATGGTGCCGTTCTTCCCTCTGGTGCCAACCCCGACTCAGTTAATGGCACCTGCCCCCACACCGACCTCATTACCACCAGCCCTGATGCTAACATTATTGAGCACGGTACCGCAGTCTCTGGCCCCTACTGCTACTCTGTCAGATCAATCTCACCCTCAAGGGCAGCAAGTGACACCAAATGCACCTAGTGCATCCAGGTCTATTCCAAAAAAACACAAGAGGAAGACCTGTCATACTATACTAGAGGATGACCCTCCGCATGGATCCTCCCCAATTTTTCTGTTCTATGGTGTAAATTCTTCATCAGAGTGCCTCTCATCCCCTTTGAGTTCTTCAGGGGCAAGTCTTTACTCCGATTGACAACAGATTTCCTCTGCAAATTCACCCTCAGACCGTGAACATACAATCTACCTATTCACAAAATGCCAGTATGGGGACTTCCTGGATTTTCCCCCCATGGCCATTGAACAACCCAACGAATATGCCATGGATGTATTGGGGAGGTTGGCTGCAGTATTGAGTCCCTCCCTCAATGCCTGCTACATCACAGATAACCGCATATTCACAACAACAAAATTATCATGTGACATCAACAACACCTTTGATACAACCTGGCACCCAGACACCTGTTACATCCAAGGGGCAAAGCACTCCAATGTCACAGCAGCAGCCAATGAATGACAGCTCCAAGCAATTTCAGGAATTGTTCAAAAGGATAGCAGACAACTTAGACATACATATTCAAGATAAATCTACTACCTAGCATAAGCTTTACAGGATTCTACAAGAATCCATATCCATGAAAGTTGCTCTACCTATGGATGAGGGCATATTGGAACCAGCGAATACACTGTGCAGACACCGGTGTCATTCATACCAACCAACAAGAAATCGGATAAGAAATATTTCATCACCCCCAAAGACAATGAATTTTTATTTACATATCCATAACCAGACTCTCTAGTTATCGAAGCAGCAAACCACAGATCCAGACAGGCCCATAGCAGGTCCACCCCATAGGACAAAGACAACAAGAAACTGGACCTTTTAGGCAAGAAGGTTTATGCCTCAGCTACTCTGCTGTTGAGAATAGCCAATTATACAGCCATATTATCGAACTATGACTATGAAGTTTATACAAAGCTATCAGAATTTATGAACCTTATTCCTGAAGACAAAAAAGAACAATTTAAATCCCTGATTGATGAAGGCCAGCTCACAGCCAGAGTGGCTTGCAGGCATCATTGGACTCAGCTGACACAGTGGCCAAAACAATTGGTATTGCCATAGTTATGAGGAGAGTTTCATGGCTCCATGCAGCGGGACTACCAAAGCAAATGTAGACCACGATCGAGGATCTCCCCTTTGATAAAGACAAACTGTTTGGATGTAAGGCAAATGAGATCATGCATACACTTAAAGACTCTGCACTCTAGGGATCTATGCTCTGACAGACCGCAAGAAATATAATCGTTACCAAGGTTTTGGCAACAGATGCCAGCAGCACAAACCAAACAGAAGATTTGACAGCCCTAGAAATAGACCTCAACAACAGCAAAAGCACAGGCAGGGTAATCAACCACATTCATCTACCCAAGCCAGCAGCCCTAAGCAGTCATTTTGAGATATTGGTCAAGGGTTTGTCCAACCACCCCTCTCAAAGGCAGGACACTACCATAATGACACCTCTATATTCAGAAGCAGACTACTTCCCTTCCTCCCCCAGTGGAGGACAAGAACATGAGACAAATGGGTATTACAGATTATCAACGAAGGATATGTCATCCCCTTCGTAACCAGACCCACCAACCATCCACCAACCCCATCCCTCTTCAGGGACCCTTCTCATGTACACGTCCTGCACGAAGAGATAAAGAACCTTCTTTACACTGGTGCTATAGAGGAGGTCCCTAGCCAGTATGTTGGCAAGGGGTTCTATTCTCGTTATTTCATCACGGAAAAGAAGATGGGAGGATGGAGGCTCATACTTGGGCTTTCAACAAACATGTACAAACTCAGAGGTTCAAAATGGTAACTTTAAGTTCAATACTCCCTGCCTTACGACAAGGGGACTGCTTGACATCCCTCGACCTGAAAGATGCTTATTTTCATGTGCCCATACATCCTTTGCACAGGAAGTACCTCAGATTCACTTCTATGGACAAACACTACAAATATACTGTACTTCCCTTTGGCCTACGTACGGCACCTCGAGTCTTTTCAAATATTATGTCAGTGGTAACTGCCTACCTCCGAAAACAACATATCACAGTCTTCCCATACCTGGATGACTTTGTCATAAGTGATTGCTCTTACTGAACAACACTAGACACAATTCAAGCAACAGAGTCCTTCTTCATCTCCCTAGGACTCACAATAAATTACAAGAAATCCTCTATGCAACCACAACAAGAGATCGACTTCATGGGTGCCCACATATGTACAATAGCAGCAAAGGCATATCTCTCAGTAACCAGGTTCAACGCTATAAAGGATCTGGTTCATGCTATACAGACCTCTCCAACAATAACAGTCACCTATGCATGCAAGCGTTGGGACATATGTCAGCTACTACGTACCTAGTGCATCATGCCAGGCTTCATATGCAGCCTCTGCAAATATGGTTCCTCAAACACTGCAAATCATGACTCCACTCCCTTTGGTACACACTTGTCATCTTACAGCAGGTCAAAGAATCACTGACCTGGTGGACAAAGGAACACAACTTACTACAAGGTGTACCCTTCATGACATACAACCCATTGATGTGGATGACCACAGATGCATCGTTAATAGGATGGGGAGCTCGTCTATTGGACAACATGGCTCAAAGCAGATAGTCCACACAAGAAAGGGCACTCCACATAAATATCTTGGAACTCAGAGCTGTTCAGAGGGCATGTCAACAATTCCTCTCTCTGATATCAGGCAAACCCATAAAAGTCTGTACTGACAAAATCCCCTGCATGTATTACATCAACTGACGGGGGGGACTTGTTTGTAGTCCCTTTGCCTCAAGGCGATGAAGCTCTGGGTCTGGTGTATAGTCCACCACATCCACATATCGGGAGTCTATCTCCCTGGCAAAGACAATGTAAGGGCAGATGCCCTGAGCAGGATTTTCATGGACAATCACGAATGGGAGATCAGAGACGACATCCCCCGACAGATATTCCAACGGTGGGGCCTTTCAGTCATAGACCTCTTTGCCACACCCAGAAACAGAAAATGCCAGAGGTTCTGTTCATGGGGAGGAGTAGGATGGGGGTCCACAGGAGATGCGTTTCTCCTTGGAAGGAGTCACTGTACGCTTATCCCCCAATACCACTAATACCCAGGGTACTCTGGAAAATCTACAGCGACAAGGCCAAGGTAATACTAATAGCCCCGACATGGCCTCGCCAAACATGGTATACCTACCTGATCCAAATGTCGATGAAATCTCTGATCAGTCTTCCTCTAATACCGACTCTCCTATCTCAAAACAGTGGTCGAACCCTTCATACTCACCTGAACAAACTTCACCTTCTGGCATAGTACCTGGATGATTCAAAGGGATAGAGGCAGACTGTTCTGATCGTGTCAAGAACATCCTACTAAATAGTAGAAAACCAGCAACACGAAACACTTACCTACAAAAGTGGTGCCGTTTCTTTACCTGGTGTCATCAATGCTCTCTAGATCTGTCAAGGGCTCCTATCCCAGATGTCTTCAAGTATCTCCTGCATCTGAAAGACACAAACCTCTCCGTTAAAACAATTTGCATGCACTTGGTGGCGATATCCACCTTTCATAGGCATGTAGAAGACTGTTCTCTTTTTGCCCACCCAGTTCTGAAATGATTCATGACTGGTCTGCAAAATTTATACCCACATATCTGACCACCTTTACCACAGAGGGATCTAACATTGGTGCTCAAGGCTTACACGAAACCACCCTTTTAATCTCTGGCAAAAGCCTCTCTCCTTCATACCTCTATGGATGTAGCGTTCCTCCTCGCAATTACCTCTGCTAGATGCATAGGTGAACTTGCAGCCCTTATGGCTGATCCCCCCTATATTGTGTTCTATAAAGATGAGGTGTCCCTTCATCCCCATCCCAGTTTCCTCCCAAAGATAACTTCATCATTCCATCTGAATCAAACTATATACTTACTGGTTTTCTTCCTGAAGCCACATGCTGACCCACAGCAAGCTATAATGCATACGTTGGATGTTAGATGAGCCTGGGCTTTTTACTTAGACAGAACCAAACAATTCTGGAAGTCTCCTAAACTATTCGTCTCCACCATGGAATGTTCCCAGGGTGAGCCTATTTCAAAACAGAGACTGTCTCGGTGGATCTCCACCTGCATACAAACTGCTTATGCTCTCTCTGGAATTCAACCACCTGAAACGATCTGCACGCACTCTGTTTGAGCAGTAGCCACTATAACCGCATTACTTCACAATATTAGACATATGCCAGGCTGCCACTTGGACCTCAGCTGATACCTTTGTGAAACACTGCGCTATTGACAAAATATCCATTTCAAACACTGCAGTTGGCTTGTCCGTTTTAAAATCTGTACACAAGATAGACTCCAAAGTTCCCCCCTCCACTCAGGGAACTGCTATATAGTCACCTCAAGAGGAGCAGTCAGGGACACTGCTCGCTGCAGAAACTAAGGTTATTCACCTTGGTGCAGTGGCCACGGTTCTTCGAGATTCGTGTCCCCTACATGTTCCACTAGCCTCCCTCCTGACCTCTACTTCGGAGTATATACACCATCTTTGTGTCTCCACGGTAGAGAAGGAACTGGGGGGGGGGGCCTCAGGGCACACATGTCAGCAGTGGCGCGGAAGTGGCAGTGCTGCCACTGGCTCGCGTGCCCCTGTGGATGCTGCTAGGAAGAATCTTTGATCTGGCATGCGGGAAGCTCCCACACACCTCAAGTGGAGCATGTCGGGGACATGCATCTCAAAGAACAGTGGCTACTGCACCAAGGTGAGTAACCTTCATTTCTGTAACTCCACCAGCACAACTATCCCACCCTTTCCAGATGGATCAGAACCCCCCTGTTCTAAGCAGAACCCTCCCTGCATAGCGTCTTTTCTGGGAGATCATCCTCTCCAGGGAAATATCCCTCATTGCCATTGGCCACTCTGTTCCCATGGCTCCAGCTGTCCAGCATGAAGGGGTTAGTAGCTAAGCCCTTCTGACATCCATCTGCCTCAGCCCTTTCAATCTCTCAGTTTTGCTTCTCCACTTACTCAACAGGCAACTCTCTCTGCTACTCTCTGGCCCTCAAGCTTTCTAGTCATGTTTCTTTGGATTGAGGAGATGAAGCAACAAACTGCATTCGCTGATCCCTTTGTCTTAGCTTTCCCCCAGCAATTGCCTATTGCTTGCCAGGACCTCTTCCCATCTCCTGTCTTTGGCAGCTCTAGCCTGCCCTTAGTCATGTTCCATGTTCTCACTTGTCCCTTTTTCTGAGTAACTCATGCAGCTACATGTAATCAGGTCTCTCTTCCCTCTAGGAGTACAGATGCCTCTTTGGGGCAGTCGGGGGGTCTGCTGATGAATCACAGATGTGCTGGCTTTTTCCCTCTTAAAGGTCCAGTACCACTCTTTAGGTTTGCCCACTTTCAGGCAGGGTTGCCCTCTTTGCTGCAGAATGAGGTAATAGTATTTGCAGCAATCTGTGTTAATGAGGTACAGTACTGCATTCCCTCCAAATCATTTAAGTCTGTAAAATTAATTTGGAAAACTAACAGGAAAAAGTCATTTTCAAAATTTCTACTACTGCTAACTTTTGGTTGGGCTGGCTGCATTGTGAGAATATTTCTTCTCGTAGTATTTTGGCACTTCAATTTTTGACAAGAACCTGCAAGTGAAAGACATCTGAAAATTAGCATAACATTAATGGAGCATTTCAGTACCATAAAAAATGTTTGGTTCTAGAATCAGGCAAAAGTTTGCAGCTAGAGGAGGTAGATGGATAGGGTTTTTTTTTTCCTTCTTTTTTTTTTTTGAATGAGTTTACCTATGGGAAATCACGTTTGTTGTTTTCTAAAGAAGGTTAATAAATTTCCAATAAACAATAGGTGCAGTACTCAGCTGGTTGATTAGTGGGGTTGCACTACAGTTATCTTAGGCCTGGCTGGATTATCTGTTTGTGCTGTGGGTGTGTAGGGTCAATTTTTGGCTCTTGGAGTCCGGATATAAAAATCTACCAGAGTGAGGAGGCTTATTAACATGCTCTCAAAGGAAAGCTCCAGCAGAACCAACTGAAAATGGCCTGGCAGTCCAGAGACATTTTCTGTTGAATGATTGAATAATTCTTCCACATGTAAAGTCAAGAAATATGACCTCTCTGAAGTAAAGAGCCCCTTCATTTGTAAAACTCATGGCATGAAAATTGTTGTTGTGCTAATTGGTTATTGGTCCTGAGCAATACATACACACAATTGCATGATTTTATACCACATAAATACTGGTATTCCAAAAGGCACCATGTAATGAAAAATATTGTCATAGTTAAATAGAGAAAATCAGCATTGTGAATGACTAGCTAATTCTTAATCACATGAAATCTATGTCATATGCATGAATTCCTAGAAAATTTATTTTAAGCAAGGTTCTGAAAATTGCTTGTTTAGTACAAGTGGCAAGCGCCACTAGAAAACACTATTCCAGAAGCAATTATTGGAAAAACTGAGGTAGGTTGAATTAATGAATCCTTATAATAAAACTCTTCTTACTGATATAGATGGTTTTACTCTGATTTTTTTCCAATAAAATCTAAAACAGCTTTTCTTTTAAAAATAACATAAAAATTTCCCCTTAGTTAGATGTCAGCTACATGTACATACCCAGTAATATGTATTCCAATATTCCACAAGTTCTGGCCATGACTAGATATATTGAAGTCCCCTTAACTTTGCCTCAGGCTCTTAGTTGCCTCCAGCTGGTATATTATTGGCTGATTTACAAGGAAAATAAAGATTAGAAATACATGAATGAACATTTTTGTTGCTCCTAATCAGCAGAAAATAGATAATTTCCTGTCTCTGAAGCAGCAGATACTCTCTTTATAAATATGAAACACTTATGATCAGCAGTCAATTTGTGAGCTGACATGCACCATTCCCTGAATTTTGTTGGTATTACATTTAAAATGAGGTAGTAATGTAATTATCAAGATGAATTTATGCCTCAAATAACCAAAATTAAATTCCATAATTGCAGAGGAAATTATTTAGGTGAATTAAGCTCAGATGCTTTCCGTAGTTCAGTTTTTAATTGCAGCAAATTTGAGCTGTGTCCAGGATGTGTAAAAAGCTGAGAGAACGCACAACATTCCTCCATATCAAAATGTTTTGGTAATCATTCTATTTAAATAGTAACATTTTATTTTTTTAAGCACTTAGTATCTTGATCAGAATCCATATTCATGGAGGGCTGCTGTAATCCACTTTACCACTTAATGTTGCAATTCAAATGTTCAGTAAGAAGCAGAGCCCTCCAGAATAAAGCATGAATATTACCGTGTGGGGCTGTAAAGAGAAGACTATTAGAATATATCACCAACACACTAGGGGACCATTTAGTGCACTGGTCTAAATACATCATTTAATTACAATGGAGACATTACTTCATGTTTCTACTGATGTAAGTATTATTAGAATTCATGATATTCGCAGGCTACTGTGGGCCATTACATTGGCCATAAGCTATTCCATAAGATTTACTACTAAAGGCCCGCAAGGGTATTTGAGCATTCATGGATTCTGTGGCAGTAGGCTTTTATCTAAGACACATAAGTGAGGGACAACCAAGTTATTATCTCTAAGAAACATAGCTTAATATTTTGGATTCTAAAGGTTAAGGTACCATAAATCCTGAATTACTCTGAGATATCACATAAAAAGACATTTTTATTTTATTTTGCTCTACTCTGCCTCTTAAAATATTTTATGATGGCAGTTTCTAGAGTTGTACCATGTTGTTTACATTCAGTCCCTGGATGCATCAAAAACACTGACACAGCATTTCTTTTAAACTGAAGTAACAGAGGCAAACTACATGCAGGGGGTTTTTCCCCCCTCTTATTGCTTTTCCCTAACATACATCATTTCCAGGTTGATTAGTCTGTCTGTCACCTTGCTTTGGAGGGTGTCATGACCTACTTTCAAAAGCCTTGCTATTGCACTGATGGACAATGAGTAGCAGGCCTTGTTGGAGCAGGTGTAATCAGTGTATGGTTTTACTTTTGAAATTAAAAATCAAAACCTGTCTCTGAATCAGAAGACTGAAATTTTGGGGCATTTAAAAGTGTATTGGTTAAGCTTATATAGTTAAAAAAAGTTTGTGACACTTTATATAAATATTCTAAAAGTATCTGCATAGTTTTCTGTGTTACTTGAGGGTTCAAATGCACTTCATGTTCAACTGAACAGCCAGATTGAAGTCATATTGAAAGGTGCTGACTACAGTCCAGTATAATTCAGCTGTCATCTAGTTCATTATCTACTGTTAATTCTTTTAAAAACAATGAGAGAGTCCTGTGGCACCTTAAAGTTTAACAAATTTTGTCAGGCATAAGCTTTTGTGGGCTGCAACCCACTTCTTCAGGTGCATCTGATAAAGTGGGTTGAAGCCCATGAAACCTTATGCCCAATAAAATGTGTTAGTCTTTAAGGCAGGGGTCTCCTGCAGCTCCAAAAGTTATTTCCTGCGGCCCACAATGACACCATTGCTGTCAATAGTTGCAGTATCATTGTATGAAAAGGTTTCAGTGGTCCTCATGTAGCCCTCGTGGTGATTTGAGTTTGAGACCCCTGCTTTAAGGTGTCACTGGACTCTTGTTGTTCTTGCTGTATGCATACTAACTCAGCTACCCCGCTGGAATTTTTTGATTAATTCTTTGGTTTTGGTTTGGTTTTTGTAACTAAATTGTAACTTAACCTGAAACTCAGATTTTGTATATTGTAAATTTAATGGAAGCATCAAGTTGTGTGTCTCAAACAGGAATGTATCTGCATGTCATGGGAACACAATGATGAGACTGGCACCTATTCAGTCATGGTTACTTAATTGTCATTTAGGCCAACTCCTTCTGATTTTCATGGAAGTTTACTTGTAAAAGGAATGGTGAACTGTGCCCTGCCTTTTCTAGCTAGGGTACTGGAAGGGGACTCCAGAATTAGAAAGAACTGTAATTAGAACACTTAGGCAACAAACAATGATTTCTATGATATGTTGGAAAAATGACAGAAATGTGTGCCATATGAGTCTGACTGGGTTCTATCTGGTCAGTATAGTCATTGGATGAATTGTCCTTACGATTTTTTCCAATACTATATTTTTCCCAAATATAAGTCCAAAATCTTCAAAAGATCCAGTCATCAAGAAGGGAAATCAGAGTATCCTAAGAGGCACTTAACATAATGCAAATAAGTGAACAGTGAGTTTATTTTGGTCTATTTTTGTTTTATTATGCAAATATAAT
Organism: Podocnemis expansa; assembly: GCA_007922195.1. NCBI lineage: Eukaryota > Metazoa > Chordata > Testudines > Podocnemididae > Podocnemis > Podocnemis expansa. The sequence goes on along the minus strand of ML681984.1, from coordinate 35,500,253 downwards.
ATTATTGGGGTGTTATACCTTGTCCCTCAGATTTAGTTACTGTAGATTAATAAATTCATCCTAAAATGTTCTCTAATCTTTTGAAAGTATGGATAATTCAAAGAAAATATTTAAAAGAATATGTATAAAATAAGTAGTCCAACTTTGATCTGCCTTCAAAATCTCACTGCAATGCAAATTCTCTTTCCTGTACTGTTTCAGACCTGTTTAACAATATATTTGGATGTTTCAAATGTTTGTCATGCACTCTACGGAAAGATATTTTTACACTTGGATTGATCCAGACCCAATACAAGATTTGGGTGTGGTGGGCTTTTTGGATCACCCTTCAAATATAAAGAGTACCTGCTTGCATTTCCTGCTGTTCAAGTAGTTGAGTCCTTTGAAGATCAAAATTGATTTTCCTTATATTAGCATGTGAAGATCCAGAGCATCCCCTTGACCCTTGCACTGGCAATAGCAGAGGATGGGAGGGGTGCAATTTTAAGGGAATCAAAATGCCAGCATCAGGTACATCAGAACAAGTGCATTGTATTGATGCTGATCTTTCACATCATACTTTGAAACTAACACGCTCCTCTCCAGTATACACTGCTTTGGCCACAAAGGGAAATATTTCCTATTTTGCTTGGTAAATCAGAAGCAAACCACCTGTTTTCTCAAAGCAGTCAAATTTTAAAAAAACACTTCTTAAATATATGATGATTAAACTGCAGATTAATACCATCGACTACCATCAAACATTCTTCTGGAAACTACTAGAAAAGCTTCCCCATACTGATATGCCTGTGTACTTTAATCCTAAGTAATACTTCTCTGCTCTTGCAGTCCCTGAGCCTACCTATAGGCTAAATTATGCCAAAATGCAAGGTGATGTGAAAACATAGGAACAAATTAACAGCATATAGAATGAAGCAAACTCAAATGTCAATTTTGACCAAAAGCTTATGTTGTTAGAGTTGACAAGCCTTAAAGCTATCTATATCTGACTATGGGAAGTGATAAAATCACTTGCTTTGGAGGACTTTGCCTACTATCTTTCAAATTCATGCAAGTCCTCATCAAGTTGTCTTGATTTTTTACTGCATGTTCCTCAAAGAGCTCTATTTCTGGCAACCTTCACTCTGGTACAATAGATTTGACTATGGTTTCTTTGTCCAGTACATGGCAGCATATTTCCTGTTGTAGATCAGTGGGGGTGACTAAAAAGCAAAGATTCCATTCCCAAATGGATAAAGATTTGACATACACCGTTCACCCAAACCTTGTTGGTTTGTCAAAGACTTGAAGAGAGCTTCAGTGTAATTCTAAGTACAATTTTATTGCTGTCCATATAGGAAGATTTGCGAATGTTGTGAAACTCCACAAAATGTACTTTACTAACAGATTTTTTTCTTGTTGAGGAGATGTGAGAGATTATGTATGAATTTAGGGAGAGTAAATGGTTTATCGGTGTATGCTTTTCAGCATGTGGCACCCTCCACTGTGTGTTAGGTGACCAGGTACAAGTCACTTCACCGCTCTGTGCTTCTGTGTCCCCTTTCACTCTTTGTCTCGCTTATCTTTTTAGATCAGCGTTTTGAGATATGGACTGTATCTTACTATGTGCATGTACAGTGCCCAGCACGTTAAGCCTCCAGTCGTGTTTAGGGTACTAGTCTATACTGTAATGTCATTCACTCATTACTAATAATATGGTTACATGTGAGAAACTGAAAAAATGGACACTCCTGCTTGTACAAGCATGGCACCTGTAACCCTTTTGTATTTTATTCACATAGTTAAGTCCTTTCAGAAAACCTCTCTCTTTTTGTCAACACTGAAAGTGCTAGCTCAGCAGAAGGGGTGTGATTGTCCAGTGTCACTGCAGGAAGTGGAAGGAAGGAGGATTTAGGGATCTTTTTCAGGGGTCCTTGCCTTTTGAATTTCACTTTTCATCACCTGTAGCTAATTGTCAATCTCCTTAATTGAAATCAAGGAGACTTCCAGGCTCCAGGCTGGTATCATACAGCTTATTATATCTCTATATAAGTATGCATCTCTGATAAATCTGAAAATGCAATATATACACAGGCACAGATAAGTAAGCATTAAGAGTTTCTAGTATCTGTTACACAGTGATGGTAGACTCATAGATTCTAAGGTCTAATACACATGAAGAGTTGTCCCATAATATTGTCATAGCTTGTACTGTCAGGCCAAGGAATTGAAATGTCAGCTAATTGTTGCAGGTATAATAGACATTCTTACATAAAAGTGAGGACAATCTCAGGTCATCGTGGTGCAAGTTTGCAGTTAGCAGTCAGTGTCCAAGCAGTATCACACCATCCATACTCTGTCATTTCTTGCTCTTTTTGGTGTATATTTAGTGCTGTCTCAGCTAATGCAGAGAATGACTGTAAAACCAAAATACCCCAGTATAGACCTATGGTAAGCAATATGTTATGAGAAACTAAGGCAAAAACACTTCACATCCCAGTCAATAATTTCTTTAATAGTATAACTAGCTAAAGATGCCAATATGGAAAAATGTTGAGCATTTCATATCTTTTCCATGTGTTAATCTTCCCCGAGTTATGGAGCTCATAATGAATTAAACAACAGTACAATAATGACATAACAAATGTAAGCCATAGTCTAAGGCCATAGTCCTGCAGACACTTACACATGTGCTAAATTCCACATATGTGATCAGTCCTGTTTAAGTCAGTGGGATTATTCATGTGTGTAATTTTGCAAGGTTGGGCTAAAGATGGAAAATACATATTGCCAACCAAAAATGAAACATTAAGAAGAAGACAGAAAGTCACTATTAGTCATGCAGGATGAACTGCACGTAGGGCAGAAGGACAGTGCAAATGTCTGTTCCCCATGTACGTGCTGAAATGGTGGTTCTGCAATGGAGTGGATTTCACCCCAAGAGCATAAATCAGTGATGGAGTTAAAGATAAAGGGTCAGATCCTCAGGTGAGATAAATTGACATAACTGCATTGACTTCAGTGAAATTATGCCAATTTATATCAGCCTGAGTCTTATCTAAAATAATTTAGAAAACCTTTACCTCTGTTAGAAAGACCTGCCAAGTGCTACAGATCAACAGAAGCTAGTATACTTCATCTAGTATACTTCCAATATTCTTTTCTTCATCTGCAGGTTGTGCAGTGTAGAGCCCCATCCCAGACAACGGGTTTTTGCTGGGTGAAACACCAGCAAAAACTATGCTGTTGGTATTTCATTGACCACAGACCCCAGCTGGGCATGGAACTGACCTCTGTGTGCTTCACTAAGGACATACCTTCCAAAGAAGAGTTAAGTGAAAAGAAAATGTTTACATGTTTCTCTACTGTTACATAAAACAGTTCCCTCTTCTACTACAGCTATAACCTAATTTTGTAAGTTTGAGCTTGGGAAGATTAGAGAAAATGACACTTTCAACGATTCTTCTGTATGCACTGGCATCTCTGAGGCTTAAGATCTAAGAATCCTCTAACACCTTGATAACTTTTAAAACATTGTGTAGATTGCATTAATTGGGGAGGGAGTAATGGATTTAGAATAACTGGAACTTTTTTTTAAACAGCTTTATTATGAGGATTATCAAATTCACACTGAAATAGGCAAATCCAGGGAAATGAGAATAATTTCTGCCTTTCAGATGCACATATTTAAAGCAGATAAATGTAGAACTAAAAGCAAATAGCACAACCTGTTTTAATCAAAGTAGTCTAGCAAAAAACAATCAATTAAAGAACAGTCTGATTCTCTGTGACATCAATGTATGAAAATCTGTTAGACGCCAGATTGTGTCTCAAGACACATATGATGAACTGAACAAAATGACCTGCTAATAGCTTTTACGGGTAATAAATGCATCATGTTATTGGTAATTCTGCAGATGGTAAATCAAGCTAATATCCAAGCTGTAACAAGCTACTTGTTAAATATATTTCAAAAATGTTCTTCCTTGTTATTCCATAATTGTATTGCACTGAAAAATTAGGTGATTACTACTTATATTTTTAAGAATGTTAAATTAAAACATGTTTCCAGCATGAATTTTAATTTTCAGATCCTGATGAGAGAACATTTCTCAAATGGCTCTGAACCTTTAAAGCACTGTGCTTATTTAGATTACCTGTCATGTAAACTTCCTGTGACATACATGTGCATATACACGTGTGCTTGTAGGTGTGTGCATTTGCTATTTAACATGTATTTTGGAGAGATTTCATGCTATTTGATGCAAATCTGGGATAACTGATTTGAATACAGTGTCCTGTATTGTACAATCTATAAATCATTCCCAAATGAGGGAAATATGCAGTTTATAGAATCAGAGACATTGCAAAAGCTGAAGTAATATGTCTGCAACACGCTGTGACTTCCATGCTATATGCATCAGATTTGAACTCAGGGTACATAAAATGATTTAGATCTAATATACAACACCTTGATGGATTTAATGAAAAACAGGATGAATTTGCATGATCATTCTCCATATTTTTCTGTGGTAGACAAGTAGTTAAGATGTCAGATCATAATGTACTGATATAAGATGAAAAAATGGAAAGTGAACATGAAAAAGGTATGTCTTTTCCATATTTTCAATTTCTGCCATACCAAGCATTTTAAAAACCTTGAGTCTATGAATTGATATGATTCTTAGTCTTTTTTTAACAGTAAATAATTTCCATTTGCTTTACCAGAGAGCAATTATTTACTGCAGAGAAGTATGTACTGGAAACATTGATATGGGGGGGGGGGTATCCAAATCCACTAGTTTCCTCATAAAAATTAGAATAGATATTCAATGCCCAGTTATTATACTATCTGCTAAAAAAAGGCTTTGACAGGTTGATTCACCAGGAAACTAGAAAAATGATCGGAAAACATAATAAAAACTCAAAGGCAATACCTTAATGTGTTGAATTCTTAGATATAGTAAAGCTATTCAGGCAGCTATGTGAGTTACCAGCAGTAGAAACCAAACCTGATGAGGCAACCAAAGACAGAAAGGTTTGCATTTGAACATGCTGCCTTTCTTAGATTCCTGTGAAAGCATTGTAGCCTTGACCCTCCGCCACTGTTTTCCTTCTCCCTTCCTTTAACAAATCTACACATATTATCCATATCCTCTGCTACCTACCACTTAGTATATTCCCCCTGCCTAGGATTCTGCTCATTAGCCCTCAGGTGAAGTATTTTTGCTTCTGTTTTTCAGTGGCTCTTTTAGTCATAGAATCATAGAAACTGGGAAAGACCAGGAGAGGTCACTGAGTCCAGTTCTCTGCACTCATGGCAGGACCAAGTACCCTCTTAAATCATCCCCAACAGGTGCTTGTCTAACCTGCTCTTAAAAACTTCCAATGATGGAGATTCCACAGCCTACATAGGCAACTTATTCCAGTGGTTGATCACTCTCTGTCAGTTAGGAATTTTTTCCTAATGTCAAACCTAAACCTCCCTTGCTGTAATTTAAGTGCATTGCTTCTTGTCCTATCATTGGCAGTTAAGGAGTACAATTCTTCTCCCTCCTTCTTGTGACTACCTTTTACGTACTTGAAAACTCTTATCATCTCCCCTCTGTCTCCTCTTTTCCAGACTAAACAAACCTAGCTCTTTCAATCTTCCCTCATAAGTCAAGTGTTGCAGACCTCTAATCATTCATGTTGCTTTTCTCTGTATTTTCTCCAGTTTATCCACATCTTTCCTGAAATGAGGCACCCAGCACTAGACGCAATACTCCAGCTGAGGCCTAATCAGAAGAATTACTTCTCATGTGTTTCTTAACAATATTCCTGTTAATACATCACAGAATGGTGTTTGCTTTTTTTGCAACAGTGTTACACTGTTGACTCATATTTAGCTTGTAGTCCACTATGAGACCCAAATACTTTTCTATAGTACTCCTTCCTAGGTAGTCATTGCCTGTTTTGTATGTGTGCAATGGGTTGTTCTTTCCTAAGCAGAGTACTTTGCACTTGTCTTTATTGAATTTCATTCTGTTTAGCTTAGACCATTTCACTAGTTTGTCCAAATCATTTTGAATTGTGTGCAATCCCTTCCAGCTTGGTATCACTTGCAAACTTTGTAAGTTTACTTTCTGTGCTGTCTTCTAAATCACTGATGAAAATATTGAACGGAATCAGACCCAGAACTGGTTCCTGTGGTACCCCACTTAGTATGCCCATCCAGCATGACTGTGAACCCTTGATAACTACTCTCTTAGAGCAGTTATCCAACCAGTTTTTCACTCATCTTATAGTAGTTCCATCCAGGTAGTGCTTCTCTGGTTTGTTAATGAGGTGGCGTGAGACCTTATCAGAAGCCTTACTGAAGTTTAGATACACCACATCAATTGCTTCCTCTCTATCCACAAGGCTTGAAAGCTATCAGTTTGGTTTGACATGATTTATTCTTGGCAAATCCATGCCAATAATACCTTATTGTCTTCTAGATGTTTGCTAATGGATTCCTTAATTATTTGGTTCATTATTTTTCCTGGTATAGAGGTTAAACTGACTGGTCTGTAATTCCTTATTGTCTGTATTATACCTTATTGGGTTGTCCTTATTTCCCTTTTTATAGATGGGCACTATATTTGCCCTTTTCCAGTCCTCTGGGAGTTGGGACCTGAGTATTCTAGGGTGCATATCATCAGTCCCTGGTGACTTGAAGACATCTAACTTGTCTAGATAACTTTTAATTTGTTTTTTCCCTATTTTAGTTTTTGATCCTATTCCATTTTCACTACTCTCCCCTATGTCAATGTCCAGTCACCACCAACCTTCTTGGTGAAGACTGAAACAAAGAAATCATTTAGTTCCTCTGCCATTTCCACATTTTCTGTTATTGTTTTTCCCTCTTTATTGAGTAACAGTCCCACACTGTCCTTGGTCTTCCTCTTGTTTCTAATGTATTTAAAAATATTTTTTGTTACCCTTTATGTGTTCAGCTTGTTTGATCTCAGTTTGTGTCTTGGCCTTTCTGATTTTTCCCCTACATAACTGTGTTATTTGTTTATAGTCATCTTTTGTGATTTGTCCTAGTTTCCACTTTTTGTGGGACGCTTTCTTTATTATTAGATTATTGAAAATCTCGTGGTTAAGTCAGGGTGGCCTCTTGCCATAGTTCCTATTCTTCCTACACCCTGGAATAGTTTGTTCTTTTGCCCTTAATAATGTCTCTTTGAAAAACTGTCAGCTGTCTTCAGTTGTTTTTCCTCTTAGATATGCTTACCATGGGATTCTACCTACCTGAATGTGCTAAGGTCTTCCTTCTTGAATCCATTGTCTTTATTTTGGTGTTCTCTCTTGTACCATTCCTTAGAATTATGAACTCTACCATTTCATGATCACTTTCACCTAAGTTACCTTCCACTTTCAAATTCTCAACAGGTTCCTTTCTGTTTGTCAAAATCAAGTCAAGAACATCCTCTCCCCAGTAGCTTTCTGCACCTTTTGAAATAAAAAATTGTGTTCAATACATCTCAAGACCTTGGATAATCTGTGCCTTGTAGTGTTATTTTCCCAACCAATATGTGGGTAGTTGAAGTTGCCAATCACCACAAACTCCTGTGTTTTAGATGATTTTGTTACTTGAAAAAAGCCTTATCCATCTCTTCTTCCTGCTTAGGGGACTTCTGTAGTAGACCCCTACCATGACATTACTGTTATTTTTCACTCCTTTTACTTTTACCCAGAGGCTTTCAATGGGTCTGTTTTCTATTTCCATCTCCACCTCAGTTTTAATATACAAATATATATATTTTAACACCACCTCCCTTCTATCCCTGCCTATCCTTCCTAGCAAGCTGTACTCTGCTGTGTTAATATTCCAGTCATGTGGATTATCCCACCCAGTCCCTGTGATTCCAGCTGTCCCATAGTTGTGTTTAGGTGCTAGCATTTTGAGTTCTTCTTGCTTATGCCCCATCCTTCTCGCATTAATATACAGATACTTTTGATACTGATTTGATTCCCCCCGTCCCCAGTTCTGACTAGTCTCTCTTTTATTCCTGCTGCTACAGCTCAGGTTCCCTCCAAGCTTTGACTTTTCCCCCAGGTCTCTCTGGTTTCACTTACCTGAGGTCTTTGGCCTGCCTCCCCTTTCCAACCTAGTTTAAAGCCGTCCTCAATAGGTTAGCGGGTCTATGTCAAAATATGCTTTCCCCCTTCCTTAGTACATGGAGTCCATCCCTGCCTAGCAGTCCTTCTTCCTGGAACAGTGTCCCATGGTCAAGGAAGCCAAAGCCCTCCTGCAACACCGTCTTCTCAGCCAGGCATTCACCTCCAGCATGTATCTGTCTCTGCCTAGGCACCTACCCTTGACTGAAAGGATCAAAGAGAACATCACTTACACACCAAACTCCTTCACCGGTACTCCCAGAGCCCTGTGATCGTCTTAGGTTGCTATGAGGTGTGGCAAGCTGGGAAAGATCTATAAAGTTATGTGTGAATTTAAAAGAATTTGCTTGGCATGTTCATGCTTTTTTGTGACCATTTTCTGTGAATCTTTGGAAAACTGAGCTGGCAAAGAAATTCATGGAAAATTAATGTCAAAAATATATGTGCTGATAGGGAAATCACAGACTAGATCCTTCGCTTTCGTGTTGGCTGCATTGTACTGCAAAGGGCATTCAAAGCAGTCAGAAAGCTCCCATATGGGGCAGCCAAGGATTTCCCCTAATTCCAAGAGAATCCTCATTTGGTACAAAGCTCACGCAACTAACTCTAAGAAATCAGTCCCACTCTCCTCTATATAAGGTGGAGTGTCAGGTGTGGTAGGAAGCATAGCGGATGTCGTGGTGCTTCATCAGATCTCTGGCCAGTACAGCCATTTGCTGCAACTGAAGTAAATTAGAGCAGCCATGTGAATTGTACCCTGAATCAGAAAGGCCAGATTCTGCCACCATTATGCACAATAAGTAGCACCTTACTTCTCACGTACTACCATTGATTTAAATGAAACTACTATTAGATCTAGATGGTAGTCAACTCATTTAAGGATGCCAGATTCTGGGCCTTAGCCTGCACACAAGTATTTGTGTTTGTGTGTTCAGCCAGTCAGGGAAGAGAGTCAGTGACTTATCATGTGACTTATCTGACCAATCTAAGAAACACAGATCGAATTGTAAACATTCATGAAGAATCCACAGAATAAAAAATTGACAAAGGTTTGAGTCAAATTTAAATAGTGAATAAATTCAAGGAAATTGGGACCTACTTGCACATATTCTGTGAACAGGATAAATTTCATTATACGAATAATCTTTTGTGGAATATTCTCTTGACTCTAGTAGTGAATGTAATAAAATATCTTTCATTTCTTGTTTTTATGGATTTATAATGTTTAGATGAATATATTGTCCATCATTTACTACACGTAGAGGCAAGTCAGGAGAACAGTATTTCAGTTGTATTTCTTGTCGACCAGTTCACTGAAAAGTTGGATGGAATGCAGCAGCTTACCTCAGCTAGCTTCACAGTGCACCGCAAAGGTTGATGGAAATATCATTACAGTGCCCTGTCTGCCTTTCTGTTCACCAGCTGTCTGAATCAAATAGGCCAAACTTTCTCCTTTTTGTTTCCATGGCAACTATTTTGAATGTTTAAATGATAATAATAGAGTTTAAGGTTCTCACAGGTGAGTCAAGAGCGAATTCTGATGGCACTACCCCTAAGCAATAGCTCCTGGATGGTAGCTCTTGGCAGACCATGTAGAGTTCTAGATAATCATGGCCTGGAACTAAGCCCCCACCAAAACCCACTTAATTCACAGGCATATTAGCTTCATTACTTATGATGTGGTGCCCGCTTCCAAGTTCATAAAGATGTTTTGCCAGGGTAGATATTTAACAGAAATGATCTAAAACAAGCAACCTATATAAACAACATCTTTTCTGTGGAGGTGCTTCCTCTATGATTTGCATTATTTAATTTTTGTAAGGTACAGGTGGGTTATTCCCAAATAATGAAGAGGAAGCATACTCAGGACTTGCTATTAAGTCTTTTATTGAAGAGTAACTGAAAGCAGAGGGAACCAGACAAACAGGTTCCCCTAGTACAAAAAACAATCCTCCCATCCATCACTATGGTAACCCCAATGACCCAAAGGTAACCAGAAACACCACAATTTTCATATAATAGTAGTTGTCAGAGGCACTGTACAAAACACGAGGACATCATCCATGCACAGTAGAATATGGGTTCTAAGTGCTGAGATACATTATATCATTGAATCAAAAGATATAAAAATTCATTCACCTAATCTGAACTGTTCAGAGTAGTTCTTATTTTATCTGAACCGAAGTTAACCATAAATTCATCAGTAAGTGCAGATATGGTGAATTCAAAGAGTACTCAGCTATACTCTGTTATCAAAGACTACATAGCTATTTTGACTTTCCCTCCTGGGAAGTTGTATCCAAAAGACTGTAACCAGTTGCCAGCTAGGCTGGTGCTTAGCTAAGTTCCACAATCCAAGTTTTAAATGTGCCATAAAGCTAGGCAAAACTTGCCTACCCTTCTGCCTTCAAATCACCAATTTATGAAATCCTGCCTCCTTGCATCCTGATAAAACATAGTATTATAAAGTGTCCATGTATGTGCTCTTATGTACCCATAATATTGGTGGAATCTGACCCATAGTACAGCATTAATAACAAATGGGGGAAGTAAAAAGAGGGAATATGTGAGCATACATTTATTGCAAAATTGAGACATTGAGAAAAAAATTAATCACAAAACAAAAGGACATGAAGAGAAGAAATTCTTTAGTTGACTGTACACTGATGTTAGGAGCCTGAGTAACAAATAAGAACTGGAATTGTTTATTTAAGAGTACACATTTCAATTGGTTACTGAAATCTGGTGGGATGGCTGTAATGTTAAAAGTCATGTTTGTAACCTTTTTAGGAAGGATCAGGTAGGTAAAAGAGAAGAGGGAGTGGCGTGCTCTGTTAAAAATGCCATTACTTACTTCCAAGTCAACAATAACTTGGGAGATGATTATCTTGAATGCTGATGGATCAATATCCTAATACATTCCACTTGTAAACAGGCTGTTAAATAGCAGCTAAGAAAGTTAGATATTTTTAAATCACTGGGTTAGAGAACTTGTATTCAAGAATTTTAAAAGAGCTGGCTGAGGAGCTCACTGGACAGTTAATGTTGATTTTCAGTATGTATTAGGGAGCTTTCAGAAAACTGGAAGAAAACAATGATTGTGCCAATATTTAAAGAGGATAAATGAGATGACTTGGTAATTATAGGCCTGTCAGTATGAGATCAATCCTGGCATCATAATGGAGTGCCTGATCTGAGACTTGAATTAAAGGAGTGTAATATCATTAATGGTAATCAACATGGGTTTATGGAAACTAGAGCTTGTTAAACTAACTTGATATCTCTTTTTGATGAGATCACAACTTTGGTTGATGAAGTCTATTTGTGTTGGCATAATAGACTTCTGCAACTTGTTTGACTTAATACTGAAAGGCATTTTGATTAAAAACTACAATGATATAGAATTAATATGGCATACATTAAATGGATTCACAGCTGGCTAACTTATAGGTTTCAAAATGTAGTTATAAGTAGGGATCATCACAGAATCAAAGGATTAGAAGGGACTGCAAGAATCATCTAGTCTAACCTCCTGCCAAGAAGCAGTATTTGTTGTGTATGAACCATCCAAGACAGGCTATTCTGTCTCCTTTTGAAAACCTCCAGTGAAGGGCCTTCCATGACCTCTTTAGGCAGTCTGTTCCATTGTCCCACCATTCTTACAGTTAGGAAGTTTTTCCTGAGATTTAATCTAAATCTGCTAAACAGTAGTTTGAACCCATTGTCTCTTGTCCTGTCCTCTGTGGCAAGAGAGAACAATTTTTCTCCACCATTTTTATGGCAGTCTTAAATATTTCAAGGCCACCATCATGGCCTCTCCTAATCTCCTCTTTTCCAAACTAAATAGACCCAGTTCCTTCAGCCTTTGCTCATACAACTTCTCTTCCATCCTTTTGATCATATTATTTATTTGCCTTTGGATCCTTTCCTGTTTCCATACATCCTTTCTATACATTGGTTACCAAAATTATATACAATACTCCAGCTGAGTCCTAACTAGAGTTGAATAGAGTGGTACTACCATTTCCCATGACTTGCATGCTATAGCTCTTGTAATGGAAACTAAAATTGCATTTCCTTTTTTTGCAACAGCAACATACTGTTGACTCATGTTATGATTGTGATCCTCCAGAACTTCCAGATCATTCTCAACGGTGTTGCTGCCAAACCAGTTATTCTCCATTCTGTGTTTGTGCATTTGTCTTTTCTTCATTAAGTGTGGCATCATCCCTTTGTCTTTGCTGAATTTCATTTTGTTGTCTATATTCCAGTTCTCCAATTTATCAAGATCTCTTTGAATTTTAGCTCTGTCCTCCAAATATTGGCAAATAGATCTTTTTCCAGTGGGACCCCACAGGGATCGGTTCTTCTCCTGACGCTATTTATTTTTTTTATTTTTACAGTGAGAGTAAGCACCATTCAAATAATTTACCACAGGTTGTGATGAATTCTCTGTCAGTGGCAATTTTTAAACTAATGTTTTTGTAAAAGACATGCTATTGGAGTTGTTTTGGGGGAAGCTCTGTGGTCTGTGTTGTACATGAACTTGCACTAGTTGATTATAATGATCCCTTCAGTATTGGAATCTAAGAATTACAAGGTATTAGACTCTGTCTCAGTAAGACTAGGGGACCACATTAAGGGGATAAAGGTTAATAAACCATGCTTGGCTAGTTGCCTACCATGCAGGAATGATCCCTGGTCCAGGCTGGGCCACCCAATTACAATAACTTCCTAAGAAATTCAGTACAACAACCTTGCTCTTTCAGCCATTCCAGGCTACGAAGGGAGGGAGAAATGGTATCGGCCACAAAAGAAAGGTTTTCTGCATATGCCTGTAAGCTATGATTATGTATTAGACTTAATGTTTTGTAGGAAAAAAGACTCCTCATTGTCCATTTTAGGAAGCCTTTAAAACTGATCTGTGTCATATATATCTTCAACTCATTAAAGGAAGCAGTAATGTCTAGCATGTTGTAGCCCTCATTTTCATACATGTGCCTATTTCAGGGGTCTCAAACTCAAATCACCATGACGGACGCATGAGGACTAGTACAGGACTGCATGAGGACTAATACATTAGCCTGAGGGCCACACCACTGAAACATTTCGTACAATGATGTTGTTGCAGGCCACAGAAAATAGCTTTAGGGGCCACATGTGTCCCATGGGCAGTGTGCTTGAGACCTCTGGCCTATTTGGAAAAGTTAACAGCACAGGACTTGCACTTAAACTTCTTTGCTTGGATGAGGAGAGGAGGGAAATTGTGCTTTGTGTGTCTTGAGAAATAATATTTTTTCTAAAATTTATTTAAACTTGAGCATAGGATATAATTTTAAATATTGCTTTAAATTCTAAAATATAATCTCTTGGTAGATATTTAGTGCAAATTGAAAAAGCTTAAATCGCTTAAAAATAGCTTTGAAGCATTATGTAGATACATGAGGCAGTTATTCTTAAATGATTGGAGTTTAATGGTCTTCTAATACATTAACACTACACTCTGAAGATGAAAAATGCTAGTATCTCACTCTGGAAATGTACACCAGACACACACACATGCATGCTTGTAGATATAGTAAATCTGAGGATTTATTTAGTTTTCTTATGCTTCTGAGTGGTAAATTTATTGTGGCAGAAGGTTCATTAGCCACAGTGGAACCTTTCAAATATTATTTTAGTATATGCACTGAGGATAAATAACTGACTTGTTGTTTGCTCTCTGAATACCTTTCGGGGTAAAACAGCTTCAAATCATGAATGAAATAGCCTTAAAACTTAAGGAGAACACATATGATAACCATTCCAGTGAAATCCTGTGGAATAGAAGTTTTAAACCAATTCCCATTCCTGTGTCAAGGGTAAAAGAAATATCTAAATATAATGTACAGTTCCCATTGACCATGGAATACGTCATGATTTTAAATTATTCCTATTCTATTATGGAGGAGCTATACTATGGGTTATTTTGTTCCTGGTGAGAGTTATATAGAACAGTTTGTGTTTAATAAAAATATGGAAGCAAAGTAGATGAGTTTAAAGAGAAATAAAAATTGGTAAGCTTTTTTAGACAAGCATATGAACTTTTTGCCAGAGTCCCACTTTATATGAAACATAGAAAGACAGAGAAAAAGAGATGGGTTCTTTGAACTAGCAATCTTCAAAGTTATCTTGTCCAATCTGAACTGGAAGGTTATATAACATCTGTAGATTTTGTACATCAGTACTGCATGTCACTCCTGCTGATAAAAGGTATTGATAAAATGTATTTGAAAATCACAGTTGTAACTTGAGCTCTTCCAAATTCCACACAAATAATATTTTTAAGCAAAATGTGTAGTATTCATATTCTAATTTGACTTCTAATGTGAAATAAATTATTTGATATTGAGAATAGCTTGCATCTAGTTTTCAGCAGTAACCATTCAGCATCGTTTGTGATGACAAAGGTTAGATTTTAAAGGCCAAATGTTTCAAAACTGCCTTTAATATATGCCCATGACTTTGCACTCATGGTAACAGAATTTAGACATCTCCTTACCTAATTATGCTTGCAAATGAGGCAGTTAGAAGATTAGCTTCTATCAGCTGTGTCTGCAATACTCCACCCATACTCAACTGCAAATACAGTATTATAGATACAAAATTAGTGTATCACATTGGAGATCCTTTTAAAAATTAACTCAGTTTTGCTTTTAATGTCCTATCTTGTAAGGTATAGAAAAACATGCCGAACTTTAAGAATATGAGTCATTCTATTGAAGTTGTCTGGAGTACTCACGTCCTTCAAATTATGAAGTTTGTTGAGCTGTGGTCTTAAAGTCCACAAGCATTACTAGAATCAGTGTTTCCTAATTTCTGGATCACTTCCTAATAGTTAGCTGCAACCCATTTAATTCTGTCCAAGAGGGATTTAATTTCTGCGCATTTTTACTACAGAAATTAAATATCGTATGACAATGTATGAAATGTACTTTTAAAAAAATGTTTGAATGATAGGAGTTAAGGTCTAAGGCAGGAAAAAAAGATGGGAACAGGGTACGATGTAACCTAAAAGATGGCACAGCCATCACTGAGGAATTTGACCTTTTTGTGACGGGGCGGCCACGCCCCGCACTAGCACAGCCCTTGCTGGGCTATACAAGGGGAAAGCCCCGCGCCTAGAGCCCCGCCGGGCATGCTCCAGCGCCTGTGGGTGGATAAAAGGCTGCAGCTCAGCTCAGTCTGGACTGGCTAGCAAAGGGGAAGGATGTCTCCAGAAGGCTCCAGCCCCAGGACTCTACTCGCCGAGCCAGCGGACGCTGACGTCTGAGGATAGGCCTGAGGAGTCTGCGTGATCTGAGGGAAGGGGTACACCAGAGGATTGTGACCCAGGAGAAGCTACA
This sequence comes from Podocnemis expansa, assembly GCA_007922195.1. Classification (NCBI taxonomy): domain Eukaryota; kingdom Metazoa; phylum Chordata; order Testudines; family Podocnemididae; genus Podocnemis; species Podocnemis expansa. Next base: position 35,484,741 of record ML681984.1, on the reverse strand, counting down.
CCTTGATGCAGGATGAGGCTTCCCAACCAACCCCCAGGTAGGAAGCAGCCCAGGGGCCCTGATAGGGGAAACCGGGGAGAGGGGTGCCAAATCAGCGTGTTTCGGCCTGGATCTCCGCTGATTGGGTGACATCCCCCCACGACCCTTGGGCCCTGGGCTGGGGCTCAGAGGAGCGGGAGGGCCTGAGCCCCCCTACCAGGGGTCCCACACCCCTGCAGAGGGACTTGTTGTGTTTGGACTGTGGCTGCTAGGCCACATTGCCCCACCCTGAGGGCT